>CM010312.1:14241475-15441475 GCA_001923025.3 Taenia multiceps | reverse complement strand
GCTTGACTGCTAACATCCCAATAGATAGCTTTTGTGCCGAAAGTGCTTGTGCTGCTCTCTATTCGTCAGGGCATGACATGCCTGGAGTTCGCAATGCAGCAAACAAATTTCTTGGAAGTCTAATGGCTGTTGAAATTCCCTCAAACCATATTGCTTGCTCTTGCGGTTAGACAGACCATGAATTACCATTTCATGCAACATTCCGTCACTCTATTTAGTGAAGAGTCATTCTGTGATGGACTTGGTTTCTATCCCACTCAATTAAACTTTCCTTCACTTCGTGTGTGACCAAGTGAATATCTGACTGAACATTAAATAAAGGTCGTGGTCAATTAGAGCTCGAAGAGGATTAGGATTGAAGTAGCCGTAACCATGAAAATATCAAATTTGTCCTCTTATGCTTTCGCTCTTCCCCTACACTTTGTCTTAATTCCTCTGAATGTGATTGCCCATTGCCATTACCTCCAAGTAGTTCGCCATTCACTGTGCTGTTGTAGGGTTTCAGACCGCCTAGTCGGAAAGCAAAAGGTTGAATGCTTATAAATCAACTCGGCTACCAATGGACATGCAGTGCTCTGTTAGAGTTCTGAGAAGTCGTATATTCTACGCAGCAATGGCGCTGGTATCGCTAGTTGTTTGTTTAATGGTGGTAGCAGCAGTGCTTTTCAACTCACACCTTCTGCATTTTACACCAACAAGGGGCTGGACAGTGAGTTGCATTGTTTTGACTACTAGCTTTAGCAGACGAAGCGCATTTGATAATTCCTCATTGGGAAACACTGGAGGTAGACATGCTTCATCGCCTTTATTGTTCGGTAATTAGAATCGAAATGCCGAGACATTCACCGATTGACACCAGAACGGGCATACCTCTTTCGCCTAATCTCCAGATGGAAGGGTGTGTCGACATCCCGCGAGTTAAGACCCACAACTAGGGCCCAGTTAATTAATTCTAACCAGTTTCAATTGTTTTGGAGAGCTGTCGTAAGGTGCACTGAAAGCGGAAGCGGTTACTACAAAGCACACATGTTGCAAAGTGCTATCGAGGGAGGATGACGCGAAAGAGGGCAAAATGATGTCACTGTTTGGAAACCATGATCTGCACGACAAACCCTGGTTAAGGTAAGAAGTGTCTCATCTGCCTATTAGAATTGTTTCTCGATGAAAATTGAGTAAATGCGTATTTCCTGCAAGATTTATTGGGCAAATCAAGTAATTTTGTGCCATCTCTCGGCCATCGAATAGTAGGTTTGATAATCATTCCTTTCAATGAAAATAGGATTTAGTGGGGCATGCACAAAAGTTACCACCTTTACTACATTCTATGAACTGCACGACAGGCTTACCTTTCCTTTGATCTGTCAGAACACATTGCCACCGTATGGCACGGATTGTGACTTGCCTCCGAAGTGTCGAATTCACCATCGACTTGCGGGTCGTCTTCCTGCCGATCCTTCACTAGGCACATTGACCTATGAAATTCTCTCTTTTGGAAGTTCTACAACTAGTGTCGCGGGGGCCTCAGCTGGTCGCTGTCGAGGAATGATGAGTCCTCACCTCTCACCTGTAAGTGATAGAGTCTGGTGGAGATGATAGAGTGAATATAGCAATTCGACTTTCTTCCTATCTTTAGGTACAATCCAAATCTGCATCACCACAAGAAGAACACGCGATGGCCCACCCGTGTGCCTGACAGTGAAGTGATTCGATAAGGCAGTAGGGGGCAGAGCACCTGCTGCTGAAAACCACTGCACTGCACAAAGATGACCCAATGACTCACCATCAGCTATATTTGATCAGGACAACACAGCTGCCGCCTATCAGCCATTCCCATCCACTCTCGATGTCAGAGTGTGATTCACATCCACTCTCAACCTAACACCATCAATTAACTCAGTACCAACTGCGGCCAGTGCTCCACAACCTGCTTTAACAACAGTAGAGATTGATTAGATGGTACGGCGGCACATTCTGCAGAAGTGCGAAGTGGAGCGGCTCCTTACCATCGTTTGGCAATAGATTCATTTAATATCATCTCTAGGTCTGGTAAGTAGCTTCTGCAGTTCCTATTTCCCTAAGATTTTCAAAAAGACGAAGGGTGACGTTATACTTCCTTTTCTTCCACCTTCTGATTCAACACAAACTTGATTTATTCTCCCATAAGATAGAGTTTAAAGTTAGGGATGGAGCGAGTAATATAAAGGAGATGGCGTTAAAATCCACTAGGACTCGGGTACGAAAACAGCCATTTTGGTGTGGAAGGGGACATCGATGACATTTGCAACGCCTTACTCGAGGCAGCAGTCGTACCCATGTACAACTTGAGTGATCTCTGCAAACAGCAAGAAGCAAGGTCATCGTTGGCTACTGACTACACACGCATGGAATCAACACCAACAAAACTGGGCCCACCTGAGCGTTGCTTAGGCGCGTGCTGCCTGCTCTGCTAGAAGTAAACCGTTTGGAAAAAAAGAGGTGATTAGCGAGAAGATCATTAAGCCATCAAAGCCGATATGGTTCTCCTCTTCCGCTTTACTTAAGAATGATAACTGCGGTCCACGTTCTTACAACAAATTGAGGAAGCTGAATGTGGTACTAAAACTGCAACAAGAAAGAGGAAGACAAGTGTGCTGCACCATGAAAAATGATGGTTGATTTGGGAGGGAGGTGAAGGTGTTAATAGATGTGCGTGTGTTTATGTGTCACACATGTGTGACGGTGGAAGAGACGGGGTGAAAAATAGTGTAAGTCAGTAATGGTGTGCTTGAAATGGAAGGTGTTGAATGATTCGTGGAAAGATAATGGAAACTTCTTAGTAAATTGACCAGATGAAGTGAAAGAAGTAAAGACGAGGAGGGGTAGAAGGAGGATGTCTGTTGCTAAACGGATCAATTAAGTAAAAGAGAGAAAGTAGGAGGGAGAGGACAGCAGGAAGGCAGTGTGGGAGTGAGGTAAGGAGTGAGATAAGTCTGCTGGCTTTACTCCGGTAGTAGCCATGGGGAGCAGAAATAAGTAAGTTATTGCGTCGCACATATATGATGGCGGTTGGAAATAAATGAGAAATCAGACTTAGTGCTTGCAAGGGCATTCGTGATGAAGGTGATAACTACATCCCTTTCTCCCTCAGACATGCGCGGAAGCCAAGTCATGTTTCCCCAACGCACAACGCATTCAACTGGTAACAACACTTCCAAGGTGCATTGATGAATGCACACCCACCCCATCAACTTGCCACCCTCGTCATTTTTTTCGATAATGCTGCACATATGCACACACACGGGGGCAGAATTAGTGCCTATGACACCTCACCCCTCGGGACTAACTGGCCAGGACAAAAGCAAGAAGATGAGGCCAAGTGGTGGACTAAGGCGGGTCGATTGCTGCAATTCATACAGAAATGAAAAACAACAAGTGCCACCATCCGTTCATTTAATTTTGCAGGCAATTGATCTACTTCATTTACCAGCACGAGCCGTCGAACGCGCCAGAACAGCCTTCAGTGATGATAGAATCGACACTGTACAGAAGTCTGCATCAATTCCATGGTAAAAATGCGCCACCTCGCGGCCCTGAATACCGGATCAAATCAAGTTTAACTTTGGTTGACGTCAGAATCAAGGCTAGGCAGAGATCAGTGCCGGCACTTCGATGCCAGGTGTGTTCAGATTCAAGACCATAGCTGATTCTAGTTTCAAATGTCTTTACATTGTGGCTTTGGTTGCTGGTGCAGGTAAAGTTGGGGACCAGGAGGCATGGTCAGAATTTGTGTTTACGCCTCAGTTGTGTGGTCACACCTCTTTCCAACATCAGGTTACGCATCAGCGAACTATGGGACAGGGGTAGCCACACATTCATAGGTCAGATTACCCAATGGTACACCTTAGGATTACGGACAACCTCATCTCAATGTCGGATAACGTAATAATGCAGCGATCCGTGAACTTGCTTACGTTCCAGTATTTACCTAAATTCCATCTGTGGACATTGCACGAAGTATCTAAATTTGTTAGACACAAGGTGATGTCCAACACCACTGTTTGTTCGAGGCGTCAATTTGGATGGGTGGAGTAGACAATGTTCAAGTTTCCGTGCTTGCAGAATTGCACAATTGCACATGTTTCACCAGCGTTTTTAGGCACCAATCCATCCAAACATGGTATAATAGACATGATACAAGGAGACCCTTTAACAACCAGTAGGCGCAATGCTATATGCTACAGCCTTTTTGCAATATGCCAATCAGTCCTTCGGGACACATTGTTCCAATGCAATTAAAACATCATTTGACTGTGGTTGAATGCGCCTATCCATGTCTATTCTTACTGTCGAGCGACCTAACATCTAAGGAGCTATGCGTAAAGCGGAGCCACCCCCTGGAATCTCATGTCTCATCCTTAGAGACACATATACACATGTCAGTCTACCTGTCTAGGGTCACGTAATTGATGTCGATGAGTACTGTGCGTCGATTATTGTCGCTTCAGCGTCAAATAAATTATAAGCACGAGATCTACGCATCGCTTTATTTCCAGTTTTCTAATTGTCAAACGACCCATGGCAGATTTGATGCACGCATTTAGAAGTGGATATTGGGCCAAATATAGTAATAAATTGTTGCACTGAAGATGGCGTCTCAATTCTGTCTCATTTGGTTAGCGGTCTTCGGTCTGTCTAAGGGACTGAGCAGCCCGCAGTAAGACACATCCTTTCGTTTGGCTCTGGTAAACGTGCATAAAGAAGCAGTAGGCGAATCGCATCAGCTTGGTCTGCGTGGATTTCAGCTAGCCTTGATACACCTTACATTAGTGGTGGGTCTGGGAACCCATGTGAGGTCGCCGCCTTCTTCTCCCTTCTGTTTTCTTCGGTTCTGAAAAAAAGTAAATTGGCAATGCTTGGTAAGATTGTTTGAGCTGGTTTTCAAACCTAACACGAAAACGCAGAAACTTGAAATGGCAATAGCAGCAGTGACTGAAAGGAACTCATGATGTTCATGCCTTCAAGACGCAACATCTAACTTCTCTCTTCCACCATAGTTGCGATTATTTTCAAAATATAATTTAAGTTCAAATGCAACATTCCCAATCGCAAGTACGCAGCTGATGTGATGTGAATAGAAATCCACTTTCTCATTCTACAATACTGCTTTATTTGTTGCGGTCAAAATCAAGAATAAGTGCCTCACGTGACTTAACTAAGCGACTCTTACTTAGAGTAGACCTCCTCCATATTTGCCCGTTTATGCGGTGTATATTATAGGGCTAACTAAAGGGAAGCATGACTCGGATTGTTGCGTTTGTTCTAAAATTGGCATGACTATAAACGCATGTCTTAATAGAGACGGAAACTGTGGCAAAAGCATCGATGCTAGTTCATGGGGCGTGTTTGGGGCCGTGAGATGGGACAAAGTCAATGATGAGGTTGATTTGTCCCTTCTCTGCATCAACACGTTTAAGACATCTGCAAATAAGTTGGATATGAGTCCTAATGCAAGTGAAATTTGCCAAACGCTGCACTACGCAAAGTACAAATGCACATGTCACACATGTCCTCAGCCGTTAGACCCACTGTCTGGTCTCGTGGAAATCGTTGACTTCACTAACCTTGAAGAGGCTAGTATTCACAGTGCTGTCTTTTTCACCAATGAAGTCAGCAGCAGCATTTTGCAGGGGTGGGCGCAACATCAATGAGCTAAGCCCTACTGGAGTGGCGACCTCATGTTTAAGCTCCCATGGACCCGATGCCTATCTTCAGTTAACTCAATCGT
Source organism: Taenia multiceps (assembly GCA_001923025.3). Classification (NCBI taxonomy): domain Eukaryota; kingdom Metazoa; phylum Platyhelminthes; class Cestoda; order Cyclophyllidea; family Taeniidae; genus Taenia; species Taenia multiceps. Next base: position 15,435,711 of record CM010312.1, on the reverse strand, counting down.
CCACCTCATTTTCGGCATTGTCACTTATTCTCGTGATGACACTAGCAGCTACAAAATAAACAAAGTGTTTGTAGCCATGTCCCATGAAAGATATCTAGTAAAAGTTGGCATGAATTGCGGAAGGTGGAAACAGTAGATAGGGAATTGAATCAAGGATTTTTCTCGCTGTTCCTAATTCGATTTGGATGCGACGTTGCTGATGATGTGGCAGCACTATTTATTGTGAGTTTAATCAGGTTCGCACGTGCAATGTGGAAGCAATTATTTAGGGAATGTCAGTAGGTAAGACGTGGGTCAAAACAGTAGATCAAAACGAAGGAACATGAGGTATTCGAATTTGGTAGACGCAGCTGTGTGAAAACACTTATATTATAGTTTTTAAGTTAAGCGAAAAGCAATGAAAAATATTCGCAAGTACAATGAGTGCTAACACTTGCCAGCCAATTGTCATGGTATGGTGGTCAGAGATAAACGGTAGAAGATACCCTACCACGGTCCCCTCTGGGTCCCTTAGCCAAAACCCAGGCAGCCAACAGGATGAGATAGAATGGAAAAGCCACCTTCAATCCATGGTTATCTGCGTTAGCGACCCCTGACGCATTTATAAGAATTACATACATGCTCAGTAGCCTATCAGCATCATGCCCTTGACCTACAAGACGACGTCTGGTTTCATAAAATAAAGGCTATTGGGTGTTAATTTCTGTGGGCCATCCCACAAACAAATACCACGCTTGTAAGCACCAGGATGCATAAAGATGAAGTTTGATGCGAATTCGCGTGGTGAGATTATGAGTTAGCTTTCGTGTTGCTTTTGATTTAGCTGTTGTGTAGAGGGTGCACCGAGATCCGCATGCATGTGAGGGTATGATTCCTCTACTTGGGGACTCGTTAACGCCGAAGACCTACCATGAATGCAACTGCGGCTGCCTCGCCACTTATAGCCAAGCTTTCTTTTACTTCGTACTCGTTGAATATGATCTCATATGCTAAATATCGTCAAATTATGACCCGTTTGCAACGCGCTTCAACTAGGGTACAGCCGTTATACTAACGCTCTATCATTTCTCTCAAGTATTATCCAAATCCTTTTCTTAGATGCAATTTGTTGGACTACCGACGTTTGCTTGAGCGCACATGCGATCACACAGGAGACTGGTCGTTCAATTAAAACATGGCGCACTGAGTATGATTCTTCTCGGCGTCCTACCGCATTCCTACATGGCTAAGCGCCGCGAACTGCGATGTGACATGACAATTTAAGCACTATTAAATGACACTTAGAAACGAGTGTGCGACTGCCCATGAGCATACAGTGTTTTAAATGGGATTATTCTGCCACTTTTTGCAATCTGTGCATGCAAATTTTGCAATCGTGGTTAACCAGCCCCAAGCAGATACTCGATTAACTTAGTTTGCCTTACACGTTTGCTTTCGGACACGTTACTTAGAACTTTAAAATCCACTTCAGAGTGCTTTAAGCAATTTCAGCATTTGGTTTTTTAACCTGGATATTGGTAGCATGACAATTATGGTCCACATCGCAACGTTTTGAGTTTCAAAGTAAGCGAAGTGAGTGCAAGCCTATGGATGTCCGATCCGTCCCGCAGATTCATTGGTTCGTTACACCTCAAATCTTTAGCAGAAGTGGTGGTTATGAAACCACTGCCAGCGACTTAAAGCACCCTTCGATCGTCCCGAGTCTGCTGCATAAGCGGTGCGGCTTACTTCCTCATGTGGTTTTAATATGAGCTATTTACTCGAAAAGATCCAGAGATGCCGGTCGCAGGACCAGTAAAATGCAGGTGGAGACAATAGATGGCAGGGCCCCTTCTTCAAAAACATAATTAGAAACCTCTAAGTAAAATGCCAAGCTGTTTTTTCCTCGCTGACCAGCCTAACTTAGGTCTACGCATTCTCCTTTCTCAGAACCACTTTATATGCAAGCAGGACTGAGAACTCACTCCTATTACGGTGCAGACATGCATCTACATAACTCAAGCATACACATGTAATGGAAAAATTGTGAAGGTTTCGTGGCGACCGTCGCTGGAACCAAGGGTGAGTTTTGAGTAAACCAGGCTCATGTGCTTTGTATGGGTGAAGTAGAACCCAATTATTCTGCATCCATGCACACAGACTAAGGCGACTGTCACGACCATGTCCTGATGATAACTTGGCCTCAGCTATGAATTTGAGCACGCAAATGTATCAACTCCTAGAGTGATGAAATAAAATCAAAAGTTAATCATAAAATTTTTGCACACAATTCAGCGCAAATTCGCCCTTTGCACACGCAAACTGCACTGCAATGCATTGAATTCACTTTAACGACGTCATTAATTTGTGGCATCGCGTTCTTTTCTAAAACAACATATTTTATGGCAACTGTAAAATTGCAAATTTTCCGCAGTAGTTGCAGGCTTCTCAGTGATGCACCTGTCACAGGAGGTTAGAAATCATAGCGCGTTTGAAGTTTTGGACTTATTTAAATTCACAGCGGCAAAATGTTTTCTTGTATCTCTATACGGTGTATGCGACTGCAAAGAAAGTACTTTTGGTTAACCTTAAACGCAATAAGGCCAAATGAGTGAGTTTCGAGCAAAACTTATTTATCTTTTCACTCACTTCATTGTGACAGAATGGGTAAAATTAGGAGCAGATTCAACAGTCTGTCTTAACTTGATATCCCTTCGCAAATACGGAAGATAACACAAAGGAACCTTACTAGTCTTAACAAATTTTAGGCAGTCAGCGAAAAGTAAACAAGGGTATTGACAGACAAGATTTTTAGAAGTGATGGGGTAGGAAATCTCCTCTTGGTGTCATTTCTCTGCTCGTTATTCAGATATTTTTTGCTTGACCCACGCGAAAAAATCCCCATACTACCCAACGAAATAGCATATAACAGGGGCTTAAATACTTTCTTATTAAAAAGCAAATTAAACGTGGGATTGAACCTTCACCACACCACTCCAAGCAGTTTTACCGCTACGAAAGTATCGGCATCTTGCATACAATCGATTCGACAACCTATTGAAGGGAAAAGAAATTTTCACTACTTGACGCAGTTGCAATATTTATCAAGTGGGAGGTGTTATTGCCTAATCAATTTGCTGAAACCAAACGTCTGAGTAAAGGGGAATGCTGGACCCGAGCTAATCTCCCACTCCACGTTTGAAGACATACAACCTAGCGCTGTCACTTATTCAAAAACCAATCCAACAGTACATTTACCGCAGGAGCATCGTGAGACATTCATCGGTGTCTAAAAGTGAGAACAATGCATTTTATGGTTTGTCTTGCAGTTTGGACGAAGATTACAAAACGATCTGGGGAAATATTTTCTGTTCTGTTTTAATGAGTAATTTGCCTGCGAGCCACCCCTTAAGCCATCTCGATTATTTTACTACAACAAAATTTGGAAATATTTCTTTGTGCAACGTGTTAACTAGGCCTAGTGGCGGAAACAAGGCACGAGTTTTACACTCGTATGAAAAACTGGACTCTGTGATTTGGCCGCTTGCGTGCATCTGCTTAACCTCGATTAGTCGGTCCAAATGCCTGTTTTTTGTGACCAAGTTGCTTATATTAACTTTGACAAAGAGTGCCTAAAGGCCATGGGCGATTAAAACCACAAGTTTGCTAATTTAGCCAAATTCTTTGTCAATATGACTAACCCTGTCAAAAGTTTACCATCTCATCTAATTGCAAAATGAAGCTGTAAGAAATGAAGAGGCGATTCCTCAGTAATTGTTGAAGGCATGTTACTCTGCAATATCAGTGCGCTCACTGCTACGCGTTACATGCTGTAAAGGAGTCAGTTTGAATCAGCTACGCTGTCTGGTTCGTGATAGGTAATTTGTGGAGGGGTTGTTAGAAGCATCTATTTTTACCTGCAATAGCAGGAGAGCTTATGGCAGAATTGTCGATACTCGGTCAAGAACGCATTCAGATTGTGAAATGCTTAAGTATAAGGCCTAAGAATAGCGAGATGATTTGGTTTAAGATGGGCACAATGGACGGTGACTTTCTAAAAGTGTGAACACATTCAACTCAGCAAACTTGGTCATTCCTTTGAAGAAAGAATCGAAGGATCGAGACATTTCGCTGCAAATCGGGGCAATGCAGAAGATGATTATATACAGCCGTCAGAAAACCGGGTATTCCTCATAAACTCAAGTCTACTATCGCGGGGTGAGTAGCCGTTTGGGTATGGCGATGCAAAAATTAGACCTAAATGTTCACTGAAATGCCAATGACAAATTGATCTAATGCTACTCACAAATCTATCAATTTTATGAGCAATTGAAATATAAGTTGAAGTTGTGAAAATGGGGAAGATGAGCCAAGTACTTAGAAGGAGAAGGTCGATGGAATTAAGTGCAGAGTGGGGAGGTCATGTTTTTCCTCTTGTCTCTTGATTGCACGCGTGCGTGCATTGTCAGCAGGTGTGCTATTTACGAAGGACATCCAGTGAGTGAAAATTGACTTGAGCCCAGCATGAGTTGCTGCTAGGACCACTGTTGCACAGCTAAATCTGGATGTAAAAGGCTGTGGAATTACAGATCAATGTGTCCAACCAGTGTGGATGATCGTGACCGGAGGCACAGATCTAAATCAGCGTGTTTCTCGACAGTGGGGTCACATACGCATCAGCACTAAACACATGACATTGAAGCATAGGCCCAGACTGACGTACCGATGGCAACGCAAAGTTAAGGCCCTTTGCGTAGCGTCGTTTACTTGGCAGCGGTTATCCTGAACCTAAAAGGAGACACATCGATATACAGGTCCTCTGGTGATGAGTTGCGCCAGCTGAGGTTAGGGACAAATAAAAACGTGGATCTTCTTGGGGTAAGTCGCGTGACCAAGGGAAGGCACACAAACCAATGTATAGATCACATACTGACGAGTTACGTGGTTCTAATTGCAGCCACATTTAGGCTAGAATTTGTGTAGTCATGAATGCAGGCGCTAACGCGACCAGGCTTAAAATAGCATCCATATTTCTGATGGTGAATTGATCCAGAACCACAGCGTTTCAAATTCTGCCTTGAAACGGCTCATTTTTAGGGCTGTGGGTTTTTATGTGGCAATTCATTGTTATTCATGCACATGTAGAGGAATCCAAATGTCTTTTTTCTTTTGAAACAACTTAGTGCATTGGTAATTAACTTTAGCACAATTATCTCCAAGAGACCGGCATCAGACCCTGAGAAGTCAGTCCCTAATGCATGCAAAAGGACAGGGTAAAACAGCTGATCAACCCACTCTGGCCAGGCGCATGGCGTCAAATTCGAGTTGTTAGGGCATCAGTGCCTTCCTTAAATGGCCGAAAACCCAATCCTACAACTTGATAGGCATTGGCACTACAGACTACACCCGTTGCTATGTGTCTGAGCTTTCTCGTCCATGCTTTGTCATTGAGAATTCCTTAACAAGACAGTGACGATATTTAGGTGATTTTTAGTTGTGAATTCGATAGTAACCACCTCGCAAGCAGGACTTAATGTGAAAGTTGATAGTGCTCAACCTTTTTTGTAACCTGAGCAGGTTATTGTGACCTGTGTGTTTAGACATCCGGCATGAGGAATCGGGCAGTAGTGCATGGTTGTGAGTTTGCTATGATGGGGCTGCACGCCATGCAGGTGGTAATTGCAAATCACTGGACAAAATTTATTATTTCGAATCGTTTGCTGTGGCAACTTTGTCAGACCTAATCAGGATACATAAGGGAACAGGCAACCTTTATTTCTTCCATTTTTACATTTTTCTCGCACACGATTCTAACATGTCAGTGCCAATGCTGCATTTAAACGACAAATGCACACAGCCAGTGTGGTTTGTGGTAGAGTGCACATTGCTACGCTGCTCGTACGCTTCTGCATTTGCCCAATACCACAGAAACATGAGTTAGACTTCATTGCTGAGCAGTAGAATGGAAGTTTATTAAGATCGGGTGGTTAATTCTGGATGGCTATGCATATGACTTCCATAGACCGTTATATCACTGCTCATACACAGCGTTGTTACTAATCCTTCCTTCTACAGAAAGACGAGAATGGGTGCATGGCTGGTGCATTTGTACTTTGCACTGTGTGCAGCGTACTGCAGATCTCACTTAATTTTAGAATTCTGTTTAGTTTATCTATATTCTTCCTAAAGACTTTGACTCAGGGCAGTAAAAGTGTTACATTGCCACTAAGCTCACCCTACATCTAGACCCCAACCACCCTCTACAGATCAAAAACAATGATTTTTGTGGATTTTAGTCTGCGTAAGGCATACAACTCTGATCATGCTAGGTTTGACATGCATAGAGTGGCTCTACACGTTCTCCAATTCAGCACTATGATGCACACTGTTTAAATGCGCCATTGTTGTGAAGATGTCCTACAAGCAGCAATTACTAAGTCAAATCACACAAGGCTTTCGTCGATATACCTAGGATTTAGCCAATTAACTTGCGTTTGCTTCCTAACATGCACTACACACGTGTGTGCAAATGGCGGTTTAAAGCATTGCCTAAGATGGTAATAACGCTTGATAACGGTCATGCCTAGTAGGGCAAACAGGTACAATGTTGCCTCTTGGAATCCTTTTTGACACTAACACTAATGTCCGGTTGTTAGGAGTAATATTTCGACATTTTATTCGCTAGTGAAATGAGGGCTAGCGAAAAAACTTGTGTCAACAGCGCTTATTATATTTAATTCAGAAATGACAGCAATGAAAGCATACGAAATCGAAGGGACCTTAATTTCGCGGTACCCTTATTGGAACCTCGCAAGACCTCAGGCCCATCGGCTAGGTTGGGACATCCCTGATCTGGCTAAACTCGATGCCACTCGGATCTTCCTAAATGCAGTGGCAGCTGATCTCTTCAGAGGGAGGCAAATGGATGAATAAGTTACTGAATGAATGAATGAATGAATAAATGGGTGAGGAGGAGAAGGAAAGAACGAGGCAAGAGAATAAGTGAAAGTAGTTAAGATGAAATTAGCAGTAAAAAAGGAAAAATTGTGTTTGGAGATAAAAGAAGAAGAGGAAGAAGAAAGAAATGCTGCGTCCTGAGAATGACGAAGAAGTGGAAATTCGAAAGAAATCAAATCGTTACCCCAACGACTTCAGCAAGGAGTCGGTACTGTTTAGTATGGCAAGAAGATGTGTGTGATTGTTAGGGGAACATTTATAGCGCAAGCAATATAATTATGGGAGCTTCGGTGAGAATAGAACCAACAACAGACTTATTGGGTTGGACACCAGGCCTGCATTTTGAAGCATTCTGCAGCTTCACATGTGCACTGGTGCCCAAATATTTAATTTATGTGTGCACATCCGCCCCAACAACCTGCCATCCTCTTAAGTTTCATCTATATTACTACACAAAAACGCATACAGAGATGCAGAATAGTTGTATATGACCCCTTACCCCTCAGCACTGACTGGCCAAGAAAAGAGCAAGAAGAAGAGGCCAAGTGGTGGACAAAGGCAGTAAGCTAAAACAACAGGTGCCACCATCCTCCATCCGCTTTAAGAGGCAATCGGTCTGCTTTATTTACCAGCACGAGCAGACGAATGCGCCTGAACAGTCTGTAGTGACTGCAGAATCGAGACCGCAAAGAGGTCAGCTTCGGTCCCAAGGCGAAATAATGACACCTTGCGGTCCTGCATACCGATTCAGATAAAGACCGTATCAAGTTGACTTCAGAATCAGGGCTACATGGAGATCGGCGTCGACTCCAAGGACAAATTACGCCACTTTGCGGCCCGGATACCGATGTAGGTGTGGGGCTACACCTCTTTTCAGCGTCAGATTACGTGTCAGCGCACTATGAAACAGGAGTTGCGACTCATTTGTGGGTCAAATTACCCATTGTTGCACCCCAAGTTTGTGGACATCCACATTTCAATGTCAGGTGACGCAATGATGTACTTCGGATGGAGTCAGACCACATTCCAAAGTCAGGCGCTGTAATTGTGTACTTTCGGTGGGGTTAGCACTCAATCCAAATTCTGATATCGTAATAGTGTACATTTGGAGGGAGTTAGTATTTCCGCCAGAATAAGTTGGAATAACAGTGCCCGCAAAAGGGGTTAGACCTCATTTATAGGCCAAACAATACAATATTTTAGGCCTGGAGAGTGCTCACTTTTACCTATGCATTCAACTTGCCTGCATATCCACGCCTACCCACTCTACTGCTACTGCTTACTTACTTCCCATCTGCCTCCCTTTTCCCTTCCCCCCTTTCCCACTTACCCAATCCGTTTATCAATAGACAATCTTATTCCACTCTTTCCCGTACTTCTTTTATTCATCTCCTCCCATCACTCATAGAGCATCCCACATTATCTTTCCTTTCAAACACTTTCGAAAAAACTAAGGAGCACTATTAAGAAGAATACAATGCCTTCCTTACCAAAATAGACCCACACATACATATGTTAACAATTTCCTTACCTCCCTCCCCATTCGGCCATTATTAATCATCGCTCAACACTCTCACCCTCTTTCATTTCTTTCTACGGTCAAATATTTTGGTGTATTATCTACTTTTCGATGCCTATTCATGCCTCTTCCTATTTTTCTTTACAAATGAAACAATCATCTCTTCAATCGACTACTTTCTCCCATTATCTTGCGCTTGCAAACTTTCACCGTCACGCATGTACGACACATGCACGGACACGCATGTGCTACCAATTCACCTTCCCCTTCAAGACCTTACCACTGCCACTGATGTTCCAAGTCTTATGCATACGCGCATATGTGCATGTATGGATTATTGCCTCTTCCTCTCCACTTATTTGGAAGGTATAATTATACAACCAGAAATCTGTCGGTAGGAGGCTGTATAACTGGCGCAATGCGAATTAAACTTGAGTAAAAAAGCACAATCACTTAGCTTTGTTGTACGTGGAGACTGCTGCCCGTTGCTGATTTGGACCACGCTGACCAATTGTTCCACAACGAAGCCTTCTTCCTTCCGTTCTTCCATCATACATATAAGGGGGTGTCAGCGCAGAAGTAAAGCTGCAGATCGCTTAAGTCCATCGATTGTCCCACTTCCTTACGTTAATTGACGAGATGTTGACTAGCAAACTAACACGCGACAGAGCTCTCTTTCTGTTTGCCTACCTTTCATTTCTCCTCCTCAGTTGCCTCTTCAGTTTTAGTTTTTGCTTCGTTTCTGCCGCCTGAACTGCGGCGGATATCATGGCAATTGTGCTGAGGGGAGATAAGTGGTCACCTTCATACACGCCTCTACTAACACCATCCACTTACAGTTTGCCATAGAGACCGCGCATTAGCAGTATGCTGTCACAACAAGGCTATTCAGATGGATGATCATGTGGGAGAAGAGGACCAGGAGGAGGAGGAGTAGGAGAACTCGACAGGGGCATCTGATACGAAGTTCACTAGTTCTCAGCGGATATTCGATTACGTCGCCTTGCCTAGAAGTCTTTCGATGTGGTGTAAGCTGCAATCGACAGAAATGGAAGGAGACACTGGCACTGCAGCCACGAATCATGACATAATCGACCTTCCAGATAAGTACGAAAGGAAGGCAGGAGGAGGAAGAGGAGAAGACGGTGGTGCAGATGGTGCAGGGGATATTTGTGCTAAAAGGAGGGGAAGGATATAGACAAAGGGCTGTTCAAAGAAGAGGAAGCGGGAGCGGGAGGCTGAGCAGGAGAAGAGTGGGAGAATGGGAAAAGATGTGAAGAAGGAGAAGGCGCGCCACGCCATTAGCGGTGCCTGCCGCCATCTTGATGGCCATCCAAAGAAGACGCGTGGCAGGTGTAGTCTACCCTTTACCAACACCATCATCGGAGTAGCGTGGTGCTGACCACAGCATCAATGATCTTACCAACACAGATTTTACGCATTCCATCGGACATTGATGGAAGACGGAATGCTTGCTACGGGCTACTTCAACATAGCAAGTCATGTTGGTGAGATTGCCTCCTCCTACTGACGAAGGGGATTGCCCGTTAGGAAGAGGAAAAGAGAGAAAAAATAATGGAAAATGGAGAGGGCTGTACAATGCAAGATTACATAAATGTGCACATATGCACACATATATAACTGCCTCTTCTTTTTTTGAGCGCACAAAGACATAAGCCAAAAGTTTGCCGGTGAGAGAATACGAGTTATAAATGCATTTGCTCCGTGTTGCCTCTTGTAGCTCCACAAATGGTAAACTCAATTTTGATGATTTCCTGCTTTTGGGAACGATTTTCTCAAATCAAAAAGACTTGCGTGTTGAAAAAAATTACATGTCATTTATAGTTTCTTTCTGTAAGCTTCTTTTTCAAATAATACACAAATATTTGATAACTACTTTTCCACTTTTCACGTACTTCACCGCAAAACCTACACATGCCTTCATAAGCTGCATAAGCGTAATAAGTATGCGCGGAATTCACAGTTTATTATATTTTGGATTCGAGTTGGCGCTCAATCCCCTTGTGTCAAATCAAAGTTCTTCCAATTTTAAAGCAATTGTTAAATAGCCTTGGAGAGCTTGTACGAAATTACGGTATGGGACAAAAAAGTTGTTGAGTTCAGGTCGTCGATTGGGGTACACCTTGTCTTTGAAGCGTCATTTGGAGTGATTGTTGCCTTGTCCACCATACAGGGAAAGAGGTGGATTAAAGGCAGAATGATGCCCACTTGTCCACATTTAAATACCTCAACCTCCAACACTACTTTTCATTTCATTTATGAATCGAAGCCTCCAGGTTAATGTCCTTTTGCTTTTGCAAAGCCTTTTCTCTTCAGCTGATGCTACTTACTACTACTGATAAACATTCAAGTAGGCGTAGCGCAAAAGTGATACTTATGAGTGCCAAGATTAACACAGGTTTAATGTTTGTTAAGGCCTTCTGGGAAAGTAATGTGCCTTCACCCATTGACCAATGATTTAGACGCTGATCAAACACAATTAGTTTGTGATTTTTATACCATTAAACGCTGGTGCGCTTTAAGCATATAAATCCTTGAAGAATTTGAAACAATGAGTACAGGCTGCTTGGTTTTTGGCCTTTTATTTTTCTTGAAAGCAACTTAGCTACCATTGATGGAATGCAAGAAACGTCTCTACAAAAAGAGCAGAATTTGGTCAAAAGAGTCAAATTTTCGGAATGGTTTTTCGATAACTTCAGGACCCTGTGTAAACGGACCTCAACAATCAGAAACCACAACCCAACTTATAATCACTGTCACGAATTGGATTAGGTTGGCCGTAGGTGACTTCACTAACATGGCATTCCAAATTTTAGCCCAGAATTTCGGAGTGCGGGGTAGACTAACCAATTTCTTTGTTCCATTTCTGAACACAAACCTTTCTACTAGTCAGTTTTGCTGTAGGATGCGTCAGGAGATCTCATTGTGGCTAAAATTAAAATAAGAACAGGAATCAAAAACTGTGATTGTTTTAATGCAGAATTTTGTTCTTTGGTGCTCTTCAGTAGTGGCCACCTAGGCAAGACTTTCTGGCCATTTAAGCCTACCTATTAATGTTTTGTTAATCGCCTGGCTGTCATCCAGAAATGCAGAACAAATTCAACTGAAAGCCTTTTGTGGTGTCCGATTTATTCATCTAACCGCTATCGCTTCCTCAAAACGGCCTCGTTAGGATACCCACTCTAATTCCAGACCAAACGTCCTGAGTCTTGACAACTATCCTTGTTTAATTTCTCTTCGCGGTCAGCAGCGCACCCAGTGAGGTTGTATGATAAAGTCGGCGAATCATGATGGGACAGCAGCTCCGTTCCATTTGGCAGGTTATTTCTTTTGGAAAAGTTATGGATAATTGCTGGCGCAATAAGTAGAACTGACAAACGCTTTCGCTTAACTTAGACTTGCATTGTATCGCTCCCATCGCACACAAAGCAGTCATTAGTTTATCAGGGATATTACGGCATTTGGTTTTGAGGTATGTGTGGCGGACAAATAGCATGGCTTCAATTAATTTCAGGGTGTAGAAGTCAGTGCTCAGCACAAGTTGATGGTTGATTTAAAAGATTCTGGGCCTCATAATTTTTAATTAAGCGCTCCAAAGGATTTGGCTTTAAGGGCTCGTCTGCGATCAAGGCCAGTCTGACGCTGATTAAAAGCGCCTGCATTACCGTACACAATCTACAATAATTGTGTACAAAATATAAATATACCTCCTTCTTTACATTGGGCCCATGCGTTGGCTAGAGGCACCGTTCATTAAAAAAGAGTGCGAGATCTTAGCCTTTTAATGTAGTCCTAAAGATACAGCTTTGACCGATACTGATGAAAAGCACTAATACTACCGTGTGCTCCCTTCAATCACTACATGCAAAATATTGTTGTGTTTCCTGTCCCACATTTTCTTGCTTATTCCTTAAGATTTAGGGTCATGGCTTCGTGACATTGACATTGTAATGGAGTTGTTCTTTCCTATCTACGTAAACGTACTCTTCGAATCCTACTACTTACTGAACTAGGGTGTGGTAATGCGCAAGCTTTAATCGTATAGAGCAGCAATGGTTCAAATGTCACCGAACGAACTCTAAAGACTTTTGTTGAAACTAGAAAGCAACTATTTACCACATGTTTTGTAGTTTTATCTGTCGACAATAACATGGCTTGTGGGTCTTTGCAATAGTCGTTTTATAATGCAAACAACGTAATCGTGGTGTCGTCTAGGCGCAAATTCAAGCACTTGACCTTAGCCTAGCAAAAGTCTGTACTAGTTGGCGACCTATCTTTTGAATAGCCACACTTAGTGCGGGCTAATTATTTGCGAAATATTGCATAATAACTGGCTTTGTTCTTAAAAGCTTTCTATTTAATCTCGTTTTGGAATAATTTCCTCTCCACTTTTTCCCTACCTTTCTTCCGTTAAAGAGTTCGGGGTTTTGCTTTGAAAAGAAAACTAAGTCATTCCTTCCCATGACCATCTAGTTTTAGGTTGCATGTGCTGATCCACTAATGGCGACTGGTCCTGGAAAAGTGTCTTCTTGTGTATTTTTGCGGTAAGTTTTACTGTCTTGTCTCTAGCAGGGTGATTTGAGAAGCAAGCATTTTATTTTTAGCAGTGCACCACACCAATGGGCACTGATCATGGCCAACCCTCTGAGATGAATTAATGCATGTCTCAGGAGCGTAGGATCAAGAAAGTCTTGCTCACACAGGCGATGAGGAGGGAAGTGTTGTAACGACTCGCGGATCTGGTGTACTTTCCGCAATCCCTCGCGTCCTCACCACTTGCGAGGCCATGGTCCTTGTTTAAAATCGTGCGCGGGTCAATGATAACCTCCCAGTCATTCATTCTCATCCAATATCGCAATCTGTAACCTGCGTTATCACCCTACTCTTCTTGCCACAACCTGTGGTACTTTTCACTTTTCTTCCATTTTATGCTCCGTCATCGCGTGTTTAGTTACATTGTGTTTACTTTATGTTAAAATGTCAGAATGGGTGCAGGCAAATCAAAACAATAATTCAATGGTTCTCTCGTTAAAAAATCATTTCACTAGTTATCATCCTAACAGTGCTGAGGTTTGCACTAGATGAGTTGCGTGGACAAGACTTCGAGGTTAATGACGATTTACCGCCTGGTGGGTTGCCATGGCCGGTACGATGCAGGCGTGCATGCATGTGAGATAAGTAGCTTGACATTAAGGCTTACCCAACACTGGGTGAATACAGTCTCGTATATTCATTGCCTCGCCTAAACCCAGCTCTTCAATGGATGTCGGGGCTGCTAAAGCATGGCTGCACAGGATTTTAGCTATTCATGCTAAGGTAAGGACTGGCGTGGTGCTCCTCAAGGTGCTCAAAAGCCAATTATATGAGTGGAAGTGTTGAGAACTCCAAAGTGAACATTTTCTTGAATGGTTATAGTTTTAGCACCAATTATAGCACGCGGATAGACAAATCGAATTCGTACTTAGCTATAAGTGCCACTTCCACGTCAATTCGTGAAGGCCCTTCTGGATATTTGCAAATCATTAGCCTACATTAGGCGGAAAGTGAGAGAAATATGCAGGGCTAATGACGTTGGTTTGCTTACTCTTTCTTTCAATGGAGAAGCAGTTTTATGTCAAGGCGACTAGACCTGCTTTGCCTCTGGCCACGAGGTCGAAGTGTGTCTACTGAAATCCAATTTTAGTAGGCTCACTTTGCGTGGAAGACAAGATATTAGTGTAGGCTGATGGATCCTTCGTCTCGAGGTCGTCACTCCGCTGCACCTGCAATTGCTTTACCCTAAAAAAGTCGTCTTGAATTTAAATGGCAATGTGCGAATGAAGGAGAGCAAGAATGGCTGCTAGACATGTTCACACATCACTATCTTAGCTGTTATTCCAGCAACAACGACCCTGTGTTCAGTACTGCATGCTCACTATGGAGCCACCCTGCGAAATCCAAAAGCGTGTTTATTTGGAGGCAGAAGATGTACTGTGACCATGTGTTATGCAAGGATAGAGAGATTTGGAGAAGAGCATGCCGCCTCCAGATCTCCTCTGTGGCGGGTGTTAAACCCAGAGGAAAACGTGCGAAAGCACATAAATTTTGTTGCCACATCCAAACGGAAGTTAATGTGGTATCATTGTTCTCAGAGCCAACAGACACGACCCTGCAATAGACCATGCAACACGCTGCATACAACACGTGCCAACAATCGATTCCACGCACGCGACGGGGAAGAATTTGGTCACATCAACGCTTGACATGCTGCTGATCGCTATTCTCTGGACCATTATCCTTTCCACGATCCAGTTCATCCTATACGCCTCTCCTCCACCACGCTTCGTCCTAGCACTATGTGCCCTTTTATTTCTTCACTGTTCCTCGCTTCTCCGCTCGAAGAACGCCAATAAACTATTGCATGGAACAAAGATAGTTTTCGTAGAAATTAAGGGTGAGTCATGGCATTACTCCCTCTGCGTCCCTATCAAATTATTTGCCCTTTTTCCTTTTTCTTCATTTTTACGCGTTTGCCAAGCACTTATTCAAATAGTAGTGCTCTAAATTGGGCCCGTTAGCAGAAGTCTGTGAGCCGAGAGTAAGCATCCCGCCTTTAAATTTCTGGTGCTTTACATTTACCAACATTTGGGCAACTTATACAGCAATGGCACAAACGCGAATAGACGATCGAATGTATGAATAGATGGTTTGACGGAAGAAGTTATGAAACTAAGAAAGCAGTACTATGTTACATGTCCCAAATCAAATCATATACTCAGCACAGACAATAGATCCTAATGGACTTCTGCTTACTTACATGTCTCCCTATTTATCTCTTCGCTTTCCACCTCTTCTCTTCGTCCACATCTCCCCACTCCTTCATCCCTTGCAGCAGAACAACTGCTTTTCTTTGCTTGTGCCAGAGAGTTCGAGTCACCCCTACTCTCCTCCCTAGTTAGAAGAAAGCACTGTCGAAGGCGGAGAATTATAAAGACCCACAGGCAGCCTACATTCGCAAGTTGTGTAGTTGCCTTTAAGGGTGAGCGCTTCCGTCCTTGCCATACCTATGCCTTGATCGTCTTTATGCATCTTCATAATTCATGAGACAGCTATGCAATAAGTAGCAGACGTACAGGATCAAAACCTATGCTTCCAATTGCTCACTCACTGTGGACGCACTGCATTAAGCTAAGATGAACCAGGCTTTTCGCACTTCATCACCCTAGCAACACTTCAGTGGCCCCAGAATTTTCAAGAAAGACTTAGAGGTCAGTGGTACTCTTAGTTTTGTCTCTTAGATATTAGGTTTCATCGTAAACACGTAGGGACCATTGGCACCTTCAGATCAGGGAATAAGACGCAGCTCTCACGCATCCTGATTCCCTCGCATGTGCCACTCCAGTGCCACCACAGTAAGTTTCGCACTCTTCTCTCATTATCCTTACGTTCCTTCAAAATAATGAGTCGCATGTGATACATGACCACGCCCCGTCGTATTTTGATTATCCAATTTGCAAGCGTTAAGAGTTTTTCAGATGCACATTCATGTACCTACCTTTCTTCATTGCCTTTTAGTGAGGCCAGAACTAGTTCCTCCCCCACCTCCCGTTTTGTTTACATGTCTCGACATCCTTCGGAGTGAAATTTGCGTCTCGCCTATCTCCTTCACTTCCCGAGTTAGCCCTCATCAATGCCACTTTGGTGGGTCCTACTCGTAGTTGATTGTCCACGTCTACTGTCCATCATACGCTTAGACTTTTATCTTCTGCATCCATAGTTAAGACCGAACGTAGATCTGGCTGCACTGAGCTGCACTGATTCCGTATCTTATCTTACTACTTCCTGTTCTGTTCCATGTCAGCGCTCACGTTTCCTATTTCCTTTCGCTACTCCAGCCCACTCCAGATCCCACCTATCAAGTCTCTCCGCCCAGCAGAATTTCGGGAATGAGGGCAAGTTCGGCGACTATTTGAAGGCTCGCAATATGTATCACAGCCGGACTTTGACTTAGCGCATTTTCATTGTCCATCCTTTGTCCTTTGAGACGTTCGATGTACCTAGTCATTGAGGAACCTTGTTAAATGCACAACCCTTTCCCAGTCGTTATTGTAAGTGCACTATAAATCACGAACATACACGCTTCCTAGAAGTAGGCGAACAATTTTATCATTATGCGCTTATGCGAAGGCTACGACAATCATGTGGTGGGTTGATATCTTTTGAGGTGCCGGCTGATGGCAACTTAACGTCAAACCCTTTAATCGTTGATAAAAATGCGTCAGCCACGTAAACAAAGATGAAACAACATTAATGTGGTCAGGATTTATGAGAGTAAGTAAAATGCAACAGCTAGAATGGGGACACACTTAAGCACCTAGTGCACTCCATTGACCCGATCGGCAACCTACGTTAACTAGCATCGAACCTTTTTGTTAAAAAATGGAGCTAAATAATTTTTTCAGCCTTTTTGAGTTTCAAATACAATGTAGCCGCTTGGGCGAAAATAGAAGCTATGCTTTACATTAATTACTTAACTTAGTGCAAGCAATTTTAGTACATTTTGCTGAGGACAGGCTTGCATGTTGACTCCCAAGTTTGTTATCACGCACTGAATTCTCCGACAAACTCTTTTTAAAAGTTTGTTAGCTGTCCATTATTATGAGTGCATATCCTAGCTTTGCTCAGCGAGTTTCTTTGCAAGCATTGCTTTGGTGGACGTGTTTTCCCTAAACTATGTGCTCGAGTAGGATGTGTGATGTTGTTCTGCTCGGGAAAAGTAGTTTAAGTTCGCTTGATATTATGAAAGTGCATCTATTGCATTGTCGTGCAGCTTTCGGCCTTCTATTAGCACGTCGAGTAGCTCAACTGGCCATTCACGTAGTCGTCTTTCAGCTGACTATTTCATTGCTTCGTGCCATCAATATTATTTTCCACGTCATACATGCTTTCCACCTGAACCACTTTGAATTCCCAGACCCTTGCTCACTTTTACTTGTACCCTAATCACCTCACTCGCCATTTTGCTTTGTCGTTTTTACACTCCTTAAGTTGCAACATTCAATGTAAATTTTTGTTAGGGCCCATGTGCAGATTCGGCATTACTTGCATATTTTGAATCGAACCGTTTTACGCAGTCGCCTTTTGCTTCTTCTTTCTGAAGGCGCTTTAAATATGCCGATCTATTTTACGCAACTTGAAATGTAAATTATATCTCCTTGGCTAGCTCTTCCTAATTAGCCGAACCATACTCTTGCGATTCGTGTCTCTGTGTTGGCGCATTTATTGATCTCCTGTTAAAATCATGCCTAGTATTTTCATGATTTATTGATCAGTACACCTGACGTCTTACATAGGTCCTTGGCTATAATATTCAACGAGTAAATGGTGCCGTTTTAGCTGCCATGAGGTCCTTGCTTACTTGCACAAGATCTCTGCACTGTACAGTAAAGTCACATTGATGCAGTTCCTCCTACCAACGTGAGGGTGAATGGTCGATCTGCTTCATTGTTACCAACCAGGTCTGAGCTTAGCGCTCTCTTCTCATTATGAATTGTTTCGCTGCCAAATGGTGCTTAAATTAACGAACCACTGTACAGATGGCAAACAGTTCACGCTCTGTTGCACTTTTCCGTCTTATTTTTTGTTGAGTCTGGCACGGACGTAGGCGATGACGTGTTCTATGCCTTCTCCATGAAAGTACACCACCCAGAGCTATGCAGCGGGCATTCGTGTCTAGTACAACTTGTGGTTCATTGTTCTCAAGTTTCGGTAAGGTCAGAATCGGGGCGAAGAAGAGCGTCTGATTTGGTTCCTTAAAGACCTCATTACCTTCGTTTCCCCAATTGACGATCTTTGCAAAGTCGTAAGCAAAGCGTCCATAGCAGCTTTCAAAACCAAGGAAACCGCAAAGCTGGTTTGGTTAGTTGGCGTTGGCCAAGATCTCACTTGTTTTGCACGATCTTCATTGAATGATATCCCGTTCGACGAGAATGTGTTTGCCAGAAAAGAAATCAGGCATTAAAGAAAATGGCACCCTTTTGGATTCAAGGTCGCTTCTGCACCGAATCAAGCTTGCTGCACATTAGTGGGGTTGAGTAATATACAGCATAACTTGCGTAACTATCCGCAGCAAAGCAGATCATATCCCTAAATAAGCTTTGTTGGCAATACAGTGTTGCGATGATGACTTTGGAGGCAATGAACTGATCATCACTACGCGTTTGCTTCCTCAGCTATAGTGATATGGTAGCTCCCGTGCGGTCACTCTCCCTCCTTTGCTCATAGTAGTGATTAATCTCGTCACTTCTTCTGCGCATTGCTAAAAGTTGATTGACAGGTCGCAGAGACAAAGGTGGGGGCTTGACTCTACTCCAAGACGACCATATTAGTGCTGAAGATGAACAAAGGCGTGTTATTTTGGTCCCATCCTTTATGTAGATCTCTGTTGCATATGCCCTGCAATTGATTTGGGCTCCCGTTCTGAGCTTTTAATAGCCACCAAGCTGCGCTATTCGGTACCGTTTCTGCAGTGGTTTATCGTGCTTTGTTTTACTTGCAGCTTTTCCAGTTTTCCTTTAAAAGAGAGGACAATCGTCGAAATTAATATTTTATAACATGTCGTGCTTTCATGCACATTTAGTGCTTTAAGGTACATGTGGAGCTTACAAAGGGTCTGGTCAAACGCAGCCTTTGACATAAGGTCGTACGGCGGAAGGCTGATTAAGGTAATGCAGTAGCTAAGCCTACTATAATCTTGCCAAGCAGGTCTTCTAACTAATGTTTACAAATGCGAGAATATTCATTTGGATTGCCACACGAGGGTATTAATTCACTGAAATCCTTTATTGTCAGACTTAGGAGTCGTTGTGCTGCAATACTTTGGTCCGTTTGCTTAATTTTTCATTTCTGTATTACGGTCACTGTAGGCGCCGTATTTATACCTCCTGACTAACGCATTGCCTCGGTCCAGTCAGTGGTCCATACAGCCCTTTCGAGCACCATCAGTACGTACTCTGTTACAGTATTCGGTTGGAGGAAAGCGACTTGGTCCTAGGAGGACTATGGTTCCAATTTCCTTTCCTGATTGTTGAAACTTGACATGACGTAAAATGAACATTCTGCGGATGCGGCAAATATGACGTCTGCCTTCGGCAACAATTCCAATGCAGTTGTTCTCAGGAAGACTTGCAATAACTGAAGCACGCTACTCCTTAAAACAGTCTCTAAAAGTGTTCATCATTAGCTGTCAACTGAGTCAGCATGTGAACCTCTCTACCAGCCCAAGAAGGTGTAGCTGAGCAAAAATGAAGGGACAATAAGCTGCTAAGGAGGAATAAACGTAATAATTTACCGTAAAAAATCATTGCAAAGCAAGATGTCTAGCATACATTCTCTCTCTCCTTTACAATTCCCATGCAGATTAAAACTTAAATCCATTAGAATACTAGGAAGGATCAGTGGTGCTGTGGTCAAATACCTATCTCAGTTGAAGGCAACTTCGATGGCTTGTACAGATGGTTCATTGATAGATTTTCTGCAGCTTCGATTGTTTTTAACACATAACGGCCTGCTCATAATAGTATCCTTTTTCAGAAAGCTGCTAATTTCTTGCTGAAAGCACTCATTCCTGGTCGAATGCAGCCACACAAACTATATAAGGCTCATCTGGAGGCATTCAAAGACCAAATCAGTGTTCGTCTTTACAACAGGTGAGCCAGTGCTTGTGATCGTGTTTTTAATGAACTCACATTACTGATTTCGAGCAAAGTTTAATGCCTGCATTGTGGTAGGCAATATTTGACTGCGTTGATTCGGACATCCGTTTGCACCTAGTTCAACAAGAAGGATTATGAGAGGCAGACAGTTGTGCAGCGTGGCGATGTATGTATTACGGTAGTTAAATTGCTGCGCAAACGGTGCGAGAATTACAATGAAAGCACAAAGCGGTACAGTAGAATTTTAATGTATGAAATGAATACACAACTTTTGCAGGTTTGTAATTCATTCCTTCTTTTGAAACTAGTAAAATTCAATCCAGCCATGACAAATTTCACAGCCTTCTTCGCATCATTGTGTGTCGTAAAACGGAACCACGTTACCAAACTAAAGGCTACACTTACTTGATGAATTTCTAAATGAATTTCAAATGGTAAAGAGCGCGCCAGGAAGAAGGTGGATAATAAGGATTCTGCTCGATACAGATCAGCTGTGAGCTGCTTATCGCAAATGACACATTTTCGGGGATGTCGAAAGTCATATCACACTTAAACGCATCGCAGCTCACCACGTGACAATACGTTGCCAGCTACATTAAAAGCTCTTGTCAAATCTATCCATCTGGGTATGCATTCGGAATGACGTATCAAGCCTTGAAAGGATTGCGTGGCCACAGAGCTGGTTTAGACAGTGATTCGCTGAAATTCCACTCAACCAACTGTTACTGCTAACTGTTATTTGCATGATGTTGCCGCAGGTGTGGGACTTGTAGGCATGACAGCCTGTAATATACACCAAATTTCGAAAAGAAATCATAACGAATTAAAGCAGTTTAACACGAACTGTGTCAGCAACCCTTCTAGTTGAGCAGGAGTTACGAAGTACCGCACGCGAAGTACATGCCAACGAGACAGAAGACGTGTGGGGCAAATGATTCAGCCAAATGGATGAAGCAAATGTCCCGCATGCCAGCATTTTACTTCAAGATCTCCAACCCCACTGATTCACACAGCAACAATTGAGAGTGTTGAAAGCTTTCGCAGATGCCTCATGCAGATTCTTCTGCTAAATAAACCTTCAATCAAAAAACATGATCGAGATTTTTCATTTGCCATTTTGCAGAACCACTAGGGAACAGCTTGTGAACTGATGCAGATGTCTGTCTGCCTCCTTGAGACTGTTGCCTAGCCACTTAATTTGGCAGTTAATACATTTTTAAATAGCTCCGTTGGAACCATTCCGTTGACCAAATTACATGCGTATTTGCTCTCACACTCGACTTAGTCTTCCACATTCGGCACCGCACTTAGAGCTGTCCAAGTCCAGTTCTTTTGGAAGCAAGTGCTTCCTACAATGATGTCAGCACATCTGGACCTTAGAAGAATTGGAATGCATGAATAAATTTATAAATTGGTTTTGCCCGAGTATCGCATTATTTGGCCTTCACGGCACAAAAAGGCCATCCCTAGTCAAAGTCCTGACATCAATAAATTGATAGGGGATTCGGTTACCATAATAAAACAACATAGGCTTAAATATCCATAAAAATATCAAACCTGTTTAATAAGAGAAAAATTATTCACAATTACGGCTGAGGCGATTGAGCTTATGTCTACGAAAACAAAATTCCTTGCAATTAGGTTCATTTGTTCTCATTTAACAAATCAAGAGCGATTGCTACCCTGCAATACTTGTACTTCCATAAATGCAACTCTTAAGCGAGAGACGTGAAACAACTAAAACCTTTGCTTGAAGAGAAGGTCAACTTCACCTCTGTCAAGACATTATTGTTTCACACTACCAAATACGGCAGATATGCCCTGAGATGGGCATGGGAACTAAGAAAGCAATGTATGTTCAACCTGACGAATGCACTGAGCATGTAGATGCAATCCTCGAATGTGCACATGCATGCAAATGTAAAATGCGAAAGTACTGCAACTAGTGTCTAGCTACAAGCCAAAAATTGCAATATTATGATGAGATCGTAAAATAAATGGCAAACCAGTGTGCTTGAAATTGTGTGATACTTTTTACAAGTGTCCAAGAAAATGATAGAAATTTCACAAATTATATTTCTAAAATCTGAACTCTCGTTGTTACTGTGTTCGCTATTTAAAATGACTTTCCTTTTAAGCTAACAGCTTTAAAATCAGTTTACCAAAAGCATTGCTTAGATGCCCTTTGTAAGCCAGAAGTGGGAGGACAAATTCAACCTGATTGCAAACGCTTGAGGTTCCTCTCAAGAGCCTTAGGTTTTCTGTTGTAAGTACTTATTTCGCATACTTTCCTTCCATGCTATAATTTGGAAATGTGCCTTTAACATTGATGATAATTGTAGGAATGCTATTCTGATGATGTGCAGAGGTCCATTTTGATAATGGACTACTGTCTTCTTGAATCATCTTTTTTAGGTATCACTTGTATTTTTGCAATAGAGGTGGTTCTGGAAAGCTAAATCACTAAACCAGATCAATTGACCGACTTTAATTTGGATTTGAGTGAAAGCATGGGTTACAGAATTCGTCTGAGGAGTGTAAGCTTACTATTGTTTAGTCCTTTACCAGGCTCGATTAATTTCGACTGGCTCCGCATTAAGCGTTAAAATTTGAATGCTGCCTTTTAAGGATCCCCTTTGAGAACCATTTAAAGTCACTTTCATGGACATCGCGTTGTCTGCTTGCAATGTCCTCTTCTCCATCAACAAATGTGGTCTCTGGCTGCAGGACATTGACATTTCCTGATAACACTGTCTCAGTACTGTATCAAATCGTGAATATTGATATTGTTGATGTGCCATCCTCTCGAAGCGTTTGTGAATGAGAGTTAAGTGCACAGAACCTCTTCGCATGGACCCTAAAATCATGGTAAGCAGGAAGAACATGTAACATTGTGATACATAGCTGCTTGCAAGATTTTCTGATGAAAGAAAGTGTTGTGCGTGAAAGTTTGATGAAGCTCAATGAGGTCGTAATCGTAAGAAATTACCATTTGCGTCCACTAAGAAGTGGAGAAGGCTCTCTGTATGGAGTAATAATGGACTTGACTGCAAGATCAAGTTATCTGTAAGGTATGGAGATTTTCTCACGTATTCGCTCTTCTACTTTGCCCGGGTTTTGCATTTTCCATGATTCAGAGAAGTCAGCACCTTCGTCATCACAACCAGTGCACTTTTTGCAGTCAGTTTAGAGAGATTGTTCTGTTGTCTTCAGACTGAACCGCAGGTTCTCACAATTTAGAGCAAACTGCTGGAGGAGGTCCCGTTGAAAAATTTTTCTGAGAGTTCCTTTCTTAATTCTTTGAATGATGTCCTTAAAATCATTGCCGGGCTAAATGGGATGGCTTTGAAATCAACCAGACAAGCAAGCATTCTGCCTAATTAGCGCTTTGGCAGAGTAAAATCACACACTTTTAAAATCTTAGTTTGGCATGCGTTGCTCTGTCACCTTGTTACTGCCACAGACTCCTTAGCGGAGTTCAATTGTTGTTGCCCCGTGCTATGTGTTAGGGCTATCGCCGGCAGTCGTTGGGCTCAGATGCAGCTACTGATGCTCAGCATACTCAGTTCCCTTTCTCCCCCAAACAAGAGTAGTCATATTGATTGGACTTGTTGTGGACCCTTTGATGGCTGCATCCGCGTATGCGATTGTGGTGAACTCGTCGCTTCCCCAATCCACATGTCAGGAAGTGAGTGACCACAAAATGCTTGCCGAAAGTGAGAAAGCCTTTTATAACCTTCCTCACAGCTAGCAGGAATTCACTAAGGTCTCATGTAAAGCATTGAGATTGGGAAAATGGTAACTTTGCGACATTCCGATTTTCCTATTCATCTGTTAAATCACTAGTCAGTGAATTTGCTCACTTTGCTTAGTTTGTGGTTGTTCATATCTCCCTAGCTCCCAATGTACCTCTCAGGGCATCTCATCTCCCATTCCTATGCATTACCCTCCCACCTCACTTGTTTGAGTAAGCAAGTGTCACATTTAGAAAGGGAAAGATCCAGCGTAATGACAGCCGGATTCTTCGGGTAGTTTGTGGCATTAATCGACGTCATAACTCGCGTAACTATCCGCAGTGAACTGTCCTTCCTACCTCCAAATAAATGTTCTCCACATTACCGAACCCAATAATAATATCTACGGCGTTTTGCTTACAATAACAGCTGTACTAGACTGTTTCCTTTCCTTCCACCATGTTTCTCTTCCTTCTCATGACTACTTTATCTTCCCTTCAAACGCAAAAGTAGATTCCATGTCACTGGCGTGACCTCAAATGACACGACGAGAAGCCTAGATGGAAAGCGAAGTCTATGCCGCTATTGTGACGCAATTACGCCCATCTCCTTGCATCTTCTGCTTCTCCACACAGGCTAACTTGCACCTGAAATTAATTCTTACTTTGCCTCCACAAGTACAACTACGTTCAACTTTGCCATTGGCGCCATCCATTCTTCCTCAGGGTCATCCTCTGTCCACAGATCGATCGATCGATAGTTTAAATTGAAACATCAACAAAGCAATCAATACGTCGCGCATCACAATTTACTCGTACTTCTAGAAATGTCAAGCTGCAGCAAAGTTGGTCGAAGTCTCTCGGCTCCGCCATGCTTCTTTGACCGGCACCACTGGCTTCCACTAGAGGATTTTCCAGAAGTCGACTCACTCACGTGTAAGTGGATTTCAC
Organism: Taenia multiceps; assembly: GCA_001923025.3. NCBI lineage: Eukaryota > Metazoa > Platyhelminthes > Cestoda > Cyclophyllidea > Taeniidae > Taenia > Taenia multiceps. Next base: position 15,410,858 of record CM010312.1, on the reverse strand, counting down.
ACTGACCCGTGTGCATTATCACTTGCAATAATAGCACGTGCACAGGGAAGACACTAACAACTCACTACTTGCGATCCAATCTTACCTGGCATATATGCCATGCCATAGCGAAGGCGAGATTCGTACCCAGCGCCGCCTCCTCATAATGCCTCCATCCTCGCTCACAAAACACAAACATTCAGCAGAAGCTGAAGCTCTGCCTCCTCCTCCACCTCCTTTAAGGTCCCGTCTAGCGATTATGTAGACAAAGAAAATACATAATAAGGCACAGAACGAATAACTATTAGCGAAAATAATACGCAGGCGCTAAGCACTCGGTACAGTTAAAACTCTCCTCCGAAAAACAAACACTCATTAATCAGAGTCCGTCGTTACCAAAAGGCTAAATAATTAATAAGTTGTCAGAATAACCATACGTTATCACCCAAAGTATCGTACACCAACAAATGAACGCGATTAGACCCAACGTCTGCAAAAAAAGGCGTCTCAACAGTCACATTCTGAAGCATTTGCCTGTACCGTAGCGATTTGGTGTATAAAGGGAGCCCACCGACACCTAAAAGATTTAGCAGCAACCAATAAACTAATGCCAATAATGAAGCACCAAACAAGTGCGTTGATAGGCAGTATATTGGGAAAGCGAGCACCTCAAGCCGCATTATGAAGCCTCTGCGTCTAATCGAGAATGTGAGCGTATAAAGAGAAATAATCCACTCCTAAACGACCTAATGGCAGCAAAGAAGCTAAAACTAATAAAAAATTGCTAAATACTTACCGGTTTTCAGAGTTGTTGCAGCACATAATGCGCCAGCAATCGATATCAATAGTCCCTACATGCACACCGATTACCAGTCCGCTGACCAGCGTTGCGCGACAAAACAAACGAACTTTTGATTTTGCTTATTTCTGATACAGTTAAAGTTACTGCAAACGCCACACTTTTTGTAATCAGCATCAAGTTTAAGGAGAAAATTTGCAAATGAAATAAATTACTTAGCAGGAATAAGTGAGAAAATTAGCAATAAATATCAGATAAATAAAAACGCCTAAAACCAATATTTTAGGGATTGATAATAAAAATTATGTGCAAATGGAACAGTTTTACACACGTTTAGTGAACAGGTAATTTGTTTGTCGCACTTATTTTCTAACCTGATGCTTGTGGCAAAGTTGATTTATTGGGACTGTTGGAAGGTACTTTGGTCCACGTTTTAGTGTAGCCTTGCTTTCTTTCTTCACGTTTTTTAATGATTTACCTTTATTGTCCTCCCGTTTCGATCAACAGTGTGAGAATTTGTGTCTGGTGTGTCCTACTGCGCAAGTGGCTTTTTCTATTCCGCCAGTTAACTTGGCTAGTTCTACTGGCAGTTAGGGGCCAATAATGACCAAAAAATGGGTGTCTTTTCTTTCTCTACTCAAGATAGCAGTAAAGACAGGTGGTTTCGACGTCTACGCACGTTCGCAGTCTAGTGGGTGGGTGGATGGATGAATGCGTAAGAAAACTGTCGGCTGGATGCCAGGTGCAGGCAGGTAGGAGAATAACAATAATAGTAATTGTAATAATGTTGGTGCTTGCATACGCTTTGTAGGTGAGAGGCGGGAACACAAGATTCACGTGGTCGAAAACGAGCTTGCGTGTCCTCCTCAGGAACCGGAGATTGACACCCCGTAGATTGGACGTTCCTACCTACCTGTTTCCCCTTTAAATAAAACTATGCCTAGAAAAGCTCGGCCTTCTTCTAACAAGGTGAAAAGAGACGAGGAGGAAGAACGGGATGATCCGGCTACAATGGTGGCAGCGTCGGCGAACCTTCCCCCTTCAAAGGTGATATGGACTTTGAAGATTGGATGCAAACCGCTGGGTTTTACATCCACTTGTATCCCCAGCGGCAGAGAGTACCGCTGCTCCTCCACGCTCTTCCGCAAGAGCTTTTCATCTCAGCAGTGAAAGCAGGAATCACGCATGACTCCGAAATCGACTATTGCTGTGAGATTCTCTCGCAACTGGCCATTGTCCAACGTGAACGTTCTCTGGCCTGAGAGTTCTTCTACCGAGACCAAAAGGACTACGCTCGGAGCCTACAACTCCTAGCTGAAAGAGCCTTCAAAGGTTGTCTCCCAGCCAAAGTGACCAGCTGGGTGGCCGTCCAATTCTGCGCAGGAGTCTAACCTCCATCTATCGCCGCAAGGCTCAATGCAATGAAGACCAATGATCTCAATCAGTTGGTCAAGGCCGCGACTAAGATACGTTAGGAACTTCCCCTGACCTCTGCTCCCCAGACGTCCCACCGATGGCCAAATCAGCCACGCCCTAGCTGGATCCCCTCTCGCCAGACCCCAAGAGCAGGCGAGACCCATTTTCCGTTATCTTGCCAACTCCCAAACACACCTCGCCCAATTCTGCAAGCTCTCGGCAAGTTAGAAGGATGCCCCTACCGTTTTCTCCTGGACTCGTGAGCGGTTAAGTCCCCTGTGAATCCCGAGGCGTTCCCAGATCTCTTCCGCAAGATTCGTGCTAGGCCTTCCTCCATAAAGCTACTCTCAGCCGAAGGGAGGAAGATGATTGCGATCAGAGAGATGTCGCTAAAGATCACAATAGGGAAGGAAGTCTGGACACCACAATTTATTATGTGTCCAGAATTAGTGTGTGACGCGATACTGGGCGTCGACTTCCTCCGCAAGACTAGAGCAATCCTGAACTTCGCAGAGGATGCCTTTACGACCCAACAGCACAAAGCAGTAAAGTCGACCGAGCCTTCCCTGGGAAAAAACGCTGACGAAATCTGCAGTGTCCTGTTCGAAGCCGCAGGTATCCCTGTTAACAACCTAGAGGAGCTTTGCTCACGGTTAACAAATATCACCGACAGCGAAAGGAAAGAACTGCACTCATTGCTGTGCAGATACTCCAGAATGTTCTCTTGGCAAGGAACCAAACTTGGTCGGACGGGCAACATCAAACATGCCATCGACACAGGTGATGCTAAGCCAATATGGCAGCCCCCGAGACGCGTCCCCCCGCTACTCTTGGAAGACGTAAATCGTCTACTGAATGAGATGATCTCCTACAACGTAATATGGCCATCCAAATCACCGTGGGCCTCCCCGATTGCGCTAGTAAAGAAAAGTGACGGGAGCCTACGGCTGTGCGTGGACTACAGAAAGTTAAACGCCGTGACCAAGAAGGACGCTTTCCCACTACCTCACATCAATGACTCACTGGATTCCCTGTACGGGTCAAAGTGGTTTTCCACTATGGACTTGAAATCCGGCTACTGGCAGGTGGAAGTAGCGGAGACGGACAGAGAGAAGACAGCTTTCATAGTGCCATACGGACTCTATGAATTTGAGACAATGCCGTTTGGACTATGTAACGCCTCAGCTACCTTCCAGCGCCTGATGCAGACTGCACTAATGGGGCTTTTTCCAAAGCACTGCATAATCTACCTCGATGACATTCTTGTTTTTGGCAGAGACATGCAGGAACATAATGCCAACCTGCAACTTGTGCCAGATCGCCTCCGAGACGCTGGATTGACCCTGAACCCAAAGAAATGTCACTTTCTTCAACGTTCGGTTACATTCCTGGGGCATACAGTCTCGTCAAATGGGATGGCGGTCACCGAAGACCGTACAAGCCAAGTGAGAACATGGCCGACACCGAACAACCAGACGGAGCTCCGCAGTTTCCTCGGCTTGGCAAACTACTACCGACGTTTCGTCAAAGGCTTCGCCAAGATCGCCGGTCCCCTGCACAAATCAACAGAGAAGCAGGCGAAAAAGAATTTCAAGTGGGAGAACGAACATGATGAGACCTTTAAGGAACTAAAACGCAGGCTCTGCTCCGCTCCGGTTCTGGCCTTACCCAACTTCGAGAACGGAGCACCCCCCTTCGTACTAGACACAGGCGCCAGCGACGTAGCCGCAGGCGGTGTTCTATCCCAACGGGATAAAGAAGGCAGGGAACACGTCATCGCATACGCCAGCACCAGGCTCAACAAAAAAAATGAGACAGAAAAGTGCAACGGAACGCGAACTGTACGCCATCTTTACAATGATTCGGCACTTTAGACATTGCCTGATAGCAAAACAGTTCATTGTGAGAACGGACCACCAAGCGCTGACCTGGCTAAGAACAATGAAGGAGATTGACCGCTCCGTGGCGCGCTGGTACGAAAAACTGCAGCAATACGACTTTACAGTGCAGTACCGAAAAGGGACCACGCATGGCAACGCGGATGCACTGTCTCGCAGACCTCTCTCAGCAGAGAGGGAAAGCGGTATAGTAGGCATGCTATTTTTGAGCGAGCCTAATAGACACCAGTGGAGAAACACACAAAGTTCAGATCCCGACACGGCGTTGCTATACGAAAGGTTCCTGGCGTCCTCACACAAGCCTACTGCAGAAGAGATAAAATCGTCCAGCAAAACAGCCAAACAGATGTGGCGACAGTGGCCCAAACTCACCCTGGAAGACGAAGTTTTATGGTATCAAGAAGACGCCACGTCCCCAAACGTCTTCTTGTTCCTGGTTCGCTGATACAGACTGTCCTCCAAGAGTTGCACGAGCAATTGGGTCATGTGGGTGAGAAGAAGATGGTGGAGGCCTCGAGCAAACGAACTGGTGGCCCTCTCTTACCCCGGACGTACTCGACTTCTGCCGAACCTGCATCACTTATAGCAGTTTCAAGAAACCTTACACAACAGCGAGGGCACCCCTACAACCCATGCCCACAGGATTCCCGGGCGAAGGGGTGGGCATTGACATTATGGGTCCCCTGCCACTTACCAAAAGGGGAAATTGGTATATCCTGGTTGTGGTTGATTGCTTCACGAAAGTAGCTGAAGCTGAAGCCATGCAGTCTCAAGACGCCGAAACAGTCGCTTCAACCTTATTCAACCGCTGGATCTGTCAACACGGTGTCCCCGAATCAGTCCACAGCGATCAAGGTCCTAATTTCGAAAGTCGGCTCTTTACGGAACTGTGCAAGACTCTTGGAATTAGGAAGACACGCACGACACCAGGGCACCCACAAGGCAAAGGCCAGGTAGAGAGAACGAACCGCACTCTGGTGGGACTGCTGAAGGCGTTTACCAAGAGGGCGAAGCCAGAAGACTGGGATTTGAGCCTGGGACGCGCCCTGCTAGCGTATGGAGCCACAGTCCACACGTCAACGGGTGTTTCCCCATTTAAAATGCTCACAGGACGCGAAATGAGAGTTCCGTCTGACATCTTTATCCCGAGCAAGGAAACAACACCCGACAATGTGCCGGATTACGATCTGCGCCTAAAAGAAGGGATAAGAAAGACGTTCAATTTGGCGCGGCGACACCTACAAACGTCTTATAGTAGACAAAAGAGGTTCTACGACAAGCGTAGCCGACCCAACACCTACCGCGAAGGAGATCTCGTCCAAATATACAAGCCGATTCCTCCACCTGGAACCCATCGGAAATTCTACCACCCTTGGAGCAAAGATCCCTTCCGCGTAGTGAAAATCCTCTATCCCACGAACTACCTCGTCCGAAACGCGGAATTTCGTGCTCAACCGATTACGGTACACCACAATAAGATGCGACCTTACAAAGGCCCTTCGCCGGTTGGATATGAGGACGAAATCTACGGAATATTGGAGGAACGAAAACCTTCCGCGGCATAATCAAAACAAATGGGCGAGAGCGGCACCGGGGACGGTGCTCAAAAAAGGAGGGGGCTGTGTAATAATGTCGGTGTTTATATGCGCTTTGTATGTGAGAGGCGGGAACACAATATACATGTGGTCGATTGCCCGCTAGCGTATTCTCCCCTGCGCCGGATACCTCAGCCCCGCAGACTGGACATCCCTACCTGACCTTTTCCCCTTAAATAAAACTATGCCCAGAAAAGCTCGGTCTTCTGCTAGTAAGGTAGAAAGGAATGAGGAGGAAGAAAAGAAGAACCCTGTTACAATTGAGTCCTAATCTGCTATATTTGAATTGGCATTGTGATCCTTTGATTAGAGAGGAGATAAAGGTAAAGCCGATAGGCAGGGGAATATGGTTTGGCATCGATGGAAGCTAGATCAGTATAAAGAAACCGAGAGAGATAAGCAGAGAACCGTAGATGTGGGAAAGTATGGCGCTCGATAGTTCCAATTTGTGAATTTCTTAAAAATTGGAGGCCACTCCGAGCAACAGATGCTTCACCTATTTTTTGTATCTTTCATTACCTTTTGTGCCTTCTCGCTCTTTTTTTCCTCGTTTCCTTAAGAAACATTTAGAAATCGGCTTTGGCCTAGCAGGGGACGGAAGTCGTAGCGGTTTCGCCATGTCATTTATTTACGTCATCATTAGTGCTGAGTTCGGACTCGCATCCTAGTACTGTCGAAATTTCTGGCTCTTAGGGATGCTAAACCTGCCACCTTGCTGACCGCCACGTTTATGCTTTGTTGCGGTGGTTATGGCATTTGAATACAATGCACAAATAACGAGGAGCAGCTCGCTAAGTACGAGATCATTAGTTGAAGCAGGCGCATTCGATGACATTTTTGCCAATACTTTTACATTTTATAGCTAACCATTTGAAGTGGCCTCAAACTTATGGAAATCAGATGTAATTTAACGCATCTAAACGCGAGAAAGGTGGTTTTCCTCCAACGCAGCGAAGCAATGTTAGCTGTGGTTCCCTCAATTTGATCAGCAGCAGCGCCACACTGCGCAGACACCCTACTAAATATGCGTGCTTCGGCATGGTAAACCACTGGCCCACATTCATCCTTGCATCACCATGGTACAAACCAATTTTCTACCTAATTTTGAGGCGATGTACTGAATCTGTTGGATCGGTGCTTCGCAGTTGCTGTCGTATGAACACTGCGTTTAAGTCTAACCACCAAAACCCCAAACAGCATTAATACGTTATTCGTACAGTCCACGCCAATGGAATGCTTGCAAGATCACTTTTGCACTGCATGAGACAGTTAATAATATGCTCACCGGCTGCCTGATTTTTTACCTAGTCCAAGTCACCACAGCCCTTTCATCAAACTTTCCTTCTGCCCTCCAACAATTCATGAGTTCAGCAGTCAACCTCCTTCTAATGAATTTCCATTGCGATGTTTACTATCACAGGCAAGCGGAACAACATGTCAGTTTCACAAATACCATCAGATTGGTGCGCTTTCCATCCTTGTTAATAAATGATTAAGGGAGTAATTATTAAATAGCTCTTGTAAAAAGTAGTTAAAGAACGTATTTTTCAAACCTATCCTTAGTTAATGGAAATGATCACAGTTCCACTCCAGTGAAAAGAGTATTGCCGATTCCATAAATGTTTAGCCTAATTTGTTTAACTTTTACCTGTAACAAAGTGGGTTGTGCACACGGAGAGTTGCAGTTCATGTCTTCACTGTTCAAATGAGCATTTCTAATGGTAGCTTATTAGCACTGAAATTTAGCATGCTGACTATAAACTCTATTATATCATTGTTATTTTAGTCGTTTGGAATCATTCACTTATTTTAAAAGTAATAGCTAGTGTTCCGTTGATTCCAGTTTTGCTAAGAAAAGGAGTGATTCGACAGTTGTTAACAAGCCAAGGGCAAACAGCTTTAATTCCTCTATTTCAACTAAATAAGTTCGAATGTACAAGTTTTTCTTAATCGTATATGACTCTCCACTTGACTATAGATGAACCCATTGGATGTCTCCCTCTGTTTTGTTTGTCTGCACCAGGCTAGTAGTCACAAGAAATACCTCGGCATGTTCGCTTGAGCCCCAACACCAAGTGAACTATGCACAAAACACTAGTGAGGTGGACCAGTGTGGAAACTGTCACTTGCACCAAAGCAAAACACTCGATGTTAAGCCTGGCTTGTTGGTACCTTTCTGACATAAGTCCTGCCATTTGGCTGGTAATCCTACGCCAGTTTATTCTGTGAACAAAGAAGCATTCCACCTGCAAGGCGTTGTTAATACTTGTTAATATTTTAACCTTGTCAGCCAAGAATAGAGGAGGTCAAATAGACTTCTGATGCTTTGGTGGTGACGAAACAAGGTCTACTCAGGAGAATGAGGTCGAATCATGATTAAACAATGCAATGTCAATGCCTAAATTGTTACACGATAAGATTAGACATGCCAAATTTAGTGGTGCGAATTTTGTGATGACACGCTCCCGGACTAAGGTCCCACATGCGCGTAGGAAAACCTTGGGAAAGCCAACCGCCGTTAAGGTGAGTCGTCTGTGCTAGTGACCTTAACGATGGAATGGCCAATCAAAATGCCACTGCATGCGGATTGGCTCGTCTTGACCTATAAATCACACAACTGTATGGACCCATGTGCTCTAAACTACACCACTCCTTAGGTGCGTGGCCGTTAGTGTCTCGTTTTCGGTTAATTCCGTATTTTATTATTCCAAAACTGACTAATTTATTCCCGCACTATTGTGTTACCCTTCAACTTAGCGATTCCTTTCCAGGTTTCCATTCCTGAAGAATCGACTTTTTATTTGCCTGTTGCTTCGCTTCGATGCATGCATCGAGGTTACAGTCAAAATGCGCTTATCAAAATCAAATCATTTCAGGTAAATTATAACAGAGTGTGTTTAGGAATTTGCTCTTGGCGGTTCAATCAAACTTTTGGGACGATTATGTCGGGTCGGTTTCAGTAACCTTCTTGCTATCCATGATATGTAAATTAGCACGTGGCATCATTTATAATCGCAATCCATGACATAGGCTGAATGTGAAAGGCAAGATATACCTTGGTTCACATGTATATTAAAAGACACGCTGTCTTGCGCACTGTTGTACAGAATTCAGAAGGCACGAATGGCACTGAAGCACCCCTGAATCAGTCACAAAATCTTCGATGCATTCAACCAGACAATGAACTACACACGGTAGTGAGTTCAAGGCTGCTATGCTTTCTTTAACAGCTCAAATAGTATCCAGATTAACCATCAAGCATCCATAATGGCTCAATCCATTTCGTATGCTTGACAAAACCTGATCAGCTGGTTGAAACTCAGCATAAATACAGACAGATGGAAAATTACTGTGGTCAGTAGGCTTACCATGGGATCGAGAAGAAGGAGATGTGACGTATCTTGATTCTTTACGCAAAAGCGCCAAATATCTAACAGCATTCGACCCGAACTGGCTCTCAACGGTGGAATTCGGATGCCTGCCATTGAGAGATCCACGTTTTGCTGTGGAGCAAATCGTATGGACCACCGGGTTCCACGAACAAAACGCATCCAATCCGAATCTAGGCCTACGCTAATAGAGTACTTTACTCAGTCGTATTCGTATCGATAATCCAAAATTTCTGCCATTAGTGGGCAATGTACACAATCATCCTTGTAGGCTGAAGATGTGGCAGCCGAAGACGGTTCCTTACTTTCTTCACCCAGCTCACTGGCATCCTTATTTTCTTCTTTTATGGAAGCGCCGTCGCTTTTCGAAACTGAGCTGTTCACTTGGTCAGTGATTCCACTCTGAGTGTCTACTTCATACAATTCACTGGGAGTCGAGCCATCGTCCCCGTGGGGCAAATAAGAGGGGTCGAAGAGCCGTGCAATGCATTGACATCCACTGTCATCATCGCCGTCTTTATCCAAAAAGCATGCAAAGTTCCCACTCCCTCGGTTGGTTTCAAAAAATAGACTACCAAACAAGGCATTCGTGCCTTTGCCATCCAACGCTGACCAAGGACAAAAGTCCGCAGTTAATGGCAGTCCAATTGATTTACTAATTCCGAACGTGTTGCCAAGATTCAGGAAAGAGTCACAGCTAGTGTGAGATTGAAAAGAACCTCTACAACACTTGAACAATGCGTACCACGGGCAGCTGCTGGATGTTTGTCTTGATTCTGGGTGGAGCTGATATTCACGCAGGACATTTCCGATGAAGAGAGTGTTATAGTGGTCACCTAATCCATTGCGGTGATATGCATTTCCCACATACTCAATGAAGTAGAAAACCGTGTAAGTATCCGGGTTCCGATAATTATGAGGATGCCATATGGGAATGCGCTGTGACTCCACATCAGATGGTGAACGCTTTGCTGCATAAGGGTCCCAGGAAATACCCTCATCTTCAGGACCAAACGCATGACGAATCTTCGTATAAGACGGAACGACATCAGAAGTGGTATCGGAGAGTACGTAAATTGTCCCAATGTTAGACTCCTGAGGAAATAGAATAACATCATTTAAGGTTTTATAAATATTTTACGAATATCCTTTACAGTGCGATTTCCTTTACGAACTCTCTCGTCTTCTGAAGCCGCGGCATTGCTGCGAGCGCAAATATTTCCACTGTCCTTCTGATCCAGTTCGTTCTTCATTTCCATCGCATCTCGCCTTCCCTCCAAATAATATTCTTCGGTGGGCAGACAACCATTGTCGCTAGCCCACTCGTACCACGCGGCATTTGGCGGAAAGCGACATCCCTTGACAGGAAGACTAGCATGCAAGCGCTTCGTCATCGTAGGTAGCGAAGCAGGATAACAGGAATGCCGGAGCAATTGTTTGGAGAGTCAAATGTGGTAGAGTACCGCTTTCACCAAGTTCAGCAGGCTATGGCAGCTGTGCGTCAAACAAGCCAAAGGAAGGATCAAGCCTCTTTTTGGCATGAAATGGTTTTAGACTGGGCTTTCCAACCCCATGTCTATTGCCTGGTCTCATCTGCGATTTACCAAATTTGTTTTACGAAATGCATCGCCTATTACTCTTCACTGTGGATCGCTTAAAATTTTAACTTATAATATTTTGTTCACCTTCGCCAGTCGTCAGGAAGGCTCAAACATACAAAACCATCCGAAGAGTCAATGTTAGGATGAAATGTAGGTGAATCGACCGATGACTCAGGACTGCTGGCAGGATATGCGGAAAAACACTTGGTCATAAATCAAACACGCTTTATTGAAGTATGTCCCGTGCAATAGCTCCGGTGATGCTCAAAGCAAGGCAGTGCGTAGCCTCACTTAAGGGATTGGTGTGCATCGCAAAGTCAACCATGGCTTTTACTATTCAAATGAGCGACTTAGGTTGGCAAAGACAGTGTCAGTACTTGCACAAAAAATTACAGATTTAAAATTACCACACCTCTGATTATCCAAATATTGTGCATTGCATAAATTGTCACACAATTAAGTGATTTCCCACGCAAATAAAAATGCTGTCAAAGTGTCAGGGAAAGTTGCAGTCATAAAAAAATGCGCAAGCGCATTGTAGCCAGACTTGGGGCGCAGAAAAACCTTGACCATCATCTCATCGTCCCCAGTAATGTATGCTTGGCCAGAGATGCGAGCGCTAGGTCACTGGGCCTGCCATCTAGACACAGTTAGTGTTTTGAACCATGTCGATGAGACCAAGACTGATTCAGACCCTGCACCACACTACAAATATCAAATGGTTTGTTGGTCTTCCTTCTGATGCTGCGGAAGCAAATCGACATTCAGATAGCTGCAATTCAAAGACGTACCGACAGCACGCACTAAATGAGAGTGTTCTACACTGAGCAATTAGCAAGTGAAGAACATAGGGTTTTGCAAATATGCTAGATAAGAGTGACCTGAATGGACAATTTGTCTTCCTGACATGTTTCGCAGGCGCAAAATCCGCAGAATTGATCACAACAGCTCCTACTTACTTTTTATTCTATTTAAAAACTAGTATTTGATTCGTATTGCTAAACGGATACTTTTTCCCGTTAATCCACGTTTTGTGTTCCCGACTAAAATCCTTGCCCGAGATAAGTGACCCACCTTGCCAATGTGCACATCCACACATCAGGCCCCTCGAAATCTAGCACCAGTGCTATGATTGAAAATCATCATTGCTGTGAATATTATCACAGCATCGTGCAGTTGCGTTTGGTACTAGTAGCACATCAATCAGAAGTTCAGTTGGTTAAGAATCCCTGTTCGTGTGACCTTACTTTTATGTAGTTAGGTAAAAACTAACCTCTCCACACAATTCCTCAACTCCATGGGATTAATGAAATCAAAACGCCCTTTGCATAGACTGCAACTAGATGATACGCGTAAATTTTGGCAAATATTTGTGCTGACTGATTCAGGGTTGCTTCAGTGCCATTCGTGCCTTCTGAATTCTGTACAACAGTGCGCAAGACAGCGTGTCTTTTAATATACATGTGAACCAAGGTATATCTTGCCTTTCACATTCAGCCTATGTCATGGATTGCGATTATAAATGATGCCACGTGCTAATTTACATATCATGGATAGCAAGAAGGTTACTGAAACCGACCCGACATAATCGTCCCAAAAGTTTGATTGAACCGCCAAGAGCAAATTCCTAAACACACTCTGTTATAATTTACCTGAAATGATTTGATTTTGATAAGCGCATTTTGACTGTAACCTCGATGCATGCATCGAAGCGAAGCAACAGGCAAATAAAAAGTCGATTCTTCAGGAATGGAAACCTGGAAAGGAATCGCTAAGTTGAAGGGTAACACAATAGTGCGGGAATAAATTAGTCAGTTTTGGAATAATAAAATACGGAATTAACCGAAAACGAGACACTAACGGCCACGCACCTAAGGAGTGGTGTAGTTTAGAGCACATGGGTCCATACAGTTGTGTGATTTATAGGTCAAGACGAGCCAATCCGCATGCAGTGGCATTTTGATTGGCCATTCCATCGTTAAGGTCACTAGCACAGACGACTCACCTTAACGGCGGTTGGCTTTCCCAAGGTTTTCCTACGCGCATGTGGGACCTTAGTCCGGGAGCGTGTCATCACAAAATTCGCACCACTAAATTTGGCATGTCTAATCTTATCGTGTAACAATTTAGGCATTGACATTGCATTGTTTAATCATGATTCGACCTCATTCTCCTGAGTAGACCTTGTTTCGTCACCACCAAAGCATCAGAAGTCTATTTGACCTCCTCTATTCTTGGCTGACAAGGTTAAAATATTAACAAGTATTAACAACGCCTTGCAGGTGGAATGCTTCTTTGTTCACAGAATAAACTGGCGTAGGATTACCAGCCAAATGGCAGGACTTATGTCAGAAAGGTACCAACAAGCCAGGCTTAACATCGAGTGTTTTGCTTTGGTGCAAGTGACAGTTTCCACACTGGTCCACCTCACTAGTGTTTTGTGCATAGTTCACTTGGTGTTGGGGCTCAAGCGAACATGCCGAGGTATTTCTTGTGACTACTAGCCTGGTGCAGACAAACAAAACAGAGGGAGACATCCAATGGGTTCATCTATAGTCAAGTGGAGAGTCATATACGATTAAGAAAAACTTGTACATTCGAACTTATTTAGTTGAAATAGAGGAATTAAAGCTGTTTGCCCTTGGCTTGTTAACAACTGTCGAATCACTCCTTTTCTTAGCAAAACTGGAATCAACGGAACACTAGCTATTACTTTTAAAATAAGTGAATGATTCCAAACGACTAAAATAACAATGATATAATAGAGTTTATAGTCAGCATGCTAAATTTCAGTGCTAATAAGCTACCATTAGAAATGCTCATTTGAACATTGAAGACATGAACTGAACTCTCCGTGTGCACAACCCACTTTGTTACAGGTAAAAGTTAAACAAATTAGGCTAAACATTTATGGAATCGGCAATACTCTTTTCACTGGAGTGGAACTGTGATCATTTCCATTAACTAAGGATAGGTTTGAAAAATACGTTCTTTAACTACTTTTTACAAGACCAATGATCTCAATCAGTTGGTCAAGGCCGCGACTAAGATACGTTAGGAACTTCCCCTGACCTCTGCTCCCCAGACGTCCCACCGATGGCCAAATCAGCCACGCCCTAGCTGGATCCCCTCTCGCCAGACCCCAAGAGCAGGCGAGACCCATTTTCCGTTATCTTGCCAACTCCCAAACACACCTCGCCCAATTCTGCAAGCTCTCGGCAAGTTAGAAGGATGCCCCTACCGTTTTCTCCTGGACTCGTGAGCGGTTAAGTCCCCTGTGAATCCCGAGGCGTTCCCAGATCTCTTCCGCAAGATTCGTGCTAGGCCTTCCTCCATAAAGCTACTCTCAGCCGAAGGGAGGAAGATGATTGCGATCAGAGAGATGTCGCTAAAGATCACAATAGGGAAGGAAGTCTGGACACCACAATTTATTATGTGTCCAGAATTAGTGTGTGACGCGATACTGGGCGTCGACTTCCTCCGCAAGACTAGAGCAATCCTGAACTTCGCAGAGGATGCCTTTACGACCCAACAGCACAAAGCAGTAAAGTCGACCGAGCCTTCCCTGGGAAAAAACGCTGACGAAATCTGCAGTGTCCTGTTCGAAGCCGCAGGTATCCCTGTTAACAACCTAGAGGAGCTTTGCTCACGGTTAACAAATATCACCGACAGCGAAAGGAAAGAACTGCACTCATTGCTGTGCAGATACTCCAGAATGTTCTCTTGGCAAGGAACCAAACTTGGTCGGACGGGCAACATCAAACATGCCATCGACACAGGTGATGCTAAGCCAATATGGCAGCCCCCGAGACGCGTCCCCCCGCTACTCTTGGAAGACGTAAATCGTCTACTGAATGAGATGATCTCCTACAACGTAATATGGCCATCCAAATCACCGTGGGCCTCCCCGATTGCGCTAGTAAAGAAAAGTGACGGGAGCCTACGGCTGTGCGTGGACTACAGAAAGTTAAACGCCGTGACCAAGAAGGACGCTTTCCCACTACCTCACATCAATGACTCACTGGATTCCCTGTACGGGTCAAAGTGGTTTTCCACTATGGACTTGAAATCCGGCTACTGGCAGGTGGAAGTAGCGGAGACGGACAGAGAGAAGACAGCTTTCATAGTGCCATACGGACTCTATGAATTTGAGACAATGCCGTTTGGACTATGTAACGCCTCAGCTACCTTCCAGCGCCTGATGCAGACTGCACTAATGGGGCTTTTTCCAAAGCACTGCATAATCTACCTCGATGACATTCTTGTTTTTGGCAGAGACATGCAGGAACATAATGCCAACCTGCAACTTGTGCCAGATCGCCTCCGAGACGCTGGATTGACCCTGAACCCAAAGAAATGTCACTTTCTTCAACGTTCGGTTACATTCCTGGGGCATACAGTCTCGTCAAATGGGATGGCGGTCACCGAAGACCGTACAAGCCAAGTGAGAACATGGCCGACACCGAACAACCAGACGGAGCTCCGCAGTTTCCTCGGCTTGGCAAACTACTACCGACGTTTCGTCAAAGGCTTCGCCAAGATCGCCGGTCCCCTGCACAAATCAACAGAGAAGCAGGCGAAAAAGAATTTCAAGTGGGAGAACGAACATGATGAGACCTTTAAGGAACTAAAACGCAGGCTCTGCTCCGCTCCGGTTCTGGCCTTACCCAACTTCGAGAACGGAGCACCCCCCTTCGTACTAGACACAGGCGCCAGCGACGTAGCCGCAGGCGGTGTTCTATCCCAACGGGATAAAGAAGGCAGGGAACACGTCATCGCATACGCCAGCACCAGGCTCAACAAAAAAAATGAGACAGAAAAGTGCAACGGAACGCGAACTGTACGCCATCTTTACAATGATTCGGCACTTTAGACATTGCCTGATAGCAAAACAGTTCATTGTGAGAACGGACCACCAAGCGCTGACCTGGCTAAGAACAATGAAGGAGATTGACCGCTCCGTGGCGCGCTGGTACGAAAAACTGCAGCAATACGACTTTACAGTGCAGTACCGAAAAGGGACCACGCATGGCAACGCGGATGCACTGTCTCGCAGACCTCTCTCAGCAGAGAGGGAAAGCGGTATAGTAGGCATGCTATTTTTGAGCGAGCCTAATAGACACCAGTGGAGAAACACACAAAGTTCAGATCCCGACACGGCGTTGCTATACGAAAGGTTCCTGGCGTCCTCACACAAGCCTACTGCAGAAGAGATAAAATCGTCCAGCAAAACAGCCAAACAGATGTGGCGACAGTGGCCCAAACTCACCCTGGAAGACGAAGTTTTATGGTATCAAGAAGACGCCACGTCCCCAAACGTCTTCTTGTTCCTGGTTCGCTGATACAGACTGTCCTCCAAGAGTTGCACGAGCAATTGGGTCATGTGGGTGAGAAGAAGATGGTGGAGGCCTCGAGCAAACGAACTGGTGGCCCTCTCTTACCCCGGACGTACTCGACTTCTGCCGAACCTGCATCACTTATAGCAGTTTCAAGAAACCTTACACAACAGCGAGGGCACCCCTACAACCCATGCCCACAGGATTCCCGGGCGAAGGGGTGGGCATTGACATTATGGGTCCCCTGCCACTTACCAAAAGGGGAAATTGGTATATCCTGGTTGTGGTTGATTGCTTCACGAAAGTAGCTGAAGCTGAAGCCATGCAGTCTCAAGACGCCGAAACAGTCGCTTCAACCTTATTCAACCGCTGGATCTGTCAACACGGTGTCCCCGAATCAGTCCACAGCGATCAAGGTCCTAATTTCGAAAGTCGGCTCTTTACGGAACTGTGCAAGACTCTTGGAATTAGGAAGACACGCACGACACCAGGGCACCCACAAGGCAAAGGCCAGGTAGAGAGAACGAACCGCACTCTGGTGGGACTGCTGAAGGCGTTTACCAAGAGGGCGAAGCCAGAAGACTGGGATTTGAGCCTGGGACGCGCCCTGCTAGCGTATGGAGCCACAGTCCACACGTCAACGGGTGTTTCCCCATTTAAAATGCTCACAGGACGCGAAATGAGAGTTCCGTCTGACATCTTTATCCCGAGCAAGGAAACAACACCCGACAATGTGCCGGATTACGATCTGCGCCTAAAAGAAGGGATAAGAAAGACGTTCAATTTGGCGCGGCGACACCTACAAACGTCTTATAGTAGACAAAAGAGGTTCTACGACAAGCGTAGCCGACCCAACACCTACCGCGAAGGAGATCTCGTCCAAATATACAAGCCGATTCCTCCACCTGGAACCCATCGGAAATTCTACCACCCTTGGAGCAAAGATCCCTTCCGCGTAGTGAAAATCCTCTATCCCACGAACTACCTCGTCCGAAACGCGGAATTTCGTGCTCAACCGATTACGGTACACCACAATAAGATGCGACCTTACAAAGGCCCTTCGCCGGTTGGATATGAGGACGAAATCTACGGAATATTGGAGGAACGAAAACCTTCCGCGGCATAATCAAAACAAATGGGCGAGAGCGGCACCGGGGACGGTGCTCAAAAAAGGAGGGGGCTGTGTAATAATGTCGGTGTTTATATGCGCTTTGTATGTGAGAGGCGGGAACACAATATACATGTGGTCGATTGCCCGCTAGCGTATTCTCCCCTGCGCCGGATACCTCAGCCCCGCAGACTGGACATCCCTACCTGACCTTTTCCCCTTAAATAAAACTATGCCCAGAAAAGCTCGGTCTTCTGCTAGTAAGGTAGAAAGGAATGAGGAGGAAGAAAAGAAGAACCCTGTTACAATTGAGTCCTAATCTGCTATATTTGAATTGGCATTGTGATCCTTTGATTAGAGAGGAGATAAAGGTAAAGCCGATAGGCAGGGGAATATGGTTTGGCATCGATGGAAGCTAGATCAGTATAAAGAAACCGAGAGAGATAAGCAGAGAACCGTAGATGTGGGAAAGTATGGCGCTCGATAGTTCCAATTTGTGAATTTCTTAAAAATTGGAGGCCACTCCGAGCAACAGATGCTTCACCTATTTTTTGTATCTTTCATTACCTTTTGTGCCTTCTCGCTCTTTTTTTCCTCGTTTCCTTAAGAAACATTTAGAAATCGGCTTTGGCCTAGCAGGGGACGGAAGTCGTAGCGGTTTCGCCATGTCATTTATTTACGTCATCATTAGTGCTGAGTTCGGACTCGCATCCTAGTACTGTCGAAATTTCTGGCTCTTAGGGATGCTAAACCTGCCACCTTGCTGACCGCCACGTTTATGCTTTGTTGCGGTGGTTATGGCATTTGAATACAATGCACAAATAACGAGGAGCAGCTCGCTAAGTACGAGATCATTAGTTGAAGCAGGCGCATTCGATGACATTTTTGCCAATACTTTTACATTTTATAGCTAACCATTTGAAGTGGCCTCAAACTTATGGAAATCAGATGTAATTTAACGCATCTAAACGCGAGAAAGGTGGTTTTCCTCCAACGCAGCGAAGCAATGTTAGCTGTGGTTCCCTCAATTTGATCAGCAGCAGCGCCACACTGCGCAGACACCCTACTAAATATGCGTGCTTCGGCATGGTAAACCACTGGCCCACATTCATCCTTGCATCACCATGGTACAAACCAATTTTCTACCTAATTTTGAGGCGATGTACTGAATCTGTTGGATCGGTGCTTCGCAGTTGCTGTCGTATGAACACTGCGTTTAAGTCTAACCACCAAAACCCCAAACAGCATTAATACGTTATTCGTACAGTCCACGCCAATGGAATGCTTGCAAGATCACTTTTGCACTGCATGAGACAGTTAATAATATGCTCACCGGCTGCCTGATTTTTTACCTAGTCCAAGTCACCACAGCCCTTTCATCAAACTTTCCTTCTGCCCTCCAACAATTCATGAGTTCAGCAGTCAACCTCCTTCTAATGAATTTCCATTGCGATGTTTACTATCACAGGCAAGCGGAACAACATGTCAGTTTCACAAATACCATCAGATTGGTGCGCTTTCCATCCTTGTTAATAAATGATTAAGGGAGTAATTATTAAATAGCTCTTGTAAAAAGTAGTTAAAGAACGTATTTTTCAAACCTATCCTTAGTTAATGGAAATGATCACAGTTCCACTCCAGTGAAAAGAGTATTGCCGATTCCATAAATGTTTAGCCTAATTTGTTTAACTTTTACCTGTAACAAAGTGGGTTGTGCACACGGAGAGTTGCAGTTCATGTCTTCACTGTTCAAATGAGCATTTCTAATGGTAGCTTATTAGCACTGAAATTTAGCATGCTGACTATAAACTCTATTATATCATTGTTATTTTAGTCGTTTGGAATCATTCACTTATTTTAAAAGTAATAGCTAGTGTTCCGTTGATTCCAGTTTTGCTAAGAAAAGGAGTGATTCGACAGTTGTTAACAAGCCAAGGGCAAACAGCTTTAATTCCTCTATTTCAACTAAATAAGTTCGAATGTACAAGTTTTTCTTAATCGTATATGACTCTCCACTTGACTATAGATGAACCCATTGGATGTCTCCCTCTGTTTTGTTTGTCTGCACCAGGCTAGTAGTCACAAGAAATACCTCGGCATGTTCGCTTGAGCCCCAACACCAAGTGAACTATGCACAAAACACTAGTGAGGTGGACCAGTGTGGAAACTGTCACTTGCACCAAAGCAAAACACTCGATGTTAAGCCTGGCTTGTTGGTACCTTTCTGACATAAGTCCTGCCATTTGGCTGGTAATCCTACGCCAGTTTATTCTGTGAACAAAGAAGCATTCCACCTGCAAGGCGTTGTTAATACTTGTTAATATTTTAACCTTGTCAGCCAAGAATAGAGGAGGTCAAATAGACTTCTGATGCTTTGGTGGTGACGAAACAAGGTCTACTCAGGAGAATGAGGTCGAATCATGATTAAACAATGCAATGTCAATGCCTAAATTGTTACACGATAAGATTAGACATGCCAAATTTAGTGGTGCGAATTTTGTGATGACACGCTCCCGGACTAAGGTCCCACATGCGCGTAGGAAAACCTTGGGAAAGCCAACCGCCGTTAAGGTGAGTCGTCTGTGCTAGTGACCTTAACGATGGAATGGCCAATCAAAATGCCACTGCATGCGGATTGGCTCGTCTTGACCTATAAATCACACAACTGTATGGACCCATGTGCTCTAAACTACACCACTCCTTAGGTGCGTGGCCGTTAGTGTCTCGTTTTCGGTTAATTCCGTATTTTATTATTCCAAAACTGACTAATTTATTCCCGCACTATTGTGTTACCCTTCAACTTAGCGATTCCTTTCCAGGTTTCCATTCCTGAAGAATCGACTTTTTATTTGCCTGTTGCTTCGCTTCGATGCATGCATCGAGGTTACAGTCAAAATGCGCTTATCAAAATCAAATCATTTCAGGTAAATTATAACAGAGTGTGTTTAGGAATTTGCTCTTGGCGGTTCAATCAAACTTTTGGGACGATTATGTCGGGTCGGTTTCAGTAACCTTCTTGCTATCCATGATATGTAAATTAGCACGTGGCATCATTTATAATCGCAATCCATGACATAGGCTGAATGTGAAAGGCAAGATATACCTTGGTTCACATGTATATTAAAAGACACGCTGTCTTGCGCACTGTTGTACAGAATTCAGAAGGCACGAATGGCACTGAAGCACCCCTGAATCAGTCACAAAATCTTCGATGCATTCAACCAGACAATGAACTACACACGGTAGTGAGTTCAAGGCTGCTATGCTTTCTTTAACAGCTCAAATAGTATCCAGATTAACCATCAAGCATCCATAATGGCTCAATCCATTTCGTATGCTTGACAAAACCTGATCAGCTGGTTGAAACTCAGCATAAATACAGACAGATGGAAAATTACTGTGGTCAGTAGGCTTACCATGGGATCGAGAAGAAGGAGATGTGACGTATCTTGATTCTTTACGCAAAAGCGCCAAATATCTAACAGCATTCGACCCGAACTGGCTCTCAACGGTGGAATTCGGATGCCTGCCATTGAGAGATCCACGTTTTGCTGTGGAGCAAATCGTATGGACCACCGGGTTCCACGAACAAAACGCATCCAATCCGAATCTAGGCCTACGCTAATAGAGTACTTTACTCAGTCGTATTCGTATCGATAATCCAAAATTTCTGCCATTAGTGGGCAATGTACACAATCATCCTTGTAGGCTGAAGATGTGGCAGCCGAAGACGGTTCCTTACTTTCTTCACCCAGCTCACTGGCATCCTTATTTTCTTCTTTTATGGAAGCGCCGTCGCTTTTCGAAACTGAGCTGTTCACTTGGTCAGTGATTCCACTCTGAGTGTCTACTTCATACAATTCACTGGGAGTCGAGCCATCGTCCCCGTGGGGCAAATAAGAGGGGTCGAAGAGCCGTGCAATGCATTGACATCCACTGTCATCATCGCCGTCTTTATCCAAAAAGCATGCAAAGTTCCCACTCCCTCGGTTGGTTTCAAAAAATAGACTACCAAACAAGGCATTCGTGCCTTTGCCATCCAACGCTGACCAAGGACAAAAGTCCGCAGTTAATGGCAGTCCAATTGATTTACTAATTCCGAACGTGTTGCCAAGATTCAGGAAAGAGTCACAGCTAGTGTGAGATTGAAAAGAACCTCTACAACACTTGAACAATGCGTACCACGGGCAGCTGCTGGATGTTTGTCTTGATTCTGGGTGGAGCTGATATTCACGCAGGACATTTCCGATGAAGAGAGTGTTATAGTGGTCACCTAATCCATTGCGGTGATATGCATTTCCCACATACTCAATGAAGTAGAAAACCGTGTAAGTATCCGGGTTCCGATAATTATGAGGATGCCATATGGGAATGCGCTGTGACTCCACATCAGATGGTGAACGCTTTGCTGCATAAGGGTCCCAGGAAATACCCTCATCTTCAGGACCAAACGCATGACGAATCTTCGTATAAGACGGAACGACATCAGAAGTGGTATCGGAGAGTACGTAAATTGTCCCAATGTTAGACTCCTGAGGAAATAGAATAACATCATTTAAGGTTTTATAAATATTTTACGAATATCCTTTACAGTGCGATTTCCTTTACGAACTCTCTCGTCTTCTGAAGCCGCGGCATTGCTGCGAGCGCAAATATTTCCACTGTCCTTCTGATCCAGTTCGTTCTTCATTTCCATCGCATCTCGCCTTCCCTCCAAATAATATTCTTCGGTGGGCAGACAACCATTGTCGCTAGCCCACTCGTACCACGCGGCATTTGGCGGAAAGCGACATCCCTTGACAGGAAGACTAGCATGCAAGCGCTTCGTCATCGTAGGTAGCGAAGCAGGATAACAGGAATGCCGGAGCAATTGTTTGGAGAGTCAAATGTGGTAGAGTACCGCTTTCACCAAGTTCAGCAGGCTATGGCAGCTGTGCGTCAAACAAGCCAAAGGAAGGATCAAGCCTCTTTTTGGCATGAAATGGTTTTAGACTGGGCTTTCCAACCCCATGTCTATTGCCTGGTCTCATCTGCGATTTACCAAATTTGTTTTACGAAATGCATCGCCTATTACTCTTCACTGTGGATCGCTTAAAATTTTAACTTATAATATTTTGTTCACCTTCGCCAGTCGTCAGGAAGGCTCAAACATACAAAACCATCCGAAGAGTCAATGTTAGGATGAAATGTAGGTGAATCGACCGATGACTCAGGACTGCTGGCAGGATATGCGGAAAAACACTTGGTCATAAATCAAACACGCTTTATTGAAGTATGTCCCGTGCAATAGCTCCGGTGATGCTCAAAGCAAGGCAGTGCGTAGCCTCACTTAAGGGATTGGTGTGCATCGCAAAGTCAACCATGGCTTTTACTATTCAAATGAGCGACTTAGGTTGGCAAAGACAGTGTCAGTACTTGCACAAAAAATTACAGATTTAAAATTACCACACCTCTGATTATCCAAATATTGTGCATTGCATAAATTGTCACACAATTAAGTGATTTCCCACGCAAATAAAAATGCTGTCAAAGTGTCAGGGAAAGTTGCAGTCATAAAAAAATGCGCAAGCGCATTGTAGCCAGACTTGGGGCGCAGAAAAACCTTGACCATCATCTCATCGTCCCCAGTAATGTATGCTTGGCCAGAGATGCGAGCGCTAGGTCACTGGGCCTGCCATCTAGACACAGTTAGTGTTTTGAACCATGTCGATGAGACCAAGACTGATTCAGACCCTGCACCACACTACAAATATCAAATGGTTTGTTGGTCTTCCTTCTGATGCTGCGGAAGCAAATCGACATTCAGATAGCTGCAATTCAAAGACGTACCGACAGCACGCACTAAATGAGAGTGTTCTACACTGAGCAATTAGCAAGTGAAGAACATAGGGTTTTGCAAATATGCTAGATAAGAGTGACCTGAATGGACAATTTGTCTTCCTGACATGTTTCGCAGGCGCAAAATCCGCAGAATTGATCACAACAGCTCCTACTTACTTTTTATTCTATTTAAAAACTAGTATTTGATTCGTATTGCTAAACGGATACTTTTTCCCGTTAATCCACGTTTTGTGTTCCCGACTAAAATCCTTGCCCGAGATAAGTGACCCACCTTGCCAATGTGCACATCCACACATCAGGCCCCTCGAAATCTAGCACCAGTGCTATGATTGAAAATCATCATTGCTGTGAATATTATCACAGCATCGTGCAGTTGCGTTTGGTACTAGTAGCACATCAATCAGAAGTTCAGTTGGTTAAGAATCCCTGTTCGTGTGACCTTACTTTTATGTAGTTAGGTAAAAACTAACCTCTCCACACAATTCCTCAACTCCATGGGATTAATGAAATCAAAACGCCCTTTGCATAGACTGCAACTAGATGATACGCGTAAATTTTGGCAAATATTTGTGCTGACTGATTCAGGGTTGCTTCAGTGCCATTCGTGCCTTCTGAATTCTGTACAACAGTGCGCAAGACAGCGTGTCTTTTAATATACATGTGAACCAAGGTATATCTTGCCTTTCACATTCAGCCTATGTCATGGATTGCGATTATAAATGATGCCACGTGCTAATTTACATATCATGGATAGCAAGAAGGTTACTGAAACCGACCCGACATAATCGTCCCAAAAGTTTGATTGAACCGCCAAGAGCAAATTCCTAAACACACTCTGTTATAATTTACCTGAAATGATTTGATTTTGATAAGCGCATTTTGACTGTAACCTCGATGCATGCATCGAAGCGAAGCAACAGGCAAATAAAAAGTCGATTCTTCAGGAATGGAAACCTGGAAAGGAATCGCTAAGTTGAAGGGTAACACAATAGTGCGGGAATAAATTAGTCAGTTTTGGAATAATAAAATACGGAATTAACCGAAAACGAGACACTAACGGCCACGCACCTAAGGAGTGGTGTAGTTTAGAGCACATGGGTCCATACAGTTGTGTGATTTATAGGTCAAGACGAGCCAATCCGCATGCAGTGGCATTTTGATTGGCCATTCCATCGTTAAGGTCACTAGCACAGACGACTCACCTTAACGGCGGTTGGCTTTCCCAAGGTTTTCCTACGCGCATGTGGGACCTTAGTCCGGGAGCGTGTCATCACAAAATTCGCACCACTAAATTTGGCATGTCTAATCTTATCGTGTAACAATTTAGGCATTGACATTGCATTGTTTAATCATGATTCGACCTCATTCTCCTGAGTAGACCTTGTTTCGTCACCACCAAAGCATCAGAAGTCTATTTGACCTCCTCTATTCTTGGCTGACAAGGTTAAAATATTAACAAGTATTAACAACGCCTTGCAGGTGGAATGCTTCTTTGTTCACAGAATAAACTGGCGTAGGATTACCAGCCAAATGGCAGGACTTATGTCAGAAAGGTACCAACAAGCCAGGCTTAACATCGAGTGTTTTGCTTTGGTGCAAGTGACAGTTTCCACACTGGTCCACCTCACTAGTGTTTTGTGCATAGTTCACTTGGTGTTGGGGCTCAAGCGAACATGCCGAGGTATTTCTTGTGACTACTAGCCTGGTGCAGACAAACAAAACAGAGGGAGACATCCAATGGGTTCATCTATAGTCAAGTGGAGAGTCATATACGATTAAGAAAAACTTGTACATTCGAACTTATTTAGTTGAAATAGAGGAATTAAAGCTGTTTGCCCTTGGCTTGTTAACAACTGTCGAATCACTCCTTTTCTTAGCAAAACTGGAATCAACGGAACACTAGCTATTACTTTTAAAATAAGTGAATGATTCCAAACGACTAAAATAACAATGATATAATAGAGTTTATAGTCAGCATGCTAAATTTCAGTGCTAATAAGCTACCATTAGAAATGCTCATTTGAACAGTGAAGACATGAACTGCAACTCTCCGTGTGCACAACCCACTTTGTTACAGGTAAAAGTTAAACAAATTAGGCTAAACATTTATGGAATCGGCAATACTCTTTTCACTGGAGTGGAACTGTGATCATTTCCATTAACTAAGGATAGGTTTGAAAAATACGTTCTTTAACTACTTTTTACAAGAGCTATTTAATAATTACTCCCTTAATCATTTATTAACAAGGATGGAAAGCGCACCAATCTGATGGTATTTGTGAAACTGACATGTTGTTCCGCTTGCCTGTGATAGTAAACATCGCAATGGAAATTCATTAGAAGGAGGTTGACTGCTGAACTCATGAATTGTTGGAGGGCAGAAGGAAAGTTTGATGAAAGGGCTGTGGTGACTTGGACTAGGTAAAAAATCAGGCAGCCGGTGAGCATATTATTAACTGTCTCATGCAGTGCAAAAGTGATCTTGCAAGCATTCCATTGGCGTGGACTGTACGAATAACGTATTAATGCTGTTTGGGGTTTTGGTGGTTAGACTTAAACGCAGTGTTCATACGACAGCAACTGCGAAGCACCGATCCAACAGATTCAGTACATCGCCTCAAAATTAGGTAGAAAATTGGTTTGTACCATGGTGATGCAAGGATGAATGTGGGCCAGTGGTTTACCATGCCGAAGCACGCATATTTAGTAGGGTGTCTGCGCAGTGTGGCGCTGCTGCTGATCAAATTGAGGGAACCACAGCTAACATTGCTTCGCTGCGTTGGAGGAAAACCACCTTTCTCGCGTTTAGATGCGTTAAATTACATCTGATTTCCATAAGTTTGAGGCCACTTCAAATGGTTAGCTATAAAATGTAAAAGTATTGGCAAAAATGTCATCGAATGCGCCTGCTTCAACTAATGATCTCGTACTTAGCGAGCTGCTCCTCGTTATTTGTGCATTGTATTCAAATGCCATAACCACCGCAACAAAGCATAAACGTGGCGGTCAGCAAGGTGGCAGGTTTAGCATCCCTAAGAGCCAGAAATTTCGACAGTACTAGGATGCGAGTCCGAACTCAGCACTAATGATGACGTAAATAAATGACATGGCGAAACCGCTACGACTTCCGTCCCCTGCTAGGCCAAAGCCGATTTCTAAATGTTTCTTAAGGAAACGAGGAAAAAAAGAGCGAGAAGGCACAAAAGGTAATGAAAGATACAAAAAATAGGTGAAGCATCTGTTGCTCGGAGTGGCCTCCAATTTTTAAGAAATTCACAAATTGGAACTATCGAGCGCCATACTTTCCCACATCTACGGTTCTCTGCTTATCTCTCTCGGTTTCTTTATACTGATCTAGCTTCCATCGATGCCAAACCATATTCCCCTGCCTATCGGCTTTACCTTTATCTCCTCTCTAATCAAAGGATCACAATGCCAATTCAAATATAGCAGATTAGGACTCAATTGTAACAGGGTTCTTCTTTTCTTCCTCCTCATTCCTTTCTACCTTACTAGCAGAAGACCGAGCTTTTCTGGGCATAGTTTTATTTAAGGGGAAAAGGTCAGGTAGGGATGTCCAGTCTGCGGGGCTGAGGTATCCGGCGCAGGGGAGAATACGCTAGCGGGCAATCGACCACATGTATATTGTGTTCCCGCCTCTCACATACAAAGCGCATATAAACACCGACATTATTACACAGCCCCCTCCTTTTTTGAGCACCGTCCCCGGTGCCGCTCTCGCCCATTTGTTTTGATTATGCCGCGGAAGGTTTTCGTTCCTCCAATATTCCGTAGATTTCGTCCTCATATCCAACCGGCGAAGGGCCTTTGTAAGGTCGCATCTTATTGTGGTGTACCGTAATCGGTTGAGCACGAAATTCCGCGTTTCGGACGAGGTAGTTCGTGGGATAGAGGATTTTCACTACGCGGAAGGGATCTTTGCTCCAAGGGTGGTAGAATTTCCGATGGGTTCCAGGTGGAGGAATCGGCTTGTATATTTGGACGAGATCTCCTTCGCGGTAGGTGTTGGGTCGGCTACGCTTGTCGTAGAACCTCTTTTGTCTACTATAAGACGTTTGTAGGTGTCGCCGCGCCAAATTGAACGTCTTTCTTATCCCTTCTTTTAGGCGCAGATCGTAATCCGGCACATTGTCGGGTGTTGTTTCCTTGCTCGGGATAAAGATGTCAGACGGAACTCTCATTTCGCGTCCTGTGAGCATTTTAAATGGGGAAACACCCGTTGACGTGTGGACTGTGGCTCCATACGCTAGCAGGGCGCGTCCCAGGCTCAAATCCCAGTCTTCTGGCTTCGCCCTCTTGGTAAACGCCTTCAGCAGTCCCACCAGAGTGCGGTTCGTTCTCTCTACCTGGCCTTTGCCTTGTGGGTGCCCTGGTGTCGTGCGTGTCTTCCTAATTCCAAGAGTCTTGCACAGTTCCGTAAAGAGCCGACTTTCGAAATTAGGACCTTGATCGCTGTGGACTGATTCGGGGACACCGTGTTGACAGATCCAGCGGTTGAATAAGGTTGAAGCGACTGTTTCGGCGTCTTGAGACTGCATGGCTTCAGCTTCAGCTACTTTCGTGAAGCAATCAACCACAACCAGGATATACCAATTTCCCCTTTTGGTAAGTGGCAGGGGACCCATAATGTCAATGCCCACCCCTTCGCCCGGGAATCCTGTGGGCATGGGTTGTAGGGGTGCCCTCGCTGTTGTGTAAGGTTTCTTGAAACTGCTATAAGTGATGCAGGTTCGGCAGAAGTCGAGTACGTCCGGGGTAAGAGAGGGCCACCAGTTCGTTTGCTCGAGGCCTCCACCATCTTCTTCTCACCCACATGACCCAATTGCTCGTGCAACTCTTGGAGGACAGTCTGTATCAGCGAACCAGGAACAAGAAGACGTTTGGGGACGTGGCGTCTTCTTGATACCATAAAACTTCGTCTTCCAGGGTGAGTTTGGGCCACTGTCGCCACATCTGTTTGGCTGTTTTGCTGGACGATTTTATCTCTTCTGCAGTAGGCTTGTGTGAGGACGCCAGGAACCTTTCGTATAGCAACGCCGTGTCGGGATCTGAACTTTGTGTGTTTCTCCACTGGTGTCTATTAGGCTCGCTCAAAAATAGCATGCCTACTATACCGCTTTCCCTCTCTGCTGAGAGAGGTCTGCGAGACAGTGCATCCGCGTTGCCATGCGTGGTCCCTTTTCGGTACTGCACTGTAAAGTCGTATTGCTGCAGTTTTTCGTACCAGCGCGCCACGGAGCGGTCAATCTCCTTCATTGTTCTTAGCCAGGTCAGCGCTTGGTGGTCCGTTCTCACAATGAACTGTTTTGCTATCAGGCAATGTCTAAAGTGCCGAATCATTGTAAAGATGGCGTACAGTTCGCGTTCCGTTGCACTTTTCTGTCTCATTTTTTTTGTTGAGCCTGGTGCTGGCGTATGCGATGACGTGTTCCCTGCCTTCTTTATCCCGTTGGGATAGAACACCGCCTGCGGCTACGTCGCTGGCGCCTGTGTCTAGTACGAAGGGGGGTGCTCCGTTCTCGAAGTTGGGTAAGGCCAGAACCGGAGCGGAGCAGAGCCTGCGTTTTAGTTCCTTAAAGGTCTCATCATGTTCGTTCTCCCACTTGAAATTCTTTTTCGCCTGCTTCTCTGTTGATTTGTGCAGGGGACCGGCGATCTTGGCGAAGCCTTTGACGAAACGTCGGTAGTAGTTTGCCAAGCCGAGGAAACTGCGGAGCTCCGTCTGGTTGTTCGGTGTCGGCCATGTTCTCACTTGGCTTGTACGGTCTTCGGTGACCGCCATCCCATTTGACGAGACTGTATGCCCCAGGAATGTAACCGAACGTTGAAGAAAGTGACATTTCTTTGGGTTCAGGGTCAATCCAGCGTCTCGGAGGCGATCTGGCACAAGTTGCAGGTTGGCATTATGTTCCTGCATGTCTCTGCCAAAAACAAGAATGTCATCGAGGTAGATTATGCAGTGCTTTGGAAAAAGCCCCATTAGTGCAGTCTGCATCAGGCGCTGGAAGGTAGCTGAGGCGTTACATAGTCCAAACGGCATTGTCTCAAATTCATAGAGTCCGTATGGCACTATGAAAGCTGTCTTCTCTCTGTCCGTCTCCGCTACTTCCACCTGCCAGTAGCCGGATTTCAAGTCCATAGTGGAAAACCACTTTGACCCGTACAGGGAATCCAGTGAGTCATTGATGTGAGGTAGTGGGAAAGCGTCCTTCTTGGTCACGGCGTTTAACTTTCTGTAGTCCACGCACAGCCGTAGGCTCCCGTCACTTTTCTTTACTAGCGCAATCGGGGAGGCCCACGGTGATTTGGATGGCCATATTACGTTGTAGGAGATCATCTCATTCAGTAGACGATTTACGTCTTCCAAGAGTAGCGGGGGGACGCGTCTCGGGGGCTGCCATATTGGCTTAGCATCACCTGTGTCGATGGCATGTTTGATGTTGCCCGTCCGACCAAGTTTGGTTCCTTGCCAAGAGAACATTCTGGAGTATCTGCACAGCAATGAGTGCAGTTCTTTCCTTTCGCTGTCGGTGATATTTGTTAACCGTGAGCAAAGCTCCTCTAGGTTGTTAACAGGGATACCTGCGGCTTCGAACAGGACACTGCAGATTTCGTCAGCGTTTTTTCCCAGGGAAGGCTCGGTCGACTTTACTGCTTTGTGCTGTTGGGTCGTAAAGGCATCCTCTGCGAAGTTCAGGATTGCTCTAGTCTTGCGGAGGAAGTCGACGCCCAGTATCGCGTCACACACTAATTCTGGACACATAATAAATTGTGGTGTCCAGACTTCCTTCCCTATTGTGATCTTTAGCGACATCTCTCTGATCGCAATCATCTTCCTCCCTTCGGCTGAGAGTAGCTTTATGGAGGAAGGCCTAGCACGAATCTTGCGGAAGAGATCTGGGAACGCCTCGGGATTCACAGGGGACTTAACCGCTCACGAGTCCAGGAGAAAACGGTAGGGGCATCCTTCTAACTTGCCGAGAGCTTGCAGAATTGGGCGAGGTGTGTTTGGGAGTTGGCAAGATAACGGAAAATGGGTCTCGCCTGCTCTTGGGGTCTGGCGAGAGGGGATCCAGCTAGGGCGTGGCTGATTTGGCCATCGGTGGGACGTCTGGGGAGCAGAGGTCAGGGGAAGTTCCTAACGTATCTTAGTCGCGGCCTTGACCAACTGATTGAGATCATTGGTCTTCATTGCATTGAGCCTTGCGGCGATAGATGGAGGTTAGACTCCTGCGCAGAATTGGACGGCCACCCAGCTGGTCACTTTGGCTGGGAGACAACCTTTGAAGGCTCTTTCAGCTAGGAGTTGTAGGCTCCGAGCGTAGTCCTTTTGGTCTCGGTAGAAGAACTCTCAGGCCAGAGAACGTTCACGTTGGACAATGGCCAGTTGCGAGAGAATCTCACAGCAATAGTCGATTTCGGAGTCATGCGTGATTCCTGCTTTCACTGCTGAGATGAAAAGCTCTTGCGGAAGAGCGTGGAGGAGCAGCGGTACTCTCTGCCGCTGGGGATACAAGTGGATGTAAAACCCAGCGGTTTGCATCCAATCTTCAAAGTCCATATCACCTTTGAAGGGGGAAGGTTCGCCGACGCTGCCACCATTGTAGCCGGATCATCCCGTTCTTCCTCCTCGTCTCTTTTCACCTTGTTAGAAGAAGGCCGAGCTTTTCTAGGCATAGTTTTATTTAAAGGGGAAACAGGTAGGTAGGAACGTCCAATCTACGGGGTGTCAATCTCCGGTTCCTGAGGAGGACACGCAAGCTCGTTTTCGACCACGTGAATCTTGTGTTCCCGCCTCTCACCTACAAAGCGTATGCAAGCACCAACATTATTACAATTACTATTATTGTTATTCTCCTACCTGCCTGCACCTGGCATCCAGCCGACAGTTTTCTTACGCATTCATCCATCCACCCACCCACTAGACTGCGAACGTGCGTAGACGTCGAAACCACCTGTCTTTACTGCTATCTTGAGTAGAGAAAGAAAAGACACCCATTTTTTGGTCATTATTGGCCCCTAACTGCCAGTAGAACTAGCCAAGTTAACTGGCGGAATAGAAAAAGCCACTTGCGCAGTAGGACACACCAGACACAAATTCTCGCACTGTTGATCGAAACGGGAGGACAATAAAGGTAAATCATTAAAAAACGTGAAGAAAGAAAGCAAGGCTACACTAAAACGTGGACCAAAGTACCTTCCAACAGTCCCAATAAATCAACTTTGCCACAAGCATCAGGTTAGAAAATAAGTGCGACAAACAAATTACCTGTTCACTAAACGTTTGTAAAACTGTTCCATTTGCACATAATTTTTATTATCAATCCCTAAAATATTGGTTTTAGGCGTTTTTATTTATCTGATATTTATTGCTAATTTTCTCACTTATTCCTGCTAAGTAATTTATTTCATTTGCAAATTTTCTCCTTAAACTTGATGCTGATTACAAAAAGTGTGGCGTTTGCAGTAACTTTAACTGTATCAGAAATAAGCAAAATCAAAAGTTCGTTTGTTTTGTCGCGCAACGCTGGTCAGCGGACTGGTAATCGGTGTGCATGTAGGGACTATTGATATCGATTGCTGGCGCATTATGTGCTGCAACAACTCTGAAAACCGGTAAGTATTTAGCAATTTTTTATTAGTTTTAGCTTCTTTGCTGCCATTAGGTCGTTTAGGAGTGGATTATTTCTCTTTATACGCTCACATTCTCGATTAGACGCAGAGGCTTCATAATGCGGCTTGAGGTGCTCGCTTTCCCAATATACTGCCTATCAACGTACTTGTTTGGTGCTTCATTATTGGCATTAGTTTATTGGTTGCTGCTAAATCTTTTAGGTGTCGGTGGGCTCCCTTTATACACCAAATCGCTACGGTACAGGCAAATGCTTCAGAATGTGACTGTTGAGACGCCTTTTTTTGCAGACGTTGGGTCTAATCGCGTTCATTTGTTGGTGTACGATACTTTGGGTGATAACGTATGGTTATTCTGACAACTTATTAATTATTTAGCCTTTTGGTAACGACGGACTCTGATTAATGAGTGTTTGTTTTTCGGAGGAGAGTTTTAACTGTACCGAGTGCTTAGCGCCTGCGTATTATTTTCGCTAATAGTTATTCGTTCTGTGCCTTATTATGTATTTTCTTTGTCTACATAATCGCTAGACGGGACCTTAAAGGAGGTGGAGGAGGAGGCAGAGCTTCAGCTTCTGCTGAATGTTTGTGTTTTGTGAGCGAGGATGGAGGCATTATGAGGAGGCGGCGCTGGGTACGAATCTCGCCTTCGCTATGGCATGGCATATATGCCAGGTAAGATTGGATCGCAAGTAGTGAGTTGTTAGTGTCTTCCCTGTGCACGTGCTATTATTGCAAGTGATAATGCACACGGGTCAGTGTGAAATCCACTTACACGTGAGTGAGTCGACTTCTGGAAAATCCTCTAGTGGAAGCCAGTGGTGCCGGTCAAAGAAGCATGGCGGAGCCGAGAGACTTCGACCAACTTTGCTGCAGCTTGACATTTCTAGAAGTACGAGTAAATTGTGATGCGCGACGTATTGATTGCTTTGTTGATGTTTCAATTTAAACTATCGATCGATCGATCTGTGGACAGAGGATGACCCTGAGGAAGAATGGATGGCGCCAATGGCAAAGTTGAACGTAGTTGTACTTGTGGAGGCAAAGTAAGAATTAATTTCAGGTGCAAGTTAGCCTGTGTGGAGAAGCAGAAGATGCAAGGAGATGGGCGTAATTGCGTCACAATAGCGGCATAGACTTCGCTTTCCATCTAGGCTTCTCGTCGTGTCATTTGAGGTCACGCCAGTGACATGGAATCTACTTTTGCGTTTGAAGGGAAGATAAAGTAGTCATGAGAAGGAAGAGAAACATGGTGGAAGGAAAGGAAACAGTCTAGTACAGCTGTTATTGTAAGCAAAACGCCGTAGATATTATTATTGGGTTCGGTAATGTGGAGAACATTTATTTGGAGGTAGGAAGGACAGTTCACTGCGGATAGTTACGCGAGTTATGACGTCGATTAATGCCACAAACTACCCGAAGAATCCGGCTGTCATTACGCTGGATCTTTCCCTTTCTAAATGTGACACTTGCTTACTCAAACAAGTGAGGTGGGAGGGTAATGCATAGGAATGGGAGATGAGATGCCCTGAGAGGTACATTGGGAGCTAGGGAGATATGAACAACCACAAACTAAGCAAAGTGAGCAAGTTCACTGACTAGTGATTTAACAGATGAATAGGAAAATCGGAATGTCGCAAAGTTACCATTTTCCCAATCTCAATGCTTTACATGAGACCTTAGTGAATTCCTGCTAGCTGTGAGGAAGGTTATAAAAGGCTTTCTCACTTTCGGCAAGCATTTTGTGGTCACTCACTTCCTGACATGTGGATTGGGGAAGCGACGAGTTCACCACAATCGCATACGCGGATGCAGCCATCAAAGGGTCCACAACAAGTCCAATCAATATGACTACTCTTGTTTGGGGGAGAAAGGGAACTGAGTATGCTGAGCATCAGTAGCTGCATCTGAGCCCAACGACTGCCGGCGATAGCCCTAACACATAGCACGGGGCAACAACAATTGAACTCCGCTAAGGAGTCTGTGGCAGTAACAAGGTGACAGAGCAATGGAGGTGGTTCTGGAAAGCTAAATCACTAAACCAGATCAATTGACCGACTATAATTTGGATTTGAGTGAAAGCATGGGTTACAGAATTCGTCTGAGGAGTGTAAGCTTACTATTGTTTAGTCCTTTACCAGGCTCGATTAATTTCGACTGGCTCCGCATTAAGCGTTAAAATTTGAATGCTGCCTTTTAAGGATCCCCTTTGAGAACCATTTAAAGTCACTTTCATGGACATCGCGTTGTCTGCTTGCAATGTCCTCTTCTCCATCAACAAATGTGGTCTCTGGCTGCAGGACATTGACATTTCCTGATAACACTGTCTCAGTACTGTATCAAATCGTGAATATTGATATTGTTGATGTGCCATCCTCTCGAAGCGTTTGTGAATGAGAGTTAAGTGCACAGAACCTCTTCGCATGGACCCTAAAATCATGGTAAGTAGGAAGAACATGTAACATTGTGATACATAGCTGCTTGCAAGATTTTCTGATGAAAGAAAGTGTTGTGCGTGAAAGTTTGATGAAGCTCAATGAGGTCGTAATCGTAAGAAATTGCCATTTGCGTCCACTAAGAAGTGGAGAAGGCTCTCTGTATGGAGTAATAATGGACTTGACTGCAAGATCAAGTTATCTGTAAGGTATGGAGATTTCCTCACATATTCGCTCTTCCACTTTTCCACTTGAAAAACGCTCTCGAAAAGCATTGGATATGGACTGCTGTGCTTCAATCTCGTAATCATTACAACGCTCTGCTCTTTTGGAGAAATGTTTCTTAACATACCGCAACTCGAAGCTGTCAGTGCGTAACCTTACAATATACTATCTCTTCGACATTTAAAGTCAGACAAATCCAGGTTGTGCCTCGTGTTTAAATTTACACCAACAATTGGTTGTCTTTTTGCTCGACGCACATAATAGAATCCTGTAGGAAGTGGATTTCTGACTAATAACATTAGTTCTTAAAATGGTCTGTCTCTCACACACAACATAACATAAGTGAATTTGACGATGCACTATAGAACTTGGCCCATTTTTACAACAAATGACCATCCTACACAGCATCACCCTGTGAAAATGCTAAATCCATTTTGCACTCACTTATCCGTGCGATTACTTGCAACCCAACTCACTGTGGATCGAATGAATCAGTGAATGAGCCGACCGACTAAGCAGATAACCAGTGCGCAACAATGCACAGCAGGTCTTCCTATCGATTTCATTGACCCCTTGGTCGACCAGCTGCCCAAAGCAAACAAGTCAGTAAATAGACGTCCAATGAGAAGAGTACAGGCCACTCACCCTTTCGGTGGTGGCTTGAACATGCCTAAGCGTAAGGTTTAGTAGCGAAGTTGGGTGGTAAGAATGGGAAGGCAAGAAAAGGACAAGATGTAGCGCTAGTAGCACCTACTAAAATACGTCTAGATTGATAGTACCTCCCTGCAGTGAGTTATTATTGCCGTTAGCACGAAGAAATTACTGAACCTTTTCAGTTTTTCCAGTAGTAATGGAGCAACCGCATTTTACTCCATGTCGTGACCACAGCAACTAGTTTGAATTAGTAGACCGCCGAGCAATCGCGTAATCAACACAAATGCCATATAAGAAGGAAAATCGTTGACGAAGTCGAGACACCAGTGAAGTCGCCATCTTTCCCTCCAGCCATATTAGCTTCGTTTACGAATTACTCGCTACTGAATTGAATTGAGCAATAGGATTGAACAGACCGGGATACTCAACTCGTAAATGAGCGGCGTGTCAATGCGGGTTGGAGGAAGTAAATATGATGTTTGCTGCAATTAAAAGGTGATGCCCCTTACATGAGACTCTAGTCAATGTGCTAATTGTCCGGTAGCATGCACTCTTGAATTCACTGTCGCGATAGCTTTGCATGTATGCGCCGATGTTGGCATTTACGACATGTTTATCGTCGTTGCTAGAATGCAGTGATAATGTCGGTGACCACATATGAGCATATGAATGCATGAGGGGAAGGTATTGAAACCATGCGCGACAATTACACTCGAAGCGCTTTAATGGAATGGCTGATCCTTAGGCGGGTAAAGAAATGGAATATCTGTGCAACTGACGTCAGTTACCACCCCATATGTAAGCCGAGTTTAAATACACGTGTGTTGGGCTTCGTCAGTTTGATGTGCTTGTGGCTAGGCTAAACAAAAATCGGTTTTGCGAGCCGAGCATTATGTTAGGAACTGTGGCAGAACTGCACAAGCAATCAATTGTTATTTGTCAACCGGTTATTCCATTTGACAGATGCTAGGGCAAACTGCGACTGAGACACCCCGGATTTTGCAGAGAATCGGAGTGGAGGGCTGATGTCTACTTTCACGATTAATACGTGAAATCGTAGACGAATGCGCACAGATAGAATCAGTCCTTAGCGTTGGCGCAGGTTCACAACAGTCTAAAACCTACAACACTCCCTCGTTATTCACAGCCTAGAGACCTATTAGTTACAGTCTTTTAGTAAAATGCGGTACTATTTCCCACAAACAATAACAAGCTTGCTAGAATGAATTCTCTGAGGCATTGATTTACGCTTCGATCACGCGGACACTGACTGATGCTGATTGCCAGTAAGCATGTACTAATTAAATGGATCGTAATTTGCGTTCAAACTTAGAAATTTTGAAGTATCTTTCAACAGATGCTGTTTAACGGCGCAATGAATTATAGAGAGTTATTTCTTGCTTCTCCAGAGAAAATTATCTAATTACTATTTGGGGAAGTTTAAGAGAGCCTGCACTTTTTCGATACTGTGGCCAAACATTAGTGCAGCAATTCGTTCCGAGGTGTGCTGTGTGGTGTTATCGATACATATTGAAGGGAAAATGAGTGGAGGTGGTAAGGCGCATCGAGTGGTAGGTTGTTTTACCATTTTGGCAGCTCTCCCTCTCAATCTCCAAATATAGATTAACCATAGTTCACGGCTTGGCAAACGACGCTTCAATTCAGTTCAAGCTGACACACTGCCTTTAAGAAATGTAAGTGACGCTTAAGACAGGCTTTAGAAGTTTGTGACGTAGCGTGACGATCAAAACATGCACGCTATTACACATGTCAACGAGATATGTGCAATGGAGTAATCGGTGCGCTTAATAAACCGCCGCGACAGCATGACTAAACAGACTCGAAATTATGTGTAGGCCAGTGATGCGATTTCGGGCAAATATTTGTGCCAGCTTATGGCTTCAAATATCCAACAGTATTGTTTTTTTCCAAACAATTTAATCTTGAATGGAAAGGTTAAGATCTTTTTGATTTAACTAGTGATAAAATGCGACGTTCGCCCGTAAGCATGCTTTAGAACACGCCAACACATGAGCCCACGTACAGCCCTACGCTTGCACATCATTCGCCAACATTTCATCTGTTGTCAAATGCAACTCATTTCAACTACAAAATAGCAAGGCTCATATAATTGGCTAGGAGCGCATACTTTGGTACAATGAACGATGTCTCAATTCTGTCACCTTACTTGGTTGTCACTTCCGACCTGAATAATCAGGCTTTTTTTTTAGCGCCTGGAGGATGCATTAGGTCAAAGTCGAGGCAGTTCCTCCTATTTTTGCCTAAAACACTGACAAAATACGCAATGAATTTAAATTCCACCTTCTGGTGAAAAACGACTTCGCCTTGAGAGCGCGTAGGAAATTGCTTGTGCATCCTCGCATAGCAAATGGTATCTCAGTTTCAAGAGGGCTTGCCTAGGAGGCAAAGCGTGCGACTTAATTACCTTTTAGCAACAATGTCTGGTATTTACTGTTAATTCTGTGGCATGATTTCTAATGTAAGAATTTTAAGGCCACTAAGGGTGCATCCACAACTTCCTGAAATGCGGTTCTGATAAGTGAACTTGACTGAGCTTCATGTTAATTACCTTGATATTGGGACAGGAGCCAATATGTTTCTAATTTACACAGAATCTAGGTTTCAAGTAAAAACTGACGATGGGAACTTCACTCCATGTCACACCCATATTGATAGTTCCTTGAGGTTCGTTTATCGACACGTGCATTTTTTTACATACATCACTTACTTTAAAAGTCGGAGAAATAATTCACAATTCGTCAGGTAGATACATTAGAATAGAAGATTTCAGGTTGCGCAAGCACTTTTTTGTGAATTTGTTTTAAACAATGCTGCGTGGCAATCTACGGGCTCCAAAACTGTACTTTCACCCAATTAACCAGATCATTGCAGAATTGTCAACTACATCTCCTCCACCACCAACCCGTAGCCTTTGACATGATCACCAGTTCTTCAAACAATGGCTCAATGTCGGATCATCAGCGTGCAACTCCCAATGTGGGGTCTTCACATGTAGACAAACGAAAAATTTATATTAGTTCAAATCCCATTTAATACAGCGTTTGACTTGAACATTAAGCATTCCAGGTTGAGTCGCAGGTAGCGGCAATGCTCCATCCCGTGCCACTCCTTCCAGACAAAATCCCACGTCCACGTGCTGTCGCGCTTGCTGTTATCGAAGCTCTCCCATACTATGCCATAACATAGTTCACTAGACCACATCCTACGGCACTGCGCAGCACCACTGTACCACATGTGCTCTCGCTGAGTTTAGACATTGAAAGCACCGGTACATTAGGAGTGGTGGTTATTGGAATGACGGTGTTAGGGCACCAGTGAAGTTGTGAACAGGGGACAGTGAACAGAGTTGGTAGGATGAGTGAAGCATGAAGAGTGCACAGAGCGCAGCGTCGAAGCCATTGACGGTGTGCGTAGGGTTGAGGTGAGCAGATGTGCAAGCGGTGGTGAGATTATAGGATGGTGAAAGAGACATAGATGGATGATGGATAAAAGTATCAAAGGGTGACGCAGTAGGAGACTAATTAAATCTATAGGCTGTTGATTCATTCGGTATACCTGCTTAAGTTTGAATTTTACATGCGTTATGGCAACCTTCATTGCAATCCAGTCAGAGTATACAGGCAGTTTACATCGCTACACCCTAAACGCCTTTGCTGTAGTTGACCCATCGCCGCGTCTGCGTGTGTAAAGGCGCGTGCAAAGGAGAATTGAGAAGCAAAGCCGCAGTAACGGCATTTGTAGTGACCCGAGATCGAACAGAGGATACTTAAATCTTCAGTCTAACGCTTTATCGACTGAGCTATCACGAAACGGTGAGATGTGTGATTGAGAACAAACACAAGGCTCACCAGAACGTGCTGGTGCGTGTCGAATTTACATCAACTTAGTTGCCCACAGTCATCTGTGCAGTGGCCGTGAAGACCTTGTCGTCGACAATGCTAATGTTGAGTGTTGTTATACTGTGGTGAACTCAAGCAGTGTAATGATGTAGGGCACGTTTACGCGACGCCGACGACGGGAGATGAAAAATGTCGGAAAGGCGCCTCGATGGTTGG
This sequence comes from Taenia multiceps, assembly GCA_001923025.3. Taxonomy (NCBI): domain Eukaryota; kingdom Metazoa; phylum Platyhelminthes; class Cestoda; order Cyclophyllidea; family Taeniidae; genus Taenia; species Taenia multiceps. The sequence continues at coordinate 15,371,833 of CM010312.1, read as the reverse complement.
AGGGACAATGCAATGGACAGCGAAATCATTGGAAGTTTCCAGTGCGGGTTCGGGCTCCGCTTAGAGTGCCAGTGAGCAATCGCAAGTAAATCCTTTTTGACTTCTTTGGCTGCGCTAGCTTCTCCTCAAGCCGTGGTTCTGCTGGTCTACTCTGTTGGCTCCTCAAAACTCTGGAACTCGAAGGTAGCATTTGATAAGCGGGTGATAAATGTACGCCTCACTGGCATGTGCGTGGAGTAAAAGAACAGGACGAGAACTGGACGGTATGTTAAAAAGCACACGGACGTCGCGAGCATCGCCTTAACCACTCGGCCATCGCGACACAACTAGCACCTTCTTTCATGACGGTGCATCTCAGTAAAAGCGATGTGCCTAAAGCGACATCCAGCTTGCGACCTTCAGGTTATGGGAGCGACGCACTGACCAACTACATGGAACGCATTTTAAATAGCATCACACCGTTCGCTTTCCCGTAAGCATCCCAAATGCATGGTCGCTCTCCTCCGTTTCAGCTTAACTTCAGCAAGCGAGTGCGCCTATTTATCGACACAATCAAGCATGTAATGCTAAATTAATAGAAACGGCGTATTAAAATTTACACTGTGAAATGAAAAATCTGGAGAATTCTTTACGAGACTGCCACACAGCATCCAAGTCATCAACGGCATCCAGGTCGAACTCACGTAATTCAGCAATTGGCGCAAATCCGCAAACCGGTTTTAAGAAATACGGGCAAAAATCCTACAATAAACACTAAGCTAGACATCAATCAATATCATTCAGGATGCAATTTATTAATGGCTGCGAGGACTTTATGAACACATTACATAGAGTTCAAGACACTTTAATCTGTTTCCTCATTCTCACACCTCTTTCCTCCTCAATAAAATATGGTCATATGCTACATAATTGAGGTGCGCACACAGTTGAGGTTGTGGATGTGTAGTAGCAAATATTGCAGACATGAGGGGAATGAGATAACCACGGTTAGTAAAATTGCCTATTCACCAGCACTTGTTTTGTGGCGTGAAGAAAGTGTCTTCACCGCCTCGTAAAATTTAGCATCCCTATGTAGAATTTCGCTCAAACTTGAGAGGTCTTCTTCGTTGTATCTTGCTTTTATATGATTCCATCTAATGTGCGCAAATATGGAGCGCTGTCTTGGAGTTATTAATTGAAATGTTGAGTGTGATTCGCCAATTTTCAGCACTTTGGCTGTCTCACTAGCCTCTGACTGGATTGTGCTTCGCAAGCCTAATTTATAGCGGGCATGGGGAGACAGTAAACGATATAGTGCCCTATGCAGAATGTAACCGTCCACAGTGCGGAAGGGTGTCTTTCCAAATGCCGAAAGTATTCTGCTGTTCGGCAAGTTTCCTTAGGCAAAAAAGCTTAAGCTGCTATTGGTTCCGTATGTTTACCCACAAGTGGTTGGCCCGACGGGTATAAAGCAAGTGGAAGCATACCGGTACCTCTAGCTGGAAAGAAAACCTTTCGCAACCGCACAACAGCTATACTACAGTGCGCATCGACTATATCGATGGCACTTTCCATTTGCCCCTACTCACTATTAACATGCAACGATCACTTGTCCGATCGTTCTTCATTATGTGATTCGTCATACTCCCCACTCCATCGATGACGACTGCAAACAGATCAGGAGATCATGTTCTAGGCAGTAAAAGCATAAGTGAGTTCGCGCTACCAAAAGCCAAAAATGTGGTGCAGGAACACGGAAGAAGGAATGAAAAATAGATGTTGACCAACCTTCGGTGAGTAAAGATATGACAAGCCAAGCTAAGTGTAAGGCGAAAAGCATGTTGCTACAATGTGGCATAAGTTGAAGCAATGCGAAATAGGAAGGAGATTAGGGCATACTCGGTGTCGAGCGTTTGATGCCAGAATTGCTCATGGAGGAAGCCAGCGTCGCTGAGTAGGTGGTAGCTGAATGAGCAAGAGATAGGATACAGCAAAAGCATTACCTGTGATCTGGAGGAGAAAATGCAGCTGGAAATGAGCAAATCAGCACAAAACAAATTGGCTGCCTGTTTTAACAATGCGAAACAAGCTCATTAAATTTTATCTTTCAGTAAATTGTCAGAACAATGCTTGCTTCGCACTTTCGTCCTAAGACACGGAATCCCCATTTCGATAACATATGTCGCTATTAGGATGGGACAAAGGCAGGAACGACTGATCCTATTCTCGCGACTGTGTTGCTGAAGGCCAACGTCACCGCAAAGCAGATCGTAACAAGTACCGCATTATCATGCTGTTGATATTTGGTGTCACTAGAACCAACGATGGCTAGTAAATATTTTCCAGCTAGTTTCTCAGTTATTACCATGCAGACCCACCAATTTTCTTGTCAATGCTCGCCTGAATGTGTACGTAGACGTAGCGCATCTATCTAACAGGACCGACAGAGTGCCGAGTAGAACACCAACACCTTCTTTGAGATCCCATGTAGTCAATGAACCAAGCCAGAGGAAAATAATTTGGATGTTGCCACAAAAATAGCAGTCGCTCTTCTTATCTGCTGATTTTATGCATTCTGTTCACCTTTTAGTTATATTTAGCAAAACATCTTGTATTCTGGTGTGGAGAAGACCGAAATGAATGGAAATCTTAAGGTTGGATTATTTCTCATCTTGTGGCAGCTGGAGAAATCACGTTGCCAGCGTCTCATAAGCTGGTGGTCTTGAGACCACCATCTTTCCTCATGTCCTCGTATCATCCCACGAAAATGGCCAATGCCAATACATGGCACCGAGTTAGGCAGTATGGTCTCCCTGTAGACAGCAGTGGAGTGGATTTCAATCCCCTAGGATATCTACTGCGAAATTCGCACCTGAGTAGGTGTGTGAAAATAGTCGAACTAGTGAACTACATTATTACAAATGGCACGTTGGACATCAGCGTTATGCATTAAACGTAATGGCACCGCTTGGGTACACAAAAATCAGATCAAGCCAGCACTGCAAAGCCACCTATCGTCAAGATGAACTTGGACCTCGGCCACCCCATCATCATACAAAATCAGGCGGCTCTGTCCCGACACATTTAATCTAAGTTAGAGGTCGATGAGAAAGTGGTGGTATTTCACGACGATTATGTCAAACACCTAGAGTCGTATGCGCACTAAAGTTGATGACCTAGTAGTAGAAGACCGCTTACAGCGCTGCTGATGTTAAAGAAGCTGTGTTACTTACAGCATGAATTTTTGCCGGTCTCATGATGGGGATGAGTTGCTGAAGGGACGTTTTAAAACTTTCAGGTGTTGTTTCTACGACCTGTTAATCCCTTGCGCATAAATTCTAGGCACATAGATATTGATGCTAAATGCAGCACAAGATAAATTCACGTGTCTGGCAAAAATTCTGAGCAGTGAACCACTTTCAAAAAAGAAGATTTGAGCCGTGTTACCAAAGTCTCAAATTCACAGGCGGAGAAATGGGCTCAATAATTGGTCCATACAAATCTATGGTGCCCTTTCACTTGACCAAATACAGTGAAATAAGATTGTAAATCATACAATTCATGTCAGTGCGGATAATATGAATTTAAAATGCATGAGAAAGTAACACCTTCTATTCATGTAATGCAAAAACCATTCTCGTTTGGATTTTGCTGACCCTTCACATCCCCAAGTCTTCTACATATTTGGACAGGCAGCGGGATAACGTAAGCAACCGCAGGACGATTTCATCATGATGTAATGTATTAAAGCGTTGTGTTAGGGTTTGATCTTGCATTTGACACATCTCGCACACACACCGGGATCAAGCCCTTGTAATCAGATTGTCGCTTTGTTCATTTGCGGCCACAGATTTGACTAACATCAGGTCATGTAACTCAGCAGTTTCAGCACTCCAAAGTGCATTCCTTGGAGTCACATTCATTTGTCCGTCTAACGACATCAGGCAAATAGCGTCTCATGAAATAGAATTTTAGCAATTTAGCATTTCAGCACACACCGTCACATCAGAGGTAGTGGGTGTAAGAGGTGGAACACAGGACGCATTGTCGTATCGCATGCAAAACTCATCAATGCCCCATCAGCGCTAGCTCTTTAGCGGCTACAGGGTGGTATTTAGAGCCAAGCGTACGCGAGCCCGGTCAAGAGTCCTTGCAGTCTAAGTGAGTACGTAGCCTCGCACCACCAGGCCTACATCATGCTCCCTTTTTCTACTCAAGCCTTCCGTCTGTTTACACACACAACCATCCAATCATTCAGTTAAACAGTCAATCATCCATTGCTTTGCAGTGCAATGCAACACAACGCTATTCAATGCAATTTATTTCCTCTCTCTATTCTATTGCCTACTATTCGCTGCTTGTCATCTATCTCTACCCCTGCCACCTCACTGCTTCACGGTCCCTTTTTCCTTCCGACGTTAACACCACTCAAGCTAAACACGTTTCCTTTCTCAGTGAATGCTTTCGCCTGTATATTCACTGGCCACAAATCTGCAGCATGATTAAAATAATGCGTGCGTGCGCTGTCATTGGGCCAGTAGACCTGCGAGAGTAGCTGCAGTGTACCAACAGGTGGCGGCTCACCCATACCAGAGGCGGATCCAAATCCATGTTTGCTTGTAGCGTTTTGCAATATGTGCTTCTCTGCATTTGATTATTCGTCTTTATTCACGGTGCTAATCACCTTTTGAAAGTTTTATTGTTTCTACCCCTATTTGTGGAATGTTATAACGTTGGCTTTAAATTAATTAATTGCATATCTTTGCAGTTTTGTGGACATTAAATTTAGTCGAAAACTGATCTAAAATTTACCGAAAAAATCCCTACCTGTTAATTTGATGCATTGTTGTCACCCGGCCTGACCCTTTTTCCAAGACTTATGTGTAACTGTTGACAGCAATACCAACCCGCTTCCGTGCAAGGGGCAGATTGAATTGATCCAACTCGTTGTGACAGTGACTTTAGAAACCCCTATAACTGCTAAAAGCAATGCTTGTATTGATATACCTTGCTAAATGCGTAAACGTTGCTTATGCCTGACCCCGCGGTTGACTAAAATCATCTTCCGAGGAGAACAAAATACTCCTGACATCACGACAACCTGTCTGGATCTCCAAACGCGCTACATACCTATCTATATTGAGCTCACAGCCATTCAACATATTCCTCCGTGTCCCACGCCGACTATTTTAAGGTCATCAGCAAGGAAAGGTTGCGCCAGAGGTGTGTCATCCAGCAGTGTGAAGAGGAAGGCAGTCAGGTCTGCACTGAAGGTGCGTGCTACATAGGGACATCGAAAGAGTAGTAGTGCGTAGAGCACATGACGTAAACCAATTTCAAGCCATAGTAAGATGTTGAGTAGGGTGGTTTTTTGTGCGTGGGTACAACAGTGTGTGAAGTTCAATGTTAACGAAATGTGAAGAATGCAAATATGTTAAGGATGGTCGTGCATCCATGCATAAGCAAAGTTCTTGGTTGCAGTGACTCTGCTTGCAGTCCACGAAAGGCAATCTTTTAAGCTTTCAGCGTACCTTAGTGGAAAATTATGCAAAAAATTAATTTTTAGGGATAAGACTTGATGCAACCATTCCAAGAATTTTACTTTTAGAATGCTGGGGCACGCTAAATGCCAAGAGGAGAGCCGATTATTCCAGGACGAATCTTTTAGACACTGATAAAACGCAAGGAGTGATGTCAAGATTTATGAAGAGACAGTGAGGAAAATGAGCACCAATCTCACTGTTATGTTTTATATTTGTCCTACCTAAAAATTTCTACTGTGTCAAATGATTCTCATGGTCATCTTGAGACAGGTTTGGAGAGTTACTTCGGTTACCTCCTTTACATTCTTTTGGTAGAATGTATGTCAAACAGGACAATACTTCTGAAGTACTTAAAGCCTAGGAGGGCTCCACCACCTACTACGACTCAGAGCTGCAGGAAGCGCAGATCTCAGTCCAGAATAAGCATTAAGTTTTATGAAACATAGCTTTAAAAGAAACGGACAAAAACACTGTAAAACTTTATTGAAATTCATCCAAGTGAAGCATGATAAGGAGTGTGCAACATGCAGAGGCATCAAAGTGCCAGTAGCGTTCGACCTTGGCTACGAAACGTAGAGATCACCTTATACTCATCGCTTCCTTCCCATCCCCTCATTATGGCATTACATATTCCCTGCCCATAAGAGTCACACGGAAAACCAAGATTAGTGCATTGGAAAAAGTGGTGCAGTATCTAACATACTTAGAATTAGATTGTCCTTCCTACAAACAACCACCTTCTGCAGTGAGATTCGCATCAAGTTAGGGTCACTTTTAGCGAGAGCTAAAAAGTGTCAGCTGGAATGCCTGTAACTTGAGATAAAGTGGCTGTTGGAATCGGCAAAAGCCTCAGCTATGTATGCACATTGTCTTCTCTATCCTGACTGCCGATTATGGGAGCTGAGAATACCGAGTCTTTCTTACACTTTCTGGCTAGCACCTTTCTCTTCAATGGAGTGTGACGGGATTCCAAAAACTCTTGTCCACATCGCATCTGCAGCATTTCTATGAATTATGGGATTGTATCGGTAGTTGTCTGTGGTGCAAGCTGTTTGTCTTTGTCGTGGTGCAGATTTGTAGCAGCTACTTTATCTAACGACCAGAACCTGGTCTAGGAATGTCCAGTTAAAGGAGACCTGAGGGGCCTAACCCGCCATATGAAGCACGGTGGATCCGAAGCTGTCACTAGATCGGTCTTAATTTAAGAGTGCAAGTGCTGTTAACTGTTGGTACTTTTGGATAGTCTCATGAAAGGTCAGAATGTATGATCCACTACGGTTCGGTCTGTAGTTTCTGGAAAGGTTGCCATTTTAATTAGTATTTATGAACCTGCATCTGTAGTGTTTTGCGGATGAAGTGGTGGCCTCCAGGTTGCGATTGGGCTTGACGTTATTGAAATCAATTCGCGCGTGTTTCCGAGTTTTGTCATTTTGCTCTGTTAGCAATAGCGCTTGTGGTAGTTGTAAGTGGCTGTGATTATGCCATTTAAGGACTTAATGGTGGTAAATTTATTGCCAAGCATTAATGCAGTTGCCTAGAAAAGGTTTCGGTAGACTTATATTTTCAGATGTACAGAATTGATGACGATAGGTATATTCTCGGGTTGTGTTAAGAGTGTGGGGTGGTCATGTGCACCCTATGGTGAATAGGTGCACCGTTAGCCTTCTGCCAGGTAGCATTTTCCATGGGTGTGTTTTCGACAGAAAATTTGGCTTTGCGGCCGACATTTACCGTTCATTTTCTATGAAGAGCGTTGGTGTTAAAGCTGCAACTGCTCTGAGACGTGAGACTGAGACCACAGGTGCTGTGCCTTTGCTATCGGTGTCATTATGTTTGTAGTGTTGGTACAAATTGGGGCGCAAGGTTTATTGGGATGGAGGGTACCAAGCTAGTCTATCCTCTCTCACCGTTTACAAGAAGTGAGAAAACGATTGCATGAATTTGCTGCTGTTGTTTATTCCAACGTAGTCTTCGAGTGCGAGTGTTCGACTACCTCAACTAGGCGTTTCATATTAAAAAGAGGACAAGAGCTCACCCACTATAATATGTGCATAGTTCGATGGTGCCTTTTTGCAATGGGTCATTCTGCCTTCCATATGCTGACTTCACCAAACTTTTTCAGTCTATTCGGTGATAAAGGAGGAGCCGCATTTGACCCCATGTTGCGACCACTGCACTTGGCTCCACATTTATTGGAGATTAAATGAATGAACCGCCAAGCCATCACGTGAACAACACCAATGCCATGTGAGAAGGCAAATCGATGACGACGTTCAAACTACCAGTGAAGTCACTTGCTTTCCCTCCAGCCACACTGTTTTCGCGATATACTTGCTCCCTAGTAGAATTGAGTAACATGATTGAACCAAGTGAGATACTTGACGCGTTGAGGAGCGGCATTTCAACGTAGGTTGATAGAAGCCCAAATTGCCAAGTAAGTGTGATGTTTGCTGCAATCAAAAGGTGTCACTCCTTACAGGAATCTCTAGTTAATATAAGATTGTCCTGTAGCATACACTCTTGTTTTCGTGCGTCGCAATAGCTTCTCATGCATGTGCATGCATGGCTTTTGCTACATGTCCATCGTCCTTGCTGGAATATGATGGCAATGCTAATGGTCATTCGTGAGCACATGAATACATGAGGAGAGTGTTAAAACAGTGTGTGACAAATGCCTTTAATGTAGCCTGATGGAATAGCTGATCCTTAGGCGAGAAAAGTGATGAAAAGCCTGTGCAGCTAACATCCGCTAGCACCCCCTGAGTAAGCTGAACTCAAATGCATTCATGTTGGTCTCCATCAGTGGACATCAATAGATGCCGTTTAACGACACAGAATCATAGGCAGTTATTCTTTGCTTCTTCAGAAAAAACAATCTCGTGGCTTTTGGGGAAAGTTTAAGAAAGCCTACGATCTCTAGATACCGTGATCAAATATTGGTGTAACAATTCGTTCCAAGATGTGCTGTGCGTTATTATCGGTCCCCTGGGTTTTGCTAATCTTGTCTGAGCGTGTACAATTAAATGTAAATTCGCAGGAATTTCGGTTTGACTCGCGTAATTAGCATACCAAGGATTTCATACTCCCCAACATTAAGCATTCACTCGTTAAGTTCTTCATCAAATAAGTGACTTGTGAATACTTCAATAGTATTGAGCAAGTTATTTGCTGAGATCTTGTTGAAAATGAGCGAGTCCAATTCTCCATCCGACCTAATATACGTTGTAGAAAAGGTGCAATTGGTTTTGTAATTGACAACAGGGAAGTCCTCGTAAGAACAGACGCTTATTTACCCATAAAGCAATTTCAAAAACCATCAGAAAGAGTGGAATTTATGCACGTTCAAAGCACAGATGCACACCATCATCCAGTTCCCTCCCTTCCATGACATCCAGAGGCTTCCTTGCAAGCGTCGGTGCAAGCACAACCTCAGCTGCAATTGTCGTCTACCACCATTGCTGCACTCGTCAGCTCGACTGCGCACTTTAGTACCATCACAGCCGACAATACACATGGCATCCCTATTGCGGCTTCTGTACCGACCACCAAGTACACTTCTTACTACGATGAGAGCCCATCACAACCTCAGTTTACGGTGCCAACTTTTGCGGATACCAGAATGACCTATTTCCGCACTCAATTCTATTGGCTGTCTCTCTTCTTTCTTTAAAACTGATTTGTGCGCTGAGATGTGCCCACTTATATACTCTTCTCCACTTCTCAAGTCGTTCTGTGTGATGCTTGTGCTCTTTGTGCTTCATGTGAATCGTGATTTTCAGACAAATGAACTCCATTACCTGATGCTCCCATTGAATGCATTGTTTAAATGTAGTATCCAGTTACTCATACAATGCACAAATCATTTTCAGCATTAGAATTAATGCGCAAAATTCACCACCGTTAATGCTCATCGACGACATCTCGCCAAAGAACCCCTCCCAGAATGCTAAAACTGCTGAATTTTTGGCCTGATGTTAATTGAATCCGGAGCCGCCACTGAACAAAGCGACAATCCAAAAACGCCTATTGTGGGGCTGAATACCTAGCTCAACTGGACCAAGACTGACGAGAGAACAGCAATGACATCGGAAGGACTAAAGGGACTTCTGAAAGGTTTGGATTTGGATGCCAGTGATAACCACATCAGCCCCACAGCACTTCCGTTTAAGATTAAAGGCGAATCGGAGAAGACAAGAAGCAACCTATTTGTACATTTACGCATCCCCCTCAAATAGACAGAACACGGATGCTCTGCGCGCACACAGTTGGGGTTGTGGGTGTGTAGGAGCAAATATTGCAGACACGAGGGGATGAGCTAACCACGGTGAGTAAAAGTGCCCATTCACCAGCTAATATGACGGATCAACGGAGACCGGTTTAAACATGCCTCCTCGTGGGAAGGGTGCATGACCCGATTCACATTGTCACTGCACCCACTTTCACCAGCACACGCCCGTGTAGGTAGGGTGTGATGGTTTACATGGCCTGGGCATGTCGCCCGGTGAAGCCGATCTCATTAGACCACCACTAACTACAGCGTCTCAATTTGCACTTTGCTGACAGAAACGCAAGATATAGAGCATGCTAAAGAGGATTGATAAAGTTGAACCAGATGGTTGTGCATTAATTTATCACAAGTGTCACCAGTACACTGATATTTGCAGTCCATATGCAGTGTCCGTCAAGTGGTACGACTGCACGGCTTTTGTTAACGTTCGCAGTCACGAAATTCAAGTCGGTAATCATGCTTATAATGACGAACCCACAATAACATCCCATTTTATAATTCGTTTTTGTAAATGGCATCAGTTGAATACCGGAATAAGTGACATGTTCAAATCTAACGAATTAATATTTGTCTGGTTTAAATAGTATTTGCGCAGATTCATAACTGCAAATGTTTGACAATTGGGTTAAAGCATGCATGAGGCATCTCACTATGTCAGGGCCAGCAAATAAGTAAACAGACGGCAAAAAACAGTGAAAAACTCCAGCAGTTACGAAAAACACAGCAACCACGAATGAGGTAGGCGGTAGACCACAAGTTACCATCATGGGTACATGAATGCATGCAATCGTGGGACTGTCAACATAGATGTCATCCAGCAGCAATATTTGCCAATAGCGGGCAGACGACTAAGTCGCCTGGTTGGGCAGCAAACATCATTCAGACCAATCAAGGTAACTTTAGGTCTACAGATACTGAGGCTCGAAATCCTATTACAATAGCGACTCCAAACATGAGTAGCTGGTTAAGGGGATGCTTCCTATGAATTGTCTGTAAAGTAAGGCAGCGAACAAAATTCATGATAATACCAGTCGGCTCCACAGACAGCACTATGGTTTTGTGAGAAATACACCCTTGTACTTTATACTGAACAGTAACTGGAAACATAAGGTTAACAAAGTGAGCGTTGGCGCGTGCAAGGGTTCGAGTCACGAAGGAACATTCACCAGATAAAACCATGCACTGACAAGCTGTCCTGAATTTCTCATTACCAATTCTTGATGACTCAATAAAAGCCGTCAGGTACTAAGGGAACAAGGATACGGTGTAAACCATTTTGAGAGAAAGCAACAGATTTTACTTCATAAGGTCTATTCTAAATCAGGTGCAGCGGATAAGAACGTGACCCCACACCCAAAATTAGCTCAGTCTTAATCTAGAGACCGATCAGATACCGCTTGCAATTGGAGGTACATTCATTGAAAGTTTAAACTTTACAGAAATGCAGATGAGATTTTATTGAGATCTGCAAACTCGGATGCGCAAATCGCACACCTATAGTTCTTGTTCGTTTAACCGAACCGAAAATAGTGCAGAATTCTAACGCTGATATTACAACGACAAAACACTCGTGAGAAACTAACTGACTTACGGGCTGTGGAAGTCAATTATGGATAATCCACACAATGATGCGTACCGGAACCCGTAAGACTCGTGTTAAGCTTTTAAGCCTATCGGTGTACACCTGTTTATGACTACCCCAGCCTTCATTGGGAAGGGCAATCCTCTATTCAATGCTCATAACTAATGCCCAGTCGCAATAGACAGCGTCTACCCTTTTAATCATTCTGACCCTTGCGCAAGCGAACCAAATTGAAGACACATTACACCGCGCACAACTCATAAAAACACAACCTTGAACCAACAACATCAATCAGGCGAAATTTGCAAGGTTGAAGATGGATAGAAGAATTCAGTGTGTGCGTCTTGTCGGGGTCGATCGGAATCTCTGCAGGAACGGTAATGCATACACTCATCTGAGTGCTGTCTGCAGCCCTCTTCATTATAATTTTTCTAACATTCCTCACAATCCTGGCTAAGTTGCGAAAGTAGAACCACTGGACCAACTTTCGTCATCATATCGTTGGCTTCACGAGAAAAGAGAAGAATCTATATGAAGGCACGACTTAGTCACTGCACTTTATTACCACGCTCCAGAAGGAGGGATGAAGAGAATCATTACTGCAAAAGGAGTTACTAGTCATTGGGATTCGGTAATCCTTACAAGGAATCTCATGTAGTTTTCTGCATTTATCTTTGACTCCCCCGTACTTTATGTTGTTTCAACAAATATTTACATTTTGATATTAAGAAGCAGTCTAAGCTGCAAAATTACTTAAAACATTCACCATGATTTGACAAAACTCTGCTGAACCACTTTAGAATGTGATAGAGTTGTAGTCGATAGGTCGCTTGGACCCTACCACATGATAGCGTTCTGCTAAGAAAACTAAAACAGCTTATGCTGGGGGCTAGATAAGTCGTAAAGATGTGCTCTTATAAGGCAAGATAATGATCCACTGGTTTGGAGAGCAAGGCTTTTTATGGCACTGCTTGTAAAAATGATCAGGAAATAAGGGTTTAGAAGAAAATCCAACAGGATCAGGCCACCACTCAACTTTGCAACGAGGTGTTTTCGGAGCTCTAGATGCGCACATAACAATACATCGTTTAGGCTGACAAATCTCTTGAGTTACCTGAGTAGGCCTCTGTTGTACATGTCATTCTCTCTTTCAGGAATATTTGATAATGAGAATTGTATTGGAGGAATTAAGATCTATAATTTATTAATGGGTCCAGGCGACTCTGTAAAAAAAGAAAGGGTTTGAACTTATAGGATGCTCCTATTTTTCAGCCTTTCCGATGCATCAACAGCATTATCTAGAAAGACCACTCAGGGCTCATTTTTGCATTTTCGGCCTGCAAAATTCATATTGATGATTGAGGTGTAAGTACAGAACCAAAATTGACAGCTCACTGCCATACATTACTAGAGGCTTATAAAATGTGTAATGCTGTTGTATTTTCCTTAATCTATGTTTGCAGGAACCCTTGCACCTTACCAAAGAGGAGAATTGGGGTGACCAGACCTCCCGAACTAAGAAGAATGCAGCATCTGTGCGGCTAAATGAGAAAGAAGCCCACAAATTAGGAAGAAGAAGCAAAAGAGGTGGAAGAGAACATAACAATATCAATACCTAATGTCTGTACACAGTGAGTTACTTTAGGACATTCTGTAATGATGCGCTGCTTTCTTGGTTTTCTCATTTCTCCCGTTAGTCCATCAGTTTACACGTTTGTCCACACCACTTTTTACGAAATTGCCGCATCTGCCACCTAAGGGAAGTGCAGGAAACCATATGACGGGGAAGGAACATGAAAACAATGTGCTTGCTGAGGACATGAAGTTATTTGTTGGTATGAAGCTAACAAACGTGACCTACTCCTAACTTATATGTTCTATGCATGCACATTGATGAAAGATGAACTAGAGAAGGAGATGAGTTGAAGGAGATGGGTTGAAGAATGAAGCGGTCACTAAATGCCGGGATAAATAGAAGAGAGGTAAAGTCGATGAGGGTGAACTGAACAGCAAGGTGGATAATTGTGCAATGTTCTTATAGCACTTAAACGTCTAATTGTTTGACATTTTGCAATAAATCCAAGAATTTTAGCAGCTCACACATAAAAAGCGTGGCCTCATTGTAGGTGATTTATCTCCTAGGAGAGGTGAGACGGAGACCATAAAACAACACACCTCACACAAATTAAATCCGTCTCTCACCCAGAAAATATGACACGGAACTCTTCAGACTAAGGAGAATACGGGTTTGGTGGAGAGCCGTCACGAGACGAAGGTGCCATCAGTGTCTACAGATGACAGAACCTTATTGGTTGCGCTCACGTAAAGGAATGGGATATCAGGAGACACACATTAGATTAAATGACTTGGGGTGCAGCAAGTCAAGTAATATCAAGGCTAAACCACGAACTGACCGCATTATTCGTGTGAAGTTTTCAGTGACTCTGACTCGTTTCCAATTCCTGCTTAACGTAAGTTGGAGACTCGCAAACACGCCGGAAGGGCTGCTTATGATCCACAAAGAACCGGCACTTAGAGCGACCGATGAGGGGACATGTAGCACCTCATGCTCTAACCAGTGCTAGTGCTGCTATAACTCTACCCATACCAAGCTATCGCCATCAGAGTTGGCACCTCCTAAAGATGACTGCATTCTCAAAATATATTCCTGTAAAGTAGGTTTGAAAGCCCCATTCCCATGACTGATTAGTGGACACTTTCTTAGACATCACGTCCTTTTCCACCTCAACCCGATCAGTTGCAATCATGTCACATAACCATCCTTTGGCACCCTAACACCCACTATGGGACCAAGATCAATCCAGACAGCAAGCATGTGAGGCTGAAATCGGCTCTTGTCTCAGTAATTCCATCATATACTCCCACGTATTGCACACACGCACGCATTTCGCACCGCCTCTGCTCTTACTCACAAGCCTTGGCAAGTAGTCCTCCACATCGAAGTCTTGTCCGTCGCACAAGCCAGCACATGGACTGCATCGAATTCGGGCTACTTTATAGCACTCAAAGGAATCCACTACTTATACTCTGCAGCACATTGAGCGACAATCAACACTACGTGTAGACGCAGGTGATTCAAACATCACGTTGCTGCTAATTCATGCGAACCAGCGCGATTCAAGTGCACCAATTCGCCCATCATTCTTGTCCAACTACCAGTGCACCATCTATCAGCAAAAGTGCACTCTCAAGGAAAGCAAAACAGGACAGCGCTTTGTTGGCTTCAATTGTTTAACGAATCAAATGACACTTGGGAGACCACTTACAGCAGCAGTGGTGAAGTCAGTGGTCCGGTTAAATGCAGTTTACCTAAGGACTAGCCAGTCACAAATCACATCACCTAGAGTGCGAACACAACTGCAGAAGAGTAAAGGCATTGTAAGCATTGAAATAAGTGATTGGTGGCAGAGTTAATATGTTTACACCAACCTAAAACAGAAGTTTAGATCACTTGCATCCGGTAAAACAAGACGGAAAAGGGCCAATGACTTGACTACAACGCATAAAATCCTAGTAGTTGCTAAGAGCTCAACCTTCGGAACTTTACATTTGTGCCCTACTGCAAATATGTCAACACTTTCACGGTTTGTAGAGAATTGACAAACATGGTGTGTGTAAAAGTTCAACGCCTAGTTCCTGCTGCATTTTCGCCTCCACCTAGAGAAGCAAAGCAAATATCCAAAGACGAAAATCAGTCATTCACTTGAGCAATCAGCATCTCCCGTAGTAGTATTGATGGCATGCGCTTTATTCAAACACAATAACTCGCAGAAAGCAATTTCCTCCAAAGTAGAAACCTATTGATGGTACACTGTTACATCTAACACACTGTTTGCAATGTAGGAATGCATCGGAATCGCATCTAATGCTCGGTGCCAATTAAAATTACGCAGCCGTGGAGTAGGTTTGTCAATGGAAACTAATTTTATAGTGTCAGCTTCATTCAGCTTCCTATCTCACTTGCCAGTGTTGAGTGGAGAACATTAGAGACGTTCATGTTCATCAATTACGGAAAAGCTATCATAAAACTAAGTAAAACGAGGATGCGATCAGTGCAGAATGCACGCAATTTAGTTTTAATTCCTGCAAGGCAAGGCATGAAATGTGAAAGCTTTCCAACCACTCTATAAAAGCTGGAAACCTTCCAATCTGCTTTACTAGTAACGAAAATTTGCTCCTATTTTCGAGAGAGGATAAAGGGATTCACGCCCATAGCTCAGTGGGAAGATCTCAGAATAAAAAGCTGCTCGACCTTCTAAAATGAAGCAAAATGGTGCGGATTGTATCCAAAGATAATAAAAAATCAGCAATTACATACTTCCTTTTTTGTTAATGCCCCTTAGTGCCATGAATGTGTTCTACAGTCCTACCAGTATACAGGATTAGTAACCTAGGTGCAAGCTAAACAGTCTAGAGCATCATACATGCCTTCACTTTGCGCAATTCATTCTAAATATAGCTGAACAATGTTTCCTAGCATATAAATGGAGTGTTCTGAAATCTGCTGAACAGAAATAACAAAGGGGCTTAATGCGTGATGGCCGAATCTCCAAAGCGTTCGAGCACAATAAACGGCGAAAACAATATGGCAGTTATGATTTGCTAATGCATCCTCTATACCCAACAAGAGAAAAATCAATAAGGAGACTCGTGTGGGTAAAGGCAGAGATGTTTATTAATTTATACGGCAGTTGCAGACTATACTCAGGAATGACAGCATGCGCTACGCGTTCGAAGCAAAATAGGAGCATAGGAGAGCTAGCTCCTCCACCTCTATGGCATCAAGCGGCTTCCTCGCAAGCGTCGGTGTGAGCACAACCCCGATCGCAGTTGCTGTTTACCAACATTGCTGCGACCATCCGCACGGCTGCGCACATTGTGGTACCACCTCATACGACCACGCACATGGCGTCCAACATTGCGGCTTCTGCACAGACCACAATGCCAACTTCTGACCATATTGTGAGCCCTTCACAGCCTCGCTCCAAGGTGCCCACTTCCACGGATACGAACACGGCCAACTCCCACACTCCATTTCTCTGACTGTCTCTGCTTCCTTTCAGACTGACTGGCGTGCTGAGGTGTGTCCGCTTATATACTAGTCCCCCTGTCTCCAATCGTTCCGCGTGATATTCGTACTCACCGCACCCTTATTTCTACACTCGTGCTTGCCGATCTCCAACAATGCTCTCTTAATTCGACTATTTCAGGTGATGTCGAGCACAATATTTTCCTCTTATTTGTAAAGAATAATTAAAAATCCAGCAAGCAATTTTATGGATAGTGACTGGCCTTGCCAGCGTACAGCTCGCAGAGCACAAACTGATATCAAACTGCGCCAAACCACTGAATGCGGCTCGTCCGTTTTCCATTTGTACTTACTTTAGAAGAAAATAATTCATTGGCATCAAATGTCCTCTCGGCGGTGGGTAATTCATCTCGCCATCAACCGTGGAGAGGTTGGCCTTCACAGCACTCGGTGAGTGGCGATGTGACGACCAGCGCAAAATATGCGACCATGAGCACAGCGGTTTCGATATTCTTTTGTCCGATCTACGTGTATGGTGGAAGAGGCGATGTAGACATTGGTGACTGATATGTAGCAAGATCACAAGTGAGAGACATACAGCTTTAACTAGAGCACTGCCGCCTGATAATTTTTCTCATGGGTGTAATTCTTTTTGTTAACTGTGGTGTATGCGAAGTGTCGCATCGTTACTTTGGCACAAGTAATGCTGTCTAATCTACCTTCGCAACTAGATATTAACCTTCTTTGGCCAACATCTTGCAAAATTCAATGTGCTACAATCTAGCGCAATGAGCCTTTAATAAATGCTCTACAAATAATTACAAAAACAGAAAAACAACTCATATGTGTATAGACAGCTGCAGCACTGTTTGGCGAGCTGAAGTAAAACCCTTCGCAGGTTGCTAAACAAGTTATCTTAGATGTTCAGCTTAAAGATTCGTCGTCTCTTCACGGTGAGTGCTTAGATTTGATAAAACCGTGTAGCGGCTGTGTGACGAAGCATTTGTAAAACTAAGCAATGACTAATGCAATTTTGTTTCTGAAACACTGGTTTCTGTGCCTTATTTTTGATGCAACTTTTAAACTTGGTATGGCTCCGTCGCTGTACCACGCACAGATCGCAGCAGCCAGCCGTGTAAATAATTTATTAAAGTAAACATTCAAAGTCGTTTCCTTTGATGCATGTCTCATGTAGACGCAAAATCGACGGAACAAACGTTTTTCTTCCCTGCAATGCTTTCCATGATTTTTCTCTCTGATTCTCAAATGACTTCCTGCTAATTCGCTTGCGCCTCTTTGGTATAAAATAGACCTACTCTTTCCTCTACTTTGGGCTGTTGACCCGCACAACAGATATTTGTTGAGAAAGTTCCAAGTCTAAGCCTTATTTTGCCTCTATGGCCCTTCACCTCGCTAGCTTACCTGGCACAGCGAAAAATAATGTGAATAGGGTGGACGTAAATTCCGTCTCATTGTCAATATGGTAAAATGGCGAATTTGTTGGTCAATTTGATTTTGTGGAGCATTTGACATCTGCCCTAAATGCTAGACACTCTAGCACTTCCGTGGATCTGCCGGTTCCTAGCCAAGTCTTAAAGAGCGCAGAAATTGCCTGTTTTTGCTCAATGATCATGGCAGATAGGCCATCAGTCTGCAGCACATAAATCATTTGGGCATTTCCGCCACGCAAAATTCCACTGGTCCTTGGTGCAGCTTTGGTCACTGTGAGCTGACCTGAACTACTCTTCGACACATGTGTGCTGCTTGTTTTGACATCTACCTTTGTGTGACGCAATTAAAATGCATGAAATTAAATTGTAGGAAAGAATTTATTGTATTAGACTTGGTATTTACTTCCTACGGCAAAAATGTGGCCAAAAGGCATGTGCGTTGAATTCAGAATTTGCATTTTCGTCTCGATCCGACTTTACTAAGACCCATGTACATATTTTGCAGTCACACTGGCAATATTTTCTCTTTTTAGATATTAAGCCTTTACCTCATATCTTCTACAGTGGGACGGAGTTCCTTTGCAGCCAAATTTGGAGGAGTTATATGCCCTCTTTATTTAGCCTCACTGAGACACTGTGCAAATCATTTGGAATGTTCTGAAGCCAAAATGTTTCATCCTTCCTACCAGTGTGTATTTTGGGGTAGTAAGTGCTAAAAACCACTGCTTCCATATTTTGGATGATAACTTCCTTATTAAAACTCTCCGGCAATAACCTCATTTATTTGACAACTAGCCTCACGCTATCTTTGTACATCATGACAGGTAAGTTATCTCCACAAGTATTTGCATACCTTTTCTTCCAAGTTAATTGGGACAGCGAATCACCGATATCTGATAGACAGCTTTTGATATAGTTCCAGTGTATAATAACTCTCTTCTTATCAGGTCCTTGTCCCTTTGTTTCGAATTAATGTTGCTTTACTGGTTACGTACGGAAGCTTAAACCGTTTAATTAGTTGGGAGAAGATAAAATATGCCCACACTCAATGACATCCACATTCCTTGCTGATCGTTGTGAAAATCCTCCTCGGAGCAATTGCCTTAACTGAGTACTCTACTGCTTGCATCTGTGATAGTCAGTAGTGGTCTGTTTTACTCAGTTCCCTTGCTGCTTTAAAAGGTTTCCGAGGCTCCTATTTAATGTCTGATATAGTAAAGGGTTTAAATGATCCATCCAGTTACCTTACTAACTGACCAGAACGAGGAGGTAGTAATCATCGCAAGATCATTGCCATTCAACCTAATACAAAAGAGTCAAAATAGCGATCAGTGTAAAGGTCATTTCTCCAATAAAGTCTCTTATATAAGGTTCATTCTAACCTGGATAAGCAACTTCGAACTATCTCTCACTGCTTCATGCTTTAACGGGACGTTCTTTCCCTCCCATATGTTTTGTTATGAATTCGTGACCACTTAAAGCTATATGCAATCCATTTAACTTTGTAGAATGCAGTCCACTTCGGTAAAATTGTCGTTTGTTCTGCACCGCTATCTAAACCAAATTTAGTGGCTCCTAGTTCTGTCTTTCCGGAGGTCGGATCTGGCTTCTCTACAAAACATAGAGCGCACTATTTGACGGTTCTCCAAAAACTTATGAAGGTAAGATCTCATCTTAGATGTTAAATAGCTAGTTGGAGCTCTACAAAATTCAGCAGGGCAGTGGCGCACTTGGTATTAATGGAGAGATCTCTACGTATTACAAAGTGCGCATGTAAGGATGCTTTTATTGCTGGCGGCAGGCCGACCAAGATGGTTGCATTCCTCTTATTACGGCCATGGAGGGAGAAAACGGAAAGTAGAAAATTCATTTTGAACTCAAGCGAAAAAAATATACCAGACACGAATGGAAATGCCTGGTTAATCAGGGCTTTGGAGGTGAAAAAGAGGGAGCTCTAAATTGCTTCACTTAGCAAAAACAATGCACTTGATGATCCCATCCAACGACCAAAGATGGAGGTTTGTTCGAAGAAGCAGTCAGTCATTAGCAACTTGTAATCAAAACCCGATGAATTGGGCGTGTGCAGATTCGTGGTTAACCGAATGATTCACGCTTCGTCCGTTAGATCTTGACTAGGGAGCGCCGTACTGATTTGCCCAGTTTACCTCTAGATAATCAGGGATATAAATGCTGCATCAGCGGTGTTAGTGACTTGCGGATTAGAGTGCATTTTACGAATCGTTGGGCAGTATGATTGAGAAGGTGGGGCTAAATTAAATTTCACCTTTTTGACTTACAGTGTTTTAGCACAATTGTTTGCATAATAGCAAGCTCCACTCTTCACAATTCAACCTAATTACTTGTAGCAAACACCCATTAGTTGTTTCTGAGTGGCCAGTCATTGAGATTGTCCAGGAATGGCACCATAGCGACGAAACGGCGAAAGGGCAAATTGGACAAATCCTGCCTTAGTGAAATTTCCACTTCATACTGCCCATTTGCAAGTCATCCACCTACCCATGGTGAGAAACGGGGGCGATTTATGCAGTGCTCAGGTTTGAAATGCTGAAGATCTCAGTTGGGTGCTCATTTTAAGCGTTTGGGTTCCAAAATCGAGTTCAAGAATGCAATGAAAGCACTTTTATTAATACAATACAACCAAACTCTCTCCAAAATTTATCACAAGATATGCGTACTTCGCCATAGATTTGAGTGCTAATGAGTGTAGTACTTAGTAGACAAATGTCGCTTGTGGATACAGAAAAAAAGGACAGCAATGTGTAGTGGTCGAATCGGAACCTGATTTAAACCATGTGAAGCTGGCACCGTTTAACCAAAGGCTAACATTATTTGCTACAACTAAATCTTGTTTAAACTAAGCGGCTGTGTGACCGAAGGGAGTGACCGAATCGTGTTTGAAATAGTTAGATCTGAGCTTTTCATAGTGAAAATGATGGATAGGATGCTGGCGTTAACTATATTAAAGCAGGACAATATTACAAGTATTTGCTTGAATTGGTGCAAGATAAATTGAACACCAAAAGCCTAGAAAAGGCGACGAATTCGAACTTTGACTGGATAAAGGGAAGTTCCATGATAGGTGTTCAACAATGCACCAGGTAAAAATGCGTCCATCACAAGTTCCTATATCCCACGGAATTAAAAGTCACAATGTTAATCCATACTGATCAGTAGAATGCTAATTTACCAAACTAAAATCGCTTTGGTAAATGTAAAAATCCTGAATGCGAGAAATTGTTACGCGTACAGCAGCCTATACAAAAAGAAGTAAATACAGCTTATAGTGCTGCACGGACACAGAGATGTCTAGTGATTGATGTACACCGGACCGGGAAGGTATTTGCGTCATCATCTTTCCAGTCACCATTACCACCGCTCCTCTTCACACAGCTGCTTTGGCTTTTCTATATACTGCCATCTCTTCACTTTCCACCACTCAAAAAGCCTGGTCTATCTAAGTAGTTGCCAGAAAAGCCGCTATGTCTGATTTTTCTTTGCATGGATGATGGACTCTGGAAGAAGACAATCACCGTCGATGATGAAGCCACCACTCATCAATGGCTTGGTATCAGCGTAACTACAGCCACAGTCGCTGTCACTCTCTTTACAGTCGATGCCGTCACAGACCTAGGTAGGCGCGTTGCAGCATGGTCAGAAGTATGGAACACCATGGCACCTTGGTCGCGTCAGCCTTGAGTATACAGATGGACACTGAAGGCGCGGGCGCCAATGAAGAGGAAAGTGGAAACCCTAATCCGAACACGCCATGTCTACCGGAAGCACTGCTTATGGACAGAAATGTAATGTACTCAAAATTTTCACATTTTGCATTTTTAATGTAGTGATTTCCTGTTTAAGTTGTACAGTGTTTCTTTAAACGCATTTATTGTTTGCTTTGACTTCATTACTATGCACTAAATAACTCCCTTTTTTTGAAAAATTGCCTGTATTTTGCCGCATAGCTCTCATTCGATGTGTTTCTTATTTCTCAGTAATTTATGATCAAAGGTGTAAGAAAGTGGTCAAAAGAATTGTTCCGATGCAGATTTATTTTTCACAACCGAACTGGTAGTTCATTTAAAATACCTTCACCCAACTGCAAAAGTAGCGCGATTCGTTTGCTGCTTTTTTGACTCCTTAACTTGCTGCTCAAAATGTTGCATGGGCTAGAACTATCATCTGTCTAGATGACTAATTGTATGCATGTTAAATGATTGTCCGGGTCGTCGCACCTCTAACTTCATAGCAATCGCGCTGATGCTCGGCACAAAGGAACATGTAAACCAATGACTAATGAAGTCATTTGAGTGCATTGTTTGCACCCACATGTTTGAGTCAAAACACAGACTTAAGAAACAGAATCTGCTAAAGAATTGTATTATCACAGAGTATCATGTGGTGATGGTGGCTATAGGGGTGGGCTGTGCGCCCTTTCTCAACCGTAGGTGGTAGTTTGGGGGTGCCTCTGGGTCACGCACCACTTTGGGGGAAAACTGTCTGTAAGGACAGCAAGGACACCTCGTGTTTAGCCAGTCAAGGTGCCTTTGGGTGACAGAATTACATCCAAGTAGGCGCAATTATTGCAGGCAGAGACAGTGGGCTTGTAATAATTGTGTTAGAATCAACAAATATTGCTGAAAAGAAAAAAAATAGTGAGTCGAAATAAGGAATGCGATTCAGTGCAAAGCTACATACATAAACGTGCATTAGGAGTTTGTTACTTGGGTGGACTGTCTCTGTCCTTACACCTACTGTTGATGGTCTTCAACTGGCAGTCGCTCGACACAGCACAGTCGCCAATCCACCTCAGTAGTTGCAAGTGAGCAATCCATAAAGTTGTTAAAACTTGCAGCAAACTTTGCAAAGACGCCCATGTCACTGATTTCATGGTCCCAGTCTCCTCGCAAAATTGCTATGATTAATATTTGATGCGGCTTGAAGGCCTTTAGTAAATGTAGCAGTTGATGCCTGGAATGAAATTCTGGATCCATTAGGTATACGTAGAAGTCGTAGTCCAAGATGCCGCCCTTAAATTTCCTTTTTCCAAGATAACTGAAATATATTCTGCCACCTCTTCTATTCGCATGATTGGTATAGATGGGATTAATAATATGAATAGCATCTATGAGGTAAGGGGCAGGACTCAGTGACTCGTCAAGCTGCATAGCGTACAAAATTGTTCGGTAATGCACCCGTTTGTAGAGCCCAGAAATATGGAGCATATGGGCATTGAATATGAGGCAGCATTTGGTAGATTGTTGAGGACGGGATGGACTTGAATAAAACGAATTCCCTTGAAGGATCTGCTTTATTTCCATGTGATATTCAATAGCAGGCAATAGTTTTTCATTGACAATTGGTGAGGTTTCGCAAAACAGGAGAAGACAGAGACGTTTTTCTAGCCGCTTCCAATTACTGATGTGACGACTCATTGCTTGAATTGATCGTCGACTTGACAGTATCCATCGCCAGTTGGAAATGGCCTTGCAAACATTCACCAAATTCTCCGCATCAAGTAATTTGCATAGTCTCAGCGCCAACTCACCTGGGAGATCTGTGATTTTGCGTCGTTTCTAAAGCGATTCTAAAGCATGTCATTAATAGTGACAAGGGAATGGAGTAAATAAAATGTGATACGGAGGGAAACAAAGAGAGCAGTACATGAGAGACAGTAAAGATAAAGGGGCACAGGGAAGTAAAGCTGAGCTACAGAGACCCACCATTATCAAAAGGCGCTAAGTTATATTGACCAGGTAAAACAGGCGACAGGGCTTAAATACTGACGGTCTAGAGGGGAGGAAAGGGAGCATTGGATTGACCTCACAGCACCGTCAACACATTGGTATGTTTCGTGTTCTGTAGTTGTAAGGTCACGCAATCACCATGGTTTGGCTGATGCGCCCTTGTTCAATGACAAGGGACGATGTGAATTCACCTGGGCTTACACAATCCAGAAGTTTTAATGGCCTTCAATTCTTAAGGTATGCTTTATTGCTACCACCGCGTACTGGCCAAAGAGTAAGCAATTCTTTTAACCTATAATAAAGATGATTTTATGCCTGCTTCCCTATGACAAGAGAGGTATCAGAGACCACAAGCCGCCCCGTCAGTTATTTGAGCCACTGATTGAGGGATTCACGCCTCCAGCACTAGTAGGATGAAAACCAACTGTAACAACTTCGCGATTGTGCTTCTTGAAAGTCTCGCCCAACACTAAATCGGTTTCAGCAGAAAGTGTGTTTTGAGTAACTGGTAAAATGTAGGTGACGATAAGTTGAATACGAAAGTTATTATGGTGAAACACAAGAGGCCGCGGCACTTGTGGTAGCAGCGTGGAACGGTGGAATATGAATGAGGTCCAAATACTTAACTAATGTTCGAAGACCATGCATTGCAAAGCGCTGCAGTGTAAGCGCATCTATTCAAGTCTGTCTCATCCTACTCCACTTATCCACTGGCGGTTCGTGGATGCATTAGATTCATCTTAAGTGTTAATATGCTGCAACCGCTTCTGATTCTACAGATATCAGACTAATTCTATTGCATGTGGATGCAAAGTTGGCCAGATTTCCTACTATAGCTGCGACACTGTAACTGCTTATTAATGACATTCGTATTACACTCATGGTCACCAGAATGCTCTTAAAAGTAGAAGGGACGACAGAGTAAAGCATTTCATTCTCTTGTCTCTTGATTGACCCAGACATGAGTTTTGCCCACGTGAAGAAGACTCATGGCACGGATGACAACTCGCGCTGTAAGATGATTAAGATTCCAACGAAGATAGGTCAGCAATCACTTAAGCTTATGAACCGCAAAAACCGCAATTCATAGTCAGACCTAACAACGTCATACCAAGACTCTCCATGTTTTGGCCCCAGGTTGGGTAAGCTTTCATTTGTTGTCATCCTACTTGCTCTCACATGGTTCTCTTTTAATTCTCTGAAAACAGATTTCATCTATGCAAGTTCGCCTTAGAATCTGCCGCATCCCCGACCCTTTTTTTAAGATTAGCTTAGTTTTGCTATTGAAAAGAATGAGTTCGCTAGAAGGGAAGGAGGTGGCAGCAAAGAGGTGGAATTCGGGATGCGTCCAGATCCGATGTGGCTTGTGGCTCACGGCTTTGCAACACCATTTTGGATTTCCTTGATAGTTCTGTCACTGACCACCGTGAGAATGAGGGCGCGGCAGTTAGTTCACTACTCAGACGACCTCCGCGGGCATCTTGCCTACATCGTCAACAAAGAAAAGTGAGAATCTCAAGCGCTGACAGTTAAGCGCACAGATATACTCGCCTAGCTAAAGTAAAGCTGCAAAGACATGGGTTTTGCCAATTGTCCTGACAAGCGAAAGATCAGGGATAAACGATTACTACAGCAAGCTGGAAGTTATAATGTGGAAGGGTGGCCTTTATAGACTACCTCTACGGTCACAGTGGCTTTCTACGACGAATTTGATGTTAAAAACAGGCAGAAGAAAAGCAGCTTTTATTACTGTTTGCAAGTCATCACGAATTCCATCCAATACCCGACCACCCTTGATCACCTTGTGCGAACCACCTGCAAAACGTTGTACATGATCCCTGATGGTGTTCATGTTTACAAAGTGGATGTTGCGAAGCACACCACCGATCTTGAATGCGGGCTTAAACCTAAGCCGGAGTTAAGTCAACATGGATTTTATCATTTTTGCCCACCTACACGATTCCGATCAAACTCACACCCACACAGGGATGGATGGATGACTTGCCTCTCTGGTGCAAGCATGCCACTGCTTGTCATCTTCCTATGGATGCCAAAACCAGCTCCATAACAAGCTTTTGCATACAGCTAGTGGTTGCACAACTTTCTTGCCAATTACAACTCCTCGTTTACAACAGCGTACTCTTCCTTGTCTACCAATGCAGCATCGTAAACGGCTTTAAAGGCAATAGTTTTCATAGCACTAGGACAAGCCATGTGTTGACGCTATAAATGCATGGAGACAATGCGCTTCAGCAAAATCTTTGGTTCTTGCGAATGCGAAGGAGATCTAAGCAAATAACGTGTTTACATTTTGCAGCAGTGTTTAGATGCCTTAATGCAGACCGAAGGTTAAACAGCAAAAGTATATAAAGTAGGCTCGAAAAATTTCCCACGAGGAAGTGAAGTCTTGTGTCCCACTAATTTATTAATATTGAGATTGTGCCACACAGGGAATGCAATTTCTTTAAAGCTGATTTGCCTTGTAGTGGATTTTGAGTTCCCACATGCCTTGCGGGTTTTGGTTTTCAAATTTTCAACTGCAACAGCAATAAGCTATTGTTTTCTGCTCGTTACTTCCTTTCACACAAGCGTTCTATAAATGCATCCGTCCCCACTGCTCTTTTCCATTCATCTTCACAAAGTGCGTAGGTATACATGTCAAGAGATCTAAACACGACGTGTACAAGCGTTCTGTTGACACAACATCAAGTTAGGAAACGTGGTGTAAGCCACTCGCATTTCAAGTGGTACGAATTCGTGAATTCGCCCATCGTTTTGTGGTAGGGCGCTGCATTTCGCGTCACAGTACAGGACTACACACTGGGCAGAGCAGCTGGTGAGAGCTTGCTAGTCAAGTGAATAACAGCACGCAAGCTTGATATGTTGCATAATATGGTTTTTAAAGGGCTCTAGCCTATCAGCAATAGGTCATTCACGCAACATTGGATTGCATGCACCAGAACACGCACCACTTTCCACGAAAGGGAACGGAGAGTGGTTCATGCAACTGCCCATTCGCAATAGAAATGACCGATGGTACACTGCAAGGATTCAGTCATTTGACACTTCCACCATTAAACACCATCATTTGCAAAAGGATTGTTCAGTCTCTGTCCCTATTTCAGTCCAAAAGTGATTAAATTTAGCATTTAATGGAAACAAGCGATATTGATCAGAAGATGTGGTTAACCGCTGAAGCCTGCTTTCAGTGCATAAGACCTACTGTCTTTCCTAACATCATCACACCCTAGCAATGCTGCAATAATTTCTAGTTTCTTGCAGAAAACCAAATCACTGCTGCCTTCATTTTAGGCCTACTAACCACCTGTATGGCATTTCTGTCGCACCAACTTGCGCTCATATTCGTCTTGACTCATCTGCCTTGCTTGTAACCTTCTTTACCATTAGACAACTAGGGAAAATCGGTCGAGATGAGGTGGTCGCGTGACTGTCACATCAGACGACGCAAAACGACCCAATATGTTAATGTTATTGTGGGGTCAATCTAACATTCCCTCTTACCCTCCCTATCCCCCTTCCAAGGTCTGAGTAATCAAACCTCGCCATCTGCTATAGAGTCAATTTACCCCATAACCTTTGAAAATGGTGGGTTTGAGCAACCTCCATTTAGTTTTTTACCTTTTTTTCCTTTCCTTACAACCTATCCCTTATTCCCTTACTTGTCACCTTCGAAATCATATTTCCTACATCCCATTTCCATCTCATTAACTTTGGCATACTTTCGTTACAGTTTAAAAACAACTTTAAATCACTGACCGTCCACTCGAAGTAGCGCTTTAAATATGTGAATTCCTTCATACGGAGGATACTGTGAAGGCCCTTAGCACCATCCCTAACTGGCAACAGGTTTTGTTAAGCCGACTTTACTTGCAAGCAAATGCTTTCACGCATCAGAACTAACAACAATTTTAACCTGGTCTGTTCAGTTTTTTCACACAGACCATAAAGCACCATCTTTTGCCTTGTCTTGAACTACTTTGGGTGTCCTCACTGTGCAAACAACTCGGCTTCAGCAAAAATTATTACACGTTTTACACCGACGATTCGCCGTGGCGGATTCACATCATACGGATTCCATCAATTGGCTACTACATGAGAATGGCGGGATTTATTAGTAGGTACTATGATCGCTATGGATGCATGATAAAGCCGGATGTGTGACTGTAGTAAATCAATGCATTTCAGCTAACCCTCAATCTGAAGGCGCCGTTACAATTTGTCATCTTCGACTTGTTGTTCTAGAGTATCGGCACTTCAGACAAACGCCTCCTTTTTCTATAACTACCACCTCAAATATATCCCTCTTCTTGTGACTCATCGCTCCTTCTTTATTCCGGTTATTTTGGTGGCTTTTATAGCAACTAGCATAGGCATACTAAATTTTATCTGCTGCAATGACACTTTGCCGATCTCGTGTTAGGCTGACTCCCTTGATGGCATAATAATCATTCTGATAAGGGAACGATTCCAAAGACACACGCGGAGTGTCCAAGGAAGTAAAGGACAGATTTGTCGTAGGCACTGCTATTCAGGTGCTATCCTATCCCTTCGAAGTCTTAAAGTATCAGATGATGACTAGCATGCGGAGTGAAGTGATCGGATGGGAAGAAGCGAGTAATATCAGCAAGTACGCTAGGGCTATTGGTGGTATAATGTCTCCTGTACGGAGACCAAACATCACTTCTTGCTTCACTTCCTGTTTCGGCATATAATACCCTGGGCTCATACATCAGGTCGACCATATGTGGAACACGCGAAGCAGCTTAAACACGACAGAATAAGCGTCACAGCCTTTGTGCTATGACTTGTTCCTTTTTAACGAAATATTCAATCCACGTAACATCCGAAAATCACGCATCCAAGGTGTCAAAGCCGCTGAATGAGCGCGTGACTAAAACTAGGTGACATGGGACGAAAGCGTGTAGACATCGTGGTAAGGTCAGTCTAATCCCTCTCCCGAGCTGCAGCCATTGTCGTCCCTGTCACACAGGCTATCCATGCGCACATCCATCGATAATGGCAGGTTTCATGTGTCTTGATTACTTCAGCCCACTTTTTACTTCTATTACTGCACACTTGTTCTGCCCTCAATTTTACACCGCATTTCATTCATCTGACTTCTATGTTATCTAAGGTGCCACGCTTCTCTAACACTGGATCCTTATTCCAAGTTCAAGGTGGACGCTCTCACCATGGCCACTCTCCACTGTCATGCGTCAATACGGTGATTATTGGCTCTGTGTGGGCAGACGTCTCAGCCAGCTACTTCCCTCAAGCCTTTTGCCTGCTTCTTACTCCAAAACGCTTCTAAACCTATTCGCTATCACGAGGAACAAAGTGACCGTCATGAAAGTCCTCTACCCGTGTCTGTGTAAGTTCATGCTCATATAAGGGTAAAATAGCAAATCTCGCCTGCCCACAAGCCAGCAATTACATCGAATGAGAAATGTGCACTGCAACTCAAAGCAGCACACATTACCTTTGCTAAAAACTTTATCACGATTTGGCATATCATAGCCCATGTGCACACTGTTTGTGCACATGGGTTTGGGTCAGTTGAAATAGCGCCCAGCTATAATCGCATTGATGCCACATATGGAGAGAAATAGCTATATCTTCCATACCATAAACCATCCAAGTAGGCACGACCTAGTGGTTTCTTCAGTTTGGCAGGTTACTACAGGCGTCGCATCGCAAATAAAGCAAAGATGATTAAATCAGGCCATAGATTTTGCAATGGCGGACACGTGAAGATATAGGCTGTCAGAAATAAAGCCTTTGAAGTATTGACGTGGATGCATAGCTCCACGCCACATCTAGTGCGACCAAACCTCGCGTCAAGCATCCCATCACTCATGTACGATACTGACACCAGCGAAGCACACGTGAGCTTAACGACAAAGGGGGAAGTGAACACATCACCATCCGCCAGACACCACACCAAACATAATATATAGATTGGACGGAGTAGAATTAGCACAGCATATGCCTCTGTCACCTTCGCAGTGGTTAAACGTGAGTTTGATGGGTAAATGGGAAGGCATGTGTGTGGACAAATAGGTAAGGCAGTGATGGATCTAAGGACAGAGGAAGTGCCAAGACAATAGGGTGAATACGTGAGCACATTTTGTTAACATGTACGCACCACATGCTTAAAGGCTTACAATCACACCTCCAACGCAATATACAACAATTGGATGGAGCTGCTCCATCACTCTTCAACCATTTAAGGATAGTTGCGAAAGTTCGTGCCAAAGTAGTTTTACTGCCATTCTGCACACCTAAAGTAGGAAATACTTGCATGGCAGAAAAATACTGGCGAAATCGGATTCACCTGCCAGGCTGCCACCATGGTTGCTTTTCTTTGTAAGTTCCGAAGTTCGTGATTTTTCTGCCAAAGTCACCAGTGATTGTCTAACACCTAGGACCTATTGCAAAATTATGGAGTTTGGGCGTTTAGCATTTGGTAGAGGTTCATGCTATAATGCACGCAGTGAAAACGTGGATGCTTAGGTTTCGTAAAAATCAAGGGCTTAAAACCAAAGTCCTTCCATAAAGGGCGTTTGTAGGTTGAAATCTTTGCATTCATTTAGACCCAATAATTGGAATTGCCATCTGCAAGTGACGCACTGCTGCACAAGTTGGTATGCCTGACCAACCCATCTTATTTTGGATGACCTGGCAGCATAGTGTCGCGGGAGCCAATTTGAAATGGCCCCTGTTGGTCTTCGCCTATCTTTTCTGCCTTAGCATTGACATGTCACCACAGTCTTCGAAAGCCAACCGTGAAAAAAGCAGTAAAAAGAACGACATCTGTTTCGCTAGAGACGCTTAATCTCAAACAAGACTGGTGTTCCTCTACACACCGGCGACATCACAAGCTTTCTCATAACCTCATGTGCTATTCATCAAATCAAAAATTAGACAGCCCTCTAATGCTGCACAAACTTTTAGTTATAATGCCCCTAGCATATTGCTCATTGATCACTGTTTAGGAACGATAAAAATATTCTGGTGTTTTGGCGTAAAACATCTGCAGCGCGGTGGGGTTGTGAAATCACGACAATTACGCGCAGCGCCAAACAGGATTTGAGGTCCGTATAACCTCACCCTCTCAAAACACAAAAGGACGAGGTCGATATGTCTGAGTCAGTGAGCTGCGTCGATCACATCAAAATACGAAAATGAAGAAGTCATTCAAAGTAAAAATGAATTTAAGCTACTCACTAAGCAAAATAAAAACGTTGTTTTGGGTGGACCTTGGATGCTCATCATCAATTTATACTTTCTGCCCAGTTGAAGAATATGAAAGAGTAGCGGTTGTGCTCAACTGCAAAAAGATTAGTCTAGACAGTAAGAGGAGACAAACGCCACGGATATCACTTTTCATTGTAGGATGGTTGAGATCTCAACAAAGAGAGATCAGAGATTGTTCATGATTATGGGCTACATCAACTACGGTCCACAACCGAACCCAACAGTCTCATATTGAAGCTCTCCATGTTATAGCCCCGAGTTTGGCAAGCCTTCATATCTCCTATCAGTCTGCTCTTAATCGGTTTGCTTTCATTTTTGCAAACACCGAAAAACCAATATGTAAGCTTAACTTCGATTCTGACGCATTCCCGATACTTTAATGCAAGAATAGCATAATTTTGCAATCAGATAGAATGAGTTCGTTGGGAGGGAAGGAGACAAGGATGAAGAGGTGGAATTCGGAGTGTGTCCAAATTCGAAGTAAACTATGACTCTTGGCCCCACAGTTCTATGTTGGATATCACGGGAGGTTCTGCCCCAAAATCAAAACACTGAAGGCCCGAAAGTTCATTCGCTACCAAAGAGAGACGTCTATGTGATTTAGGTGCCATCTTAGGAGCTGCAGCTGAAACCTTTGGGCGCAGCTCATCATGCTAGCTGTTAAGCATGCAAATATCTATATATATCCGGTTTGATGTAGGCTTGGAAGAACAAGTAACGTTAGTAACATGATAAAAGTTATCAAGAGTATAAAACATCTAGCAGCCCCTAATGAATTGTACCACCTGCTGAAGGAATTGATCAGAGACTAGATCACTGAATTATCCAGGTCATCATGGATCATTTCAGTTGCTCTACCATGAGGAAGACAGGAGGTCAATGGCTGCTACAGGCAAGTGAAAGTGTAAATCAAGAAGGTTGGCCTCCCATTCCCTCACACGACAGATTCTTTGGAATGCCTACATGGTCAGGGTGGCTCTCCACTTCAGACTTAAAATCAGCATTTAAACGAGCAGCAAAAATGGACAGAAAAAGGACAGCTTACATTGCTGGCAAAGAATCATTATGAATCCCAGACCTTGCTGTTGGGCCTTTGTAACGCAGCGGTCACTTTTCACTGCCTCATGTGAACAGCACTGATTAAACCATCTTCAAACCTATCTTAGCTCTACCTGGACGGGAATGTTCCAGGCCACAACACCAAGCTGAGGTGCAGTTTTGACCCCGACTCGAAGTTGGGCCAGTTAACATTTGAGCAATGTTTTGACAGCAGGTATCACAAGCAAATCGTCACATTTTCAATTTGTGCAATTAATTTTAAATGCACATCAACGCGAAAGTAGATTAGTGGGAAGCTTCTCTTGTGCAAGTACACCATTTGGGTGTCAACTTAGTTGACATCTCTATGCAAGCACAGTAAACAAACCCGCACCATGCGAAGAAGAGAAGCTTAGCCATCAAAGATAAGCGTTATGTACAGAACCTACGTTAGGGGTAGTCATTGAGCCATGATTGGCAGCAACATACTCTTCTCCACCTACCAATGCAGCATTCGAGACAACCTTGGGGATAGATGTACACAACTTGGCAGGAAGAACTATGTGCTGATGACGTTGTGAAAGAATAAAGACATTGCTTCTTGGCAACATCTTTGATTCTTTGGATGGATGACGAAAAGTTAAACAAGCGACGTCCCACAGCACAGTTTAGCCACTCTGCTGCTAGCTGAGAAGTTAACCAAAACAGAATGTACAAATTAGGCCTGAAAAATTCCCTACAGGGAAGTAAAGCATTACTTTGCACTAATTTATTAAAATCCAGCCTATGGCGCAAAGGAGAAAAACCTGGTTAAAATTGTTTTTCTGCATATCTGGCTTGGATTTTTCACGTGCTTTACGGATTTGGTTATCTTACCTTTTCGACTACGAATGCAATAAATCTTGAATTCATTGAGGCTAGTAATTCATATGTCATTCCTTTCGGCAATGGCTGTTTAAGGAGATCATCGTGCCACCATCACGGGAATACTCTTCTAGTA
Organism: Taenia multiceps; assembly: GCA_001923025.3. Lineage (NCBI taxonomy): Eukaryota > Metazoa > Platyhelminthes > Cestoda > Cyclophyllidea > Taeniidae > Taenia > Taenia multiceps. The sequence continues at coordinate 15,338,859 of CM010312.1, read as the reverse complement.
AAAAGTGACCATTTTTGCTGCAATGCTTGCAGTGCTTACATTATCTCGTTGCTACTGTCTCGGATGTTCAATACACTGTCGTTCTGGTGCATAGGATAGATTAAATATTTGCCAGAACAGAAAATAAAAGAAGTAAATGGAACTCGTCACAAAAAACCCGCCAAATTTGAAGTGATTTGCCAACATTTTCACTGCTTGTACTCTCACCGTTTCACTCAAAATGTGTGCGCACAAATTTCATCGATTTGTGTTCTCCGGGTGCCAAAAATGCCAAATCGCTGCGCGTTAGCCTGTTTCGTCTCTGAGATGAGACTTCAGGCACAGAGTACCCGAAATACTGCCCTACACCTCTTAAGCACAACGAACGTGCCTTCTGAGTACTCCTCCCGACAAATTTTGATGCGTAAGCTATCAAGGCAAATGATTTAGCAAGAGAACAGTAGAATATCCATGCAATTAATAAACCGAAGTAAGTGGCCCAAAACGGTCCTTTAAAAAGTCACCAATATTTTTAGGAAAGCAAATCACAATGAGTCAAAGAGAGGAGAATGTATTTAAGCGAGCATTTATAAGGAAGGGAGGGGGCATTCTGAGATCTTGATGCAACCACCCCTCCAAGTTGACCCATCCGGTTTCAAGTCGCTTGACACAACACAGTCACCAATCTAACGCGTTAGCTGCAAGTGGGTAATTTGCAAATTTGTTAAAACTCCAAATAAACTTTGCAAAGAGTGCACGCCGGTAATTGCATTACCTCAGGCTCTTAATAAGATTGCAATAAATCATGCTTGATGCGGCTTGATGACATCTAAGAGGTGCGTTAGTTGATGCTGGCAACAAAATTCTGGCTACACCGGGAATACGTAGCAGTCGTAGTTCAAGTTGTCACTTCCGAACTCGTTGCAATCTGTCAGATTATCGTATCAACTTGCATTGGTAGCATAGTATGTTTCATTATGCCAATAATGTCAAAAAGACGCGGACCACGTCTTGCAAATTCGACACCTGTGATTCGCAAAATTGCACTGCAATAGCTCTGCTTGTAGAGCGCGGAGAAATAAAATGCATAACCATTAAATATGCGGCAACAATTGTTAAGATTTCTGGAAGAGGATGGCTTAATTGAAGTAAATATTATTGAAGGGATTTCGTTTCCTTGATAGCGGGGGGGAAATGCGATCAACAGTTGGTGAGGTCTGGGAAATTAGGAGGCAGCAGAAATGCCCGTATAGCCACCTCCAACTACTCATTTGACGGCCCATTGCTTGAGTTGATCGTTGACTTGCCAGTATTCATCACCAATTGGCAGATCGTTGCTGGCATTCATCGAATCCTCCACATCAAGGAAATCGCATATTTTAATGACAACTCAGCTGGAGATTCAGTGATTACGCGTTGTTCCCCAAGAGAACCGAAGGCATGCCATCACTAGTGACACGAAAATTTGGTAAGAGAATTGTGATATCAAAGGGGACAAGGGAAGCAGTATATGAGGGGTAGCAAGGATAAATATGTTTACAGGGCTGCATCAACTTGCGGCTTGGGCCAAATTATGATACATGGGTTGGACTGGGTCTCAATGAAGGGCTACTAAATGCGTGCCCAGGTGAAAAGCAAAATAGACTTAACGTGCTAGCAGGGGTTGGTGAATTGGCCGGTGGTTGTCAGTTGGTTGGTAAATCGCTGTTTTGGAAAGGAAGGAGAGTGAAATGAATGAGATCTCCTGCATGCGCTTGTCCAATTTAACATGTTTGCGCAGAACGAACATCTCCTAATTGCCTTTCTTGAAATGGATATTACTGTCTCACGAAGCCAACAACTACTGTATACGGCAACTGATGATGCGACGCTTTCATCATAGGCAATTTTGTCGGCAGTGTGGTTGAGTTGCTATCCTTTCCTGTCCAAGACGCCGCGGTTCCACTTTTTTGTTTAAGAAATATTCACTCGGAATTGGAGACTAGGACAATCATGCGCGAAACACCCGAAATTGCGGTGGCATGGTAGAATGAGTACCACAGGCATTGTGCTTGATTCGATCACGTGTCGATGAATGAGCATTCAGTTGAAGGTCGCGCAGTGATGTTCTCAAATTGTCAGGCCATGGTAGAAAATATCAGTGAAGAATTAGAGCAATAGTCACGAGATTTATCTTCTCCCCTCATTGTTTTGAGGCAGTAACGCAGATGGTTAAGGGCAAGTAATTACCACTGTTGCTAGTTAGAAGCCACGCCAAGCCCTAGTTGTGGTAGTCATGACAGAAAAGTATCGTGCAACCCCCAAATTGCGATATCTAGGCCATTCAAACAGGGCGACATAACATGGCTTAATGTGTTGACATGAGGGTAGCGTCAGTCTAATCTTCGCCCCCCTCATGACTCCCGAATCCATTAACTCACGTCGGCTCTGTCATGCAGACTGTCCGTGGGCACATTTTTCGTTAATAGCAAGCTATTTACCACAACCCTTTCGTTTGCTTCCTTTCAAAATGCGTATGAAGCCATTGCCTATCATGATGGTCAAAGTGACAACATAAGTTTCCTGCGTGCGTTTGTCCAAGGCCAAATTCACTTGCGACCCTCACCTGTCCACAATCCAGCAATCAAGCCGAATGAGAACTAGGTTCGTAAGTATGCAGTGCATGTCGTAGTGGAATTGCTGGTTGAAATTTAGTATTATCAATTTCACTGTAAAACATTTAGCAGCTAGTACTCAGTACCTCGCCGTGTTTTATGGACATATGTCTAAATTTGCGGTTCCTATGGAAAGTTGTTATGAGTTTTGAGCTAAGCGACTTAAAAAGGCGCTCATTATAACACGTGCTGTGGAAAAGCTGATGCCTTAGCCATGTCACATTCAAGGTATCTTTGCGAACGGTATTTGTTGGTCGATGACTTCATGTTTCTTTAAGGCCACGAGTTGTGGTTGTCTTTTTAAAGTAGGGGACTTTAACACAAGTTGATGTGACTAACCTAGCCATTCCATTTAGGATGTCCACTACAACAAATGTAGTGGAACTAGTTTGGAATGAACTCAGTCTTTGTTTATCTTTTCAGCCCTTACATGGGCATGACACCACAATCACAACTTTCCCCATCACTACATGCGCCGCCTGTTAGATTAGAAAATTGGACGTAGCTCTAACATTCTGTCAAGGTGACACGAACTGAAAGATATTTATGCAAGTCGGATTTAAACATCTGCAAGGATCAGAGCTATCGATGATGGAGGGGTGGCATTTCGGTAGGACATGAAAACTGCAACAATCTTGCGGCATGTAGAACACTGGGTTGGGTACATAAATTCCGCCCTTTACTCGTGAAGAGGGCCTAATTAGCATCCAGAGCAGTATGCATGTGTATAGGCAAACTTTGAATAAGATATTGGATGGTAGAATCATGGTCTCTTTTCTGTCTCCTTTCATCTGGCCGTACAAAAACATGCTTTAATAATGCAGACATAAAGCAATAAACATGAGGTTGCACTTATCCATTGTACCATCCACTATTTCCTCGCAACCACCAGACTGAAAATGCGGAGGCTTTCCGCTCTCCTTCCTCTGAAATCAGTTGTAGGTGTGGCGTTTTACACCCAGTCCGTGCACACAGACAAATAAATCTTCCTTAATCATTCGGTTTTCTGTTTTGCTGCAAGAATTGTGGTCTATTTAAAAGCACCGATTGCAACAGAACACTATTGGTTGGCCGCGCATTGTTTCTCAGAACATCAAGCTCACCTCAGATCATCTGGGGGTCTTCAGTTTCTTTTTAAAGCTACACCCTTCTAGAGTTTTCTGGTGCAAATTATTACCTGCATAAAGATAGACAAACCCCTTAACACCTATTTCGTTCGCCTTTTCCCCCTGCGCAAGCTTCAGGCGTCTCTTGACAGCGATGCGGCGAAAACTTCAAATATCACATCAAAACAAACTGAATCAGAAGGTAATCCAGGTATAAAGCCTAATGTGACGATTACAGTAAAGCGTGCCATCATCTAGCCCTGTTTCATTTATAAACATTGAAATTATTGCCATCTAAAAATGGTGGTAAATGTGTTGGAATTTAGCCACATGTTGTTCGTTTGACCCTGTTAACTTTTTTTCTTTTCCAAATGTATAGATCATCATCCCGTCTATCTATACATCTTAAATGTTGATAGTTTGTAAAGTGTTATTCAAGCCCTTACGATGGTATCGTAACTATCTAATCGCATTTCGTTCAAGGGTTACTCGTTCCATTTAATTTGACAGCTCTATAAAAAGACTTTTTTTATGTCTTACTTATTTTTTTAATTTCTGCATCTTACTGATAGTTACAATTAAAGGCTTGTTTTGACTTTTCAGCATCGTAGCGTTTATCCTTGCTTACGATTTAAATTTCACCTGCAAACGCCCTTGAGGAACACAAAATTGTATGTGCTAACATCTTAATATTACCTTGGAATTATACTGTTATAAAAGACACTAGTTTGTAGTGTAAGTTAATTTTTCTAGGAGTTTAATGAAAATAAAATTAAGTTATGCTTTAAAATAAAACAGTTGTCGATATTTTGTGTTTCCTCAAAACCACTCTGAGTCGTATTGATCTAGCTTTTTTTAAAAAGATGCTTCCATGTATAACACTTGCTTGTTAGCATTCTGAATTAGAGACCATCAAGTTGTAAAAATTGAAAAGGTACTCCCTGCTCAATTTTGTCAAAAGTTATGCTAACCACGTACAAAAATGCTTTCATGATTTTTTAGAAGTCAAACCTTTCGGACCCAAAATTTACAGTTTATTGTGAGCATTTTGGCTGTACAAGCTCAGTCAGTGGCAAGGGAAAGTATGAACAACAAAAGCTTTTTCTTGAGAAGTTTTGATCAATTACAAGGGATTTTTCACAATGATGGCAAGTATCACGAGGTTCGTCGTCTACTATTTTAGGTGTTTTGTCTGTTAGAGTTAATAGAATTAACTGACATCGTTTAATTTGTTCCAATCCAAGGGACAAGAGTAAAGCTCCAGCCTTTGTGCCCCAAAATGATGTGGATACTCATGCGATTGCTCATTGCCACCAAAAGCAGCTTGGAAAACGTTGAGGTGCACTTGAATCAATCTGGTTACTTATAGTTGGCAGCGATTTATTTTTTTTAATCACTTTGGCGACACACCTTATTTGCAGGATTCGTGGTCACAAACATTGGGTGTGGAGCATTAAAGCCATTTCAGCACTGGAGAGGCCACTTCACTCAGATCAAATCTGTGTTTTGAAATAGGAAGATACAGTTTTCACTTTTCGGATGCTGAGCCTTCTCACATATCGTGATGCATTCGACATATTTGTCCTCTTAATACTTACTTTCCGCAATGACGTTTCTGCAAGTCTCAGATCTTTGTACAGCGGTTCTATTGATAAGAAATCAGTAGTTTTGTGCCATGCTTATGCTCGCATGTGCACTGCCAACTGCTAGGCTTTGCTTTCATGACTAATAACCGCCTAGAGGATGTATTTCTCATAAACATAATAATTCGTTTAACAGAAAATGGCACATCAAAATTACACCTTTTATTGCGATATTTAGGCAGAGCTGCTTCCGGTTATTCTCCAGTCTGAGGCTGCACATCTCCAAATTGACGGCTCTCGAATGTCGTGTGGGGTCTATGAATGGATTATTAAACGTTTTGAGGAACTCTTGATGAGGTGGGGCGGACTAGCCTCACTTTGTTGGAAATGCTTAAGTCAAGCTTCAGTTGATTCCGCCGGCCATGCAAAAGTGAAATGTGTGGAGAGGATCTTTATTTTGGGTGGTAAAGTTCTCTACTGCTCTTTCCAATCCCCTGCTCTCCCTGCTACCTCGCTCACGCACGCACATACGCGCGCTAGCACGATACCTAATTAGCTGTTCACATCCCTCTATTTACTCTACTCAGAAAGGAGTACACACACACACGCACTGATGCAAAGCCTAATCGACTGCCAGCCCATCCAAAAGCAGGCTTGTGCTTGGCTTCGGCAAGCGAATCAATGCCTCCTTACCCTCACATTCGCTCTTGCCTAGCGGACGTGCATGCGTGTAAGTGTGCGTGTTTTTGGTGGTGGAGCAGCGCTGTAGCAGCAACTGCTGCTTGTGCTGCTTGGCAGATACTGCGGGCAGGGGTTGGCCAAGTCAGATAGTGCGATTTTTCTACTTTCTGGGCTGGCTTTGTGTCTGCACCAAGGTGGGTTCAAGTAGCACCTATTGGCGAACTCTTGGAATTCCAGCCCCCAAGACAACGCGACTAACCAACTAACCACACATTTGATGACTAACTTGACTAATATCGTTGGTGGGGTGTGGGAAGCCTTGAGGGGGCGCAAATGTCTCATTACTCTGTCCCTAGGACATTAAAGAGGGGCATTGCTTAGGCTGATCACCTCAGGCTTGTATTTTTAAATGGATATTGTTGGCCTTCCAACTTGCTTAAATTTACTAAGGTAACTGCTTAAAGGATTACAATCTGGAGGTGGCATGCGCAAAATAGGCGCCAGCTGCAGAGAGTGTAAACCAACACTTCCAGCTCCAAAAGTGTCAAGTATCTAGGAGTTCTGACATTGAAGAAGGTCAGCTATAACACTTGGAATGCTTGTTTAACTATTTGTTTTGGTTGCGTAGATGCTTAAGCTTTCGCATTTGTGCTTCTACTGAGTGGTATGGTCTCCTGGCCATGTCTGCGGGTCGTCAGCCTTCCCTTAGGTCGGTAAGGCATACTCTGTCCGGTTGTTCCTAGAGCAGAATGGGAGCTGACTTGATCCTATTAGGCGTGGGTTCCGATTTCTATGCTTGAATGCTTTGACCCCATGGTAAGCGTTGTGATCAACATCTTGTGGATAAGAAAATCTGCGAACAGTCACAAATAATCTGAAAAATTTCGGTGCGCAGCCATTAATCCTAAATTTCGCCCATAGAGGATGCAAAATTCGCAAATTACGACTGCGTCCACAGAAGTTATCATAAACACCAGAGTGAATTCAAAGGAAGTATTCATCCTATTATCTTCTGTTCCAGTTTGCAAGAGACCGCATGCTGCAGAGTGATCCGTTGCAAACAAAGTAGAAGCGTAGACACACCAAACGCCGTAGCTGATGGAAAGAGGTGGAGAATAAGGAAACAACTGTCGTTCAAATCCATGAGATACGGACGGAGCTTTGAGCCAAGCCTCAGGTGGATGAATTCACGCATATCCAAGGCAGACACGTAGCTTCTCAAGATGACAAAATTCGATATTAGAGACGGAAGTAGACCAACAGTCCAGTGTTTAATTTGACCAAAATTGTACCCAGGAGAGACGCTGTTACTGTGCATACTGGTTGAGGGTGCTCAAAGATGCGCAAGAACCAGTAAATTATGTTTTAATCCCCCCGTCAAGCGTCAAACATCAAACGAACATCTCCCAAGAAAACTATTTCATCAACCTCGATTTTCTACTGCGTAATGTGACATGCCACTGCATAGGAAAAGTAATTTATTGTTATTATACAGAGCGAGAGAAACATTGGGAGGCTATGGCTATAATCGACAAGATGGTGAATTAATCAGACTATTTGATAAGTCCGCCTACCGCATCGTTTTGATAAAAATTAGCCACTGATTTAAAACACGTGCCCACCCAGGCACCAGATATCAAATGAATTTTCCATGAACTTGGAGGTTGTGTGATGAGACGAGTATTTCTCTCGCATTTCCAGCTCATTGTCATACTTAGGCCGCAACATCTCCTCCTACTTCTTCCTCTCCTTTTCTCCCACAACACCTCTTCCCCTTCGAGTGTTAACTTCACCTCCACTGCATTCATTCATCCTCTCGCCTCCTTCTCCCCTTCCCACCCTATTCATACATACATACATACATACATACATACATACATACATACATACATACATACATACATACATACATACATACATACATACATACATACATACATACATACATGCATACATACATACACGCATGCATACATACATACATACATTCATTCATTCATTCATTTTTCCGCATCTTTTTCGCCGCCTCTCTTTCCCTCATTTAACACGGCATTATCGCCACCAACATCATCATCATTGCCCACCAGCCGACTAGTCCACCACCCTCTCCCAAATGGCTCATTTTTATCATTCCATATGTGTGACACACGCACACACACTTGTTTACTCCTTTTCTCCATTTCTGCGCCCATGCTGCGCCTGTAGCCTAAGAGCGTCACGCACTTTTAAACGCTGCAGCAATCGGTCCGATCCACCGAATGCGTCACTTCCTCAAATTACTTTAAGAGATAATGACTGGCAGAACGAGGTGCTACATCACTCCCTTTCTTGTCGCCTGCCTTGCATTTCTACTGTTTATTCCCTTAGTTGGAATCTATTTTCGATTCCATTTTGCTGCCTACACTGCAGTGGACATCGCGGTAATTGTGTTGAGGGGAGGTAGGTGCTCGTTTTCACACACACCTCTACTAACGCCAGTCACTCGCAGGTTGCCAAAACTGAAGCAGCCCACTAGCAGCCTGCTGTCACAACAAGGCTATTCAGATGGATTATCATGTGAAAGAAGAAGACGGAATGGTGGTGGAGGAGGAGAACTCAACAGGAGCATGTGATACGAAGTTCGTCAGATTCCAGCAGATACTCAACTTCGTCGCCTCGCTTAGAAGTTGTTCAATGCAGCGCAAGCTGCACTCGACAGAAATGGAATGAGACACTGGCACTGCAGCCACGAGCTATGGCATAACCGGAATTCCTGATGACCACGATTGGAAGGCAAGAGGGGGCAGTAGTGTGGGTGGCGCAAAGGACATTAGCGCTGAAAAGAAGAGAAGGAGGAAGGCAAAGGGCTGTTCAAAGAAGGAGCAGGAGCGAAAGCGGGTGAAGGAGAACGGAAAAATGACGAAAGAGGTGAAGAATGAGAAGGCGCACCACGTCATCAGCGTTGCTTACCACCATTTTGACGGCCATCCAAAGAAGACGCGTGGCAGGTGCAGTCGACTAGTCACCACCACGACCGGCGGACTCGTGTAGCACCGACCTCAACGCCAACGACCTAACCGACACAGTCACACCGACGCCATTAGACATTGATGGACGAGGAATAGCTTGCTACCCACTACCTCAACAAGCTAATTTGGTGGGATTGTCTTCTCATTCCGGTTAATGCAGCATCTCCACCATGAGCAGGAGGAGGGTGTTGGGAATGCACTTTAGTTGATGTTATTGTTGATGTTTTTGATGCATCTGCTCGCACAGTTAGCGGTTAGCGTAGCAGGAGGAGGAAATAGGTGATGATGGCCTATGCTTCGCCAAGAGAAGAAAGGACCTGCCTCCCTCCGTCCGTACTTCTGTCCCACTCCTCCCCACTTTCTTTAACTCCCTTCCCTTTTTCAGTGTTCGGTTGAGAAGTCGCGGTGCTAACAACAACATCCTGCAGTAGTCCGCCGCAATCGACAATAGCACTGCCCTACCATCGCCAGAGCCGTCCTTCACCACGGGTCTTGTCTCCTCTTGTCTTGTCTCTTCTTTCTTCTCCTTCTTATTCGAGCAACCCTCTGCCTTCCACCTCCTCGTTCTTTCATATCCGCATCCCTTCCTTCCTTCCGCTTCCTCCCATTCGCGTTCATATGCACCTTCGGTATGGCATAGACCACTACCACTGCTGCTGCTGCCTTAGGCCCCTTCCATTACCTCGCTCTTCTGGACAAGGCGACGACATAAAGCACGTTAGAATCGCATCGATTTTATATCAGATGTGACTGACGAGTTGCCCCTCCCTCCTCCTCACTTACCCACTTCTTCCACATGAGCATCTCCCTGAACTGCCCTGTTGTGGTACACCTTTCCCCGTCTTCTTTGGCAACCCTCTCCTTAACTTGGGCTAAAAAGACACTTCTTCCACTAGTTAGAGCACCTGCCCACTTAGTCATCAACGGGACGGCGGTGCTAATTTGTAGAGAGTTGTAGCAGTGATAGTAACAGCAGATGTAGGATGGGAGACACCGACATTGAGGAGTCATGAACAGGCTTGTCCAAGTGGTACTATAGCAAGACTTCCTCCTCTCCCCCTACTCACCATTGCCAAACCAACACATCAAATTCCCTGTTGGATTGAGTTCCTTCAACCAGTTGGGATGGTGTCACCAACATTCATAAACCGTGATCTAACAAAGCAAAAGGAAGGAAACACTTTCACTTCCACATCTGTAGAGACAAAGTGCGCTGCAATAGAACATCATCTCCCGCTCTAATCCATACGTGCACACTGCAGTGCCCCTACCCAGTCTTTCCCTACCACTCACCCACTCGCCCACCATCGAGAAAGACGAAAGGAAGGAGACACAGAAATAGTAGTGGCAGTGGTCTTGCAGAAGACGTATCTATTCCACGTGTACCAACACAGTGCATGATCTCTTCACTTCCGTCCGATCCCAGCACCATCCCCTATGCTGCCAGCCTACCCCTCCCCATAGAGGAGGGAGGGGCAAGAGGGTGACAAGGCATGCGGATGGGGTAAGCAGCAAATTGAGTCCCGTGTCGCATCGCCAATCAACACAAACGGTTTCACAAACTCCCAAGTAAGAGAAGAGGGGCAAACTGACCGATATTTGGTCACTATTCTTCTTCTTCCTCTCAAACTTCCCAAGTCGCCAACTCATCCATTTCCAATAACAACCAATGTCGTAGGAGACGGCATTACAATCACACTGCAATTCACGCGTGTTCAATCCCATCTCGGAAGGAGGGAGAGAGAGATACTAGGCATAATAAACCAGCTATCCAGTCGGTCCAAAATCATGCCGGGGCGGGACTCGCATCCATCACTGCCAGGTAAGGCCACCATGCTTGCCAGACATGTGCTTCACCAAGTGGTGATGACGATGATAAATGACATTCGTCGAAGTCAGGCTCCACAACGTCTGCAACAAGAAGGAGAAAGGGAAGGAGAACCAGGTATGCGGTACATTCTCAACTGCATTCAATAAGTTGGACCTCACTGATCCTTAACCATTGCCATTACAATATCCAACCACCCAAACAATGTCAAAATTAATTTAATTACTTAAGTGAAGCACTTTTCCAGTTCAATGGTAAACGATTTAACAAGTGTGACTAAGTAGAGAGAGGGATTTATCAGCGGGCAAGCGAGGAATGACAACGAAGTGCTTAGTAAGGTTAAGAGGCTTCCTAGTAAATTTGACCTCATCAATCAGAATGCATTGTCACTATACTTAAAAAAATAACCAACTGCCAAGAAGGCTTACTTAATCTCCAGAGGTGTTGCAGCGACAAATAAACGCAATTGGGCGTTGCAGGCGGAAGAGAAGAGCACGTCTTCACGGTTATCCCATTCAGCTTTGCCACCTACTTTAGCAAAAATAACGAGTGACACCCAAGTATTTTAGCGTTGAAACTCTTCTCAGTGATTCAAACAACAACATTAATCCCAATCCGTCAGTATTAAGATAACAGACCAGTTAACAAACTGTCAAAGCAACCCTAACTAAGCAGTAGCAATCAGGCTCCGCCGCAACGGCTTCAACAAGAGGCGAAGGGGAAGGAGAGCCAAGCATGCAATAGACTCCCGACCCCATCCAACTAATTGGACCTCACAAATCCCAATCCCGAGTCATAAAACCATACAGTCATTCAATACAGTTCCAAAGCAATTTTGCCTGCCATCTAAAGTGTTGCTCAGAAAAGAAAAATAAACATGCTGTTTCGTGCCTGCGAAACGCAGTAACTCTGGCTAGGGAAATGGATAAACAGCATTGGGTCAATAGAAAGGTACCCATTTGTGATAAAATAGCACCGTGAACCTAATAAAGCTAAAACTCCTTTTGCCAAATTAGGCCTCAGTAATTACAACCCATCGCCATTAATAATATGGCGGAGCACTTACCAAACTGCCGGAAGAATATTTGTTGAAAACTGTAAGTGTTGTGCAGCAGAAAACTAACCGGACTAGACATTGTAGTTGGAAAACAAACAGTCCCAACAAACACAACTGTAGTCATACCTTCAACGTTTGTTCTAGCAAATAGGTGCAAGGAGGAAGTGGATAACCAAGTGCGTGTATGTAAGCAAGGAGCACAATGAAGCACTTAAATACAATCCAATCTTACTTGAGAAATGTGTGCGAAGTGATAGCGAAGGCGAGATTCGCATTCACTGCTGCAGCTACTTCTTCTCCAACGTTTATTCTAGCATGAAAACAGATGAAATAAAGACAGTAAGGCTTGTAAATATGGTGGATACCTATCAGTAAGAAAATAATTACCGTGCACCAGGTGTTGTATCTATGGTCCTCCCAACAAAATTATGTCCTATTAATCAAAAGCCACCGTCACCAAGAGGCAATCTAACCACAAATTGCCAAGATACTCTTAATTTAACGCTTAATGTATTGGACTACAAAAAGGGGCGTGAGTAGGCATCGCAGTTGAAGCCTTTGCGCTTACCTTATCAAAAATACAAGCTCCCCCATCGTATTAGGCCTCATCAACCAAAGCTTACCCTTACTGAAAGGGCAGACCATTTAGAGACAGCCAGAACAATCTCATTTAACCGCTACAGACACTGTGCAGTGAGCAAATCAACCCAATCAGGCAGTGCAAATCAAAAAACAAAAAGTCCTTAAAGCAACTGCATCTATTTCTTTAACATTTAGTCTTGCTATATAAACAGATGGAGAGGACGGATAACTAAATGTGTATACATACATGTAATGGGCGTTTAATCGTAAAAAAAGTATTAAATCAATACCAAGCACTTAGTAAGGTTATAAATCTTCTCAGAAAATCACGTAACAGTAGTCATATTCCAGCGTCATTGCAAAGCCTTTCGGACAATAAATCACCAAAGCAATCCTAATTTATCGCTTAAAGTATTATACCCTAAAAAACGTGAGTAGGCCTTGCGGTTGAAAACCAAACACCTTAAGTCACATTATTAAGCCTTTGCGTTTACTCTAGCAAGTAGGTGTGTAAAGGGAGCCAAGGGACGCTTAAAAGGACTAGTAGCAGCTAGCAAATCAAACAATGAAAAAAACTGCTAAATGCTTACCAGGTTCTCAACTTTTTGCAGCAAACAAAGGCCACCTTATAGAAAACAGTGGTCCCTGAAACGCACACCACTTATGCGATTCGCACACAAATCCAGCCAACAAAACAAATAAACTTTTATTATTATATACCTTTAGCAAGTCAAAATCTTCACTTATTATTAAACTTTTGTCGTTTCAGCCAAATTTAAAAGGTAGATATGCAAGCAAAATAAATTGCTAAGTAAGCAAAAATGAGAAACGGGGCAATGAATATGAGAGACTTGTGAACGCATGAAAATGCCGGTTAAATATTTGAAAGCAATACTTATGTAAGGTTTATAACAATATGCTGTTTGTTACTGCCGTTTTGTTGCAAATTTTAATTTATAATGCGAATGAGCTTTGTAAAATGTTGACTTAGACAACTTAATGAAAAGCATTTCTGTCAACGCCTCAGTGCTAACAACAATAAATTTGATAGCTATTCTATGAGTTGTTATTGGCTTTTTATTTTGATTAAATGCGATACGAAAGTTTAGGGCCGTGAATAAATGTATGACTGGCTTGTGCACTTTGCTGCACGGTGTTGGAGATTGCGTTTCTTCTCATCTAGGTGCACAGTTTTGCCGGCGATTGAGAGCCAAGTGTTATTAAAAGGTGGGTGATTTTTCTTCTGTCACTCAGGCTAGCATTGAAAAGGACTATTTGGTGTGTATACTTTCTCGTGCCAGTTGATTCATGGTGGATAAATGGGAATATTGGTGAATGCGTGAGAAGAACTGCTCAAGGCAAAGGTAAGTTGGGCGAATATGCGCTCGTTATTTGTCGCGATAGTTGCTTCCTGCCTAATCCGGATAGTAGTGATAACCCGTACAGCAGGGCCTGATTTCCGACCCTGAACCTCGCTTGCTGCCATGCATCAATCTGATTTCATACGAATTTGCAGGGTCATTCATGCATCAACTTTTATTGTAAACGCGGGAACGTTCTGGAATTGGGCCTTTTATGTTTTGTGCTAAACAAAGTTTGGTGCGGTACCGGTTGCAGACGAAATCGGTCATCAAGATCGACAATAACCTGCCTTAGATGGGCGTTAACGTGATACTGATGGTGAAACTGCGATCGGTCAAGAGGAATAGAGAGAATCACTAACAATGTAACATCCGTGCTGGGCTATAATGCAAAATTTGGTACCGCAAGTTCGGGAATGAGGCCCTTTGCACGATGTTCCGTCCTGTACTTTCCAAAATCCTAGCAAAGGCGAACCCTCTTTAAGGTGGGCCATCTTTGCTAAACGCCGGAATGGTACTCTCGAAATGCAAAGACTTGCATCGTCTGGCAAATCAAAATGTCAGCTCTGCGTGACCTTGAGATGAAACCGCTGCGGCAAACAGGACCATCCCTCAGTTCAAGCAACGATTGTCGTTGTAACTCCGATGTCCAGAGCAATTAGGACGCCGTAAGCTTATTGTGTGGTCCATTTTGCTTTTCAATGTTGTGGTGTCATTTGTTCTGTTTATCAAATCTTAGAGTCGCTTTTGATTCAAGCAGTCCACATTGTTGTTGTACTTCCCAAACTCGGCTACCCGTTTTCTTATTCCATCTATTTGATAAATATGCAGTAACATTACATTCCATGTGTACAGTTAGCAACCGAACCCTTATGCAAAAATTGGCAGCAGTAAAAGTTTTCGCACTTATTTCTGCAATGGAGGTGTAATTTTAGATTTTCAGAGTGGACATCCGCTGATTTGTTTACATTGTTTTGACAGCCTTCAACTTTGCACAATCATGAGATGTGTGATGCAGATGCGGCGCCATTAACTCTTAAGCTGTGTCGTAGGAGAAATTAGGAGTGTGGAATGCGCTTTAGGTCATGTATGTGTAGCGAGGATGCGCTATTAACTTGTCCTGTCTTACAGATCTTAGCAATAGCATATGGCGTCCCAACTTGGCCTCTGTGAACGTCTGTCAAGGAATATGAGTGTCATCACGCTGCAATCCAAAAGTTAGAACAATTCAGTTATGTTGGTTACAGGTGACTGAGAACTTGTGTAGTGTGACTGATTGTCACATAGCAGCATGAAAAGAAAGCCGTAGGAGCGCACGTTACCTACACTCAGAAGGGTGACGGCTAATAATCATAGGAGGGGTGCCTAATTTGTTAAAACAGGTGTTTGGTGGCTGACTCCAGGGCATGGGTATGCACTGTCAGGTTGGGTTATTCGTTCAAAATGTGGAGGGCTTTTTCTCGAGAACGCACTACACTATTTCATGAGAGGGAGTGGCAAATTTAATTGCAAAATTAGCTTATTCAAATCACCCATATTAAGATCATATGTTAAATGATGTTATCTGAGTCGCTCAGGGCTTAACATTCCTGTTTTAGGTGTTTTTTTAGCGGTCAATCTTCCTTTACATTAATAGGTTTGATCGACAGATCTTAGAGCTCCCACTATCCCAGTGTTGCGTTCCGTTGGCAGCATCGCAAGGAAGACCGGAGTGGCAAAAGCGGTTCACTAAATGTGGGGCAGGATCCGAACCAGTTGTGGCCTAGTTAAGCTGTCCCATTCCTTTAGCCTCGTCCAGATGACGTTTAGCAAACACGCAAACATTTATGAAGTACGTCCAGCAGCTGCACAGGACAATTGAAGCCTCCACTTATGAGCAGCCGTTCACCACCGAAAACAATGAGATGGCGGTGAATGTTCCCCTCCGAATCTAATTAGCTTCAACTCGAATGCAGAAGCCCTGTTGACTGTAAGCATTTCCGACATTTCTAATAATCCTTGTACTCATCTGGACATCCATAGGAGCTCTTCATCATTCTTATGGAAGCTCTGTTTATGCTAATTGTGTGATTTTGCTATGTCTATTATAGCCATATAAGTTGGTGGAGGTGCTTGAATGCAATTATACATTGCATTTTTTTCCATTGCACTGGAACTAACTTGAAAACTGAGCGATTCTCATAACACACAACCTGCTAAAATGGTGTGTAATTAGTTCTAGATCACTTGTGGTCCCGCATGTCTTTAAGCCAGTCCCAAGTTATCGTACGTCCTACTCATATTTCACCGCAAAATTTATCAATCATGTTGTCTAATATAGTTAAGTCTTTTGGAAGACTGACGGGCATGTGTTAAATTTTGTATGTCAAACACTTGAATTGTTCCACGGTTGAGTGTGACGATCAACGTCTTAGGCGAAAGTACTTGAGAGTAAATGTAAGGCAAGCTAAATGAGCACCTCAGTAACATGTCCTGCACAGTTGCATGCTAGTGGACGGAAATTTAGTTCGGACCAGAGTCAGTCACGACTTTGGGCTGTCTTTAAACTGTTTACCCTTACTTTCTGTCTCCCGTAAAGGCGCAATAACCTAACGGATTTGGCGAAGGCAGTGCACACCTGCTCGAACACCCCGCCTTTGACTTATAGAATACTTCCTTCGGAGCAGTCCAAGATTATATCCAGCCATCTATGAAGACGCTTCATTAATCTTCTGATCAACAGATGGTGTTTTCGTCCGAAACCGCGTGGATTGAGTGGGCTGGCAGAAACGGTTTTCTCCTCACGGGAGAAGAGGTGGTTAATGAAGTCAAATTGGACTGGAAAGGCGTAAAGCAGCCGATAGTTCCTCATATCAATCAAATTTTAGGTAAGCTGCATGACAGAATAGATTAAATTAGTGGGCATACTTTGTAGCTTTCCAATAAGTAACTTATCGCGAAAGGCACCTCCACATTAACCGATTTCCATTTTAAGGCGAGTTTAATCTGTGTAAACATTATTCCACTACGACTGCAGTTGTTTGAATGCGTTTTATCTCCATGCGCAACATTCTTTTTTCGCATGGCCAAATATTTTGCTAGTCAGCAAACCGTTTTCAAGGGAAAAGCACAAGTGGTAAGTATTGTTTTTGGAAGCTACAGACCATAATTTAAGGGTTATTATTTCCAACCTGGGTGTTGGATTTATATTCACCTGCACACCAGAGCTTGTTAATCACTTTAAAAGATCCTTGTACCAAATATGGTTGTTTATGCAGAAACTAAAGTGTGACATGTGTTTAAAACCTCTGTCTACTTCATTGCAGGTAAAACAAAATTACGCAACTAGTACCAACGCAGCTCTTTCGAATACCCTACTAGCAGCTTCTCTGTAGCCGAAGGGATGCTCTTATGGACTTTCAGGTGAATGCCATTGTTGGCAAATATGCCGAAGATGCTTGCAGTCAACAGAAAGTCGACGTGTGTGTTGAAGCCGGTGTCAAGTCGCAGATAAACTTTCACCTTCATTTCATCGATTCGGACAATGGATGCCTGCCTGTCAGTGGAGGCGTCTATTGGCTTATGCGTCTGCTGCACGTCCTTCATAAATGCTAGCCAAGTTGCCATACAAGTCATCAGGACGCGGAGATTTGTGCAAGTCCAGGGGAACGATCCATTTACATCAAACTAATACTGATTTTGAGTCCAAAGATGGCTGAGGCAAAACAATTTTGACTTGTTAGTTTCCTTTCCGATGCTGCCAATACAGTGCGATGTTTGGATTTCTGCAACGCTAAGATGGGTCCATTGCACGGGATAATGCAAAGGAAGAATGACACCAATTGGTTCAAAAATGAACTATCTTCAGATGCCAAGGTGGCGTAGTTTGATAAATGGTTGAATGCGAGTGATTCAAATGGGCAGGACATTTGCGTTATTAACACGGAACCCGTGTGCTCCACCTAAACAGCTGTATTAAGCACCCGTCTTGGGATCGGTAGATGTTTTTGCCGTGATAATGACCGCACACAGTTCTTGTTGGTGGGATTAACAATGCGATCAGAGGTTAGGCAAAATGCAAACACTCATGACCTTGAAAATATGTTCATACAACTTGATTGGTGTGACTCTACAAGTCTCATTCAATTTGCGAAATTCCTCAACAATCCATAATAAATAATTTTGATTTATTCTTGGGTCGCATAATCTACAATTGAGTAATATTTGTACCGGGTCGGCCATGCCGCACCGACATGCACGCTTAGTGCGCTTTGTGAGACTTGTACATCATGAACGCATCCCTGGTATTGGCATTAAGTCAGTGGCGTGTTTATTCTTCGGAGTACACGAATGTCAAGTACTGGAAAGTCAAACGAAGATATATTTTGCCACCAAACACTGTGGATCATGCGAATTTGAAGGTAACAAAAGGGGTTAGCTCATCAACATCATAGGTAGCCGATTTGAACTCCCAAGGAGCGAGGATGTGCAACTTGTCGATTTTATAAGTGCCTCCATGAAATGGAGATGGATTTTGTGTGGGCCCAGCGCAAATCCAACGCATGTGCACCGAAAAGAAAGAAGTAGTCTAGGAAATGTAAGCATCGATATGGATTTGCTAGACTAAAGCCACAATAAGGTGCTGGGGACTAGTTGACCTTCCAAACATGAAATAGGAAAAGAATTAAGCTCTGAAGCAACAGTGTGCTAGCTATTTGGCACAACGTAACTGAAGGGTTACCACCTAAAGCTGCAAGGCTTGTAGATACACGCAGTAATGTGATTTTAAGGTCGCAGTTTGCCTATCTATAAGCAGTGCTTTGTTGATTTGCCACATCATAAAACCTCTCCAGACGCCACTCTGTCATGACAGCTACAAACAAGGTGACTTGCCCATGGCAAGGTGCGGTGTCACCAGGGCAGTCAGCCAAGAAGGCCTCCCATCGCCCTTTGGCTTGTCACCTTGGTATCCCATTCGAATGTAGCTGGTGTGGATAATTCTCTGTGTAGTGGAAAGCGACAAGTGGAGGTGAGTTAAGGTGGAGTGGCGCCGAGTAAAGCATGAGAATTTAAGGCAAAATCGGTAAAAGCAGGAAGACAACTGCATAAAAGGGCAGCAACTACCCAATTTCAACGTGCAGATCTCCGTTTACCACAATTCTAACATGGACGTAATTCTAGTATTAAGAGAGGCGGTAACCACCAGGAAATGCGTAAATCAATGAACTTAAGAATTGGAATTAATTACCATCCAGCACTTTCTCAAAATAAAGCACAATTCTTTGAGGTGTGAGACACTGGGTCCTCCTATTGATTGGAAAACACTTTCGTCATTCTCCACCCTTCTGTTTCTAAGGCACTTTGCCTTCTCTGTGTGTCATTTTACCTCACAACATCGGGCGGCTCGAAGCGTAATTTGATTGGCGACCCCACCTGCAACGATTGATTTTATTTAAAGAACCAAATCGAAATTTGTGTTATTTTCACGTCATCAGTGGTAATATGCTTCGCGTATGGGGTTTGAGATCGGAGTTTCCGGCGGTCCACCACACACTCTTCACGCGATCCAGCACAAACCCACTAAAAATTAGTTGCAGCTTTAGGTAAGTTGCCATATGCCACGCTTTGAACCTGCAATCTATTGTTTACTCCGAAATGCGTTGAGTTGGTTGCTAATACAATTGAACACCAGTTGGTACTTCACATAAGCACAACTGCATGCGTTCACTGCGATTGGGTCCAACTTCAGCATTATTTTGGCCTCTTTACTATCCAGTCCTTTTACCACACCGGCAAGCATTTAAACTTGGAGATGGACGAACCATCCTCTTTTCCTTAGCTGAAAGAAATCATGAAATGAATGCGTTTAAGGCTTTAGCTGCGACACATATTGCAGGGAAGTGGAGCTATTTCTTTACCCTCTAGAGCACTTACTGTGGCAAACCTATACTTGTCGTCCACAATCATTAGTCTTTAGACAAGGCCTGGAAAAACTGGTATGATGGCTGGTCATCAAGAATTCATTGATGCCTGGCTAGTTTGTACTGTATCGTTATCCATCACTAATTCAACTAGGCTCATTCCACACGCCATTCTCAAAGTCTAAATTAGCAGGGCTTCTTTTCCACTCATTTGTGCTCAATAAAAAACCAAAAATTTGATTAATCATCCTCACTTTGTGAAATTTTTGCCTGTTTCCATTATAAACTCCATCAATGATCTAAACTGTTTAGACAAATTGTAAACAAACGGCAGCACATAGGATCAATTTGCCCGGAAAATCTCAATAAGCGGTGGTATGCTTGGATGAGTGTCATCGTGGTACGGGCCACGCAGCAGTGAGGTCGAGATAGCGCCCGTGAGTGGGTAGCCCCACAATCACTGGGTTTTAGAGTGGTTTCTAATGCGGGTCAAGCGAGTGCTTAGTCTCTCTGGCAAACACTCTGTTCAATTCTCGAACCAATGTTAGAATAAACCAACGTTTGTGTGTCGAACTCTCCCGATTTACTGCCATTTGGTAACCTACCCATTCACCTCGTCTTATAGGTGTTGGAGTGCACAGCCCAACCAATTCACGCAAAACTTTGCTACTTTCGTTCTTCGAGAAATTTCTGAATGCAGTGGTGCAGTTTAGGCAGCAGTCCTACCTTCAATCACTAGGCGTTTACACAGCCTGATCAACTATCACCAAGTGGGAGCCGATTAGAAGTAAGTGGCATCAGAGAAGTTAAGCAATTTCTGCGGCAGGGATATGTTCATAGCTATTGCTGAGTACCTTTTTTGCGCAAAAACAAAGTATTTTGCACAATGCTAGGCACTGGGTCATCAGGCAGACCACCTGGATCCCTTGATGTCTGCGTTAATGATTGCAAACCGGTGCTTTGACGTGTTTATTGCGCTAGGATCAAATCCACAAAGCTGTTGGAGTCACTGATCGATTGAAGTGTTGTTTTGAAGTGGGTGAGGCAATCTTTTACACAGGTGTATCAACAACGATGCTAAAAGATGGGGTTCGTAGGAATTACAGTGGTTTAACTATGGATGCAAACTCGTTTGCGACTCATTCATGTAAAAGACAAACTTGTAGACATGTCTGGCATGTCAGGACGTCTCCTCAAAATTCATCATCTATACACATCGTGTAGCGTGCACTAGTCAGTCTAGCTAGTTCTCTTGCCCTATCCACCACACACTAGGAGCACGATTTGAGATGTTGAAGAGCGTTGTGGACTTTTTCGAAGGTCATCAGCATCAACAAAGTACACTCCAGAGCCTTACCTCACCCTAGAATTCAACATTGGAACAGTGTACGTAATGATTTAGTTTACTGTACACTTTCTATACTTTTCTGCCAATCAACCCATTAGAAATATAACATTCTAAGCCATTCTTGCAAGCATTCTGCTTCTGCTGTAGGTGTTTGGATATTTTTCACTACCACACACACTTTGCTGTTCCCATATGATTCCAATTTTCACCAGTTAGCCATGCCAGGAATCTGGTTTTGAACCAGTAATTGTAAGGAAGCCGCTGATGTATTTATGCTCTGCTCTTTACTTGTGCTTACCAAGGAATGGATAATTACGAGGCTAGTAGGCAATGACTTAAAAAGACACCCGTAACAGGCGTGGCCAATTCAGTCGCCGGTTCGACTTCAATAGAGCCAACCCATCCTCGCCACGTAGAAGCTGTTTCTGAACCATTGACGAACAGTCTAAAGGAAGTTTGTGATTTCCACTGAAAAAATCACGTTGAAATTCATTTGGTATTATCTCAATTTAGGACAATGTAGCCCCACCGATAACTGGTTTTCCTGACCCAAAAGGGGGAAGAGTTACTGAGTGACAGGAGGGATTTCCTTGAATTTGGAATGCAACATTCCACAACTCATCACTTTACCGATGACTTGCTCCAGTTCTTATGCGATCTGATCGTCTTGTGGTCTGCCTTAGCCCGTAAAACTCATTGATGAAGCACACATTCAAGAAAACCAGATAAATCCCGCTAGAACGTACAAAATAACTAACAGTTAATGCCAATTGTTCAACAGAAAACAATTTCGCAGGTGTAAAACTAGTTTTGCAATAACTAGACTAGCCACAAAGTGGCATTACATTACTTCTTCGAGTGCAGTAAATACAACATGAGCTACTGCCACAGATACTACGAAACGCACCCCAAAAAAACAACACAACTCGAAAGCCATGTTCGATGCAACCTATGTTTAATACAGCAAACTTTGTATCAAAAATGCAAAATAGAATGTGCATACTACTCTATAAAAGAACATTTAAGCAAATATCTTCAAAGTAACGTTGATAAGAAGTTGTTCGCATAGGAGAAAAACGATAAGTAAGGTGTCAAAAGGTGGAAATTCAAATCGTGTCAAGGTCGGAGAATGGGAACATATAGTGGAGATGGTGTTGGCTGCGATGGCAGAGGGGGAGTCGGAGTTGGGAGAGTCTGAGTGAAAGGGTGAGGAGACGACGGAGCAGCCACATTGGCCAGAGATCCATCAAAGGAGCCTGACCGCAGCCCAGGCTCAGGGGCTGCAGCATGCATGCAGCCACGGGAGCACTGATGAGATCAGGATGAAATCGTGACATACCGAGGGCAGCATAGTTCTCCACTCGTGACATCCATGCCACCCAGTTGGTGACCAGACCCACAACGGCAAGGAAACGCAGACGGAGAGGTGTGGGGTAGACACCGCCTACCCCTTTGTGCTCACCAATCTCGCTCCCTGCCTGCTCTTCACTGGCAGGAATGGGCACACGGTAGAAAGGCGAGATAGCGTCGAGCGGCGTCATCCAGAGAACGCCTGTGAGCCGAGGTGTTGGTGACGCACAGTGGCGCATTAAGTTGAGTAAAGGCGACAGCGGCGACAGTGCCTAAGCATACGCGTAAGTAGGAAAATGCCTGAAATGGTTGCATTCTTAATCTGCATTTCACATCCTCACGCCGCACACCCTTGCATAAAATTCAACAAAACAATGAACTACATTCAGTAATAAGATCAGAACGGCAACTAACTTTGATTCAACCTCTCAAAATAGTGCCCAGATTAACCACCGAGCACGCATCAGTGTTCAACTTGCTTCATATAACTAACAAAGCCCGCTCTAGGCACTAAAATCCAACAGCATCACATGCAGTTAAAAGAGGTTACTCGCACAAATGGGCTTACCATGGGGTCGAGAAGAACGAGATTTAACATGCCTTGATTCTTTGCGCAAAAGCGGCAAATGTCGGACAGCATTTGACCCGAACTGGCTCGCCATGGTGGAATTTGAATACCCGTCATTGAGAGGTCCACATTTTGCTGTGGGGCAAATCGTATGGACCATCGGGTTCCACGAAGAAACCATCTCCACTCCAAATCTAAGCCTGCATTAACAGAGCCCCTTATGTAATCGTATTCGTGTTGGCAATCTAAGCAATCCGTTATTGTTGGATAAGGCACACGAACGTCCTTGTAAGCTGAAGAGGAGGCGAATGAAGACGTTTCTGCACTCTCCTCATCAAACTCAGAGACATTATTATCATATTCTTCTGTGGAAGGGGCATCACTATTCGAAAGTAAGCTGTCCGCTTGACCCATGGTCCCACTTTGGGCGTCAGCCTTAGAGGATTCACTGGGTGTTGTACAATGCGCCCCGTGGTCAGAATAGGCAGAGTCGAAGAGTCGTGCAATACATTGACTTGCATTGTCGTTGTCACCATCCTCATCCAAAAAGCATGTGAAGTTGCCTCTCCTCCGGTTGTCCTCGAAAAATAGTCCACCAATCAGGGCCTGCTTGCCTTTACCATCCTGCGCTGACCAAGGGCAGAAGTCTGCAGTCAATGTCAGCCTGACTGATTTGTTAATTTTGAACACATTGTCAAGGTGCAGAGAAGAGCTGTAGCTAGTGTGAGATTGGTAAGAACTTCCAAAATACTTTGAAAATGCGTACCAAGAGCAGTTGCTGGACGTTTGCCTTGACTCTGAGTATGACTGACAGTCACGTAAGACATTGCCGATGAAGAGGGTGTTATAATGCTCGCCCAGTTCATTGCGATGATGCTCGGTTCCCAAGAATTCGATAAAGTAGAAAACACTGTAAGCATCAGTGTTGTGGTCATTAGCAGGATGCCATATTAAAACACGATGTGACTCCACTTCAAATGGTGACCAGCGTGCTGCATAAGGGTCCCAAGAAGAACTTTCATCCTCAGGATCAAACAAATAGCGTATCTTCGCAAAGGATGGGACGGCATCTGATGCAGTATCAGAGGATGCATCAACTGTCTCATTGGCGGAATCCTAAGGCAATGAAGTATTTTTTGAAGAATCCGATAACTCTATTATTCTAAAATAATTTACACTCTAAATTATTGACTAACCTTGTCATCCTCTGAGGCCGCGGTTTTGGTGTAAGCAACAATCACTTCACTGCCTTTCTGATCCAACTTGCTCTTTGTCTCCATCACATTCCGCGACTCTCCCACCTCCTCTTCTTCGGTGGGCAGACAACCGTTGTCGCGAGCCCACTCAAACCACGCGGCATTAGGTGGAAAGCGACGTCCCTTCACCGGGAGACCAGCAAGCACACGCGTCGTCATCGTTGGCAGCTGTGCAAGATCACTGAGTATGCCGAAGAAATTGTTGGGAGAGTCAAAGTCGGGATGGTTGATGAGGTAGAGTATGGCTTTCACCAAGTCCAGTAGACTGTAGCAGCTGTACATTAGGCAAGCCAAAAGGAGAAATAAGCCTCGTAACAGGCAACTAGGTCGCTTCTTCCATCTTAATACAGTGTTTGGGACTGAAATTCTGGACTTTACATCTGTTTCTAGGAAGCTAAGTTAATAAAGCAGAACAAAAAGCGACACTTTTTCCATGCTCATATTTACAAGTTTTAACTGCGCACCGCCAAATTCATCCCATGAAACACATCGGCCAATGCACTCAGCCATGCAGTGCTCGGAAATTTTGACTCACAAAGTGTTGCTCACCTTTGCCAGTCGTCAAGAAGGCTCATGCATACAGAACCATACGAAGAGTCAATGTTGGGATGAAATATGGGTGAGTTGAAGGATACCTCAGGACGGTCCCTGGGATATGTGGGAGAACATTTGATCTAAAATTAGGCAACAACACTTGCCAAACATTCTCGAAACAACCTCAATGATATGCAAAATAACGACAACGAGTGACCCAGTTCTAGTGTCGCGAGTGCATTGCTAAGTTAATCACGGTTTAAACAATTCAAATGAGAGGCCTGAGCACTGTGAAATGCCTGCTACCAACTATATGGAGACAGTTTCTTTACATGTACAACAAAATCACACGCTTAGAATTGCCGTTCCTATCTCAGTTGTGAAATAGAGTACGCAACATGAGCAACTAAATATTCAAGTGAAGTTCCATGCAAACACAAGTAATATCAACATGTCAAGGAAATTACAGTCAGCAGGAATTCTGCATGCGCATTGTAGCCGGATTTGGGGTGCAGAGCAACTTTAACTGTCATTTCATCTAATCCGACCATGGATGCTTGGCCGTCGGTGGAGGCATCAATTGTTCTGCAGAGCTGCTGCACGTCCTTCGTAAATGTGCGCTGAGTTGCTGGATGTGTCATCTAGACGAAGTCAATAAAGCGAACGTTTTCATTGGACCCAGACCAACCTTGATCCGGAGATACTTCTACACATAGTAAATATCCATTAGATTGTTAGACTTCCCACAGATTTTTTTCAACACAGAGCGAAATTAAGATGACTCCAATTCGACGACATGCCGACAGCCTTCATCTACTTCAGGCAAGACTGACCACTAAATGAAGGTGCTGTGCAATGAATAGTTTATAACTAAACTGTCCTCCCATGCCAAAACCACATAATTTTACAGATGAGCTAAATGGACGGAAGTTGAATGAACAATCCACCAGCCTGACATCGGTTTTCACCCACACAAAATCTGCAGAAATCACCGAAGCAGCTCCACATTTTTCACCAAAAAAACTCAAATTGAGATTCAGACCCTGCAATCAAATTCAAAATTTCTTCTCATAGCCCCTTCTTTAAGCGCCTGTTTTAACAAGTTAAGCCTGATCGCTGTAATTGATGATCGTCATCACTCTGAATGTCAGCATCACACACACATCTGGTCGCCAGCTTGCAATCCAGTTAACCACCTCCCTTATTCCGAAAGCCGTTTGTCCAACCATATGCCACAATTCCTTCCAGGTATCTAGTTCGCATCACTCCAGAACCCAATCTTCGTCGCCAGACCTTCCCATTCCAACGTCTAACGTTTGCTCACTCACACAAGTTGGGTGAGGGCAGAGGCTAGAGATGGGGGATAAACGGAATGCAAATAAATGTCTTGAGAGGTACATCGGGGACTAGGGAGACATGATGAGTCGCCAATTCCTGTGGCTTTGGCAAATATGTTGGCGTGACTACTGCCACGTGGTTGGATAGCCCAAGGCCTCTCTGCACAATTCCTTAACCATGTGGAGCTGATGAAATCGAAACACTATTAACAAATGCAAAGCTTCAATATCCTGTGCGCTTATTAACTTCTGACCGAGAAAACATATCAGCTATCTATCCTTGTAATAAACATATGGCCTGAAGTGCATCTCGCTTTACTAACTAAGCCCAGGTCAGGGATTATTAGGAGAAGTGAAATCGCACCTTAATGTTACGTACCATGCGTCGTACGAAGTGGCTCCACAAAATTACCACATGCATCACATTGATGTGCAAAAGTAGACTACAAAACCTCGACTTCTTTAAAATTTTTAGGAAAATTTGATTTCGCCATATGTGATTTTCATTGTTATTGGATACGCAAGCGTCAGGCAAATTCAGGGCGATTAAAAGGCCACTGCTTTAGAAATAGGAACGTTGAAATGGCCTGCTTAGGCCGAAAGGTAAAACGAGGGTGGAGGACTTGACCAGTCGACGTTTTAACGTTAAAATACAAAATCAGCCATACACGAAAAGACTTACAGTGTTCTTGTCATTCAGCAAAATGGGGCTGCAAAGTATACTAGCCGCACACTTAAAAACGTTTGGATTTAGAGCACCCAGACCATGCAGCAATGTGGTTTCAAGGTCACGACGATCCAATTAGAATTTAGCAACATTCTGATTCGCTACTCTGCCGTTAAGGTTACCAGAACAGATGCTTCACCTCAACGGCGGTTTGTTTTCGTCATAGTTTTGTGGGTAGGATGTCGGAAGACCACCGGGAAATAGCGCCATTCCAAGGTATGTGCTACGAAATTTGACAACCCTAAGCACATTGGAATAACAATCCATGTCTTCACAACATTCCATGCGGTTGTCAAACTCACTGAACTATTTCATCCGCTGCTGGCATAATTGCCGTTGTAATATTTCGTTATTGACAATAAACTAGCGCGCAGCAGTCGTAGAGCAAATCAGAGGAAATATGGCAGAAATGTGCCAACAAGCAATGCTTGACATTTATTGCACGAGGCATTTGCGCGATTGTCTACTTACTTAATGCAATATTTCGGTTTTTGCAAATCCAGCCAATGCTGGAGCTTAGTTGAACTCAGAGTGATGTGTTGTCATTACTAGCCGAGTCAGATGGTAAACACAGAGGGAGGTCGAATTAGATCAAAGCCTCCTCTCTGCGCTTTGCGGTAGTGTATTAGTGTGCGCCTGCCGTGGATGACGCATGTGCGGACGGCCACTGTGAGTCACGGTCGGTCTAGCACACATGACTCACGTTGGTCCTGGCCGAGGGCATCACGTCAACTGAGAGCCAAGTCGCATGCGCGGTCGTGTCGGGCTACGCTTACCATTCTTGTTCAATGAATGAACCTGTGGCAGCGACAACAATACTGGTCTGTTTGTGTGAATGCGTCGAAATGGGGCTTTCGCGCATTACTGATGATGACCTTTAACCACTCCACTATTTGCCACCTCACTCCGAAATAGGTATTAGACACTAAAACTATTGGGTATGTGGTTTATATCGAAGGCTGTTAGGACATTACTCGGCTTAGTCTTTCACATTCGTCTTTGCATCGAAAGCTTTCCATCTCCATTTGCTTCCAAAGCCAGTGTTTCCTATAAAGTCGTTACCACATCAGCGCCTTGGAAGAATTCGAACGCATGGACAGACATATAAATGAATTCTGCCCAAGTACTGCATTACGTGGCCTTCATAGCTCTAAAGAGGGTATTCCTAGCCAAAGTCCAGACGAGAAGAAAATTGAGGACTCCGCTTGCCAAATACCCGTAAAAATAACAAAATAGCTTGATAACGGGAAAACTGTTTACCACTACGTCTAAGGCGATTGAGGTTGTATCTACAAAAGCGAAATACCTTCAAGTCAGTTCGTTTTGTAATCATTATTTAATGAAGCAAGAGTGACGTCCATTCTGTAATACTTATGTTCGCAAATGCACATTTTGAGTGAGAGGCGTAGCACATCTCGAACCTCCTGCTTGATAAGCAGGTCAAACCCATCCCTATCAAGGTAATACTGTTTAACCTTATCAGATGCAGCAAAGACATTTTAAGACAATAAGTCCTCTAGTTTCGTGAACGATTGCGAGGAAGGGGAGGGAACGAAGAAAGCAGTACCGTTTCACCCCGACGAATGCACATGTACATGCAGATGTGATCCTCGAATGTGCACATGCATGCAGACATGAAATGCGAAAGCACTGCAACTTGTATCGGACTGAATAGCAAAAATTACATTATTACAACTAGAGTGCATAACAAATGGTCAAGTAGTATGTTTAAAATGATGGACGCTTTTAATAAATGTGCTAAGAATGCAAAAAAAAATTTTAGGATTAATTATTTCTAAATTTTGGTATAGATGCCGTGTTTAATAGCTAAAATGGCAATTCTATTTAGGCCAGCGGCTTCGAAAATCAGACCAACTTTGGTCCTCAAGGTCATTGCTTTGTCGTGTAATTAGCCAGCCTTTCGTCTCGGCTCCTCGTGTGATATATTTGCAAAGCAGTAAATGCCAAGGGTGTGTGCACTGGTTCAACGCTTAAATGACACTTTCAGATATTTTTGAGGTCTAATTTTATGCGCATGACACTCAGGAGCATGAAAGATTTTCAAGAAGTTGCCGAATCTACGAAATCCAAATTTCCACAGTCCGTCTACCAGGTATCTTTGAGTTGTTTTGGGACAAGCGCATTCCAGCAAGAGTTTGTGCTCGCGTTGCTTTCCTGTTGGCCAATCAATAGATATTTCCTGCCCTCCAGAGAACTTCGTGAGGGCTGAGGTACTCCATCCAGAGTGTCTAGTGCCCTCGCCAAGGATGCATTCTCTAACAGCAGCACTCAACGTGGCGATTCGGCGATTTCCGTGGCAGAACACACATTTGCCGTTAATGTTTGGGAGATCCAATATGCCTGTCCACTCCCCGTAATTGCGTCTGAATTGGCTCACCTGGAATCCAGGGTCAGCGATTTAATTATGTGAGTGTCATTTTCCTTGATTCTGATGGTCTTTCTGATTGCATTTTTCATTGTCAAAAAAGGCTTCTGTACTGCTTATGACTCTAGTTGTTATGTCATGCAGGTTTGACATGCCGTCTAGCAGGTCATGGTAACTGAAGTTGTAACAAATCGCGTGGTGCCAAGGGGATGTTTACGGATAAAGCTGTAAAGCTAGTGCCGGGTTATTGCATGTTGACGTTTTTGAGCAGTGTTTAAACCAACGGAAGAAATCAAACGCAAACAGCGTCATTATTTAAGGAATGGACTGACCGTGGTGTCATGATGAATGCTCTCGTTAGATAGACCTTAGTTTTGAATGCACAAAACAGTGGTTCTGCAGCTACTATTTTGCGTGTTGCATTTCATTTTCCTTGGAGGGAATTTACTGGAACTCAGGTCCTGTTCACCAGCATCATTCTTTTGATCGCCATCATTATCACGGATAGGCCATCAAAGGGGAAAAACGGAATGTCTTAAATTTAGTCAATGGGAAGCGTTGAGTCCCAACCTGCACTGTTTGAATCGGCTTCGTGATCCTTTGACTAGACCTTTGTTCCTTAGCATATTTTAGAAGTCTTACCCTTGTTTGCAGTGCTTCGGGTTTCTTTGACATGTCACTCACTGCTCTAGTGGAGGATAGCTTAGGACAGTCTTTGATTACTTGCAAGAGGATGTTTTGCTCCATCTCGTAATTGAGTGTTTCAAACGCAGTGCGAACATAGGTGTAATTGTAGGCGAATTTAAAGCGTCCAAGTACTACCTACCGAGGGGCGTTCCATGATGTAACTTTGCAATACGCTTTTAACATTGATGGTAATTGTAGAAATACTATGCCAATAATGTGCAGAGGCCCCTTTTGATACTGGACCACTGCCTTCTTGAATAATCGCCTATATGTATCATTTCATTATTTTGCCATGGGAGTCGTTCTGGGCGGCTGTATTACTAGACCAGATTGTGTGAGCGCCTTTAATTTAGCTTTTAAGTGGAAGCACGGGTGGCGAAGTTTGCCTGGGAAATGTGAGGTTATTATTGTGTAGTCCCCTGTTGTGTTCACTGTTCTGTAGTGCTCGTTAAGTCCTGAATGCTGCTTTTTAAGGATTCCCTTTGAGTACCAGTTGAGGTGATTTTCTTTGGCATCGCATCGTATGCTTGTGATGATTCCTTCTCCGTCAATAAATATGGTCACTAGCAGCAGGACATTGGCATTTCCCTGGTAACATCACCTCAGCACGGTGTCAAAAGGTGAATATTGACAGTACTGATGTGCCTTCTACTCAAACCGTTAGAAAATGATAGTTCAGTCCACCAACACCTCTTGATATGGACCTCGAAACCATGGTACGTAAGAAGGATATGTTACTGTGTAAGATTCTCGGAAAAAATGATATGCGGTTATGCGCAACTTTTCGATGAGGCTCAATGATGTCCTTTTCATAACGGAATGCGATCTGCGTCCACTAAAGCAGTAAAAGGCCTGGACAAGGAGAGCAGCGTTGACTGCAAGGTTGAGTTACCAGTAAGCCATCAAAATTCCTCCATGTGTTCGCTCCTCTGAATTGCTCGACAATCACATGTCCCATGATTCTGACCAGTCAGGACATTTGTCGTCACAGCTACCCCATGCCTTGTGGTTGTTTTAACAGAAGAATGCCCTATTTTCTTCTGAATAAGCTACTCTGATATTGGCTTTTCCAGAATATCGTCCCGTCTAGCTTGCAGATGCTTGATGTTCCTTCAAGCTACAGCGATATGGTAGGAGTGATTGGAACTAGTCGTTGGTGCGAGCTATTTGGCCAAATGTTCCGCAATGCTTTTGGCAAGAGGTGACCAGAGAACCACTTCTTTCTATTTGTAAAGAAGGAATATGCCACCCATTTTATAGTGAGTAACGCACCTATCCGGAAAGAAATTGCCAACCTCTATCGTGAATGCTTTTCCTTGCGTATAACTTCCGGTTTAATTAAGCTGCGTACTCAGTCCCTCCTCCTCCCCCACCCACTAGTCATCATACCGATTGGCCTTGTTGCGGGCCCCCGTGGTGGCCACATCTGCGTGTGCGATGCACTTGTGGTGAATTCGCCATTCAGTTATTTCTCATGTCAGGGGGTGGGTGACCATGGTGTGATTGCCGAAGGTAAAGAAGCGTTTTAGAACCCACCTCACAGTCAGCGGGAATACATTACCGTCTCATGCGAGGCATTGGGGTCAGACGAATGACAACTTTGTTACGTTTCGACTTTTCTATTATTTATCTGTTATCTCAGTTGGTGTTTGGTTTGTGGTTGTTTATAGCTGTTTTTCGTTTGACTCCCATCCCCAGCCTCCGCCCTCCCACCCAACTTGTGTGAGTGAGCAAACGTCAGACGCTGGAATGGAAAGGTCTGGTGACAAAGGTTAGGTTCTGGAGCAAAGAGAACTAGATACCTCGAAGGAACTGTGGCATATAGTTGAACAAACGGGTTTTGGAATATTGGAGGTGGTTAATTGGATTGCAAGTTGGACGGATAAATTGTTAATTCATTTCTGCCGTGATGAGACCAAGAATGGTGTAAGGAATTGAAGTTGACTTGTGGAGATAGGGGTGGGCAGCTGGGATGGTAAGGAGCGGATCGGACGTAAAATGGGATTTTCCAGTAGTGGGAACTACAAATTAGGAAGCGATTGCTACAAGATGTGCAGTGAGTTTAGATATGAGGTGATGGAGGATAGGAGGCTGTGGAGAAGCTGAGATGAATATGTGCGGAAATGTGTTCTGAAGTGAAAGGAGCTTCATTTTTAGTAGGAGACTTATAAATATAGGCGGAGGGGTAGATTATGGAGTAATAGAAACCAGAAAGCTGGGAGGAATAAAGGTTCTGGAGTGGTGAGATGCAAAAACATGGTAGTATCATAGCCAGATATGTGAAGGAGCCTTGAGGGACAGTTATGTTCTCGAATAAGAGCAGTTCGAGAACTAGATGGATTGGAGGGAAATAAGTAGTGGATCGAGTAAATATGTGATGGGAGCCAGAATCGAGCATGCGTACTGGGTTAGAGAGGTGCAGGTTTGGGCTTTCGAACTACAGAAACCGGAAATTTGCAGAGGAACCGAGGCATACATAACGAGAAATAGATTTTGAAGTGGATGGAACTGGAACCGAGGACGCACTGGATTATGTGGTGAATTGGGTTCCAGAATAAAGGCAAATAGATGGTTGGATGAATGCAGTGGTAGGGAGTGACGGGGACCAATAGTCTCGGTGGGACAGATGCAGACGGGTGGGTTGTTTGGTTTGAAATGAATGGGTCTTGATGATTGGAAAGATCTGGAGGAAAGATGAAGGTGAGAAATGCAGGGAACTGTGGTTGGGTATCAAAGAAAATTAGATCAGCGTAGAACTGAGGTGGGTAAGCAGATAGCCGTAACTGTGGCATGATACGCAGCCAAATAGTCCCAACTTGCGAAATTCTCGAGGACTAAAGGGGATTTCGAGCAGTAGATGCCTCACTTTTTTCCTGATTAGTCGTTGCCCTTTGTGCCTTTTCACTTTACTTTCCTCGCTTTCTTGAGAAACATTGGAAAGCCAGCCTTGGCCTAATGAGGAATGAGCGTCATAGCGGTTTCACCACGTCGTATATTCACGTCATCATCGGTGCTTAGTGGAAATTCATTTTGAAATGAAATTAAAATTTCTGGTGCTTGGGAATGCTTGACCTGCCATCTCACTGGCCATCGTGTTTATGCTTCGTTGTGGTGGTTATAACTTGATTATCCTCTTTGCTACCAGCAATGCTTAAGTAGGGCTCCTTATTAATCTCGGGAAATTATGAGGTGGTTTATTGTGCCCTACTTCTCGGCAGCTGTCGAGGTTGGACACTCTTTCGACCTTTAAAGTTAATTTTGAGCGTCTTTTGCATTGCAATCCCACGCTTTGGAGTGTTGTTGACAGCTCACACTACATCTTACCGTCACTGGCCCTGTTCGCTGAATCTTTCTTTTGTTTGACCATAGTACCACTGGTGACTCATCGAATATGCACAAATCGATTGTCTTGGTTTCTTTGAATCGAGAAGTCCTTAAACCCACCCTCTAACGTCTGGATCTTAGGCTTTGCGACTAATTGGGTGGACTTATAACGCTGGCGACATTTAAACCACCGAACTTTTTATTACTGTGATTCAGTTTTCTTGGATACGTCGCTTGTAGTTGGTTTTAACGGACTTTTCTTCTTCAGTAAAAGGTATTCTGCCTCATTTCATTAAACTTCTGAATAAAATGTGAGATGAGCTGCCTGCTGTCGCAGTTAGGTCACTATGAGGAAGTGGTGAATCCTCATTGCTAACCACGGACCTGGATTCTCCAGACATCAGCAATGTACTCCTTATCTATTTACCAATCACCTATATTAATGTGTGTAGGCAGTGAAGGCATCAAATCTGCTCCTGGTGATATTTGCTCCAAACGCGTTGCGGTAATGCACCACACATTTCCGCATTAAACGCCATCGAACGGATATAAACACCTTAATGGGAGCAATAAAAGGTCAAATGCCACTGCAAATCTTTTATCGCTGACTCTTCCCTGTCAAATGAGCTTCTACATGTTCAAGCCCGTGATTTACACTGTCAATGCATAGCCTAGCCTTTTGCTGGAGTGCGTGCGAAAAGCCATCATCATACGAAAGATTAGTACAGCACTTTCCCTGGACAAAAATATTTGTTATTTCAAAAGGATTGAAATTTGCATTCAAGTTGTGCAATCGCACCGATAGTTCTCTTAGCGTTAAATGCTCCTAGACTAGGATACATACGTTAATACGTAGGAAGACGCTAAATCGAAAAATAAACCAGTGCAGCTCTAACTTTCAGAAAATTTCCACCTTTTCGCCTTTCATTGACTTGATTTCGCCTGATATTCACAGCAAACGGGAATTTTTGTCCCGGTGTCGCCGTTCCCTTGTGGCGACTCATTCACCTAAGCTCACACGACGCAAATAGGTGTCGCCTTTGTTTAGGAGGGAACACTTTAGGCTGAGAAAGCTAAAATCCATTGTTGAGCATCCTCAGCATACAGGTAGAAAATCGGCATTAATAAATTAGTTTCCCTTATGAGACCTTTATTTGAAGCTTGACTCTGGACAAGAGGATAAAAATGTGGCTTGCTGCTTTTCACGCAGCTCTGGGCACCCTCATCCGCGATCCAAAGTAATATTGCCTCCCCTAAGCATTCTTTTGATGAAATTGGGCGTTGAATTGTTGGTCGCCCAATTTTTTCTCCAAAGTCGTCGCAATCAATCGCCATCAATGGCAGACGAAGCACCAGAAGTTCTGTCGCTACTGCCGAATTTTGCCAGCTTGGGAAGCTATGTGCCTGCCTTGGATATGTGCGTACCCACCCACATAGAGCTCGGCCTGGAGCTTCATCCGTATCCGGTGAGTTTGTACGGTGGTTATTCATTCATTTCCCACCTCTTCGCGCCAGCTGCAGCGTTTAAGGTGCTCACACTTCCTCTTCGTTTGCAACGTGTCTTCCCGCACTTTGCGATCATTTGCAAGCTGGAATCGCCCCGTACCTTTAGCTGACATGCTGCACAGACTTAGGCATGGGGAGAGATTGGTGGAGAATCCAAGCAGTAGTGTTGTGATGGTGGGCTGCTGCGTTTTTGCGCATTATGTTGCACGTAAGTAAATGATTACACGCAAGCCATACGCACCTACGACTTAAGGCAAGTCATTGAATGGGTTTTGTTGACAGCCTTAGCTGAGAATCTGTTCCCTAATTCCTTGGAATGCATTTTTATAACCATTGTTGGCTTTCAAAGCCTAGGAGCAGGGTAACAACCGAATTAGCAAATGCGCTGCTCAATTAGCGTTATAGTAGAATGAAGTTGGACCTTTGGAATGATTGAGACATAATAGAATAACTTTTGTTTCATGCTTCGACAACGTAATTTAGCACATCTGCAATGTATGCCCTTCGGAGATCTCTTCCTATTTTCATCCATCAAAAATTGGAATTGGAGCTAGTTGACAAACCTCGCGCGTTTGCGCTGCTCTGTCACCTTGTCACTACTACAAATCCATTTGTAAAGTGCAATTGTTCTTCTTCTAGACGTTGATGGAGAGTGTAGCCAACAATTGTTGGGCCGAGGTGTAGCCGCAGGCGTTTAGCGCACTCAACTTCCTCTCTTCCAACCAATCAGTCGTCACATCGATTGTCGCTGACGTGATACCTTGTGACAGCCACATCTGCGTGTGCGATGTCCCTGCAGTGAATTCGTCCTTTCCTCAGCCCCAATGACAGGAGATGAGGGACTGTGAGGTAGTCTTCGAAAGTAAAGAGAGTTTGTCAGAATCCATCTCGAGACGAGATGCCAGTATTTTCTGCCTCACAGCCAGCAGGAGTAATCGGGCAATCGGCAAATTCGTTACATTTTGACATGTTTGTTTGTCAGATATTTCTCCTACCCTGAATTCACCTACTCGCTTGTTGTTTATTTTGTGGTTATTTATATACTTTTATCTTTCTAACTTTCGATGTACCTCTACAGCCACTTAGTTGTTTTCCGTTTATCCTTACCCCGGCTTCTGCTCCTCCGCCTTACTTGCATGAGTAAGCAAACGATTGATGCTGGAGTGGGGAGGGCTTGTGATGAATGTTCAGGTCCTGAAGTGATGAGAATTGGAAACTTTGGAGGAAGTGTGGTGCATGGTTTGATAACTAGGCTTTGGAATAACGGGAGCTATTTAACTGGATTGCAACGTAGGAGGATTATTGATTAATTTGTTCCTACGGTGATGAAACTAAGGAAAGTAAGAGAACTAAAATGCATATAGAGAGAATCAGTTCTTGCAGTGACAGGGGTAGACGGTTGGAATGATTGGGGTGAATCGGTTGTAAAATTGCAAGTTCCATTGATGGGACCGGAAGCAGGGCACAATCGAGGCAAGGTACGCAGTGGTGTGGATCCGAGTGGTGGCTAGGTGTCTGTGGGAGAACCGAGGTGGACATGTAGAGAAACTGCATTCTGGCCTGTAAAGGATTGCATTATGGGAAGGAACTTAGGCATGTAGCCAGAGATACAGGTTATGGAGAGATAGGGACCATGATATTTAAAGGGACTGAGGATCTGGAATAGAGGGGTGTACAAAATAATAAGGTTGGAGGTAGGTTTGCAGAAAATCAGATCCTGCACAGCGGGAACTGGAATGCTAGGGAGCAACATTGGGGCAGGTTGATACTGTTATATTTTCGGGACAGGAACTCAAAGACTAAGAGAATCGGAAACAATTAGATGGCAAATTGGGTCCATATGTGATAGGGACCGGGAAAGGGCACCCGAATTAAGGCAATGAAGCACATGCTTGGGTTTTAGACTTACAAGAATTGAAAATTTGGAAAGGAATTGTGGTAGACGTGTCGAGAGATGGGTTTTGAAGTGATCAGAACAAAAAATCGAGAAGGTCCTGGGGTAAACAATGAATTAGGCTCTAGAATGAGGGGAACAGGATGGTTCGATGGCTACAGATTTTCAGAGTTGGGCTCTGAAGTGATGGGATCTAGAAAGTCGCAAGGAATTCAGGTAAGTTGTAGAAAATATGGTTTTGGAGTGATGAATACAGGGAAACTAGGAGGGGCTTTTGGGGAAGTGTCAGTAATTTGGTTTGAAATTGACGGAATCTTGACGACTAGAAAGAGGTGAGGCAGATGTGTAGAAATAAATTTCTGGGGAGATGAGAGCTACATAGCAGGGATAAGATGAAGCAGATAGGCAGAAAAATGGGGTCGAGTATTGTTGAAGGCCAGGTCGGCGTAGTGGAAATGTGGTAGGTAAGCAGGAAACCATAGCTGCGGGCGGTAGAGATCCCGACAACTTTATCCTTTAAACTTTTGAGGTTAGGGAAATATTCTGGGGCTTCACTCATTCGTTGTTATTATCCAATTTTCCTGTCTCGTTTTCCGATGAAATATTTTAAGGGTATCTTCAGCCCAGGAAGGGAGAGGTGTAATTACAATTTCTTTATGCGACTTCACTTTGGCATCGGTCCCTAACGTGAACTAAATTTCCAATAGTATTTGGAATCCTGTCGCCTGTTGCATCACCGTGGTGGTGATCAGAGCTTCATTTGCGGAGTTTTTATTTTTCCCATTTTAGTCAAAAGTGAAGTGAGTGGCAATGCACGCAGGGCCTGGGTTTTCTTTTCTTCGTTAGAAGTTTGCGCTTCTTTTTATTGCAACTCCTCGCTTTGGGTTGTTGTTAACACTCCACATTGCACTTTACCGTCTATGGTCATGGTGGCTGAAGCATGCTCTTATCTGCCCACAATACCCTTCGTAACCCATCAAATATGCGCAAATCGTACTGCTTTCATGAAAATGAGCAGTCTTTGGCTCCAACTCCAAAATGCATAATAGCAGACCTCACAAGCAATTGAGTAAATTTTTACTGCTAGCGAGATTTGAAACACCGGAAACTTTGTAGCTGTGCTTCCAAATTCTTGAAACAGTGCTTGCAGATAGTTTAAACACGCTTCGCTTCCTTACCAGGGGTTACTCGGCTTCATATTCCCAAAGCCTTTGATGATTTGTGCGGTATGCTGCCTCCTGTCCCCGTCATACTACCAGCGGGAAGTGGTGAAGCCTTGATGCTCACCATGTGCCTGAATCCCCTGGCAATTTACAATATAATCTTGATCTAGACAACAGTAGTTGCGTATGCAGGAGGCGAGGGCACCAAGTCTGAGCCTAATGACATCTATTCCCAGCACAATGCGGCAACAAGACATGTATTACTACATGCAAGCGTCGTGAAAAAAATGTGATTCTCGGAACGAGGATCATCAAAGCCTGAATGCTACTTTAAGTCCTTGTTGTGGTGGTTCTCTATTCTGCAGGCTGAGCTTTTACATATCTAGACACGTGATGCGTATTATTGATGCTAAACCAACCTCTCGTTGAAGTGAACAAGCATTTGCTTGGAAGCAGTCTAGGGAAGACAAATCTTGGCCCATAGCAGTGTGGGTCCAACCATTTTACAATTTTTTGGTTTCAAAATTGCAGGTTAGTAGTTTCATGCTTTCCACAGTGGAAGTTAGATTTGTATGATTTCAATACCGGTGCGAAATTTGCTCATTTATATGCCTGCATGATATCTGACAAAATGGACCTAAGGAAGACTCTACAATGCGCTTCGCTTTTACGGAAACTTCTGGTTGTTGAAAATCAAGGCTTCAATTGTTATATTTATTGAACGTGAAGCTGAATTTTTATGATTCGAAGAGGAAAATTTGGCAGCAAAACAGATGATTGAAAACGTTGCCATTGTTACGCTAAGCGGTTTAAGCATAAAACTGAGCTAATGAAGTGTGTAAACGACTGCGAGTTGAAGTGAGCTCTGCAACCAAAGGGTGAGTATATGGTCTATCCTTTATGCAGGTGTTTGGGCCCTGCTATCATTTTAGAGGGCTTAAGAATATACAGCCAGATTTTGAGCTTTTCCTACCGCAATTTGGACTGTTACACAGGTGTACTGCTGATTTGGTTATTTGTGATGAAGTAGGATCATACGTTGCTTTATTCTTGGCTTGCTTGCAGGTGTCTGAGATTAAAGCACTCAGAAAGTGGGACCAAAATTCATTGGTTTAGGCGACTTGCGAGACGCTGATTATGCGACTAAAGCCGGAGAAGAAGTCAGGGAAGAGAGAGCGCGAAAGCCTGGGTAGCTTGATTTTGCCTAACATCTCAGTCCTAATTTTCTCTGCATTGTCAGGCTGTGCTAGACCAATACCATTACGTTGAGACCAACTTGCGTTTTGGGTTGCTGCTTCTTTGCCGTTAGAAGGGATGGCTTTTTTGTTGATTATCGTCGATTCAAGTTTAGGTCTTAGCGGATTGCTTGAAGTGAAAGTTCGTAAGCTCTCAAGCAGTTAAATGGAAGCGAAAGGTGAAAAAAAAGAGACACATCTCAAAAATTTGTGCAATGGTGAACTGATGCTAGACGTCCATTATCCACCAAACGTTCTCGAAATTGTCATTGTGATCATTTGTAACAACTTAGGTTAGTTTGGTGGCAGCATAACTTTGGTATTTACATGAATTCTTAGCTGAACCCATCCAGTGTGCTCCAACTTTCCAGGATCCGCTTATAAACGGTTGTGTTGTGTTCGGTTTTCCCACTGGAAAAGATTCGTGCCGCTAAATTTCTCAGCAGGTTTGTAATGCATTTAGGAGGAAGTGAGCGTTACGAAAGCTGACGTAAATACAACTTGCTAGTTGAGTCTATAAAATGAGGATAGGCATAAGAGCAGGGCCTTAAATTTAGACGTCCTGAAAAAGTGCATGGCAAATTACACCGTTACCGATCTGGACTGCTTCACAGAAAATGTCTAATATTTTCAAAGTAGGATGTTAAAACTTGAAGCCGATTGCGACCTGAAAGAGAAATTCCGCATACCCTTTTTCCAAACCCACCGAGTTCTAGGAAGGCCCATAAGCATCGAAAGATGCTTTTGCTATTAATTTAATTCGGAGTAACAGCTATCGATGCAGCACATTGTCTCGTTTATAAGTACTGTGTATTCCGAACCATTTATGAAGTCAATGAATCGTAAAAACCTAAAAATTACTATGTAATATATTTGCGGATGGTGCGAAATCCTAGAAAGTATTTTAAGACCACCGATATGATGGCTGAATTGCTAGTTTGAGAAGATGTTTGTGTGGTGGAATTTTGCACTGCCAATAGATGTGACTGCTCAAACGTCGTTTTGGGAATCCAAAATGCAATCAGCCTTCCGCTTTAGTCCTGCATTTTCCTATGGATTTGTAATTAATGCCTAGAAAACGGCG
The DNA here is from genome assembly GCA_001923025.3 of Taenia multiceps. Lineage (NCBI taxonomy): Eukaryota > Metazoa > Platyhelminthes > Cestoda > Cyclophyllidea > Taeniidae > Taenia > Taenia multiceps. The sequence goes on along the minus strand of CM010312.1, from coordinate 15,298,721 downwards.
GATTATTTTGCTAAAATTACACTAGGTGAGGTGGTGACTGCACGTGCTATATATTTGTCCACGATTTTTAGAATAAAAACACCGGTCCTGCTTCGTTTATTTATATGAACGACAGTACTAAGACTGATCCGTAATTGTTGCAAGTTCGCTGTGTATACGTGGATGATTTTTCCAGATGGCAGGTCAAAACTGGAAGTCATTGATATCCTTAGCGATTCTGAAAGACAAGTTTAATCAGCCTTGATTTGGTTTGCTCTCCTCATTGACTGCTGTGAGGAACTACCATTTACGGTTTCGTTTACGTTGTGTCGGAGCAAGTAATAGCAAAATAACGAGGCTTTTCCTCTTTTTTAAGTACTTTAAAGGCAGTTTAGCAGCATAGCAGTAAATTGACTTGATACCATATAAGTTATCTACTTTTGTTTGCTAGCATGAAAAACAAAGCACTTTTATAATTGCTCGCATCTAATTTGGCCAAAGTTGATTGTAAGCTGATCTTCAAAGCCCTAGTTTATGACTGCCGCAAAGACGAAAGAAATGTACACAGAGTTTCGAATAGCCGAATAGATAGACGAAATGCAACTCCAAAAAATAGTTGCGTTTGATGTGCTTTTCTCCTGATTTGACTGGTTATTCCAATTCCTCGAGAGGATGACCTAGCATTTGACAAAATAAGCTCAGGTTCGTAGTTGAGAGGGCACGCGTGAAAACCTTCCTGATGGGCACGTCAACTGTCTGGAAGCAGACCCTAAAACTCATCAGGAATTGTTAAGTATTTAGCTACATTTAAACGATACGAATTTCGAGTGCTCAATTTTCTGCTGGCAATTACTTAATCCACTCTTAGCGATAGTTTTGCTGATTTTAAATATTTTTGGACAGTTTGCTTCCCAATTTCAATTTTGCTATTTCAGTCCATGACGTAATTACTTATGTCATTTTTTCTCGCAATTTCTTAAGTGTTTTCGGGGTCAATAGAACGGTGTTCACAGAGGCAGTTTTTCACTCTTCCGCCTCTTACTTACTCCGCTACACGCGCTTTATTTAGGTTGCTGCTCTTTTCTGCCCACAAAAACATCCTGCATTGAAACCCTTTCTCTATCAATCTCAGCGTCCTTTTTTGACACAGTTACATAGGTCTTTTTTCCGAAAGAATCTCTCTTTTTCTTTGAAACAGCGTGACTGTAATCCGTCATCTGAAAGTGAAATGGTTGCTTGATGTGTGAACTTTACACCCCTTGCCACCGTCTTTATCTTTGGTTGGTAATGCTAAACCGTGTATTATTTTTACCCTAGTAATGTCTATTATTGCCATCGAAGAGTTTAGTAAGGCCATTGTGCAGTTCCCATCCTATCCTCTTTTTTACGGCTGTGCCTACTTTTGATGGCTCAGACACTCCTTCTTAAGCTTTCACGAGGTTTAATCTATGCAATGACCAGTTCTTTGAAAACATGCATGAAAATGGCTAAGCGTTAAGTATCATCTATTTCCGTTTTTTCACAGTTAATGCTGGAATTTGATATCCGTTTCATTTGCTTCTATAAATCCCAAGCAAAAACTTTTATATCTTGAAGAAAACCATCTTTAAAAGGCTATTAAACACGTGGGTGAAACCCATTTTATCTTCTTAACATTGAGAAGGGTAAAGCTCAATTCAGTCAGAGTCTACAACCGGCATTGCAGTGATATGGAACTCTGCTCATTCGCGCGGTTTCTTCGAACCCAACGTGTCGCAGTCTTCGCACATTAATAACTTAATACATTTTAAAGTGAAGAAGGTGCGCAAATAATCCTGCTCTTTATGCTTAGTCATTTACGTTCTTCTTTTCCTCAAACGGACGCCTACACAGTCTTCTCGATCCAAATTATGGCATCGGAACAAAAGGTGTGGAACGAGTAAAAATAAGAAAAATTCAAGGCAAGCCGCGACACCTTCCCTTATTTCCGCTTTCATGACTTTACCTGCTATGCTTATTCCAGCCACAGCACATGCACTTGCCACACAAAAAATGGCCGTAAGTGGCAAAGTTCGGATGGAGACAAAAATTGAATAAAAACCAAACATTGGAAAGCGCCGATTCCTGCAATTATTTGCCCAAGCATTCATAACCATCAACAAGGATTAATTTCAATTCTTCCTCTCCGTCCTGCAGGATCTTTAAAAGAGCAAGTGGAGTCGATGACAGATACTCTAAGACATCTAGACGTAACAGATTTCATCGTTGGAATTTTAATGCCCATACTATCCTGTGACAACGGCTTCACTTTCATTTCTTCCACCAACTCTGGCCTTGTCAACCGCAGAGTGATCATAATTATGTGAATAAGGGCGTGGAAGACCTAAATATTTATTGCTAGGTTGGCTGTGATGAAGTCAAAAGGGGTAGAGTGTGAGATCTTAAAGCTTACTTGAACCATAAGAAGACAAAATTAAACCAACGAGAAGCAAAAAAGATCAGGAAAAGGCTGTATGCTTTTAAAGCATAACTGAAGAAAGCAAGAATCTACGGGCAGCTCTTCATGCTTCACTATGGCAAACTTGGGTAGTCACCGATGCAATTTAAGACTCACGCAACTTAGCTACTTGACCATATTGGGGCGTGAGTGGTCATTCATCCAGCCACTGACCGCCGTCACAGACCTAGGTGGGGATGTCAAGGCATGCTTTACTAAAGAGAAGGACTTTACCCTGTTGTTTCACTTTTTACGGAATGCAGAGAACTTGAACATTTTGCCTAATAGTGGATTCAAACTAACCTAACTTAAGGAAACGGTAATGGATCTTCGCTGAATATCCTAGAGGTTACTTTCTCTCCTAACGCTTTCTCACCTTAAGTTGCGACATGCGATTGCGATCACGTTTGTGTAAATATGCGAATTCCAGGCAAGCGGGTGACTTGAAAATGCCTACTTATTTCATAGAAAGAGAGGCCATTACATTATCAAGGAGACAGCTATTTGATTCGATGTACAGCCTTTTCGAAGCAGCACATAAACTTGTTTGTCTCCGCACTCTCACCCACCATACGATCATAGGGAAGCAATTTCTGTGTATGCTAACCGTCTGAGGTAAATTAAATCTCCTTAAAAATTCGCAGACCCATCGATGACAACACAAACGCTCCATCGCATGGATGTGGGCGCCGCCAAGTCATCCTGCAGAAATCCGTGATTTGCAAAACGCTAGGTTAAACAGGCATAGTGGTTTTCATTTCATAAAATTACGCAACCATTTGTTGATTCTCTTCATTGAAAGATGATATTTGATTGAAATCCCGTCATAGACACCTTTACCGAATTCAATCATTGTCAACTGACAGCTCCCACAGTTCGCCACAAATGTTAGGCATTTGGAAAGTAATGCCTCAGCATGGTTAAAATTTTTAACTTTTGCTTAACATCACCATTACTTAGTTTAGGACTGATTAGTATCAGAGCACCAATATTAATGGGTTAGATTTCGCGTCGCTTTTAGCACTTTGGACATAATTAAAACCTAATAGTAATGTGTTTATTTATATCCTCTTTGTCGAGCACATGATTCCAAGGGCAGTGCTTTTAATGAATCTTAATTGCGGTGATAATATTTAATCCTCTTCTCACCTACCTAATAGTGATATATAGTGAATGGTTTGAGCCATTTTTTCAACGGCCTCACTTAGCCTTGCATTTCTTCACAAGTGCAAAAGACAACGGAAAGAGACCTTACCGGCCTTGATAAATGATAGTCAGCATAAAGCAAACAACGGTATAGATAGACATGGTTTTTGGAAGTAATGGGTAGAGTTTTTCTCCTATTGCCATCTTACTGTCGAATTCTGGCTGTTTCCCACAAAATAGCATGCAGCAAGAATCCAAATATTTTTCTGCTTGGAAGCCAATCAAACGTGGGAGTGAATACTTACTTCACCATCTTAAGCAGTTGGTAATGTTACAACCCACTGAAAGGGAAGTAAATTTTTACCACTTTATGCAGTTGCAGTATTTGACAAATGGAATGTGTCAATGTCTTATCAATTCGCTCAAATCAAACTTTTAAGGGAAGGGAGATGCTGGATATGAAAAGGTCTCGTACTGCATGTTTGAAGCAAACAATACAGTCAGTGGATTCGCAGTGGCATTTTCACCTGTCTAAAAATTAATTGAATAGTACGTGTATTTGAGAAGTACTGCAAGATGTTTACCAATGCCAAAAAAAATAAACCAAATACATTTCGGCATTTGTCTTGCAGCTCTTACAATGATTTAAAAATGATCCCGGGTAACTTTTCATGTTCCGTCTTAATAAGTAGTTTGACTGTGAACCATCCACAAGTTATCTCGCTTAGTTTCCTTCAACAAAATAAGAAAGCCTCTTTTGTGAGAGACGTTAATTTTGTTAAGTAGCGAAAACAATGTAAAAGTCTTTACACCCGTATTAAAGAAGTGGCCGCAGAAGTTTGCCGCTTACACGCACCTATTTAACCTCTACTCGTCAGTCTAACGCCTGGTTTTTGCGACTGGTTTACGTAAAATTAACCTTAACAAGGAGCGGCTAAAGTACATAGGCAATTCAAAACCCACAAGTTTGCTGTTTCAGGAAAATCCTTTGACAATGTGGCCAGTCATGCCAAAACTGCACCAAAGCATCCAAATGCAGACTAAAGCGGTAGGGAGCGAAGAGACGGTCCCTCATTAAGAAGTGAGTGCATGTGACTCTGCAGCATGAGTTTGTGTACACTCACGCCTAAGCAATCCGGTCCAGGAATGCAATGGCGTTACATGCTGCGCTGGTTCGTGACAAACGAGTCGTGGTGAAGTTATTGGAAACTTTTGTTTGTATCCACTTTAGTAGGAAGACTTACGAGAGAAATGTCGATATTCGGTCAAGAGCGTAATTGAACTGTGAGATGCTCAAACTTGAGGCTCAATAATAACAGGATTATTCGACCTAAGACGGGTACAATGGATGATGAGGTTCAACAAATCAGTACAAACTTAGCTGAAAATATTGATCCTTCATTTTGAAGGTGGTGGCGAAGGACTGCCCTAATGTGCTGCAAATTAGAGGCCGCGTAGAAGATGAGTATGTTCAGCCGTTCGAAAACTGGATAGTCCTCAAAAACTAAAGACAGGCAAGCACACGTTTACCAAGTCTACTTTAGCAGAGTAAGTAGCAGTTGTGGTATGGCGATGTAAAAATTAAACTGAAATGGTGGCCTAAATGTCACGAAATTGTATAGGTTTGACTAATTGGTCCAACAATGCCTCCAAAATCTTCCAAAACCATGACAACAAATAAATAAAACAAGTCAAATTTGTGAAAATGCGGATTAGAAAGTGAGTACTTAGAGGGAGAAGGTTGATAAAAAGTACATATTTTCTTTTAGTATTCCCTAATCGTATGCGTCCGTACATTTTCAGCAGATTTATGGTTTTCGAAGAAAAACAGTAGTAGTGGTTATATTCCTCAAATCACGGCGTCCAGTGAGTTGTTACTACGAACAGCTGTAGCACAGGTGAGTCCGGATGTACAAAGCTGTGGAGCTACGTGGCATGTGAGCAATTACAGATCGATATGTCCATTCATGGTGGCTGCACGTGACCGGAGGCATGGGGATAAATCCGTATGTCTATCAACAGTGAGGTCACAAGACCATGCGCATCAGCTTTGGACACATGACACCGATGCACCGCTAGTAATACAAGGTTAAAGCCCTTTGCGCAGCATCGCTTGCATGGCAGAGGGTATGGTGGTCCTGGAGGGATAGATTGATATACAGGTCACCTGGCGATAAGTCACGTCAGCTGAGGTTAGGAATGGATCACACGTGGTCCTGGTAACAGTCATATTCAAGCTGTAATTTGAATAGCCACTTTTATGGGCCAACTTCTGACAGTGGATTTTTTAGAGCTATAAGTTTTCAAATTTTGCCTTAAAACTATTTGCATTCTGAAGCTGTCAAATTTAATGTGGCAGTTTGTTGTTAGTTGTGCACTTGTAGAGAAGTAGCAAGTCCTTTTTATGGAAATTACTTGATGTAGCAATAATTAACTCTAACATTTCAAACACATAGGTCATCTGTGCCTTCCTAAATGGCCCAAGACCCAATCCTGCAGTTCGGCAGGCGTCGACTCCACAAACTACATTCAGCGTTATGCGCTCGAATATGCTCTCCCATGCTTTGGCATCGGGAGACCCTCGACAAAACGACAACGATGCTTTTGGTGATTTAGAATTGTGGTTCAATGATAGCCACTGCGCAAGCGGTTGGTAGGGCTCAATTTCTTGTTTCCTGAGTAAATTAATGTGACTAGCTTACCTGAAAATCCGGGAGGGGAAATCGGAAAATCAGAGCGTGATTGTGAGTTGTGTATAATTGGGTTGCACTTTAACTTTAAAAAGCATACCAAAGGTTTTTGAACAGTCTTGAATCCATTAATCTCTGTAAGCGATTCAGGTGAGGAGAAGTCAAGATGAGCAATATTTCGAAGAAGTCTGCTGCCCCACGTTTCACTATCAGTAGAACTTGAATGGAGATAGTTCGCACAACTTTGCACACAAGTGATGAAATGACATGTAAGCAAATTCATGCCGAATAAGCAGGGACACGCAGGTATACAACTGCAAGCATGTTACCAGATGATGAATGTCAAGTTCACTTTAAAAGATTAACGTCATAGAAGCAAGCAAAAATAACCCAAAAACGGACATTAACAATGCAAATTTGGGTCTCATATCACCGCATCACACAATTAGATTGGGCGTGGGTTAATCAGGTGGCGAATTAAAACCACCTACTTCTATGTGAAAGTGATAATTTGGGGAAGTAGCCAGTGGAAACTGTCACTTGCACCAAAGCAAAATACTCGATGCTAAGCCTGGCTTGTTGGTACCTTTCTGACATAATTCCCGCGATTCAGCTGGTAATCCTGCGGTAGTTTATTTTATGAAGTAAAAAGTACTCTAGCCGCAAGGCTTTGTTATTTCTTTTCAATATTGCAACCTCGTCAGCTAAGAATAGAAGAAACCAATTAGACTGCTGATGTTTTAATAATAATGAAACAAAGGCTACTCAGGAGAATGGGATCGAATCATGATGAAGCAACGCAATGCCAATGCATAAATTGTCGCAAAAAAAGATTAGGCATGTCAAATTTTGTAATGCGAATTTCGAGATGACTTGCTCCCGAACTGAGGTCCTACATGCGCGTAGGAAAACCTTGAGAATGCCAACCATCGTTAAGGCGAGTCGTCCGCGCTTAACAACAGAATGGCGAATCAAAATGCCACCGCATGCGGATTGGCTCGTCTTGACCTATAAATCGCACAACCGCATGGACCCATGTGCTCTAAACCACAACATCCCTTAGGTGCGTGGCTGTTAGTGCTCCGTTTTCAGTCGATTCCGTATTTTAATATTCCAAAACCAACTAATCTCTTCCCTCACCCTTGTGTTACCTTTCAAATTAGCGATTCCTTTCCAGATTTTTATTCATGAAGAACTGATTTCTTATTTGTCCGTTGCTTCTCTTCAGTGCAAGCATCGAGGTCGCAATGGAAATACACCTATCAAAATCAAATTATTTCAAGTAGATTGCAGCAGGAGGTGTTTAGGAAATGACTTTTGGCGGTTCGATCAAACCCTTATGACGATTTTGTCGAGTCGGTTTCAGCTACCTTCTTATTGTCCTTGATGTATAACATTAGGACGTGGCATCATTTATTATCGCAATCCTTGATATAGGCTTAACGTGAAAGGCAAGATATACCTAAGCTTATGTATTTATTAAGAGGATACGTTATCTTGCGCTTTGTACAGAATTCAGAAGGCACGAATGGCATTGAAGCACCACTGAATCAGTCTGCACAGATATTTGTCAAATTTTACGCATACCATCCATTTGCAGTCCATGCAAAGGGTGTTTCGACTTCGTCGATTCCAAGAAGTTAAGGAATTACGTCGAGTGGCTATTTGTTATCTAACTACATAAAAGTAAGCTCACATGAACAAAGATTCTTGACCTACTAAACTTGTGGTTGATGTGTTACTAGTGCCAAACATGAATGCACGATGCTTACAATCATAGCGATTACAGCATTGGTGCTAGATTTCGTGGGACCTGATGTGTGGATGTGCACACTGGCAAGGTGGGTTATTTCCCTAGGGCAAGGCTTTTGGTTGGAAACGCAATACATAGATTAACGGAAAAAGTTATCCGTACAGCAATACGAATTAATTCCTAGTTGCTAAATAGAGAGGCGAATAATGAATAGCTGTTTTGATCGATTCTGCAGATTTTGCGCCAGCAAAACATGTCAGGCAGATGGACTGTCCGTTCAGGTCACTCTTATTTAGCTCCTTTGTAAAACCCTGTGTTCTTGACACGAGAAATCAGTTCACATGCAAATTGCTCCGTGCAAAACACTCATTTAGCGGTCAGTCTTTCCATACGCCAGTGCGTGCTGTCGGCGTCTACGAATTGCAGCCATCTGAATGCCGATTTGTTTCCGTAGTGTCTAAAGGAATACCAACAAATCATTGGATATTTGCTATGTGGTACAGGGTCTAAATCATTCTTGGTCGCGTCGACATGGCCCAAGCAATAACTCTGTCTAGATTGCAGACCCAGTGACCCAGCGCACATTTATAAGGGACATGCAGTAGCTCTATAGGACACCTGAAGTGTGCATCGATGGCCAAGCATCCATTGTCGGGGTCGATGGAGTCACGGTCAAGGTTTGTCTGCGCCCCAAATCTGGCTATAATGTGCATGCGGATTTCCTAATGATTGTAACTTTCTCTAACAATTTGGCAATAATTTTGTTTGCGTGGGAAATCGATTAAGCATGTGAGAATTAACGCAATGCACAATATTTGAATAATCAGAGACGTATCAATTTTAAATGTGATTTTTTTCGCACACTTACACTGCCTTCGTATACTTAAGTCTCTCATTTGAATCGTACGAACCATGGCTGACTATACGATGTACGCCGATCCCTTTATTAGGCCACGCATTGCATTACTTTGAGCATCACCGGAGCTATTGCACGGAACATGCTTCAATGAGGTGTGCTTAATTTTCGATCAAATGCTGTTCCGCATATTCCACTAGTAGTCCTGAGGTATCGGTCGATTCACCCATATTTCAACCTAACATTGACCTTTTGGATGGGTGTGTGTGTTTGAGCCTTCCTGACGACTGGCAAAGGTGAGTAAAATCTTGTGGATTAAAATTTTAGGCAATCCCTAGTGAAGAGTAATAGTCGATGCATTTCGTAAAATAACTGATAATTCGCAGATGAAACCTGCAAATGTGAATGCGGGAAACGAATAGCCTTACCCTTATAATTCATGAAATTAGACTCTCGAAAATAGACGTGGGGCCCGAAAGTTCAGTCAAAAACTATTTTGTGTTAAATAGAGGAACTTGTTGACTTATCCTAAGTCTTGATCGTCCCTTTGGCTTGCTTGGCGCACAGCTGCTATAGCCTGCTGGACTTGGTGAAAGCGGTATTCTACCTTATCGATCATCCCACTTCTGACTCTCCAAACAATTGCTCCGACATATCCGGTGATCCTGCCCAGCTACTCACGATGACGAAGCGCTTGCTTGCTGGTCTCTCTGACAAGAGATGTCGCCTTCCGCCAAACGTCGCGTGGTACGAGTGGGCCAGCGGCAATGGTTGTCTGCCCAACAAAGAAGATTATTTGGAGGAGACGCGAAATGCGATGGAAATGAAGGACGACCTGGATCAGGACAGTGAAATTATTTGTGCTCACAGCAATGCCGCGGCTTCAGATGATGATAGGGTTCGTAAAGGAAATTGCACTGTAAGGAATATTCGTCAAGCATTTATAGAAACCTGAAATAATGTTATTCTATTTCCTCAGGAGTCTAACATTGGGACAATTTACGCACTCTCCGATACCACTTCTGATGTCGTTCCATCTTATACAAAGATTCGTCCTGTGTTTGATCCTGTAAATGAGGGTATATCTTGTAGCCCTTATGCAGCAGAGCGTTTACCATCTGAAGTGGAGTCACAGCGCATTCTTATATGGCATCCCCATAATTATCGGGACCCGGATACTTACACGGTTTTCTACTTTATTGAGTATGTGGGAAATGCATATCATCGCAATGGATTAGGTGACCACTATAACACTCTCTTCATCGGAAATGTCCTGCGTGAATATCAGCTCCACCCAGAATCAAGACAAACATCCAGCAGCTGCCCGTGGTACGCATTGTTCAAGTGTTGTAGAGGCTCTTTTCAATCTCACACTAGCTGTGACTCTTTCCTGAATCTTGGCAACACGTTCGGAATTAGTAAATCAATTGGACTGCCATTAACTGCGGACTTTTGTCCTTGGTCGGCGTTGGATGGCAAAAGCACGAATGCCTTGTTTGGTAGTCTATTTTTTGAAACCGACCAAGGGAGAGGGAACTTTGCATGCTTTTTGGACAAAGACGGCGTTGACGACAGTGGAAGTCAGTGCATTGCACAGCTCTTCGACCCCTCTTATTCGCACCACGGTGACGTTGGCTCCGCACCCAGTGGATTGTATGAAGTAGACGCTCAGAGTGGAACCACTGATCAAGTAAACAGCTTAGTTTCGAAAAGCGACGGCGCTTCTATAGTAGAAGACAAAAAGGATTCCAGTGAGCTGGATAAAGAAAGTAAAGAATCGTCTTCGGCTGCCACATCTTCAGTCTACAAGGATGATCGTGTACATTGCCCACTAATGGCAGAAATTTTGGATAGTCAATACGAATGCGACTGGATAAAGTACTCCGTTAACGCAGGCCTGTGTTCAGATTGGATGTGTTTTGTTCATGGAACCCGGTGGTCCATACGATTTGCTCCACAGCAAAACGTGGATCTCTCAATGGCAGGCATCCGAATCCCACCGTGGAGAGCCAGTTCGGATCGATTGCTGTCAGACGTTTGTCGCTTTTGTGCAAGGAATCAAGATACGTCACATCTCGTTCTTCTCGATCCCATGGTAAGCCTACTGACCACAGTAATTTTCCATCTGTCTGTATTTGTGCTGAATTTCAACTAGCGAATCGGGTTTTGTCAAGCACAGGAAATAGATTGAGCCATTATGGATGCTCGATGGTTAATCTGGATACTATTTGAGATGTTGTAGAAAGCTTAGCAGCTTTGAACTCACTACCGTGTGTAGTTAGTTGTCTGGTTGAATGCATCTAAGATTTTGTGACGTAAGGCTGCAAAGTGAAAGTCAAAATGGGGGTATGGCGAAGAGTTTCTGCTTATGTATGAAATAGGCACTGTCATCGCTGTCACCTCTGCTCAATCTGATGCACCACTCTGCATCGCCGAGACCTCGACTCAGCGGTATTCTTTGGATGACGCCGCTCGATGCTATCTCACCCTTCTACCACGTGCCCATCCCCGTCAAGGAAGAGGACTTGGGGAGCGAAGGTTACGAAGGAGAAGACGGTATTTACCCCTCACCCATCTGTTTCCGCTTTCTAGCCGTTATGGGCCTGGTGACTAACTAGGTGGCATGGATATCACGAATGGAGTCCTATACGAAACTTGGTCCATCGCGATTTCATCCAGCGCTCATTAGTGCCTCCGTGGCTGCGTGCTTGCTGCAGCCCTTGAGTCCGGGTTGCGGTCAAGCTCCCTTCATGGACCTCTGGCCCATGTGGCTACTCCGTCGTCTGCTAACCCTCTCACTCAGACTCTCTCAGCCTCGATTTTTCCTTCTTTACCGTGGCCAACACCATCTTCGATACCTGTTCCCCTTCTCAGATCTCGATGAGATTTAGAGTTATACACCATTTGGCCATTCCGCCCCTCCATTTTCATTTGTCTCGTCTAAAAGTAAGCCCATGGCTTCCTTGCCATAGTGGCAAGTAATGAGGTGCTTCTTTGTTGAGTGGTATAAACGTTATGTTTCGCGCCTTTGATGCAAAGAATGCTGCACTAAACGGAAATCGCAAAATACAGCACCTTTGACTAGCGTTGCCGTTTTTTAGCGGAATTCGTAATAACTGAGGAAGTAGATCACATTTTGTTTACTGCACCCAAAAGAGCCATACACCATCACAATGCGTCCAAACTTGCCACTGCTATATCGCTTTACGTCACATGCCAACCCCATTTTTGCTGATCAAATGGCATTCACTGCAAGTTATTTTGCACGCTTGCGCCAGTAATAAGTTGCCTCAGCAAGAGTAGACCGCAAAGCGAATTGTTTGCATAGGATGCGAATCAAATCATCGGTAAATCGATTAGCCGTGAAAGTGGGTGTTTCCGTCAATTGTTGCATTTTAGGTAGACAACAATTTCTCCCAGTATTTATTAGTTTTCCCGGATTTCGGGTCGGAAAAATCAGTAATCGGTGGAGCTTCTTGATGGAAATGTGCTTGCATTCGCTGCTCTGAATAAAGATAAGGAGCAAGCCTAACTCTTGGGATCTCATTGTCCTAGGGGCGAGATACTGCCAAATGCGAGTTCACGTGAACACATTTTAATTGACAAGTCGAAAGCTCCTTTCAGAGGCGATCTCTACTAGGATGAGAATGTGATGGATCGATTGGAATCAATTCGATGGCTATAGGTGTCCATTTAATCCACTCCTTTCAAGCCTCTTAATGTACACATCCCTAACATGCACGGGTAAAAGGCAAGTGTAGACTTATATCCCAGCAGAAATCACCGAATCCAGATTCATGGCACAAATGTGTGTCCTTCTCCAAAAACTGCTTAGGTAACAGAGTAAAAGAAGAAGAAAATGGAAAGATGGAAACATGAGTAGAAGCGAAACACATGCGCACTCCTACGGCAGCAGCGGAAAAATACTTGCGAAAAGAGCTTATGAGTTTTATGATTTGCAGACACGTTTGTAGTGATTGATTTGACGGAATTGAATAATTTGTGCACAAAGACATTACTCGTCATGTAGCTTGTAGCAAAGTTGAACTCTGAGGTGAGTTCAGAATTTGGCGTGCAAATTTTTGACGCCAATGACCTCAGGGTTGTTTTACAGCACCCTTTAACACGTTAACAAAAATGGCGTCAACATGTGATGAACAGAGCTAGAGAACTAGCTGAACTGATCAGCGCTCGTTATACGATGCAAAACTATATGACAAAAGTTAAAGAGGCGTTTTGCTGTCTCCGAGTGGAACTTTGGGATTGTGTCTGCAAGTTTGTTCTGGGCTCAAATAACTCGCAAATGAATTTACATCTGTGGATATGTTCCTGCGGTGCCTACGATGCCCATTTGCAAACATCGTTGTACACACGGCCCACTTCGGGCCAGCAAATGATCACCTACGTAGGAGCTGCTTTACCTTTCTCAAAAAAGCAAAACATTCATTTTTAACTTGCAGGTAGTTAAGCAAACATATGACGAAGTTTTGCATGACTTGACTGGAATGAGTACTCCATCACTTATGATTTGGGCACGAATACGTGACCAACTGACAGTAAATCAGGAGAGATCGACATACACCTACTGGTATATTCTAATATTAGTTCGGGAATTGAGCGCCTGATGATTCTAGGGACTACTTACCCGCTTCACTTGCATTAAAACAATTTTTAAACCCAGTGATGGTGGGGTGACAAACTCATAAATGCCGTCGTGACCTCGCCACTGCGTTGCCCACATTAAGATGACTCATCTGTCTAAGCGTGTTATCGTTTGATGGAGTTTTTGTAGCAACTGATCTCACATGTTGCCATTTGTAAGCATTTGAAATACCCAGGTTAGGTATGGATTGAAATCGTGATGGAGCTAAACAGCAAATGCACAAAGCAACGATACTAAATGACAGTTGCTGTTTTTTGGGTTCAAATGGGTAAAAATGAAGCTCTGTCAATCTAGTCATTGATAATGGGGTGCGGAAAGTGCAGAGTGGGAAAACGCGGGCTACTCACTATGCCCTACTCGAATTAGTTGTAGAAAAGATGCGGCATGTAGCAACTGGTCTACTTGTCACCTCCCCTCTTGTTGTAGCCTTCGTGCATGAAAATTGAAATCGCATCAGATCACACGTTTTGCAACAGCTTTTATCCAGACACTTGTAAAATCGTGCGGTTGCGCAATCTCGCCCACTTGGAGTGCAAAACAGCTGCTATTTTTAATCATACTAAGCCAAACTCTTTGCGACCTCAAAATTCGAGTAATCTGGAGTGTTTGGCGTCAAACTGTCATATTTTGAAGTCCCAATGCTTGATTTTTGCGGAATCTGAAAAAAATGAACGCACATTACAAGTAATCGAGTTTAAATGGCACTGATCATTCGCTAAGTCGTTGCAAATAACAATAAATACAGTTTTAGAAGTAGTAAACCGTTGCGCTTCGTGCAATCCACAGATAATTTGAAATCACTTGTTGCAGGTTGTTTAGAAGTTTTTTCCTGAGTAGTACTTGTGTAGTTATAAAAATTAGGCAGCATGCACATATTTCTGAAGCCATAGGTGTTATCAAGTCGCCTAACTTCTGGTTATGTTGTTATGTCCGACAATCAGAGTCGTTTGTCGCTCAGAGCCATGGTGGCAACACCTAGTAATGATAAGACGGGCCTTTGACTGCGTTGTTGTAGTTAATCACGCAGGTATTGCGTCAATAACACAAATGGCCTGCCCAGTTGAATCACTTACATTCGACCCACTCATCAAATCATGCCATCTTGCCATCCGCAGAGGATCTATTTCTGAGTCAACTGGTGTGCGGTATTTCCGTTTTAAGTATCTTTCCTTGTATTACTGTCTGCATTGCATTGATAGCAACGGGGAGGGGAATGGTGGGCTAACATTGGTTTGCTTAAGCCATCGTGTAATTTAAACTAGTCTAAGGTTACTGGGCATGCAAACTTCTCCACCTCCTGGTGACTGGTTTGGTAACTTGGCCCACGTTTATAAAGGACAAGCAGCTCTTCCACTGACGGGCAGGCCTCAATCATCGGAGCCGATACGAAGACGGCCTCAACGCGCATGCAGACTTCTTTTTGGCTGTAAGCATCTTCGACACTTTTGGTAACGTCAACATTCATCCGAGCATATAAGAGAGTTGCGTTAACCTCGGTAGTGGCACTTCATTGTGCCTGCTATGAGATAGGCAGAGTTGCCTAGCGCAATTCATACCTTGCAGTTCTTGCTCAAAAGAATAGTCGCCTTTAGAGCAGGAATCATTTGGAGCAATCTAAGCTCCGGTTTGTAGCTGAATGTAAAGTTAAGCTTCAAAGTACAAAACCACTGATTTTTAAACTATCCGGAATCAATGTTTGACAGTTGTGCGTTTTCATTCGAACAGGGTTTAGCTATCTGTTGAGGCAAGGCGCATTTATACACTCAGAACTGTAGTAAAATAGTGTTTGCATAGTTTAACTTCACTCTAAAATAGAAATCGATAGATATAGAGGGCAGTTTCTCTGAGTAGAAAGACACGAAATATGCCCGCTAATTTATTCCATTCTGTCATGCAGCTTACCCAGAATTTGATGGTTTGGGGGAGCTGTCAATAGTTCAATCACCTTTCTAGACCAATATGTTTATTCTTCACCACCTCTTGCGTCATTGCTCACTTACCCTACTCCATGGAGGTGCAACTGCTCTCGCTGGCCCATTCGAACCGCGTAATCTTGGACTAAAAGCGCTACCTGGATAGGGTCCTGGACTACCCTGAAGGAAGTAATCGATGAGTCAAAGGCAGCGTGATTAATCGAGCGGCTGCCATTTTTGCCAAATCTGTCAGGTTGTTGCGCCTTAATGGAGACAGAATAAAAAAGCATACAAGCATATAATGGATTATGGCTTAGTCTCAGTTTAAATTGCTTTCTTAAAAGTCTTCTTTTGCTCCTGTTACATTTGTGGTCCCTAATTTCGCTTGCTAAATTAAGCTCGTTGAGGACGTTAATCAGTGCACAACCCTGTTGCTCGTCGAGGAGGCTTAGACACATTAAGCCATATGATGGATGTGAGGACCAAAAAAGGCGCAACGGGAGTACTTAGATGATTCCATACACATGTTTAAATTAAACTCATTGTTAACCGATTGAAGACATGTCGATATAGAAAGCAGATGGCACTGCCACCTCCCATCCAGTCGCATTATTTTTAACCATCCTCTCTCTAGAGCCGCTGTAAAGTTCGTAACTAGTTCCTCTGAGACACAGAGGAGCTAAGTGCCCATTGGTTTCTTCTTTTGGTCGTGTCAATAGAACGAAACTGCAATCTGCCATTCCACATCCGCTATGTTGCAGGCTGGGTTCGAGCACATGCCATCAGTACAATAAATCGATTGCCACTTTTACGCTCATGCTGATCTCATTTAATGCCTCTGCGGCACGACTCAGAATGACCAACCGCCCATGCCTAGTAATTGATCCGTGTCACATGCTTGCGATGCAACGGTTTAGCTGTCCATTTTAAATGCAAACAACCGCTGTTTTTGAGAATTGGTGGAAACTATAGCAAGAAGTAGATGACATTGCTTTTTAATTAAGGCAAGTAACTGATGCATGGAAGTCAATACGCTTTAAAGCATTATCCACCTCTATTGTGGAAGGAAGAAGGCAAACAACTATACCCTTGTTTAGTTTGTGCTGACTGCTTTAATTTTGCCAAGATCAGTAAGATCTCTTTGTGTTAGCTTTCGTATTTACGAGGGAGTAGCAGGCTAAGGCAGGCTGTTGAAACTATTTACAATTATTTCTACTCTGTCATGATAAGGTGAATGAGGAGAGGAATAAGTTTAGGTCAAAATTTATCCAATCGGCCTTTTGGCATTCAAGGTTCACCAAAATAACTTCCTTTATTGTCACATACTCGATAAAAAAATACAAATGCACATTTTACTGTAATGAATTAAAATAAGCACAAAACCCTAAAAGGTGTATGACATCTAGCCTCTTACGACCGGTACATCACTGTGAAGCCTGTAACTGCCGTGTAAAATTTGCATTTTTTACAGTTACACCGAAATATGTTGCTCTAGAACATAACGCCGTCAAAGTGAGCTTAGTACATCGCAATGTAGTTTGCGTGTGCAAAGAAAGATATTGTGCTCAATTGTGTGTGAAAATCCATGATGAACTCCTAATTTCATTTCATTGCTCTAAGAGTTGATGCAGTTGCATGCTCATCTTTACAGCTGAGACCAAGATATCGTCGGTGCGTGGTAATGGCAGTCGTTTTAGTCTGTGTGCATAAATGCAGCATCATTTGGCCTCTACTTCATCCACAAAAATCACATAAGCTTACTCACTCATATCTCACCCTTGGCACTAGCGGTGATTACCACAGGCTTCCACAATTCTTCCATCATATGCTGGAGAGTAGACATGGACAGTCAACTACGAGATGAACTCAAAAAATGGCATTGATGAGGGCTAACTCGTGGGCAGAAGGAGATGGGAGAAACGCAAGATTTTACTTCGAAAAATGCCAAGGCTGAAACCAAAACAGGAAATGAGGGAAGAACTAGTCCTGGTCGCAATAAAAAGCAATGAGGAAATCTTAACGGTAACCAAGTAGATAGACAAGATGCGGTGGGGCGTGGTCACGTATTGCGTGTGACCCACTCTTTTAAAAGAATGTAAGGATAATAGGAGGATAATGAGACACCTACAGTGGTGTCACTGGAGTGGAACATAAGAGAGAGTTGCACCTAATTCCTTTCGAGTTTACGACAAATCCTGTTACCTGGGGAACAGAATTAAGAACATTACCAACCTCTAAGCCTTTCTCGTGGATTCTGAGTGGCGAAAGAAACATTACTGAAATGATCAGTGTTGGCTGCATGCTAAGGAAGAGAGACGCATTAAGTCATGCATTATCTAATCGAGTCTAGTTCACCTTGGCCCTCTGCCACGCGTCTCTATTGGGTCAGCGACTGAAAGCATACGGTTTCGATCCTGCACGTCTGCTACTTGTTTCATAACTACAACATGAATTATAAAGATGCATAAAAATGGTGAGGGCATGGGTTTGGTAAGGAGCAGAGCAACTCGACCGTAAATATAACGACAAAATCAGCAAATTTAGGTTGTCTGTGGGTGTTTCTGATTCTGTACCATCGACAATGCTTGCTTCCAACTAGAGAGGAGTGTAAGGGCGGCTCGACCTCCCCAGCATAAGCGAAGAAAAGTAGTTGCACTACTACAAGAGATGAAGGGTTGGAGTGATGTGGACGGAAAGAAGGGATTGGAAAACGGAGAGAGCAATGAGGAAGCGAATGCAGGAAACAAATCGCTACTGAGTTCTAATGCCTCTGTGGAGTTTGTGGCTTTATTTGGGAAATGCTACGTAACACTAATTTCCTAGTTTCAAAAATTCCTACATCAAACCATCTATTTATACATCCGGCCATCTATTTGCGATTGCACAACTGCCGCAATAATTGCTGAGCTATAGTCAACTATAAATTATTAATTAGCTAATGCTGTGATGCTTACTATTGGTACACAGACCTCTCTTAATGGGTCCATTGAAGAATGCTACCATCTAAATAAATACTTCACAGACAGGTAAAAATGAACAAAAAGGATAAAAGACAGATAATTTTAATAGGTAAATAGAGAGAGGAATGGCAAGACTCACCCTTACTCTCTACTAACCCCGCCTTCAGCCTATGCATTGGTCCGCTGGCGTTCTTTGAACGGAGAAAGGGGATTGGCGAAAAAATTAAAGGGCACATAGTGCTAGAACGAAACGTAGCGGAGGAGGAAGGCATGGAATGAACTGGGTCTTGGGAAGGATTATGGACCAGAGAATCGCGACGAACACCATGCCTAGCCTTGATGTGACTAAAGTCTTCCCCATTACATGCATGGAATCGATCGGTGGCACGTGTTGCATGGTCTACTGCAGTGTCGTGTCTGTTGGCTCAGAAAACAAAGGTGCCATAGCAACTTCAGGTTGGATGTGGCGCCAGGGGCTAGTGCGCTTGCGCCTTTTCATCTTTGCTAAACGCTCTCCACAGAAGAGATCTGAAGGCAGCATGCTCTTCTCCAAAGCCTTCCAACCTCGCATAGCACACGGTCAAGGTACATCTCTTACCTCCAAATAAACACCCTATGGAGTTCCCAACTTGGCTCCTTAGTGAGTAAACAATGCTGCACACAGCGCCACTGTTGGTAAAATAACTGCTAAGATAGTGAGGTGCAGACATATCCAGCAGTCAATCTTATTCACTTTCATTCGCACATTGCCAACCAAATTTGAGTCGACTTTTCTTCAAGATAAAGCAAATGCAGATGCAATAAAGTGACGATCCCAAGGCAAAGGTCCCAGTTGAGTACACCAATAATCATTTTCTTGTACGCAAATCGGACTTGCTAAAATTGGAGTTCAGTGGATATACTTCGACCTCGTGACCAAAGGCAACGCAGGTTAAGTCACCTCGATGCAAAACTACTTGAACATTCAAAGAATGAATAAGCAAATTGAAATCATTAGCCCTGCTAGTTTTTAGGTGCTCTGCCTACTTTTCGCTTCTCCGCTTCAAGTAGGCTAAGGTTTTGCAAATACCCACAGCGACCTTCAAAGATTGACATGAACGTGCTGCTCAGAGCTAAGTACGATTTCGTTTCGTCGAAGCATGTACCCTAATTAGTGCCAGTGGTGCCAAAACTAACACCATTCCGAAAAGTTCATTTTTGTGTTCTCATAATTCCTACTCTCATGTTTGACCGTTAAACACCTTCTGGAGCAACACGCCGACACCTACCTTAGCCTGATTGGTTATAACCATCTACAGTTATGCTTTGAATGCCTCGACACTCATTGCAGAACAAAGATAAACAGAGGCAGTGAATGTGCGGGACTGTGTCCATCCAACGTTGGGCGCTCATTGATTTCGAGCCACTTATCGCACATGCATGCACGCCTGCGTCATACCAGCCATGGCAAACCACCAGTCGATAAATGACCACTAACCCCGAAGTCCTGTTGATCAAACAAGTCATGTGGATGGAGCCATGATGATTTAAATCGTTGGTGTTCAAAAGAACTCATTTCAGTCACTTCGCAACCCACTGATATGCAACTAACGCTGCGCCCTCTCTTGCTATATTTGTAATGTGCGCGTTCGCATTGTTCGACAAGGTGGTAGGCGATTTACTAATTAAACCTGCAAAAATGTCAGAATGGGCACAAACGAAATAGGGTAAAGATTCACAAGTTGACTTGTTAAACAATCACTCTGCTAGATGTCAGCATAACTGTGCTGGAGTGTGCACCAGACGAGTTGCGTATCAGCCGGCTGAACAGAGCCAGCCACGTAGAGTTGATGCCTCAGCAGTCGGGGTAGAGCATATGAAACATTGCAAACACACTTTACAATGGAACGTAATGTAGCAACAAAATTGTGCTTTTACAAATTATCCTGCCTAACTGGAGAAGCACTGGCCGATGTGGTGATGGCAACTGCGATGAGTGCTGAAGTCTTTGTTGCCAGCAACACCAATCGCCAAACTACGACTACGTGCCTCATGCTTGTGGCCATCGTCCGACTGTTAGAGCGTTGGTGTTGCATTTAGGACCAATGCCAGTTGATGCAATCCTTGCACTGCTGATGGTGTGTTCCTTGCCCATTCATCGCCTTCCTCTCCATAAAGCCATACTTATTTGCCAACTTATATCGATTATTATTTCAGCAATGGTTTCCTTTAATAAGTTCATGTTTATGAATTCCAGCAGGTCTATTCGCCCTATTATCTGTCACAAATCCGTGACCACTCTTGTTTTGAGAACCCAATCATTCATTTTACCACTCATTCCAGACATTGTTCAGTCGCTATAAGGCTGCCCGTCTGCTCATCTGCGTACTTCGTTCGGCTTTAAAAGGCATTTCTTTTAGACCTAGTTATTTACTGATTGCTGGATTTTCAATCCCCCTTGATATCATTTAATCTTCAATGGACTTAGAATAGATACGAACATGCCTCAGACCAATTATTTTAGCGACGCGTCCCTAATGAAGGCCTTTCCATAAAATGCAATGCCAGAGTGGAAGAGTAAGGTCTCCTTTTGTAGGACAGTGACCTCTTCAATCAGTTACCAACCAGCTATTGCCTTCTTGAGCCTTGGAAATGATGGACTCAACCCTCATTGTGATGAGCGGTACAGAATTAAGCTTTACCACTACCATAATCATGGAATTAATCGCTGTAATGGTTCAGAGTTAAGATTCCATAGTTTGGCATCCAAATCGCCTTTAGAAATTTTGTAAGTACTCTAGCAAAGGCAATGAGTCATGCTGACCAGTGGTATAGATGCGATCGGTCCACCGTACTGATGGCATTTACCTGAACCCAGCCTCCTATGTAGCGGCTGTGGAATGGACGCTTAGAGGCACAACTTCGTATTCGAATAAGAGATTACTTACTTCTGTGCAGATCTGAAGTTCTGCCCTGGTGACACGGTGAGGAGACGGTACCGGCAGACACTTAGCTCATTTGTGCCTCAAAGGAACCTTGCACAAACCTCACAGCGACTCTACAGAGGGAGCAGTTGGAAATGATGCGGCTGGCTGAAAGGCAACACTGTCGTCCATTTCCCGTACAGCACATCTTTGATTGGTTAACAACAAAGCTGGTTTCAACATGTTTTACGGATTATTTAAATACTCCTGCTTCGCCCTTTTTGGTCATACAAATGGAAGATGGGGCTATTCAATGGCCACGTGGGTGGGGTGACATGCGAATCAGGGATAGCGATTAGGGCAAAAGGGTACAAAACCAGCCTTGGAAGTAAGGATTCAGCCTCACCGTGCTGCTCAGTTAAATCGAAAGGGCCTAAACTAGTCAATGGACACATGAAGATCTCACTCAAAGTGAGAGTGGCTAGGCATTTGTGCATATCCTCCAAACTTCACTATCGCTTCCGATCGTCCGACCGTCTATTAAGCTGTCGATCCAGTGATCCCAGCCAAACTTTCAGTGTCTTATTTAGTTTTGTTTGACCAAGATGCTGATACCGATACATGCAGAAGTGCGTTTGTAGAGCCGCACATGCACATCACTCACAGTGGCAGCCACATCGCAATGAAAATTGCCTTAGAATTCCTTTCTTTCAACTACTGGTCTTGCCATCTAATGACTTACCTTCTCATGAAAGCCACCTCCCAAACATAGCCAATTGGTGATACACAAGAATTGCCTTACCCCAGCAATCAGTCGTTTAATCGCATGGGCAGTGCATGTGCCTTTCATTCACATCACCAAGCCCAACAAATGATGCTTTAGGTCGTTCCAATTTTGAGGCTGTGCATTACAGCGGTTAAGAGAAGTCGGTGTTGATGTGTCATATGCCTGCTGCGTTCCATCTCGCGCTGTAGTCAATGCAAGTGCCCCCACATTTGTTAAAAGCTAAGTGAAATGTCACAAGCGTTTTAATTGTAGCTAATTTCATGTTCGTGCGCAAACATAGGTTGAAATCGCACCTAGACTTGCGGCAGCATTTGCCACTGCTTTGCACGCTATCCTTACTCACGAACCTCAAAGGCTCTCAGTGCTTGCTACTGACGAGAAGCGAGTAGAATGAGGTAATGAACTGAAATAATTGATGGTTAATGGAATGGCATTTGTCTACTGACTGATTTGGAGCACTGATTACAAACGAATCGATGCTAGCCGCGGCTGGGGAACGCCGCATAAAACGACAGCCCTGTTCTTAGGCCGCACACAAACTTTGAAGTGGATCAAATTTCTTTAGGAGCTGCAAATTCTAAAATTATTAGGCGAGGGCTGCTTGAAACATTTCAGAGGATGACAACCTTGCACAATCCTCGAATGGTTTGCACTACCGATACCCACTTGGGAGGCAAGGACAATCACTGGCTGCAGTTTGGCGCCTCCAGCACCCCTCAGTTACTCAGACTCACCATCAAGTCCCATTTAATCCAGCGTTTGACTTGAACATTAAGCATTCCACGTCCACGTGCTGTCGCGCTTGCTGTTACCAAAGCTCTCCTCATACTATGCCACAACATAGTTCACTAGACCACATCCTACGGCACTGCGCAGCACCACTGTACCACATGTGCTCTCGCTGAGTTTAGACATTGAAAGCACCGGTACATTAGGAGTGGTGATGATTGGAATGACAATGTTAGGGCACCAGTGAAGTTGTTAGCAGGGGACAGTGAGCAGAGTTGGTAGGATGAGTGAAGCATGAAGAGTGCACAGAGCGCAGCGTCGAAGCCATTGACGGTGTGCGTGGTGTTGAGGTGAGCAGATGTGTAAGCGGTGGTGAGATTATGGGGTGGTGAAAGGGACATGGATGGATGATGGATAAAAGTATCAAAGGGTGACGCAGTAGGAGACTAATTAAATCTATAGACTGTTGATCCATTCGGTATGCCTGCTTAAGTTTGAATTTTACATGCGTTATGGCAACCTTCATTGCAATCCAGTCAGAGTATACAGGCAGTTTACATCGCTACACCCTAAACGCCTTTGCTGTAGTTGACCCATCGCCGCGTCTGCGTGTGTAAAGGCGCGTGCAAAGGAGAATTGAGAAGCAAAGCCGCAGTAACGGCATTTGTAGTGACCCGAGATCGAACGGAGGATACTTAGATCTTCAGTCTAACGCTTTATCGACTGAGCTATCACGAAACGGTGAGATGTGTGATTGAGAACAAACACAAGGCTCACCAGAACGTGCTGGTGCGTGTCGAATTTACATCATCTTAGTTGCCCACAGTCATCTGTGCACTGGCCGTGAAGACCTTGTCGTCGACAATGCTAATGTTGAGTGTTGTTATACTGTGGTGAACTCAAGCAGTGCAATGATGTAGGGCACGTTTGCGTGACGCCGACGACGGGAGATGAAGAATGTCGGGAAGGCGACTCGATGGTTGAAGGGGCAGTGCAATAAACAGCGAAATTATTGGAAGTTTCCTGCGCGGGTTCGGGCACTGCTTGGAGTGCTAGTGAGCAATCGCAGGTAAATCCTTTTTGACTTCTTTGGCTGCGCTAGCTTCTCCTCAAGCCGTGGTTCTGCTGGTCTACTCTGTTGGCTCCTCAAGACTCTGGAACTCGACGGTAGCATTTGATAAGCGGGTGATAAATGTATGCCGCACTGGTATGTGCAAGAAGTAGAAGGACAGGACGAGAAACGGACAGTATGTTGAAAAGCGCACGGACGTCGTGAGCAGGACTTGAACCTACGCGGGGAATCCCCAATGAATTTCAAGTCCATCGCCTTAAACACTCGGTGCATTTCAGTAAAAGAGATGTGCCTAAAGCGACATCCAGCTTGCGACCTTCAGGTTATGGGAGCGACGCACTGATCAACTACATGGAAAGCATTTCAAATAACATCATGCCGTTCGCTTTTCCGTAAGCATCCCAAAGCGCATGGTCGCTCTACTCCGTTTCAGCTTAATTTCAGCAAGCGAGTGCGCCTATTTATCGACACAATCAAGCATGTAATGCTGGGTTAATGGAAACGGCGCATTAAAATTTACTCTATGAAATAAAAAATCTAAAGAATTCTTTACGATACCGCCACACAGCATCCAAGTCATCAACGACATCCAGGTCGAACTCACGTAATTCAGCAATGGGCACAAGTTCACAAATCGGTTGTTTATGGTTGCCCCTCTTAAGTTGCCGCCACCAAAGGAACGTGAAGCAATTACTTATGCCCTTCAAAACGAGAAAGTGGAAGCGATCCAATGTTTCGCATTGTGAAAGTCGCAGAGGCACACAAGGGATCATGTCACGCAGGGGCCCCAATTTATGTATCAAACAGAGATAAGTGGTGAGCAGTTTAATTTTAAAGCATGACTTAGAATATGTAGCTACTCTACTGCCACTGAAAGGCTGTATCACAAACCACTTCACCACAATGTCACCTTTATCTATTTTTGAGCCTTACTGGAAGCGCTTACCCTAGTCAACAATATGGATCTCGGCGGATGATGTGTTTGGTCTCGCCTTACTTTGTTCTCCTGCCCCTACCACCAAGGGGAATCTGCGGTTAAGCGGCGGGCTAAATGTGATGAACGCAGCCGTTAATTCTCCTTCACGATTAATTCATACGAGATTTTTGTCACTTCCGAACACTTGTTTTGGGTTTCGCTTATGATTGCGCTTGCAGAAGGTCTAGTCTTGGCATTGTGACTTGGAGCGCTAAAAAATCTGTGTTAGAACCTGTAAACAATCAGCATCTTTGATGTTCACTTTGACATTACCTGTTTAGGCACGATCGATAAGGATCTTCGCAACTCTACTTTTATCCTATTTGGGCAATTCATTCTACTACTGTGGATCATTTTCTGAATGGGAGGAAATAATGCATACGACATGGTGGTAATGAACTAATTTTAACTCTTTCTTTGCCTCATATCACCGGTTTGAATGTCGCATATGCCAATCCTACGGCAAGCTCGTTATCTATTAATATTTCGCTTTGACGTCGATGACTGATTTAAATGATAGGACCAGAGCAGATAGCCTAAAAAGGACGATACTTTAGCTTGCGCTACTTATTTCTACGCCATTAACTCCCCTTTGTTACCTCACTCTATGTTTACCCAGCCCCATAAATCTGGTTCTATTACACTGAATCAAATTACCGATGTAGCAATAATGGCAGTTAGTTAAGTGTGATCACCCTTAACTCCAATACCATCTCATATCACGGAGCATCAGGTCCATACACAGCATCGGTTATGGAGCTCTGATTTACATGATATTGGTACCAACAGCAAGAAATCAAGTCGCGACTCATTGTTTCTGATAAATTAATTTAACTTGCGTATGCACATATTTATAACTGGGCTAAGTGCTAGAGTCCCGAAAAGTGGATTTAATGCTATTTGTACTCGAATAAACTGAAATACGATTGCCTTGGACAGCGAAACGCACTTTAGGGTAGCACATAACAATTGATATGCTCTGTTTCTTGACTTCATTTCACCTTCTACTACTCCTTTGCTGACATATCCAATCGGCTTTTAAACCATCTGGTAACGCAGAATGACGAGCAAAATGCAAAACCAGCGATTTGCTTAAAGATAATGGGTGTGCACACCCCTTCCCTGCTTATCCATATCCAGTCCGAGAAGCCGAAGCGAAAGGCTAGAATGGTGATTTTAATAAGCGCCGACGACATCTGAATGCTTTCGCGTAGGGATTCCTACAGATCTTCGTGCTAGAAACGTGTTTAATGCGATAGGCAGCTACAGCTATGAACTCTGTCCCTGGGATGATGCAGGTGTCCACATGCTCAATGTCTGCTGTAGAATTAATTTGCATCCTTTTGCATTTGGGCAACACGCGGTTGTTTCTTCAGATGCCAAGTGATGCACTCTGTGGTAGCGCGGAAGGCAGATCTGCATGCTGTGAGCAAATACCTGAACGAAGACATAGCTGAATTTAGAATAAACCTCGCAATGACAGATTTAAGGGCCAATGTGCAGTATTGGCATCGTTGGCAATCTTGACCAGCTTAAAATCTACACCACGGGCCATTGGTTTCAAACCTTCTTAGTATGGGTTGCATGACACGCATACGTGAGAAACTAAAAAAACACACAAAGGCGCCAAGTTGGGTCATGTTTGCAAGACAGGGATCCAATCAGCTGTTTACAAAAGTGAATCCTTTACGCCTGCATACCTACATTGATTTGGATAGAGTTGGATGGCTAAAAGTCTGACACGGAATGTAAACATTAGAGCGAAGTCTGTACAGATCCTGATCTTTCGGCACCAAGTCCATGAGAAATGTCCACCTCTCATAAACCTCCGAGCCGATAGTCCAGAGTTATATCCAAAACGATATTGTAGCTGCTGTTGCGGTTGATTTTGCTGCAATCCGTGATCGACATTTGAGTCTCCGAATTCATGCAAATTTCGGTAACTGTCATGAGTGACATAAGCTGGCTTGAAACACGTACTTCCATTGCGGTCGATTTGGCAATGTTCTGATGATGGACAAAGTGGATTTTGTTGCTGAAGATAGCGTGCCACAAATTCTACATTGCTAGAATGCGGGACCGCCTCTTGGTTAAAAGTGGTGAAATGAGGTGATGTGTAAAAAGCCGTCCTTGAGTACCGCATTGACATCAAAATATTTTGCAAGTTCTGTGCTCCAGCCAACAGGAATTCATGTGTACTAGATGGAAAAATGGACAAGGTGACAGAAGCTGGTATTTGGGGAGGCAAGTGGTAACTGCTACTTTCCTGTCCTTCGCGACACATATGTGACGACCATACGCGATACTTATCCACTGAGTTGCCTTATCAGAAATTTAAAAGCAAAAAAAGTGCTTTTAATGAAAGTGGAGCAATTAAATTGACGGCATAAAATTTGTGGGCACATCCTGGCAAATTGCATTCAACGAAAAGACTAGATTCGCGGACTTCGTGCCACGCATGAATTCCAGTAGGAGCTGTTAACACTCAGTAACGTCAAAAGGAAAAACATGGTAAACAGCCCACTTACTTGCATACCTACCTTCACTAGCACTGAGTTATGCATGGGCTTAATGTTAAAATAAAACCACCAGGAGTTTAGTAAATTGGTTTTTTACCTTTTAGGCACATTATTGCACATATATCTTGTATTCTTAAAGCTAACAACAGCATTGCCTTAGTTATCTCCATTAAAATGAGATCGAAAATTCCGACTAATCTGCATGTAGTTCGGTAACTTTCCTCAGTTACACTATTGCTCAACTTTAGCACAAAGTTGCTGTTGAAGCAATAATGACTCCACGCAGAAGTCGCCAGCTTATACCAATTCCTTTAAAAATAATTTCAAACTCATCTGCGAGGTAGTGCTATCTCTTAAGATCAAATACTTCGCATTATCAGCAGCAGGGCTTGAGTCCAATTCAAAGCACATAAGTTGAGATAAATTCAAAGCGCGTCAGGATTTATTGCGCAAAGGAGATTATTACAATGCCTTCTTTAATTAAAAATGAAGAATTCTGACACTCAGCATGGTTATCCAACTGAATGGCCATGGACTTATATCAGAATTGTTTACTCCTGCAAACTAAACTTTAGGCACCACCCAGGGCACTGATAGACCACCTCAATTGAAAAGTTTGCAACGATCAGCGATTAACATTGATTAGGTTTGGGGTTTATTTCCGTTTTCGGATTCCTTATGCATTCAGCAAAGCCTTATTTTTTTGAAACAAAGGAAAAGAGATTGTGCTGCGTGCAAAGACTCTTCTTTGCTGGCACCATACCGAACTTTTCGACTAAACATCCGAGCTCATAGCTGTTACCAAGCTTAGGACCAAGCCTGCGATTATCGTTCTCACTAACCGCAATTTCGAAGCATATCATCACATTTCTTTGTTGAGTTTGCTCCCAGTGACCAAAATTTTTAACAAATGTTGTATGCTTTCTTGCCAATTTTGCTCTTACTGATTGCAATTTTGAAGTATTCATCCACATCTCACCAGGAATTTCGCGCCCATTGACTGCAATTTCCAAGCATTTATTAAAAAGCACTGCAAATTTTGCTCAATTTGGCTGCGATTTCGATGTGCGAATCCTCACTGCACTGCCAAGTTCGCTCACACTAGCTGCGATTACAAAGTATCCATTCATAAACACTGCAAATTATGCCTTCATTGTCTGCAAATTCGAGGTTCTGATCTACTCTACACTGCGAATTTTGCTCTGAATTACTAAAATTTTAAAGTGTTCATCCACACTCCACTGCTCACTTCATTCCGCAAGTGAATTCACTCTCAATGCTTACCCACGTTGTTTTTAGCCTGGCAGTTCATGCAAGTTTTACTCCACATGCCCTTTCTACTTGAAAATTTAAAGCACATAGATATGCCAAATTTTAGATGATTGGTTGATCAAACAGACACTTCCGTGGGTGCGAGCTTGGCTAGTGGCAAATTCAACGCCTCAGTAATGAGGCAGCGGCGACTTTGCTTTGCCACTTATTGACGATATTAGTGCTTGCTAAAGGTCTTTGTAAATCACAGTCTTTTCTAAGCGCTAGCTCTGAATGTAGACCCACTTGTATAACATACAAATCGAGAATGCGGAATAGGGCAGAATGGTCAAGATTCCTGCACGCCTTTGCTCCGTGATTCATCCACAGCTCTCGGAAAGCGCTAGTATACTAATTTGTTTTGACCAGGTAAAAGAACTGGTGATACATTAAATGTGGCATGCATAAGTCAATTCCTGTTGAAGATTAGGGAAATTATGGTTGACTGAGTCCTACTTCACCAATGGTTAGCATAATATTTTCAGGTTTGATCGGTTTTGCGTCTGACAGTAGCTGACTATATCAAGGTGTAACATTCGATAAGTATAAAATCTGAAAAAGAGGTGGGATCTTAGAAGCGTTCTCTGTAGACATCTACGCTCGTTACTCGAGTTTTTGCTTTTACGTGCGCAGTGCCTTTTTCTGACGTGATGTATTGGTATGGGAATCCAAGGCTGTGATACCAAACAGCAAGCAGTGTAAAGCAAGGTTGAAATGCGTAAAACCTGCGCTCTGCCGTCTCATTTCCCGTTCTACCCCTATTTTTAGTTTGCATTTTACTGTATGATAGCTGATTAGAAAATATCTGACACATGAAGATTGTTTCATTTGACCGAACCTAAACCGCCGTGTGATTCTTTTTTTAGTGGTAGAATCGCGAGGCGTCTATAAACCTCCAAATGGTAGCGTATGAGAAGAAAGAGGTGCAAACAAGGCGAGGTATTTTATAGGGTTTGGGGAAGGGTCAGAGAGAACATATGCACAGATTATCTTTCCCTTATTTACAGTCTCTGGTAGAAGAGGTGTAGGTGTCAGTGTCGTGTTGTCGAAAGAAAATTAGCATGAACCAAAAACCTGCCACATTTGTACTTTTCTTTACGTTTAAGCTTCCAGGGCACTATTTCTGCAATTTACCACATTCATGTATGCTTTGTGTAACAAATGAACGATTGTTTATGCAGATATGTTAAAGTCTTTGTTGGCAAACCTCAATGATAGCATTTTACAAGTCGAGTGCAATCTTGGCCGAATATCGGCACTATGGTGGGATGGAATGCTCAACTTGATCTGTCCTTTGGCAGGTGATATCACTCTGCTCTTTCTCGCATTCGTTCAATCATGGAAGTGTGTCGGTTGATAGCAAAAAGAATTCCGCGCTATTGACCATTGCATATGAAATGATGACCCACCTCCCATTTCTTTTAGTCAAATTTATATCGGGAGCCCTGGACACGATGGTAAATGCACTTCCTCAAGGCAATGCAACATTAGGATCCGTAGTGATAAATGGTTGTATCTTTATTGTTATACACCGAGTTTAATTCCAAGATCGCAATTTTAGATAACCACAGATTTCTTACCAAGTTCAATCACTTGCAAGAGACTACCATTTGGTAAACCATGCGGTGCTCGTTCGGAAGCACGTAAAGCATTTGATCCTGCACTAGAAAAATAAAAGTACTATCTGCTGCTAAGCCAGTGGTTGTGAGTATGAACACATTACCACATTTGAGAAATATGAATAATCTATCTTTTGCAGTACATGGGGGTCGAAACAAGTTGATATTGGCTTTCGAAGCTAGTTCAAAGCGTTGCCTGCAAATAAGGAGGTGGGTGAAAGGCTAAAAGTTCAATCTGAACTTGAATGGAATAATCACACGATGTTTAGGAACCACTTGAGTGAAACATTTTGAGATCACCAACTTGGTTAAGGCGAACAAAGGAGCACTTGTAATATCTGGATCTAAGGAGATTCAGACCACGAAAATTACTGGTAAACAAATGCCCTGAACGTCAAAGTGTGGTCAAGAGTCCTGAAACAGGATTATAAAGCCCGCGATTTACAGGGTAAATGAATCCAGAGCACTTTAATATAGGCAGGCGCTAAGAACTGATGAATCTGCAAGTATGATTGCGCCTTATAACATGGCCCACATGTGTTTGAAGAGTAAAATATGCCAAATCGTGAGTCAAGTTTTCAAGAAAATATGTGCCAACACACCAAAGGAGTTGCAACTGCTCACCCACTTTGATGAGTCGGAAGTCACTTCTTAGAATATTCAGCAGTCAGCAAAACATCACTTGCTTCGCTTTCTTGCGTTGTTCAGACTTAAATGTTCTAAGGAGGATTAGTTGCTCCACAAATAGCGGCTCGCAAAGATTTTGTAGTCACAAATAAATAACCGTATATTGCCCCAGTGCAAACAAATGTACATGTGCATGGAAAGGAAATGCCCATTGAGTTCGCTTACACAAAGATGCCACTCTTAATCTGAAGCTATTTTTGGCGCAAGAAAACAGACTCCTATATTTTGCTTTGTAGCATCAGGTAGACACTCAATGTGCTCCTGCATTCAACTTTAGAGCGGTAACTGAGACATTGGCAAGGCATGATCCTGATATTTACTTTACTTGGAGCGCACAAAGGCAGCACAATACTACAACACTTTCCATTCTTCTACACTTGCCAAAGGATTTGGCTTTGAGTGCTCGCCTGCGATTAGGGCTAGTCCAACGCTGATTAAAAGCACCTGCATTAACGTACATAATCTATAATAATTGTGTGCAAAGCATAAATATGCGTCGTGCCTAATGTCTCGTTACCTCTAAAGCGCCAGCATTCACTTCGACTGTACTAGCAACCATAACCGCACAAAAGTGTGGCAAGTATCTCAACGATCGGTGAACGGCAAGGTCGCACACGCACGATCCAGTGCCTATTGTTTTTTATGTACTCATTAGTAGACATAGCTTCGGTGGAAACATCGAAAAACTGCCAGTGTTTGCAAAGAAGTAATATGCTAAGTCTCACCGAATTGCGATGATTTGTTCGTGCTGTGTTGCCTTGCTCAACCTCATAAAATAGCAATACCCTTTTTTTGCGCAAAATTTTTCAATGCTTTGCACCAGTTGGCATCTTCATTCCAATCACCCCGAGTTTTAGTAAGAATCCACTCCCGAGTGCAGCACTTGCTGCAACTGGCTCCATATGTGTATGGACGTTTTCCATGGTAGTTTCCATTAAAGAATTCACTATCTCTCACAACTGCACAAACCAGAGACGTGCTGTGCCAACAGCTAAGCAGTCACCCACTCATTCCTTCAGTCAACCAATCAAGCAGTCGTTCTAACAAAATCGCTCTTACGCAGACTTGTATTGACACACAATGAAGTATTGTGGATTATTTCACTCGAGCCGCATGTAGCCACATCACCACATGGCGCAGCCCAGCAGATTTGACCTTGCCCATACCATCTAGTTGCTCGCAAAGAAAGCATGCTAAGCGATACTATATGGTGGTTAGCCACACAACACCATGTTCATTGCCTCCGCTCATCCCTTTTCACTCCTCAACGCACACGAGCTTGCAAGTAGGCACTCAATACTTGGGAGGAAATGGCCTGACAAAGCACACTGAACAGCATCTATGCGTTGCGCCTAATTTGTAGTGGCACACACGCGCTCTTCTCTCACCTGTGTGTAGTGGCCACACACGCGGCTGCAAGTTGTCGATATAACCGTAGTACTTGACTTCACTCTTCCAGCCACAAACCGCTTCGGTGATAGATGGCTTAGTACCACCGACAGCTGCAACATTTTGTCCAAGTCCCTTGTAATGTCAATGGTACCTCCAGTCCGGATGCTCGAATCTGCATCGACTGGCCTACTGAGCTGCTAGTACTTCCAGTTCATTCAAGTACTCCTAAATAAGTGCAAACGGACGCCACTAAGTGCTAACAAGTAAGTTATCAGTTCAACTAGTCCATGTCCTTGGAAACCATTAGCCATTACACCAATGTCAAGGACAAAAGCAGGGCCAGGAGGGTATTTCTTTTTGCCTGCTGTTCTCGCGAAAACACCGGTTTTGTCAGCACATCGTTGTTGATCGTACTGTTATATGCCACTTGCCTCTGCCCTTTAGTTTCAGTGCAGGCGCTGGCGCCCAAAGCAAAAGCAGTTAGATCTGACCATTCACGTTGTCGAGTTGACCAAACTGATGAACCTTACCGGTTAAATTTGCCTGACTGCCAAATATTTAGCCTGGTTTGGCCTAATGGATGTTCGGAGCAATCACAACTTGTAACCAGACCGAAAATTTGAAACACAGCTAGCACTGACTCTAGTGAGAGACCGGAACCAACTCTTCCAAAAGTCGACAAAATGCACCCTTCTTCACCCAAGTCCGAAGCATCACCATGGACTGCGCATTGCACACTGAGTCGGTGTTCATAGGAGTAAGTTTGTCAGGTAGTGCTGTGACCATCTATGCCATCTATCCAACGTCAACTGTTGGGTTTGGGGCAGGGTATTAGCAAGTGGAACCACTTATGCAATGACTGATTCCCGCAGTCCCTTTGTGTCTGCCGGCAGTGGTTTGTGTGCATATTTACTGCTCAGCAGCAGGGCGCATGTCTTATCAGCGATTACTTGTAACAATGCAAAATTTACAAAACGTCTAAAATGACTGGGCTAAGTTATTGGTGCGATCAGCATAAAATAAGTGCTTGGATGGCTCATGCTTACGCTCATTAACCTCTTCTATGATGCATCTCATTCTTGTAACAACCTGCGATTGATTCTGCTTACCACGCATGTGAAGCGTTAGTGCTGTAAAAATTAATGACAAAGGTACGATTAGCTGAAGTGCTGGTCCAAAACCAATGGCAGTTGGTGGCAGGATACCAGTTTTTCAGAAAACGTCCTAAGCTCACTCAAATAACTGATCAAGAAAGTTGGCACAGGCAGTGACAAATAGCAAAATATGACTTGAGGACAAGTCCGACACCTTACTTTGGTGCCATTAATGTGACCATTATTTGAAGAGGAGGATGTTAAGATTAATCGCAGTGACAGATGGATGGATAAAAGGCATTACTCTAGAGAATGGGTGCCCTAACTTAAATCAACTTAAATCAGCGTGGTAAACGAGCCGCACGACACAACACGATGTCCATTTCTTCAAAGAAAGGCAGCAGCACTCCAATCACTAGCGCCAATACTAATCACAGCTACAAAACCCTTTGTTTGCTTCCTTGAACTGAAAGGTAACGAACATTCCAGGATGATTCGCGATCCTATCGGCGGCTATCATGAGGAACTATGCTCTACTTCCGTGAGTACTGCTATCCACTTCACGACAGGCCAATTTCAAAATGAGATACGATATGGGAAATCGGCGACCGTCAGACACCCTACATGGGATGGAGCATACTAACTCACCACGGATTGGACTGCGTGCACGCACTAGGTTGTCAAGCTTAAAAATCTTCGTCCTAAAAACTTTGCCCTCTTGATAGGTTAAGATGGGATGCTGACAGTGACGATCCTACGCACAATTATCATGGGAACAACGATAAAGGCTAATAGCCTAATGTTGCTTTTGTTGTAAGGTTAGAAGCCAAAATCGTCAAGATCATGTGGTGAAGCACCAGCTACATTTATCAAAGAGCGTTGGTGGATCTGTGCGCGCTCATGGAAAGACAAGTAAGCGTGATCATTCATTGGTCTAACGACGCCAACGTGCAATGCATCTATTGCTTTAATCCCATTGAAATCATGTGATCACGTGATTTAGTTAAGGTAGTGTGTAACGTGGCAACAAGGATTGGGCTTCGCCGATGTTAGGCTGCATAATTTAGAAATGCAAGTAGAAATGTAAATATTATTGCCTTTCATCCCTTATTTCATGCTCCTCTGCTTCTCGTACTTAAATTAATATTCTTTTGTTTTGGCCCATTATGGATCCCCTAAGAAGATCACTTTGACTTGTTACTCAATCTGCTGCACAAGAGATATCCCTTCATTTGCTAAACACCTTCACTCCCTCACCTTTGCAACAAGTGGTGCTCCTGATCGATGTTAACATCGAGAACACATAAGTAGCAAAACTCAACCGAGAAGGCAATGCGGTTGTTTCGCCTATCCTATGCGCCTACAATACAAAAGATATCACTGCAAAAAATAGCAAAGGTGGAATGTGTAATACATCAATTTTCACCAGCTTACTACTTCTAATGTAGACAAAGAAGTGCACCTCGATCCTCTCACCTTGACCGCGTGACATCAGCAGTTGTCTAATAGATGATGCCAAGACAATGCGACCGGAAAATTGCATACAGTGCTGACAGCGATGCCATCGCTAATCACGAACAAGTGATTAAAAAGGGGCAGTTTGAGGATCTAAATTAAACGTATGGTGAAAGCAATGACTCAGGCGTAAGGGTGATGTAGCATGCCGTCATTGTTGACAACTACAAGGCCCACTACAATGTTCTAATGCCTGTCCAATGTTCCTTAACTTAGTTGCCCATAGTCACCCACGCAGCGGCCGTGAAGGCGTTGTCGTCGATGATGGCAATGGCTGTTGCTGTTGTACTGTGATGAGCTCATGCAGTGCGATGATGCAGGGCACGTCTGCGCAGCGCTGGCGATGGGGATGGGGAGGATTTGAAAGACCTCTTGATGGCTCAGTGGGCAAGGCGATGGACTGAAAATTCAATGGAAGTTTCCTGTGAGGGTTAGGGTCATGCTTGCGGCGCTGGTAAGCAATCGCAAGCAGATCCTCTTTGGCTCCCGTGACCCTGCTGGTTTTTCCTCAAACCATGGCGCTGTTAGTCCACTGTGCTAATTCCTCACTCAATCCTCACAGCCGTATAAATCGTCGGCTGCCGGAACTTGTCAGTCTGTTGAGAAGCACGCGGACGACGCGAGCAGAATTTGAGCCCGCACGAGCAATCCCCAATTGTATTCAAGTGCATCGCTTTAACCACACTCCAATCGCGGCAGAAGCATCCGCCTTTTTATTTTGTTGCATTCGAAAATCATTGCATCTAAGACGAGGTCGAGCTCGCGAACTCCAAACTGTGGGGCTGAGGTGCTGGTCAACTGCGTGGGTGGTATTTCAAATGGCATCAACCCAATTGTTTTTTTGTCAGTACGTCATAACGCATGGTTGGTCTGCTCCGTTTCAACCTTGATTTTGCAAGCGAGTGCATAGGTTCATGAACCATTGAAGCAAGCAGCATTCGATTTAGAAAAACGAGGCGCTAAGGTTTCCAATGTCAAACAAAAGCTGAAAAATTCTCCACGAGTCCACCGCTCAGCAGCCAGGCCACCAACGCTCAGTTAGACTTGACTCGCTTAACCTAGCTCTAGACATAAGGTCGCAAATTGGTTTTGAGAAACACGCGCAGGACCACTTACAACAAACACTAACCTCCGCATCCGCCGTTATCATCCGGAACACAATACATGGGTGGCCGCGGAGGCTTTATGCATACATAACACGCAGTTTACAATCCTTTAGTCTGCCGTTCAATTTTTACACCCGTCTTCCTATCTAATTAAATATAATACTAGTCGATGAAATAGTTTGCCGCCTATTGCTGAAAATTTGCCTCAATTTAAGATGTATGCAGATAAATTCATCGTCTTGCTTGCGTCGTGCGTTACCATGTTCGCGAAAGTGGGGAAAAATACCCGAATCAGATGTCTTCGTTGGCTTAGAGGCAAAATGATGCACAGCCGATAGCAGAATGAGGATCCATTTTGAAGATTGATCAAACAAACCCACGGGCACATGTTCAGACCACAGGATGTGCTACTCAAATAGCATTTGTAAGTTAATTTTCAGGCCATTTATCTGCTCGCAGTTTACGAGTTTCCTTCATTTTCTAGAGTGCTGACGAGCTGGTTTGCAGGAGGTTGCGTATTAAAAATGGCCGATGCGTGTTGCTAACCTCGTAAGCTGTATCCACAAAGAGAGCAATTGAAAAACAATTGTTTTGTCTCTGCTGTTTTCTGTGATGATACAGAAAATACCCTGTGGTTCTCTATGCTAGTTATACGCATCCAAACATTTTCGCAACTTGACACCATATTCGTTTATGCCAACAGGTAACGTGTGGGGCATTGGCAGTCCGTTTCGATCTTCATTGGTACACGCAGATACTTCAGCTTGCGTGCAATGCCTTGACATTTCTGTTCTCGCCAATTTTGCCTCATGACTATGCACTGTACACGCATCCAATTATTTCTTTATAAGCAGAAAAAGGTTTGTTCCCAGCTATCATTGTACCGCGAAAACCAAATCCTCGTATTTTACAGCTAGTTAACATCTTCGTAGCATTGGCAGTTATGCATTTTGCGCATGCATGGCAAGTGGCAGTGAACAGTATCTCTGCGGCAAGAAACCTGCTAGTTGTAGTAAAAGTAATTTAAAGCGTCTTTCGGTGATTTCAACTCATTAATTTCTGCACCAGAAGATTATGGCTGACCTAAATGTGCCGAAAGCTCTGGTTCAGCACATGGATGCTGAGGTTCTATTTCACGTGACGTTATTTGTCTGATGATGTGAGGCGAATGAATGCAACTGCAAAGTGTATTTCTAAGTGCTGAACCTGCGGAGCTTTGTAATCCAATGCTAGCCAAATTTGTGGGCGGCAGTGGACAAAGCGACAATCCGAAAGCGCCTTCTGTGAAGTCTAGTACATAGCTCATTTGGAAGAGGACAGATGAGGAGCGGCGTGACACCGAGTGGACTAAAGAGACGCCTGAAAGTTTTGAGTATGAAAGCCAGTGATCACCACATCGACCCTACATCACTTCCGCTTAGGATAGTTGGGGTTTGTGGATGTGTGAGAGCGAGTACTGCAGACATGAGGGAAGTGAGGAACCCATAGTGAGCAAAATCATCTATTCACCAGTTGCGTACTGCGCACCAACCAAGACTGGCTAAAACATGCCTGCTTGTGAGAACAGTGCATGGCCTGGTTCACACTGCCACCTTACCCGCTCTCGCTAGCACACACCCGTGTGGGTAGGGTGTGATGGTTTGCGTGGCCTAGGCATGTCGCTCAGCAAAGCCGCTGTCGTTGGACCAGTATTCACTACAGTGTCTCGATTTGCGCTTTGCTGACAGAATCGCAAGTTTTACAGCATGCCATATTGGACCAGCAGAATTTAACCACAGCATTGATATTTGTAGTCCCCATGCAGTGTTTGTCAACTTGCATGGTTACATGTTTTTATTAACGCTTGCGGCCATGGAATTCAAGTCAATCATCTTGGCCATTATGATTGATCCGAAATAACATCCTTTTCATAATTGGCTCTAGCAAACGGCATCATTTGAATTCTGGAGCAAGTAGCACTTCTACACCTAAAGAATCATCTCAAGCCCGTTCTTAATAACTGTTGTGCGGAAGATCAACTGCAACCGTTTGACCGAAGGATAAAGACAGTGCATGAGGCATCGCATGGTGGCTGAAGCTAAAGGGTGCTCACTCCTGTTGGGTCAGAGCTAACAATAAGCATTACAAAACTTCAGCAGCAATAAATAATGCCGCATCTGCGAATGAAATAGGCGGTTCATCACAATTTACCATCACATGGCACATGAATGCATGCAATTGTGGGGCTATCAATATGGAAGCTATCCAGCAGCAATGTTTGCCAATGGTGGGTACGCAACCAGGTCGCCTGGTTGAGCAGCAAACATCCTTCAGACCGATCAAATATAGCCTCGGATCTACAGCTACCGTTGCTCGAGTTCCTACTTCAATAGCGAGTCTAAACATGAGAAACTGGGCAAGGGCCAATTCCTATGCATTGTCTGCAAAGCGATGCAGCAAACAAGATTCATGCTAAATACCAGTTGGCCTCGCAACCAATGCGATAGTGTTGAGAGGAATACATTCCCGTACTCTATATTGAGCAGTAACTGAAAATGCAAGGCTAATAAAATGAGCTTTCAGCGTGTGCATAAAGGTTCCGGTCACGAAGAAACATCCACTAGATAAACCATACACCGATAAGCTGTGCTGACTTTCGTAATGCCAATTCTTAAGTGCCTAATGCGAATTGTCAGATGCCAAAGGGATAACAAAGCGTCTAAACCCATTTTCGGTATGATCCGAATGAACTTCTTAAAGAGATTTGAATAAAATGTTTCCTTATATGCAGGAAGAAAAAATTTTTGCCCTATTGACGAATTAGCGCAGCAGATGCCGAGTTGCGGGTGCAAGTCCAAAAGCGCAGACAAATGCGACACCTCTCACGTCATGAGATATGCCACAATTCAAGTCCGGCGGGTTGGAACGTAAACATGCGCCCAACATTAACTCGGCCTTAAGATTTAAGCTGACTGAATACCACTTACAATGAAAGATAAAATTATTGGGCTGCAAAATTCACACAACTGCAACTGAGGCTTTATCATAAACTGAAAACTCGCACGCAAATCCAATGAGTTACAAACCATTGTAAACAATTTTACTACCATTTGCAACAATACATATAGACGCCATTTACTGGCGTGAGGTCACGACCATTTACTAGGAGTCGTACAAATTGCTGGCTTCAATATCCATTTAATGATTGTTTAATGTTCGAAACATTGCATCGACAGATGCACTTTTTAATTAAGGCACTTTCCTACAACAACAAGGTCACTCACTTTTACATACTGTTTATTCCAGTTGTTGAATGAGACTGGCAGGCAAGGTGCAAGCATGATCCATTCCAAAGAAATTGAGGTGGTTAAGCGACTCGAAAATCCTCCTCTGTTCGTCCGACATTGAAGAATTTGAATACAGTTGCTTCAGTCAAGACCGACGTCATCTAAAAGCGTGCAATTGTCGTAGAGTTTCGACACTGCCTGCGACTTACAGGGATGAACAGATAAAAGTGCTACTGTTGATTTCTGCTTCGGTGCCTAAAACAGCTTTGTGAGCAAATGCTTCTTTGGAGTTAAAATAGCTACAGTGAAATTGGTGGTGGCAGCATTGAACTAAATTCTTAACTGGTACTGACTTTAGAGTGCATCAAGCAGCGCTTGACTTTTGCAATATTACTTGCAATTGAATGAGGGTTGTTAAAAGTGTTTTGGTTGTTTTATTGTTGGTAAACAAGTTAGTTCAAATTTTTACAAATATGCCAATTATACGAATGCTTTCAGCATCTTTGTAAGACGTCATTCGTTTACCTTTTATAAGAACCCTGTGTTACCCTCCCAAGAAATTGTTTGACCAGCCAAATTGCCTCATAGGATAGCGTTGGATGATTACTATTTCCTTCTGCTCTTGCTACTGTAAATAGACTATTTAGGTTGCAAACTTGTGTGAGGTGCCGAGGTTCGTTTTCCACTCAGGTGTCCAGGGCGCCTGCTCGGTCACAAGATGTGCACATGCACAGACCCCTCGTCTTCCGGCACAGCTCTCATCGCAGTGCTTATTATAGTTCGCTTTTGCCTCCTCTCTTGCAAATCTCCTCCTTGGACCCAATCGAAGATGCGCCTTTGTATGGAATCACCTTGTGTTGAAAAGCTCTATATAGATGGTTTCTTTGTCACAATGATGTTTGGCACTTAAGATGCACTTCTGCTGTGCGAATGATTGGAACTGCGAGGTGATCTTGGTGGCAGAAGTAGATACCCTTCCTACTCTTCCAGCTATGCGTGCGGTCAAGTGTGATTATCAGCATGTCCCTTCTGCTTGATATGCGACGGCCGCAAATGTTCCATGCCATTCTGAAAACTGGCAGTGTCTTCTCTTT
Organism: Taenia multiceps; assembly: GCA_001923025.3. Classification (NCBI taxonomy): domain Eukaryota; kingdom Metazoa; phylum Platyhelminthes; class Cestoda; order Cyclophyllidea; family Taeniidae; genus Taenia; species Taenia multiceps. Next base: position 15,258,215 of record CM010312.1, on the reverse strand, counting down.
TGGTCCTATTACCTGTTCTGGAAGAATAATGCTTGCTACTTTTGCATTTGATGCAAAATACCGCAGTGTGCTCTTAGCCCACGAACTGTTACACCATTTAATGTACGAGCTGTAGCATCTACGCGAGACGGCACCACGCAACTCAAAAAATCGTAATCGCTTGGCTTTACATCCCAGTAAAAGCCCTTAGGAGTCCGGTCGGACTGCGTCTCGCCCATTCCACTTATTTGTCACCTTGCAATTGCCAAAATGGCAAGTCTTGTAAGTCTTGAAAAATGCGCTATCTTTAGTAAGGACTTGACATCAAAGATCTGCACTCTGTTATTTTGCGCCTTGTTGGCGTTCACCTTAACAAACCCAGTGCTTGAAATCAAAGCAAGCAAACATTGTAGCTTATTGTGCCCTCATGGTTCTGCCTTGGTTAGGCATATGGGCTAGTCTGCCACAAAGATGCACCACCTCCTCCCCTGTGACTGAAGAAGAACCCACGTTGACAGCACCTACTGCTCCTTCTTCTGGAAGACCTTTGGGAATGGATTACAATGGTGCTCATAGTAATCCCAGCACTTTAGGTTAAGCACGTCACTTGTATTTTGGTGCGAGCGAAGACCAACCAAACCTCTTATTTAAGGCGTTCAGCGCTTTTCCTTCACCAAGGTGGTCCGGTTGATAGAGCAACTCCTAGAGAATGGCTCGTACCAATGGATTCCAAGTGATTTATCACCATTTTGGAACAGTAAGGCCTCAGTCCCTTTAGGGTAACATTTGACCACCTCTGATGCATCAGTCCGGCCACTATGCCAGGAGGGGCTATTATCCTTGCAATGGCTTGTGAAAGGATGTAAGGAATCTCTCCTATGCCACAGCTATATCGGAATAAGTGCTATGTGTATTTCCCATCGATGTTTATTAGGACCACTAAGAAATAAGGTAGGCGCCTTACAGCAACACCGGCCTCTGCCGGATTCTGTGTACGAATGCGGCATCTGCATATTTATGCACATTCCCCATTCTGTACCAAACTATGAAACACGCACATGCAACCAACATGCCAACGAACGGTTTTCAACCGAGTCAGTGCCTCATCATCCATTGCCAGTATGACCTCTCTCCACATGACAGAGTTTAAAATATCTGACTATTCTAATAATAGCAGACAGTTTGTGTTAAATGCTTGGCTATCCAAAGTTCATTCATTTGTAAGGTTTGCTCCTCGCCCAAACTCGTCTAACGAAGGCAAACTGAAATAGGCAGTTGCTTCACCCGAAAACCGGGTCGTGGGGTGTGGAGCAGCAGAACAGCCGATTAACCATGCAGTGGTACCAAAACTGCAAAAAAGTTATGTTGATTAAAATGTCGCATAGGGAAAGCAGAGTGCAAAGGTTGAAGGACAAATGGCAGAGTGCAACTTCGGTCTACGCCACACTGGCAAGTGGCATCACGCATCGTTGTATGAAGTGCACGGCTCTTAGCAGTATGCGCCAGGTATTGGGCAGTAGAATGCTCCGACGTTAGTATAGATCACCTTTGGTCAATGATCAAATGGCAAATCTATATGTAATGAAGCAAGTCGATAAAGCCTACGGAAAATATTTCCTCTCCATCCACAATGTACACACATTTTGAAACAAATAATGATATGACAAAAATTCTCCTTTTAATAAATCCTTTAATATAATGCGAAACAATGAAATAATGCATCATTGTTCCTCTTACTCTATCCACTCTCTACTCATTTGATGAGAAACATTAAAGTTATAGCTAATTTTCTACTTTTACACCATTCAACTCCGCTCATTTCTTAGGAAATAAGAGGTGGGCATAACATGTTTTATCTGTGCCCTTAGATGTTTACCGATCCTATAACTCTCCCATCACCCTCCAAGTACTGCTAATGCTCTAGTACTCAACTTCCTTTCAACAACATCATCTTACTCACTACTGGATAGCTTAACGTGTGTACGGGTAGCACCAGAGACTAGCCGCTGTTAAAAGCATATGTTGTTGCAACACACTCGGCACATGGTGCTTAGCGCACAGCTTGCGAGCAGTAGGCAGGTGAACAGGTGGATGAACAGATTGTGGGTGATTAAATAAATGCGAAGTGGGCGGACTCTAAGGATTGGTTGGAGCGTGTTTACAATAAGCCACCACAGCGCATCTTTGGTGCGTGAATGGGGGCGAGAAAATGTGTTCGTCACAAGTGTATAACCCCGTTGGCGAAATCTGAAATGCATGTTGTCTATGATTGCTTTTCTTACGTCTTTGACTTCTTACCAGGCAACGAAATAGGAGTTGATCGAACTTGCAAATGTTTTGAAGAAATCATGGGCAAGTAAGCAAGCCTTTACGCAATAATCCCTTCGGGTCAACTTTGAACATGTGTAGTGGTACATGTGACCAGAAGTTGGTTTATTGACGTCTTGCAGAATAACACGGTTGGAAGCCAGCCCACCGTCGTCCACTAGTGTTCGAATAAGTAGCATGTGGTCGGTCAGGGGCACAGAAGTTCAGATTCATTCACATGTTTTCTCGCCTTGCAATCGATGCAGTGAAGAGCCTGGAGTGCAGATAGAGAACCTCATGTCGAGTCGGTCTTTGCTTGCCGTGAACACTTCCCATCTTCCAACGGCATTCACCAGTTGGATCTGCCTAAAAGTAAGATGAGAGAGGTGAGCGTGTGTAATCGCCTCATGGTATCAATCAATGCATCTACGAAAATGCCAGTAGCACTCAGATGGTGAATAGGATAGTCTTGGAATACATGGCAAAGCATGTCACCAAGAAGGCAAGCGCAGGATTGAGAGGATATCTACTATCAGTGTGCAATAGCAAAATCAAAGTACAGGCAAAGAACTAATTTTGATGGATGTTTCCATTTGACGCTACTACGATAACTGCAACCAACTGATTGTTTCCTTCACACAAGCAGAGGCACTGGTACAGAACTTGTCCGTTTGACACTACAAAGAGCTGACTGAATGCACTGATCGAAGAACTCGGCCTTGAATATACTAGGCGTACCTGCAACTCTCAAACGCGTGAAGTCGACTTCTAGAAGACAGCGTAACGTACTGCTCAGAAGGCAGTGGTGGTTCACTCACCTGAGACATGCTTTCCCAACAGCTGGAAACATCTTTTGGTGCCAGCCCTACAATACATATATTTGGTGTCACTTCCCTAAGTCTGGTAGGAATTCCGACTTTGGGATCATTCAGTAGCATTGCGGGCAGCTCGACTTCTTAAATGAATCTGGTGGAACACCTCCTGACGTGTCCACGAAACCCAGTTCCTTCGCCTTCACCAATGGCAATGTCATGTAGGTCCTGCATTCATCGTCACTACCACTACCAGTGTTCCTGATTGCCGACTACGATGCTCAATTCGATTTCTCTTTTTTTCAAAGTCACTTGTACTTTGCTGGATGACAGGCCTACTCGTTCAATTTTCTTACTTCTCAAGCGCGAACACGATTGTTGTCCTTTGTAGTTCTTCGTTGACTATGAAGTACCCTAAAATTAATCAAATCTAATGTAGGCGAATTTTATCAGGAGCTTTGCATGTTCACCTATTTCGAGGAGTTGTTTTAGCATCCAGCTCAAATCAGGGCTGACTTAATGGCAGCCCATTAATATCTACTGACTTAGTTGGAGATCAGATACATGGCCTTGTAACCGGTTGGCGTGGGACACTTGTGGCTGAGACAGTAGGCCTTTGGATTGAGGGGATGTTGTGGCCTATAGGACTATCTTACGGTGCGAAGTTTGACTAGTAATATGATTTAATTGAGCCAGTGCTAATAATGCTATCAGCTGAGAGGATATGGAAATTTAAAATGTAACCAGAAAGGTTTGATTTTCCCAACCCTAGAGCATATGCCCAGAAAAGCGAAAACATTGTTCCTGTAAATTTTCCGTCGTCCAGTCAGTGTCAGCTAGAGCCCACTTTGGTCTACTCGAATCAACGTATGATTTCGGCAGTCATGAAGGATGAGAGGTCCACTGAAGGGTTGATATAGACTGCATGACAGCGTTGCAGCACATATCATCGATGATCATAAACAGGGTCCTAGAAGAATACGGCTTACCATATATTGATACAGCATGACATCTGCTTCGAGCAGCCAAATGTGCGTGAAGTGTGAGTTCAGGAAAAAAATCAAAACAACGCACTGACGATATCTAGGTAATGAACGAATTTGTAGCGCTACATTTGCGTCACGAGTGGATTTTCTCATTAACGTTCTAAAGCCATTGGTGCGTGAGTTGATAGGGATCAGCAGAGCAATGACAGATTTGGTTATCTTAATCAGATCAGGTTATACATCAACCAATTTAGCACATTTTGTGCCTTCTATGAAAACTATCATCGCCAAAACTGAAGGAGGTAGGAGCTGTGGTATGACCTAGCGATGCTTAATGGATAAAAATTACCATGTGAGACAGGAGCATCTGCGTGATTACATGTCTTTTATTTAAACTATCTTTACAAAACATGCTATAATTTCCATTTTAGGTCGTAGTGTGCTTGCATCCTCAACTAAACTACAGGCTCACTCTCCCTCGTTCTAATAAGTTTCGCCAGCTTGATACGTTCAAATCACCGCCGAACATGGATGATCAAGTGCTCATGGATGAGAGCCTTTCCTCTTGTGGCAGATATTTTGCATGTCTGCACATGGTTCTATTGGTCGGCTTGGGCTTTTAAACTGTCTAAGCGAGAAGTACTAGCCATTCTGCATTTTATGGCGCAGAAATGAGAAGCGGTTAAATTATAAGGTCATCTGGTATCTAATTTTATACATGCGAGTCCACACCAGCCTATCCTATGCTTCAGCTCTTAACTTGTTTAATAAGGATGGTATCTAAAAGCAGTGTCACTTTTATTCAGAATGCACTGACGAGCAGTGCAAGATCTAAAAGTCTGTGCGAAACAGTCGGCATACTTTGAGGCTGTATAATTTGAACATCAAGGTCATTTTTGTTAAGCAATTACTGATTTGAGAGTTATATGCTGTTTGTGTTGACTGTGGCAACTAGGATTGGTGGTTTGGAACTGGTATTCACCCATATTTCATGTACCCATGCATTTCTATTAGGTCATTGCGAGAAAACACGCAAATAGACCCACACTGTCAATTCACTAAGCTGAATCTCTTTGAAGCATTACACTGTGACTGATGTTGGTGCCACGTATTAACTGGGTGCAAGTGCTACTTTTCCTCCCGCGTTAATTTTGCCTACAGCCACAGCGCTCTCAAGAAGGACGAGAGAGCAAGCGAGTTCCACACCTCACTTATGCTATGGGACGCAAATGTGATGCATGACTACTTCTAGCATTTGTAAATGGTAGTGAAGGAATATGAGTAGTGATGTATCAACTGAGGACAGTGAACTGACGCCAGTGACTTTCGTGGAATTACACTAAACGTAAAGGAGGAGGAGTCTTAGTCTGCCAGCTCTATTTACCCAGAGCATTGGCTAATCTGCTTTGCTATTGAGGTGTTTTCCACTCTGTGCATTTCTTTCAAGTTGGTGAGTGGAGGCACACCAGTCCTATGTCAACCCATGCTCCGAACCCAAAAAGCTGAAGTCCTAAGAAGGCAAAGGTTATTAACCGCGTTTATGGCACATATGAGTTGGGCTAAAGTGTCGCTCCGCCTGGCCCGTTGACGGTGCCAATAGCCACGTCTAAATATGCTTGCAGATGTAAATGAGCGCAATCTTGACAGTCCAAACTTTACATGATCTAAAAAAGAGAAAAGAAACAGAAAAATTTAGGACCATGAAACCCACTCTTAATCTTATGCGGGGCGTAGGTATTAAATGAGATATGAATAGACTACCTATTTACAGCTGGCTTAAATAGAACCCTTTAGTCACATTGCTTGTTCACTGATGAGGTAAATGCTTACCAATACAGTCGAACTGAAATGGTCATTTCACTGGCACAGCGTACGTGGTCTATGCGATCTCATCACCTGACCTTGTCATGCATCCCACTTTTCTTGGCACATTTACTGGAGTGAGTAAGATTTCGAAAAGTGAGTGAATAAATGGAGCAAAACTAGGGCTGCTTGAAACATGATCTCTCAAGGGAAGAGACAACTTTATCGAAAGATGCTAAGCAACATCTCGAATTATTTGACCAGAAATACCTAACTCCAACTATTAACCTAATTTATTGCTGCCTCCGCTTTATCAGCACATCTTTTAATAATTGATCTTTAAGTAACTAAACTGCCTTGACATCACCATATGGCGTACGCACATAAGACAGGGTGACGTTTATCTAATTCAGTACTTTGCAGGAATTAAGATGAATCTCTCCACATTGCTTAGAAAAGACGCGTGATCAGGACGCTGATAGCTTTCGTGCTTACAAATCTGTCTTCTTCTTAAGTATAGTGACTTCACAGCTGTAGCACCTGTGTTGCAATTGGTAGCCCAATCAGCTTTACGAGGTCGGTGTGGGGCGCATATAAAGTTGCAGCGACATCACTTAGAGAATAGACGTAAATTATGCTAGAAGTGGTTGTGACACTGCTGTGGGCAGCACATTCCTCTGGTATGCTTCTGTTTTTATTTTCTCATTTCTGATCCCCTCTACGTAATGATTTTTTATCTGAAGGCCAAAAAGGTCCCAAGTTGTGGGGCTCCCGTGTTGTTGGGACGCCGTGTGGGGTAGCATACCCATTAGACTACGAGTATAAGGAGGGCTATGTAAGTGCGCTACAGTACACTTTTGATGTACGCATAATGAAATGCATTTGCGACATATCTGAGCCGAATTAATCATTGCGCTATAGCTCTTCTTGATCAGGATGATTGGCCACGTCGTTTCAAGGTGACTTTCATTGAATTTAGGGTATAATTGCATACACCCCGAAAGCTGCCGCCGAAATGTATGTTATAGACCACAGGTGCGTGGCCTTTGACAAATTTTGGGGCAGTCCTTGTGAATGGAACAAAGGTACGCTCACTCTCACTGCTCCACATTTATTCATTGCTTTATTCATTTGAATCCTTTTTCACTTCTGAACGTGCATGTAAGGAATCACTTGTTTAGCCATTTACTGATCGATGACATTCAAAGCGTGGTGTGGTTGTTTAGATCGGTGATTACAAGCGTATTTGCGTTGTGCCTTGCTAAGTAGCAATGCTTTGCCCTTTAAAGTGATTGCGGCGTGCGTCTTGCCGAACCGCTAGTTTACGCAGTCTTTGATATACAATAGTCGATGTGGAAATTTGCATTTGCCACAACGTGGGGCAATTTGTGACCCCTATTAATGCTCCTTTATATGTTCCATCATCCTGGTATTGCTTTTGTTCTAGAGAAGGCTAGCCTCTCCATAGTTGACGTGACTAAACAAGAAAAGATTGAAATCATTGACTATAGTGTCGATCGGGAGCTAATATCAATTACGCACTTCGTGCCCTATTGCAGGTTTCCTACACCCAAACCAGGTATCAGATTGTGCTACAATCAAATCGGTACAATCATTGTATTTGCATTGAGTAACGCGAGAAGGCTACGCATGTTCTTTCTGTCTAAACGTTAGGTGGTGTGGATATGCTGACCTCGTTCCCCTTTTCGCGATTTGTCAAAGGACAGAGGAATTTCATACTAGCATTTGGTGTTCGAGGAGCAGAGGGCAATGAATGGGTAGGATATTTGGTTTCTTGTTCGCATTGCACATTGAATGAGACACTGATCCACTAGATGTCGCGCGTATTTTGAATAGGCCATGCTTTTAATAAATAAATTTATCGCCTGCATATGGAGCAAAGATGAGGTTGTGTATCGAAACAACTCAGCCTGTGGTAAGTCCGGAAAACCTATGTATCAAAATGAGATTTATGGACTTTCTTGACTCTTTCTTTAATAGTTCACCACAAAAATTACAGCATACTTGAAGCATTGCTTTTATTTGTAACCACCCGATGCACATTTGCTAACATGAATGTTAATTCTCAACTTCATCAGCCCCATTGTTGAAGGACAAGGTCTTAGATTTGCTGGTATTTTACGGAAGATTCAAACCGCGACCTGGTGTGCAACACGAGACCTACTATTGGTTTACAAGAGACTCGTATTTGACCGTGACCGTCGATTACACACAAAATGGGACATCGCCTGAAGTGGAGGAATGCAATAGTAAGTACCACACAGCATATAACTTCTCCAAAGTAGTTTCACTCTGAATAAGCTGTTTTGCTGAATTTGCTGCAATGCTTACCGCCTATGATTGCCTTCAGACATTGCTACTACTCTGTTCATGATTCAGCATCTTTGTCGTTGCATTCTGCCTTTCAGAGTATGGAGGAGCACGAAGTAAGTCAGCTTGTCAATAAATGTAGTACGTAAGTAGTTTCCGACGAAGGAAGAAGAGGGTTCATCAATTCCCCTCGTCTACATCAATTCGTCCCAAACTGTAGTAGATCTCAAACACTTATGAGTTCTGAGTTTGCACTTGCCCCAATTCATATCACTTGCAAAATGCTTTGCTTAAGACAATGCTTTGTGGACTTTTGTAACTGGTCGCAAGCGGGCCTCACAACCACCACCTTGAGCACTCTTATAATTACCTTACAACTCTGAGTCATTGATCCCAATAATATTGAATACAATCTATTTAACACCTGCTTTAGGAAAGATGACCACGATAGCTTCAGCAGCCCCATAACCAGCCTCCACACCTTCTTTGGGTAAGCACCCATTGCACTGAATTTTATCAGCACTATCTGTACACTCGCGTCTTCCCATCCATGCAAGTCTATATGGCGAATCTTTTACTTGTGCATTAGCTCCTGGCAAAAAGGCAAGCACGTCCCATTGCCCTGAGCTAGTGTAATTACCGAAACCAACTTGGATATAAATTTGATCGGCGGATGCCCAAATCGGGCCATCTGCGCAGACCATACCCATTTTTGCAACTCACTGGAATTTTCCACTTAGTGATCCAAGTGCCCGTACCCTCCGTTCTTTGGGGCCTCTTCTTAATTCTGTTACGCTTTTAAGCATTTAGACATCCAATAAACCTACTTGATTCCACTCACACATAGCATTTTTGCAGAATAGTTGGTGGTTGTTGCCTTTAAGGTGGACTTGAGTTAGTGCAAATCAACCGCTCTTTTGTAATTAAGCAGCAATCTCGTTTGGCGAATTGACATGTTGGATTCTGTTTAGACATTCTTACTTTGGTTGCACTTGCGAATGTCTTTGCTAACGACATTAATTTTCCCTCATTTTTAACACATAGAACCCGCCCTTACCTGCATGGTCAGTGGTAGCATGGTAAATAGCGTTAGCATCGACCGACTTCACTTAATTTCCCTTCAAATAGCCAAACATATCAATCCTATACTGCAACTCATCTAAACCCATTCCTTGTCTTGAAACCTTAGTAGTTTTAGCACTTCTCTAAATGCTAAAGGCAGGGCACAGCTGCAATTGCTTTTAACAATGCTTTGCATGACATAGTGGATCAAAACTTCGTTTCGTATTTTAGTTGTGCTCGGATTGTCATTGATGTTGGCACATGCTTGCGCACAATTTCATCGATGTCTGTAACAGCTTTCCTTAATAAATATGTGGTTCATTTATCCCTTAGAAACTTGTGGTCTTCATGTCCACTAGGAAACATTCCTTCATTGTTCGCTAACTGAGATCTATGTGCACCTACTACATACTGTCGAATAAAGGATGGGTACAATTTTGCTGTAGACGGTTGTAGTAACTCACCAATCCACTGCTGTTAACATCATGCAGCCCGATCTCGCCTGCAATGAGGTAGGTGCAGAATTAGGCGCCTAAGCACCCTAGAGCTGCCCATAGCAGAGGCGGTGAGGGTCCTGCGTGTACCGCTGAAACGTCAGTAAGGCGAGGAGACAGGCAAGCGTGGTAAGAAATATCAATGTCGGGTACCAGGCCCAGTTGGATACACTTTAAAATGTGGGTAGTAACCGCACTCTATATCTGCTTCCCATCTGCACCCGACTGAAACATTGGGTAGCTGCACCCACGAGAGAGCCTCAAGCGACCTGCACTGCCGCTAAATCTATTTTTAGATTTGGCCATCTTGAAGGGCCAGAAACAGCAGGCAGAGCACGTGCCTGCGTCGTAGACGGTGAGAGAGGCCAAATCAAAAAGATCTATGTAATCCTTCACTCAGTCGACGTCAGAGAAGACGCTCATTTAGCAATTACTGCACTGTAGTCAAGAGTGATGAAATTTGTTTTTGCTGGGCTTTCTTGATTTGTCGTTAGGGTGGCCAATGAAGGTTAAATGTCGGTCTTGGCCTCCCATTGGTTAAGAGGACGTGATACAACCCACTCATCCATCAGGGCTTCTCTCTGACTCCAAATTCTTGAGAAGAGATCTGATTGGATGCTAAAATCTAATTTGTCATCTATTAATGAGAGGAGGTAACTCAATCTTAATTTACATAGCAGCATGTCACGCTGCATGGGCATTGGTCAGACGCAATTACATGTGACTTGGGGCATTTAAAATCGACTCACGAATAAAAAACTGTGTAAAACATGATCTGATAAGGCAGCAGTACTTCTTCTAATACTCTACTATATTTCTCTACCAAATAAACACCACAACTATCAGGAGATTCTCTCAAGTGGGTAAGCGAACAATAAGAAAAACTAGGCTATTTAGGGAGAATCTTTGCTTATTTTTGTAGAGGCATACATTTGCAATGCAACTCAGTTTTTAGATGGTACTTGCCGGCTGTACTGAACGAATGCGAGCAAACGACTTGACGAAACAGTAATTTTGCAGAAGCATTTATTGACATGAGACTTTAATGAATTTTGGGCACCAAATCACCCAAAATCTTCACAAAATTAGCCAAGCTTTACAGCTTTGACAATGAATTTTGTTTCTCTCTCATAGTGACGATAAAAGCACTCAATTAGGTGATTTTTCCTAATGGATATTTTGCGGTCGATTCGATAATTTGTGAGTGCCGTTTGAAAGAAGTCTAAGGCATATTTGCAGCAGCAAATGGCCTACAAATTTTTTCAAAGTGCGCGATGGCACCGGGCAGTCGAAAGGTGACCATGTATGTGGACGAATCCACCAGTCATTCTGAAGCAATTTCAGATGCCACCACCCAATATTCGCAATTCTGATCTGAGGAAGAAGCAGTGACACTGAACTCGTCCTTAAATGCCCATCAGTCTTGTGCACTTATTTGGCCCACCCGTCAATAAAGGTGGCAGCACAGCATTGTAGACATGGGTGTAGCATTACTCTTCCTGTCCCTCCCTCCTTGGTTGCACGGAAATTCAGTAGCTGACGCGGTCGGCCCATCTGTGCTTTGCTTCCACCACTGACAACTTTTGATGGCTACCGCTGTCACACATTCAGCACATTTTAAATCCATCCTCAAGGCTGAGCAGTAGCATGTCACCTTTTGGCAAATCATGACACGCAACGGTGGAGACTGCTTTAAGGTGCACTCATCACCTGCGTCAGCAATCAACTGCTGCACAATGAATCAAACATTTATAGATTTGTTGAAGCAAAATATGCCGCAGCTGTCACGTGGTCACACTAATAAGCCACGACTAACAGTGCTCCGACTCGCAATCAAACATCGCTATCACTAATTTACACATACGCAAAGCAGCGCAGTCAGCCATTCTTGACCCTAAGAAGACTACAGGCATCACAATATTCGGGCGGAATATACATCTGTTCCACATACCGTTATGAGCTGTGGCGACAGCTCCATTTTGGAGTGTGCGGCGTGATGCAGCAGTGTAGTAGCGCCACCACATCAAGTCTTGACTGGCAAGTTTCTTATGCCTCATTATTACTGCTGTCCTCAGCGTAAATCAGGTGAAGGATTACGAAGGCAAACATTGTGCTACATGACTGACTTACCCACTGTGACAATGAGCCAGTTCCGAACTCAGGGTGTGATTTTGTTTGTGAAAATTAAGCTAGATATTAGTGGCTATAGTCAGGGAACCTAATTCCAAGTAGACAATCACACAAATTTTAATTAAAATACGTCGCTAGGACATCTTCTTCTTTCATGTAAATTCATTTTAGATGGTAACCATGCCTCATTGCTACAATAATTGTCACTTAAAATGTGTTTCCCCTGAAGTGAAAGGCATTTACCGTAGTGTTTAAGGCATCCCAGCAACTGGTAATAAAATCACTTCCACGAAAATGTTATCCTGCTTGTCATTTAAGTCGGATCCTTGCTAGCACACTCTGTGACTGGTGTATCTCAGAGCGAAGTGACGAGGTAGTCGAAGAAAATGTGGTTTGGAGGTATTTTCTGCACCACAGTCACCACAATCTATATTCCAAGCGCGTCCGTTCCGCCAAAGTTGGGTGCGGTTACTTAGGAACCGATGATGGACACAAGACGAGGTGAGTGTTAATTAGCCGAAGATAGTCAGGTAATTTGGTTCTTCGTGTCAGTAGTCAGCGTTCAATTGCTAATGCTTTGGGGCAAGAGCTTAAACTACAGCACAGATGACAACGCCCACAGTTTATAAAATCGTTAACCGTTTTGGAAGAGCAAAAGACACCAAGAACTGGGTAACCAAGAGCGCTATTTTACTTGGGAGAGAGAGTGCATAGGTCGAAAAAGAGCAGACAGGCCAATCGTGAATCTGAGTAATGGAAAGGTTTTAGCGGTGCCAAACTACAGCAACTGATTGTCTTTGCCTTTCGAGTGATCACCGGTGATGTGCACCATTCAAGAAGTTATGGGCAAGGGTATCGATTTCTCAAATGCGTAGAGAGGTCACTACCTAAAGGTTTATTCTATTTTTTTGGGACCCAAAGGGATTGAAAGCCAACTTAAAGACTTTGTATGCATCCTGGCATTGCTGATCTATTTGGCTATACGTGTTTATTTCTGCTGTCAATGCAGATCAATATTTGGAAGCACATTAGCTTCTAAGCAACAAATGACATCCTCTTTTGCTGCAATAACAATAAATGATTTTTAATTAGCCGTTGTTGTCAATTAAACTAAATAATTACCCCGTTGCGACACGCATGTGTGACGCGAGTCATTTATTAGGCAAGCACGATCAACTGTGCTGACCTGAGCTTCAGATGCATTAATTGAAATCCATGTAAGCGAACAAAGATGTGGTCGGGTTATTAAACTAATGGCAGTAGCCTGAACTCAACTAGGTGTTTGGTGGCCGTGAAGTGGTAGCTAAGAGGCACACTTTCGTATTCAAATGCGAGATATTTAAATTCACTGCAGGTTGTATGCTTGTCCCAATGGCACAACTAGAAGGCAAGGCCAGTAGTATCCACCTTCTCAATGCCTCAGAGGAACAGGTTATTATAGCAGCTCTGCAGAATGGGTGGGCGAAACGAACAAGCCATTAATATACCTTTGATTGATTGAAATCAGGTTAATTTACAACATGCATTTTGGAGCATGCAAATACTTTTTTGCATCTCCGGGACAGACTATTAGCCACTCATTCAAGTCAGGCAAATCAAAGTGGAAGTTCAGTAAGGAGGTGGTGGGTAAAGGAATTAGGTCACTCCATTGGGCTATGATAGGTACCCAGGGGACCAGCAACACCCCATTAAGTTGTGGTTCTTTTTGCAGAGAAGAAGGTTGATCTTCTCGCACTACATGTCAATTTTTAAATTAGCACTAATTGTAATCCATGGTTGGCGTGAACTCTACCAGCATCACATGTCATGCCCTGAGTGCCCCACTCGAGTTCAAACGTCACACACGTGTGACATGTAGGATCCTACATTTTGTGATAGCTGCTATTGAGCGCTAAACAAGGAATGGTCTCTTTTCCTTTCGTTGGTGCGTGATTGAAAGGATTATGGCAATGGTCGTCACCCTGTGATCATTCTATGCAAACATGGCACTCGTGTCAAGCCCTCGTCCTTCGTTGTACAATATAAATCCTCCTGTTTTGTAATCCATACTCCTGGGCATGCCAAACCCACAGTAGGTGGTAATGACAGTAGATGCAATGCTTTCAGCCTGGTCTGACTCAAAGAAAGCGGAGACAGTAGATGGTTACGCTTCTGATGTGGACCCATATGCATTACAATTAATGCCTGCAGGTCAGCCAAACAGAAACAATATCACGACAAGCGTAGGTCACACACTTCCTGAAACACTGAAGGTGCTCCAACTATTGCCCTTTTAGACATTGGTCAACCCAGGAAACCTAACATCACAGCAATTACATTTTGGCCCGATACTTGCTCTAATTTTTTTACTTGACGCCTAGGGATGTGCTGATGAAAGTAAAGCTAACACATTTGGCACTCACCAAGCATTCCCGCAATAAGTAGGTCTCCCTCTTTAGGTCGAAAGTTTCAAGGTCTCAGAGGAATAAATCTTAGCTTCCCGAATGTTCCATTGCTCCAGTGAAGTACCAAAAGCAAGTAATTTGCCAAAGTTAAATTAAAAAACGGGACTTATGCAATCTATGTACAGATTAATGTCAGATTTAATCAAAAGTGACCAGCAATAATGCCTCCTGCAAATCACGGGTTACAAAGCCAACGTAGTTGTATCAATCGCATCGAAAGTTGTGATGAGAATAGTTCCTCGATTCTTTCTGAGTTGACTTCTAGAAGACCGGTTCAAAAGCGTAATGTAAGAGTTACTTCTGGCCTTCACTTGTGCTACGTAGAATGTACCATTTGGTATCACAGCATTTCGCCCCGCTAACTCATTTGGGCAATTCTACCATATTGCATGTTTATGCTCTAGCACTTAATGTACGGCCAAAAGGCTAGCACCGAAGTTGCACGATCATACAAAGCATTAGTTAGTCACTCCACCATTATTGCAAGCCCTTTTGCAGCATTGATGAACCGAAAACGTCCCAGGCTGTGTGCTAATGCGCGAGTGAGAATGCAATGCAGCTCATTATGGCTTCAAACGTCACAAGCTGTTTCATCATGCAGTTGCTGCTTCTGAATTCTAAGTATCAACATTGGGCAGCATGTCAAAAGTTCCTCATTTCATGGAAGAAGAGTGAATAGGCTACTAGCTGATGCTTGTACGTAATCGTTAAGCTCATATGGCTTACACGGCAATCGTAACTAGGTAGGCTAATCAGAAGACCACCTCAACTGACTGAACAGGGTGATGCCATTGCCAACTTCTCATGCCCACACGGGAGCGCATGGTCTTTCGTGAAGCCACCACAGACATCGATGATGATAGTCGCGACATCCGATTTAGCTTGGATGATCCATGTGGCGAATGAGAAAGCCAAAAAGAGCACCACCTTGGCTCCCAGTTTTGAAAGCTTATTACGTGCCTTCAACCCAAAAGCTCCTGATGCAACAAAATTAGGAGTAATGCAGGTGCAGGGAGTATGCGCAAACTTCTTGCGTTATTAATTGGTTTTGCGAGTCCCTCTCTTTTTGTGCGCTACATTTGATATCATCCAGACTGCCATCATTCCAGCCTTCCTACACCAACGTTTCCACAAGCCATTTTTGTATCCACCCATCGTCGTGCCTGAGCTATCTTTGCCAAGTGCTAAAACCCAAACTTAATAAAAAAGTTTTTTCTGTAGCGGTGAGAAACTTCAAAAGCGTTGCACTACAAATCCCCCACTGTAAGAGCCGCTGAAGCATAATGACTGCTTCAAATTTGTGTTTGATGATGGAGACAGCGGCTTTATTTAAGGGCTTCTTCAAGCATCAGTAGCAGAAAACAAAAGGGTTTGAAGACCGTGAAATAAACCTGAAGTGCAACAAAACTCCTGAACCTTATCACCACTGTCTACTTGGTCGTGTTCTACTGGAGGGGAGGGATAATCACGTAATTGGGTGTAGCGCTCTTGCCCCCTATTTTGGTTAATGGTTCAAGAGACAAAGAGACGAAGCATGCCTTAAGGCGAGCCCGTGCTGACACATTTACCTGCACTGAGTCAGGCGGAAGTATTAGTAGTTTATAGATTCTAGACAAAGTAGGAGGGCGACAGCTCATAACTTGCCAATAGGGTCGCCTATACCGCTGTTCTCCTCATACCTCCGCGCTTCCTCTCTCAAGCAAACTTGTGCTATAAATTAGCTTAATCGAGCTGACTGTAGTTTGCCAAAATAGTTGACAACTCTTATAAAATCAGACATCACCGTTTTGGGCGGCATTTCGGTTTCTCGCTCCATGCACTAAGGTTTTAATGCGATGACTGCCAAAGCATGGTCCCCTAATATCTGACTCTGTTCAGACAATCGGCGAACATCTCGTCTGCCACAATTTTGTCCTCAAGCGGCTTCACCCAATTTGGGTGCGACGAAGGTGCCTTTGATGTAAAAGTGCACCCAACCATCGCAAGCCGCCTAGTCATAATTTCTTTGATGTCTTCGCCTCTTCAAATGTAAGGCTCGTCATTGTGTTCTGAGCTGTGTTAATCACATTGACTGATGTGGCAATGAATCGGAACAGACAACGCGCTGCGAAATACGTACGGAAGATATTCCCAGCATTATTTTAAGGCATGATCATAAACAGACACCAAGCCTATCAAGTTTGCTTTGTGTCTTTGCCCATTCCCGCATTCTATCAGCAAAGCGAGTTGCGAACAAATGTACATTAAACTTTCTCTTTTGTTTCTATGCATGTAAATATAAATTGCGAGACTCAAGGTTAATTTGGCTTGCATTTGGAGGACAGCCAGCAAAACGACTGACATGGGCTTAGTTTTCTGTCAGCCAAATTCGTGTCAAACACCCACATCACAGTGCCAATCTTTCAGTGATACTGTATTGGAAAACCTACGACTAGTTTTAAAAAAAAGCACAATGGTCTAACACTAAAATTTTCCAACTTTAACGCAGAACTTGTGCGAATTTTCCCCCAGAAGTTGTGTGCCGCCCATCAGTGTAAAATTTACGTCAGTGATATTCTTATCTAACGTCATATGTGCTATGTAAAAGGAATTCGGGACAGGGCTACCACAACTTTTTGCCATTATGGGTGACACTTTGATTAGCGTTGTTATCTTAGCCGCAAAACACTACTTTAGTTAGGTCTTGCCCTACTTACATGTAAACTGCAGCTTTATGCCGAAATGGGCCACTTCAAGTCTTGTGTAATTTTACAAAATTTGTTTCTTCATAGCCAAGGTGACGATTAGAGCAATAGTTACTGGATATCAAATTCCTAACACATTACTTGGGTCCCACAGGCATCAGAACATTGTCAATCAGGAGTCAATGCATTGACACATCCGCGGTCAGTCACACGTCAATATGAAGCTGCAATCGCTGCTCACCGACAAACTCCTTCACACTGGATTCTGTGCTATGCGTCGCTACCTTGAGCGTAAGATCAGCAGCGAATAGAAAGAAGCATAAAACTATGGTGAATTCTGGTTGGATGAAAGCCTTCCAATAAGCATGCTTTATGTATTTGGCGTAGCTCAGTGCTCAACCACTATCGTTGCAATTAAACAGGTGTAGGCGATAGAATGCATTTTTACATTACTACCACCAGGCTTTGACCTTAAAGGCGCCTTCGTTACACCCAAATTGGGTGGAGCCATCCAAGGTCGATGAAGGGTAGGGCTGCGCACCAAACCAGCTGCGTTTTGCTTCAGTAAACTGAGTCACGCAAGTGGGGTCCTCACATCAGTAGTCTCCACATTCAACTGCAAATGCGTATAAAAGAAACCCAAAAAATGATTCAAACAAAATTTTTACAACAGCGTGCCATCTTTAATCAGAATGGTGCTAGTATCCAGTATCTTGCCAGTAGCGCTATTCATCCTGCCCAACTAGAGAAGAATTGGCTGGTCTAGTGATGGCAAATGAGGCGAGTGATAGTGTTTCGATTGTTAGCAGTGGCAAGAGTCTAGCCACTTTTGCATTTCCCAGCTTCGAATGGAAGGAGCTACAGAAACAGTAGCCACCACAATGTTTTTTTCACGAGTAACAAATTTGACTGGCGTCAATACCCCGAATTTTAAGACAGCGATTAAACTAAGTTCTGCCTCAATCGCAACAGGATCATCTTCTTATAGCAAAGGCAAACAGTTGCAGGGTCTTGTGTGATCTTACATAACTAGCCTAAACTAATCTAATCTAAGACCAATAATATTCCTGGATTTGAGGCGAGTCGGAGTGCTGAAAGGCATACAGGAATGTATGAACATGGAACGTAATAAAAGGAACTTACTCTGAAGTAAATATATGCATAAGTTTACAAATATCCATACGGGGTTATGGATGGGAGGGTAAGGGATGGATAAGAAACTCAATGTCAGCAGTCCAAGTACTGAGTTTTTTGACAGCGGCATCAAATGCAGAGATGCAGTTCCAACTGCCGACATAAAAACTAGTTTAATTCTATGCGACAGCCAACTCACTGTCTAATAATCGGTATTCTTTATCAGCCCACATTCTGATGCCACTTCATGTAACATCCACCATTTTAATTTGGTACCTCATGCTACTCACCTCTTGTCAATAGCAAGCACTGTGAGCCATGGAGGATCGCGAGTGAGGATGGCATACGATAGACTACGAGTGCAGCTACAATTCCGCCCTCGGTAGTATGCGCTAGAGTGGCAAATGCGACTGTAAGTGAAGATGCGAATTCGCTCTCAGTTTACGCGGAGCAGGCCTGCATTGCACCTGCAACGTAGGGTTGTGACGCGTGGTAATAAACGAGCAGCCAGGGCGACGAACTGCAGAATTGTCGTAGGTATAGAGCACGGACTTGAAACCTGCTTCTGACATCCATGATTGCAAGCGCGCATCCACCTGTCCACCTAGACCCCTTTCTCTACCACGTGGGCGAACTGAAAGAGTGACTTCACACTAAACCATCGAGGTTATAGCGATGAAAGATAGACTGACTGACAACAAACTTTGAGTGATTACTAGCACATCCAAAAAGCGCATTTTAAAAGGCTAAGCAAGAATGCGATTTGTTAAGTATTTGAACAAATGTATGGAAAACCCATCTGCGGGATCACTTTTGTTCAGTAAGTGGATTCAGTAAGGGCCAGCTCTATGGCATTTGTTACTAATATATAGGAGGGATATTGTAGAGGTATATGTGGCCTTTTAACTAATAGTACTTGGTGACACGAAGATATGTTAGCAAAATGCCATGGTTGGAAGAAAAATGTACTTTATGCCTCCTCTCATACACTCTCCTAGAGAAGATGCTTTAGGCAACGAAGTGAGACTAAAACAATAAGAAACAGTCTAATTCAGCTGCAAGGGGATAGATGCATGCTTAATACTGGCACGCAAAACTTGGGTTGGGCTTCTGCTGCCAAAAAGCTTAATACAGTTAAGTCGATTTCTGTTCTGTCCTACCAAAAAGCACGCTTGAGGGGATGTGCGCAGTTGGCCGACTGGTTTATTTGACTATTTTCCCATCACCAACATCAACACAATTTTAAGCATGGCCTTGGTTGACGTGGGGGGCCTCGAAACCTATGCTATGAAGAGCATTATTTCGTAGGTTTCGATTTTTACTTTTCTATCGAGAGCCACTACTTGATCCTTTTCAGTAGGGCTATAAAACCACTAAGTTTGAGTAGACAAGCTGATGCATTTGGAATGCGCCTGCATTTGCAATACGCGTCAAATAAAGCACATTTTCATTCCTTCAGCACCAACTTCATCCGTGAAGGGCTGTTTTTATTGACCATATCCCGAGTTGCTGCCTAAAAGGAAAAAAAATCTAGCTCTTGAATAAGGCAGTTTCTAGCCCACATTGCAGTGTGCTCCACACCTTCTCATTCCCGACACCTTCATGAAAGTTTTTGATTCAGGGTTGCCATTTCTCTTTCCTTGCTTGGTAATTTCAACATGGAGGCACTTTGCATGTGTCCGTTCCCATAGCAGAGCAATGACGGATGCAATAAGCGGGCGAACATGCCTGAGTGGCACACACACACTGAGTAAGACCGGCTTCGATGTGTCGGTGAAGAGGTGTTGGCAAAGTAGTGTGTTGCTGAAAGTGTAATGGATGAAGGATGGCTGTCTGAGAAGGCAAGGTTGTCTGGTGGAGCTTCCCTCTGCTCTTTGCGTTGTCGTCTGCAGTTGTTGAGACTAGAGGGAGGGCGACTGTGATCTGCATCAGGCTACTATCTCCATACATCGCATATAATGCAGCGACATCGTGTGAGCTATGCATAATTCGTGATTAAAATTCAAGTTTTTAGGTTACGAAGGTATTTTAAGCAGCTCTAGAGACCATGTATGCATTTGGGTAGGGCTGCTAGTTTTAGTTATTTTTTGTTTCTTTATGCGATTAATGCAAACTAGCACTAGCTTCTAAGCAAATGATGTCTCTTCATTCTTTCGTAATAAATTAAATTGTTTTTGGAATTAACGACTGCTATCACTTAAAATGGGTAATTACTTTACTGCGTCGCACATGTGTGGCGATTCCTTTATTAGCCAAGGACGATCGGTTGCTGCAGCTTGTGCTGCAGCTGTATAGATTAGGACTAATGTAGCAAATAAAGACGTACTCATTTTATTGGACTGATGGCAGTAACCTGAACACAACATGCGG
The DNA here is from genome assembly GCA_001923025.3 of Taenia multiceps. NCBI lineage: Eukaryota > Metazoa > Platyhelminthes > Cestoda > Cyclophyllidea > Taeniidae > Taenia > Taenia multiceps. The sequence continues at coordinate 15,237,679 of CM010312.1, read as the reverse complement.
TTTGCCAGACGTGGAGTGGTTACCAGGAGTCACAAAATCTTATTCGAGTGCGAGATGGCCCAATTCACTGCAGCTCGCATATTTTTCTTAAAGTCACACCTAAAAGACAAGATCAGTACTATCCAGCTTCTCTATGTCTCAAACGAACCGGTCGTGAACTTTGCAGCGGCTCTACGGAGAGAGTGGGTGAAACGAACGGTGGTGAATCAGAGATCGCATTACTGTCTATTTCCCTCACCGGCATACCTTTGATTAATTGGAACAAATCTTACGTATAGCATGTTGTGAGAAATTTTTAAACACTCCTCTTGAGTCTCTGTGGGTTCCGCAATTGGAAGTAGGAGTAGTGAACGAATAGCCACGTGAGTTGTGGAATGGAAATAAGGTGCTGTAATTAAAACAGACTGAGAACATCCTAGCCTTAAAGGCAAAGAACTCAATCTGTGCTGTAAAAATCATTTCAAGCTATAAAGCCTACAACTTTCAAAGGCCACACAAAGGTAAAACATCCTGGTTATATTATCAAAAAGCCCTTATCACATCCTCTTCACAACGCGTTTATCAATCTGCCGATTTAACGATCCTTACCAGCCTCTTAGTCGCCAATCAAAGCCAGCCGAATCAAAGCGCTAGGTCAATAAGGAGGCGATGGGTGGGGGAAGCCGACCACTCTATTGGGATATGATGGGCATCTAGGAGGCCAGCAACACTCCATTAATTTGTGATCTTTTCAGCAAAGAAGAATACAAAAATTCTTGCATTTTATGTCATATTTTTAAACGTGCCATAATTAAAACCCGCTATTGGTGTCAACCTTGCCAGCACCACATGTAATACCCTGATTGTCCGATTCGATTTCTTGCATCACGTATATGTGACGTGCGGGGTTTACCAGATTTTGATGGCTTGCAACGATGCTGCACTGATCGCGAGCATCAGATTAGGCTGCAACCCCTTTGCACATCTAGTGATGCATGACTGAAAGGATTGTGGCAATAGTCATGCCCCTACGCTTATGCGTGGCATGATTCTACACGATCAGATCATGCAGCCACAGCCCTCATGACAAATGCTTATTATTGGGTTTGCGTTTTGGGTTCACCTGTTCTGGGATCTAAACTTCTGAGTATGCTAAACCCATACTAAATGGTAATGGTAGTGGATGCAGTGCTTAATTATTAGCTTGCTTTGAGGAACCCAATGAGAAGAGGCGGCTACGCTTTTCATAAGGACGCACATGCAATTCAGTCAATGTCTGCAGGCCAGCCAGGCAGCAAAGTATGAGTTTTACACTTCTCCAAGCACCGACAGCCCTCTAACTGTTGACCATCCAAGTATCAGTCGACGCATGATGCCCAACATTGATGCAATTACAGTTTGGCTTAAAACTTACCCTCCTTCCTTACTAGTCGAATGCCGCAAAAAAGCGCTCTTGCAAGAAGTAGGCTTCTCTTTTTAGGCTGAATGTTTCAGACTCCCAGCGCAGCGAATCCTGGCCACATGAACAGCTGTTTGTTTTATTAGGTTACTGGAAGCGAGTGATTTTCTAAAGTTGGCTTTGCAAATTTAATTACCTCAAGCTCTCGATAGAGTAATGCTACTTATTTTTTTTCGTGAAGAGCGTGTGTGCCAAAGTCCGGTCTAGATTTTGTTAAAATTGACCGACATAACTGCCTCCTATAAATCACGGGTTACAAAACCAATGCAGTTGTTTGAATTGAATTGGAAGTAGGAACGGGAATGGCTGCTCGATTCTTTCGCAGTTGACTTCTATCATATCGATTGAAAAGAAAAATGTGAGAACAACTTCTGATCTTTACCCGTGCTATAAGGTATGTCCATTCGAATGCTGCGACGTTACGCCATATCAGTTCTTTTAAGCATCTCTACTGCGTTAACTGTTAATACTCCAGTAGTCAGTGTGCGCCCAGATGGCTAGCATTCCAAACACACCATCAACCAACGTAGTTATGAGTCGCCACCATTAGTGCAAGTCCTTTCGCACCATTGATGAATCGAATATCTTCAAGGCTGATGGCCTATGCATGAGCGACGGAAAAGCAACGCGAAAGGCCCAGATGTGTGTGGACTTGGGACTATTTAACTGCTTGGACGTCACTTCACTGTTTTCATCACGCAAATGCTGCTGAGGCGATCGCCAGTGGCAGGGTCAAGCCTTTGTAGTCCTTGCCCCATTATCGAGTCTGGTGCCACATTTGGACTACACGTAGATTCTATTGCGCAGACATGTTTGCCTCTCTTAATGGGTTAGATCAAGTTTCAACGCAAGTTTGGCTAATTCACTCGGCATTTGGGTAAAACGTAAACTTTGGTTACAATTCAAATGGCAGCACTGTTGTTAGGCAAGCAGGTTTGCCACGACGATGACCAACTGAACCGGATTCGAGAAGCGTGGTAAAGCAAATCGAACAAGTCCAAGGCATATAAGGACCACTGATACTAATCAAACCATTTCAACGCATAACGCATCTGCACGTAGGGTTTGTAGTTCCTAACTTTGGGCATTATATGAAGTCATGAGCCTATCAGTTCAGTTTCATTTGCGCTTCTCCTTCACGTTCGTTTTCTTGTTGCTTCTGCCTAAATGCTGCATATTCCACTTTCTTTCGCTGCATATGTGGTAACAACGAAAGATGCCATGAAATGATAAAGTTCTTTCCTTAGATCTTCATTTGAATGACGTCTTGTGACAGTTATTTGAAATCTGTATGCCTTAAGCAATTTCTTCCCTAAATTGAGCACAAAGGCACTACAATTGATTGCATTGCTAAAATAAAGTTACGTGGAACGGGTTTTTTCCTTGCAACAGGGTACGGCGTGGTGAAGTGAAGCTACAAACCTCGTGCCGGGGACCTTTCTGACAAAAGAATGAATGGTAGCTGAAAAACACACTGGTAGTATTAAGCTATCGTGGCAGTATATTGAATGCAACCGATCTAACAAAACGTTGATTGGCATTACCCATGACCAACACAAAGCAGTCACACGTGATGTGGATCAAAGTGCTGGATTCCTAAGGACGTATATTTAGGCGTAGATTGAGAATTGTTGCAATCATAGCATGTTTAAAGCTAATTACCTCCAGATTTGGTGGAGTCAAAAATGCGTATCCGATGTAAGGCTAAGCACCCTTCAATATGGGTTTGCATGCGGCTTGCCATACTTCACTCACTAAACCGTTACAAGTTATTTTACGTGAAACAAAATGTTGGAGGGTTCTTCTGGTAGACCTTTAGCTGTCATGCATCAAAACCTGTATTCACATCGTTGCCCACCAACAGTACGGCACTTCTTAGCCACACGTAGTGGGGATGAACGATTGTTACTGCAACCTATAGAAAGGAGCGAGCTTGCTTGCCACAGTATGCAGTGTAAGGTAGTAGACACAAGTTCGCCCAACCAAAAGCAAGAGTTTAAGCTAACCATGGGTCACGATTTCACGCATGGCCTTGGTTAGCATGGAGACTCTTCTAAACATCCGTTACCAATTTTGTTTGCCCTTTATTTATGCACTAGAAAGAGCGTCGATTCGAGAGCTGTGATTCTTACCTTCTGCTATGAGTCGAACAAGATCTTTTAGCAAAAATCCAAGACATCATGAATTGACGCCACCCTAAAGACGCATAGCAAATTAACTAATGGATAAAACCTTGTTGAAGTCGGCAAATTTGACATTCTGACTTGTCACATGAGCCATCGTCCCACCAAGTTGGATGTCGTACTCATAAACATCGATAGACACAGCGGAGGTGACATGGGATTTTCCGCATCTTTAAGCAAACAAATCAAAAAGTTGTTCCTACAAAGCAGCTAATGTTTCCAGATCCATCCTAATGCACTTGGAATTGAAACGTGTAGTGGATATGGGAAGATGGTTGATGCCCAATATATTTACTTATCCCTTAAATCCTTTACTACTTATTACTTTCACCCATTTCCTTGCTCGCTGGTCTTTTGGTGAGACTGATAGGAGAAAAGAGAGAGAGGAGGACGATGCAAGTCATTTGCTAGTTGCGCTTCTTAGGGCTTAGCAAGAGTCGCCAAGAGGACAAAATGGGATTTAAACAGAGAACTAATCCAACCCAATGTGACCTGTTGAAGTGTTTCATTAAGTAGTCAAAAAGTGTCGAGAGCAGTTCTTATCAGTATAGATCACTCCTAGCACAACCCAATCCTTATTGGAAGTGACCTCTTGTCTACCACTCAAAAACTTTAGTGCCTGTTTTCCCAGCGACAAAACACGTAAGCTATTCAGTGTCCTGATCTTGTCAGATTCGAATAGTGCCATGTATCTGTAAACTAATGCCCTCAAAGTCGGCTTTTCTTCACCACAACATGTCACTGCTTATCCTTGTTCTTCCTGAGCATTAAGTGCCCGACTCCAGCAGTTAAGCTGTAGAATCGATGCATGCTTAGGGCCATCAACCGTCTATGGTAGGTGTGTAGTAAAGCGAAGAGAACATTGAGTTCGGCAGAGAATCATTGTTTGAGTTCAACGGTTTCGGTGCCACTCTCGCATGAGCACGATTTGGGCAACTATGTTCCGACCTCTTCCACAACGCATTGTGCTTACCCTGAGCTACTGATTCGATGAGCCTGAAGATGGAGTCCTGATTACCACCGAGTTCATGGCCGACAGTATTCTATGAGACTACATCAAGGCTTCTTAGGAATGCCTATTCCATTTCAGTGAGCCCATGTGCATTATTGCCCATATCGATGCCCACTATCGCTCCTTCGTCCTTTCTCGCTTTCTCTTTGCCCTACAAACCAGGCCTTCTCTCACGACATGGCAAGTAGTAAAGAACGCTATGGGTTTGAGAAATAAGACTTCCGATTGCGCAGACTTCATCTTCTGGCCCTACCTACATTCCATACTTATTACTATCCCTCGTATGGATACGAGGTGTCTTTCATTCGATCAGATAAAACAGCCACGAGCACGCCTCTCACACAATCCATTTTGCTTCAAGTGACTCCAAACCATCCTGGCCTGTGATTATTTTCTTATTTTTTGAGCAGACCCATAAAAGCTGCAGTAGAAACTGCCTTGCCATCTCATTACTCGTATAACGAGCTGTCGCGATGGCTTAAGACGCAAAAGGTAATTACGTGCAGCACCGCCGCTAATTATTTGCCGTAGTAGGTGATGCGCATACTTGCTTTCTTCTGTTCCATAAAGCTATTGCTAATTACGTGTTTCCCATTATACTGAATTCAAAATAATATGCGTATGGCAATGCCAAAATCACACCCACTTCTATACCGGAAGGACATGCCTCATAAAAAGTGGAGATTATTACCTGCACGAATGCATTCGTTCGGTCGGTCATTCAGTCAGCAACCTGGATTCGTTCTTTTTGTATGGCAAGCATGTTGGTTGATTTAAACGGTTTACTGAAACTCTCTTAATTAGATAGGTTAGAATTATGGATTTTAATGAAGACTTAACTAAAGGCAATTTCACGTGGGTCTCTACGTATTCATCAGGGAAATTACTCATCTGCCGACATTTAGCATCGTGTGGTGAAATGCATTCGTTTCGCTGCCTTTGTCGTTTTTCAGCTGCTTTGATTTCCTTTTCTTTGCACTAGTGTTGATGGTGGATGGCAACTAGCCGAATGTCAGAGCCGTTGTATTATCAGCCAAGATACTTATGTTTGAGGTTCAAAGGTGCGGAGTTGCGTCGTAAGAGGGTTTTTTAAATTTTTCAACTTAGGCTTTGGAGTTATAAGAAGGACCTTCTTTATTTCAATACAGTGGAACCCTTTTCTTGTTTATTTCATTCCAACTTTTTGTTTTACATTGAATTGCAGAAGTTCCTCCCAAGCGCGGATGGCTCCCTCACTGCAGTATTACAGCCATGTAAGCGAGGCTAAAGTTTATTGCATCGTGCAACCCTAATGTGACATAACCAAAACAATAACCATCATTTGAGGATCTGCGCCAAGAAATTTGGTGGCTTATCTCCGACACAGGTGTTCCACGCTATTTTATGTGGGAATAAATCGCTAACGTCCAACCTAACTTGCTACTGTCTAGCTGCAGTGATTTTTGGTAAAATTTGTAGGACTGATGTGGATCACAAAATAAAAAGCAAATGCGGTGAAACATTTCCTTTAAAATCTGTTTTGCGGTTCACTAACTTTCGCCACAACTTGTTACTTTTAAGTAGGGCCACAAAACCTACAGGTTTGAGTGAACAGGCAAATGTGTTTGAAATATGCCTGCTTGAGCAATACGAACCGAACAACAATGTTTTTCCTCTAGCGTCAGTAACGCCTGTAAAAGACAGTTTTCATCATTCACATTTCGAGTTGTTGTCGAAAAAGTAATTGAGAGAAAAATTGGCCCCCATGATACGGTAGTTTGGATTCTGAATAGTAGTGGTTTCCGCATATTTTTGTTACCGTTGATTTTGAACACGTCAAATTTAGCGTTTCTGATTTGCTTGTCTTGCTCAGCAGTTTGATTTGGAGGCACATTGCATATGCATGTATACATGGGAAAGCCAAGACCATTCACGAAGCAGACGAGTGTTTGGGTGACATACACTGATCATGCCTCCAGATCTACCTTGTAGACCAGCCTCACCGTGTCGGTGAAGAGATGTTTGCAAGGAAGTTTGCTATTAAAGGCGCAAGGGAGAAAGCGATGTTGCCTGGGAAGGCAAAAGTTTTGAGTGAGACCTTTATATGCTGTTTGCAATGCCGTTAGCAGATGGTGAGGCTTTAGGAAAGGCGAATGTGACCCACATCAGAGCTGTCGTCTTCATCTACCACAGACTTTGCCTTTGCGGCAGTTCAAGCTTTACGTGATGCATGAGTAGAATTAGCCACTATCGACTGCTTCGATTTGAGCTGATGTTTGCGTGGCTTAGATCCAGCTGATCGTCTGAACAGAAGAGCATGCAATGGGAGTTTTAGTGAGTCTCTGGGTAGTTGAAAGCTGGCTAGATGCTGCGGTTTAACTGTGAGCTGCGACACCAAAACGCAACAGCAGATCGTTTTTGCCTTCGAAGTGGTCATTGCTGATGTGCGTCAGTGGCGAGGTGACGCGCAAGAGAACCGACTTCTAAAGTACTAAAATGTTGCGCTCAAGAAAAACCTCCTTAAGTTTTTTGTATCAAAACGTCCTTATTACCTTTAGATACTCTGTAAGCACTCTATTATTGCAGGTCCGTGTAGAGAGCTGTGTTTCTTTCTGCGGACACGGTAGATCAACCTTTGCAAACACATTAGCACTTGGGCTACAAATGTTACCGACAGGAGGTAAGACGATGTATTTTCCTTCTTATAACATTTTTGTTTGATTTTTGGAACCAGCTGTTGTCGTCACTTAGAATGGACTATTAATCCCTTGCGTCACATATACATGTCACGTGTCACTCATTAGGCAAGAATGATCTGTTGCGCTGGCTTGTGTTGCAGACGCATTAATCACAGCTGACGAAGGTGAGCAAAGACGTGGCCAGTTTTTTGAACTGCTGGCAGTTGCCTGAATCCAACCTGCGATGTGGAGGCAGTGAAGCGGTCATTTTAAGAGGCACAACTTCATATTCAAGTGCAAGACCATTTGTCTCTATGCAGGTTGTAGTTTCACTCTAGTGAAATGATCAGAAGGTGGATCTAGTAGGCAGATAGCTCATTTGTGCCTCAAAGGAACCTGTCATGAACTTTACGGCGGCTCCAAAGAGAGGGCGGGGGAGATAAATTGGGCTAGATGAGAAGAAGTGATGGAATCTCGAGGATCTGAACTATTCTGTAGCCACATAAAGATCTCAGAGAGAGCGCGATGGAACTCCGCAGGCACATGACACATCAACACCGACTTCTCTTAACTGCTGTGATGCCCAGCCTGAAATGGCAACGACCTCAAACACCAAATGTTAGGCTTGGTGATGCGAATGATATGCACATGCACTGTCCATGAGATGGAATGACTGACTGTCGGAGTGAGGCAATTCTTGTGCATTACCAGTTGGCCATGTTTGGGAAGCGGCTTGCATGAGAAGACAAATCGCCAGATGGCATGACCAGTGGTTCACAAAAAAAAATGCTGGAACAATTTTCATTGCAATGTGGCTTCCGCTATGAATAATGTGCATATGCGGCTCCACAAGCGCTCCTCTGCTTGTACCGGCATCAGCGCCTTGATCAAACTAAACTAAATAGGACAATGAAAGGTTGGCTGGGATCACTGGATCGACAGCTTGATGGACGGTTGGATGGTCGGAAGCGATAGTGGAGTTTGGGTGACATACTCAGGATGCCTAGCCCCTCTCACTCTGAGTAAGACTTTCATGTGACTATTGACTAGTTCAGACCCTTTCGATTTAAAAGAGCCTTACAGCGTAGACTGATTCCCTTACTTCCAAGGCTAAGATTGTGCCTATCAGCCCTAATCGTTATCCCTAGTTAGCACGCCACCCAACTCACGTGTCCATTTAACAGCCCTTTCTTCTATTTGTAGAACCAAATGTGGCATAGTAGGAGTACTTAAATGATCAGTTGTACATGTTTAAACCAAACCTGTCGTTAATCAATCAAAGAAGTACTGTACGAGAAATGAGTGGCAGTGTTGCATTTCAACCAACGGCATTACTTTTAACCACTCCCTCTCTAGAGCCTTTGCAATGTTTGTGACCAGTTCCTCAGAGGCACAATCGAGCTAAGTGTCTACCGGTCTCGTCTCCTTCCCATGTCACAAGAGCGGAACTCCAAATCTGTAGGGAATTGAGCAATTCCTCATTTGAATACAAAGTTGTGCCTCTAAGGGTCCATACCACAGCCGCTGCATCGGAGGTTGGGTTCAGTTAAATGTCATCAGTACTGTGAACCGATCGCCTCTGTGCCACTAGCCAGCATGACCTATTGCCTGTGCTAGGGTACTCACAAAATTTTTAAATTCGCTTTGAATGTCGAACTTTAAAATCCCAACCCTAAACCATTACAGCGATTATTTCGATGATTATGGTAGTAGTGAAGCCTGACCCTGTGCCGCTCATCGCAATGAGGGTTAAGTCCATCATTTCCAAGGCTCAAGAAGGCAAAAGCCGGTTGGTACCTGATTGAACAGGTCCCTGTCTTACAACAGAACTTACCCTTCTAACCTGGCATTGCGTTTTACGGGAAGGCCTTTATTAAAGACGTATTGCTAAAAATGGTTGGCCTGATGTATGTCCTTTTCTATTATGTACCCATTATAGCTTAAATGATATCAAGGTGGATTGGAAATCTAGCAATCAATAAATAACTAAATCTAAAAGGAATGCCTTTTATAGCTGATCGAAGTGCGCAAGTGGGCAGACGAGCAGCCTTATGGCGACTGAATAATGTCTAGAATTGATGGTAAAATGAATGCATGGATTCTCAAAGCAAGAGTGATCACGCCTATGTGACATATCAGAAGGCGAAAGGACCTGCAGGAATGTATGAACATAAAATTTAATAAAAGAAACCAATGATGAAAAACTACCGATACTGGTTTACAAATAACTGGATGTTTATAGCTAATCAAGCTAAGGTAAGCATCGGCATGTTGCTCTAGAAGGTGTTCAACGGTCAATAATGCGAGTAAAAAATATAAATGAATGATATCCACGTTTGGAAGCCCATCCATTGAATCTCCAAATGATTTTTGATTAAGTCATTTTAGACTTAACATGGTGGCGTCAAGAGCTTTGAGGAAGGATGGCGATAAGAAAGGCACACATGCTACTCTACTGGCATGTCAGTAGAGTGCGGGATCATGCCTTTTCGAGTGCTCAAATGTTGCAATCTAGCAAGACTTTGACTTGACATTTGTATGTTTGGCATAAATAGATTGCTTATAAAGACTTTGACAAGCAAGCGAAAGATTGAGTTTCTCAACAAACTTTAAGTTACTGCTGGGATGCTCTCCCGCCTTTTTTTCAGTCATAAGTTTATTAGTAATGTAGAGGCAATATGGTGGTCGAATTCCGCTTAAAATTACTTTAATAAACTCGCTTTGGTGAGTGAGCACCTGTGCGCATTTAAACTACCCCTTGAACTTGAACTCCATGCTCTCCATACAGGTCCCTCTTTCAGTTTATTGTAGATTCCACTCTTAAAATGTTAACAACTAGTACTCTCATGTCATTCCACTAGCGCTACGTTTAACTACCCTCGGGCGGTCACTTCCATCCCTTGTTATTTCCACCCAGCCATTCACGATTACTCTCAAAGTCGTGAATTCGCGCATATCTTGCGTAGAGATTTGTGGATTCTATTCCACCTGCCATACCTATACCACCTAAATCGGAAGGAGGAGTCCGTGCCACCATCATATCCAGTGAAAGCTCTACCTCAATATTACTTTCAACAACAACACAAGGACCATCGAGATAGGTAGGCGATGAGAATAAGTGAATAGCTAGGCGATTAGGCCAAGGCAATTACAGCTTACTGCATGACAGCTGAACACTATTGCACTCACCCGACTAACCCACAGCTGACCTCTTCACATTCCCACTATCACCGTTAGGAGATTCCGCCTCACTAAATCGTATACTGCTAGCCAATTTTATGGGGCATGTCTACTCTAAATGCAGTGGACAATAAAACGAGATCGCCCAGATAAATATGGTATGCATCCCCTGTTGAGAAAATTATGACATTGTCCATATAGTCATTACAAAACTGAGTCGATTGTGATAGCGTCCGTCTCATATATCTATAATATTGATTGGCCCTCTAGATGTTAAGTGGGGTGCTTCGTTTAAAGACATCAAAGTCAGGCTTAGTCACGCGTTCATTGTACGACGTTACCTTTCATTCCCCACCCACACTCTTATCCTCCTTACCACCACACAGATTGACATTGGTGTTGGGCCTTGTGGCGACCATGCCCATGTGTATTTGCGATGCAGCTGGAGTGCGCTAGCCATTTATTTACGAATTCTTACTGCCAGATGGTGAGCATCGCGGGGTTACAGCAGAAGTTGGAGTGAGTCGGCTTGAACCTACTCTGAGAATAAGCAAAAGCCTTTTCCCACTCCACTGCCTCCTACAGTGAGTAACGCACGCGATTGCAAAGTAGAAAGTGCCAAGCTCTGTTTTGAGCAAGTTCCTTTACGTATAACTTCTGAGTTAGCTAAGTTGCTTCCTTTTAAAAGGCGCTACCTAGCGAATTCTTGTTTTATTGTGTGCTCTGTTTTTAGAAGCAAGAAAATAAATCTATCATCGATCATATATGCTTCTTCCACGTGGATCCTTCGCCTATTGCTGCGCCTCGCTCGTGATAGTTTGATGGCTAAAAAAACGAACGGCCTGCGCTTGGAGAAGTGTGATCAGTGGGAGCACGGAGGATGGGCACGGGGTAATATCCTCCTCTATTTCCTCCACCTTTCTCTGCTCCTCCCATTAGTCCGCCCACCTCCTGCCGATTCTCACCCATCCATTCCTGCCTTTCGATTTGTCTACTGGTTGTTTTCTAGCATACGATGCGAGACATGCACTGAGTTTTACGGATATGAAGGGGTCTTTGCTTAGCTTCTTAACTAGTTATTACTGTTTTAGAAAGAGAAATAGAGCTGCGGCCACGCCACCAGTTAGGCAGAACTCAGCAGGAATTGCTAGTTGTCATACATTGAGCGTGCGGCTGGATCCATATTTTACCATAGTCTAAGCGTTGATGTGTTCGGTCAATAATGGAATAGAAAACTATTCCCATCCGAAGTTTGCAGCCAAGATGATACTTGGGTAGAGTAGCGGCGCCCCAATAATGGACTGCCGCATTTCTATGCCTTGCAAATCATGCCCGTAATCAGTCATAAGCATTACACAGGTGCTCGCAATTTAGGGCAGACTGCTGCAGTGGGCCCGCAAGAAAAATTTATCTGAGAATTCGTCTCTTAATTGTTTGGGTGAAATCCTTAAAATTATTGCCGGGCTTAATAGGGTGGCTTTTAAAATTTAAATGCATGACTCCCAACCGGACAAGCAAACATTCTGCCAATTAGAGTGAAATCGCACATTGTTCAGTGATTGGAACATGAAAAATAACTTCGGCTTTATTTTTTACAAAACGTAGTGTAGCACGAACAAAATTAATCAGTCTTTAAAGTCCGCTTATTTTTTAACAGGCCATTTAGGTCGGATCTGCTTGACAAACTCGTCACTCACCCACGTTGCACTGTTGCATTGTTACCACCACAAGCTCAATAGCGAAGTGCAATTGCTGTTGTCCTATGCTTTAGGTAAAGGGTCTCACCGCGATTCGTTGAACTCAGGTGCAGCCAGAGGTGTTCAGCGTACCCGGTTTCCCTTCCTCCCCCACGCTTTGATGGCCACATCAGCACGTGCGATTGTGACAAATTCGTCACTCCTTCATTCCTCATGCCAGAAGATAAGTGACCACGAGGTGATCCCTGAAAGTGAGGAAGCCTTTCCAAACCCCCTCACAGTCAGCAGGAGTTCATTAGCGTCACGTGTAAAGCATTAGAATCGGACAGATGGTGATCTTGTCACATTTCGGCATTTCTAAACTGGAAAACAAAAAGGCATTGAGGCGGATAGTGACTTAGATTCCAGAATGAAGGGAAATGGATGGTTGGATTAATGTAGCGGTAGAAATCTAGATAATTGGCAGGATCCAGGACAGTTATGCAGACGATAAGGTTTGGGAAAAACGAGGACTAATGATCGCTCAAAATTTGGTTTGAGATTGATGGGAGGAACAGAAGAGAAGATGGAGTTGGAGCAGATAGGTAGAGGAATATGGTTGGATATCGATAGAAGCCGGATTAGTACAGGAGAAGCGAGCCAGAAAAGCGGGAGACCGGCTGGAGAAAGTAGTACCAAACTGTCAAAATCTTAAAAACTAGAATTGAATCCGAGCAACGGATGCTTTACTTATTTTTGTAGCACTTGTTAACTTTAGAGCAGTTGTACTCTTCTCCTCGATTTCCTAGGAAATATTTAGAAGTTGGCTTTGGTCTGGCAAGGGATGGACGTTGCAACGGTTTTGTCACGTAATTTTTTACGCCATCATTGTTGCTCGGCGCGAATTTACATTTTTATGCTGTTGGAATTTCTGGCTCTTAGGAGTGCTAAACCTGCCACCTTACTGACCATCTTGGTTATAATTTGCTGCGGTGGTTATGGCTTTATTCTCACTTTTGCAACTAGCGGTGCTTGGGTAGGGCTTGTTTTCATATCGGAAAACGAAGAAATGGTTTATCGTGCGGTGCATTTACAATGGCTGCAAGGGCTGTGCTTTCTTTTCTGCCTTTATAAGCTAACCTGGGACGTCTTTCGCCTTCATCGCTCCTGGTCACTGAATCGTACTCTTGACTGAATGGCCAATGGTGACTCATCGAATGTGCACAAGTTGATTAGCTTGATTTTGTTGAATTAGGAAGTCTCTTGCCTCGGCCTCTAAAGTTCGAACCTTGGGCTTCAAAACCAAGCAGTGGGCTTTTATTGTTAGCGAAAGGTAAAGCCTTCGAATTTATTGCTATACTTCGAATTTCTTAAATGCGTTGCCTGCCATTCTCCAATAGGGGTTATTCTGCTTCATCTCGATAAAGCCCTAAACGAATTATGAGATGGGTTACCTGCTGTTTTAGCTGGGCCATTTGCCGAATTTTTTTAGACTTTAGCAATATACTCAAAATCTATATGCTGGATAAGAGCAGTCATGCATTAGGGCAGCGAAGACATCAACTCTGCACCTGTCGATGTCTAATCCAAGTACATTTTGACGATAAATAAAGTATTTTTCCACCGACGCGTTATTAAGCGGTCGTTAACGTCTAAATGAGAGTCATCAAAGGCCGAACGACACTGCAAATCCTCATCGCGGTGGTTTTCAACTCAGCAGAATGAGGTTTTACATACTTGAGCAGGTGATTTAAAATATCAATGCATAAAGCAGCCTTTTATAGCGCATGCCAAAAGCCACCCTTCATGCGAAAGATTGGCACAACGCTTCCTCTGAACAAAAACGTTTGCTTATAAAGCTAGCCTAACTTTGCTATCAACTTTTATAGTCTCGCCGATATATCTCTTAGTGCTAAAGGCTCTATGTTGGGATGTACACGGCTAAGTCGAAGGAAGAAGCCAGTGTTGTTCTTGCTTTTGGAAAAGTTCTTTCTTTTTATCTTTTGTTCACTTTTCGTGGCTTTTGCATTTGATCGCACGTAGCGTAAAAGACACTGCTACTTTTCATAAATGGACACGTTAAGCTGAGAACGATTAATCAATCACTGAGCATTCGTTTGTTTTCAAGTAGAAAATCAAGGTTGATAAAACAGCCCCACTTGTGAGATGTGTCTTACGCTTAATGCTGGAAAAGGGGATTAATATATGGTTTATTACTTTTACGCAGCCGTGAGTACCTCAACTAGGATGCACTGCAACAGCATCGCTTCTAAGAACCATTTTGGTGAAATTGAACATTTGACTGTTAACCCACTTCCGTCTCTAATGCCGAATTTCGTCAGCTTAAGAAGCTATGTTTCTGCATTGGATCTGCGTGTATCCATCCACCCGAGGCTTGCCTCAAAGCTTTTTCCACTTCTCATTGGTTTGAACGATAGTTATTTCATTATATTCTATCTCCTTCCATCAGATGCAGCGTTTGGTGCGTTCACTCTTATGCTTTGCTTGCAACGGAGCTTTCTGCAGCATGCGATCACTTGAAAGGTGGAACTAAAGACAATAAGATGAACTCTTCATTTAAACTCGCTCTGGTAGCTATGATAAGTTCTGTGACGGCAGTCGTAATTTGCGGATTTCTTGTGCTCTATGCGCAAATTTAGGAAGAATGTCTGCGAACCGAAATTCGTCAGGTCACATATGGTTCTTTGCAGATTCTCTTATCTACAAAGTGCGCACCACAACGCTCACCTTGAGGCTTAAGAATTCATGAATGGAAATCAGAACCGATATCCAATAGGATCGAGGTCGCTCCCATTCTGCTCTAAGAACATCCAGGCAGAGTATGTCTTGTCAACCTAGGGGAAGGCTGACGACCTGTTGACATGGCCATGAGACCATGCCACTCGGTGGAAGCACAAATGTGGAAGCTTAAGCATCCACGCCACTGAAAGAATAGTTAAACAAGCATTCCGGGTGTTGTAGCTGACCTTTGTTAATGTCAGAGCTCCTAGATACTTGGCACTTATAGAGCTGGAAGTATTGGTCCACACTATCTGCAGTTGACGCCTCTTCTGAGCATACCACAGCGCTAGGGGATTGAGCGAGTCAGTTGGCCACTCTTCGGAATGTGCATCCTTTAAGCAGTTACCTCAGCAACTTTGAGCAAGTGGAGGGCCAATAATATGCAAATATGAACACAAGATCGAAATGTTCAGCCTAAGCAATGCCCCTCTTTAATGGCCTAGAAGCAGATTATTAAGTCATTTGCTCCCTCAAGGCCCCCCACAACCTACCATTCAAATTAGTTAGTTAGTTGATTAGGTGCGTAGCCATGGTGGCTGGGAGCCCGAGAATTCGCCAATAGGAGCTACTTTAACCCACCTTAGTGCACACACAAGGCTAGCCCAGAAAGTAGGGAAATCGCGATGCCTGACTTGGCCAACCCCTGTCCGAAGTGTCTGCCAGGCAGTATAGGCAGCAGTTGCAGCTGCAGCACTGCTCCACCACTAAAAACACGCGCACCTACACGCAAGCACGTACAGGCACGCCTGCTAGACAAGGGCGAATGTGAGGGTAAAGAGGCATTGATCCATTTGCAGAGCCTAGCGCAGGCCTGCTTTTGGTCAAGCTGGCAGTCGATTAGGCTTTGCATCGGTGCGTGTGTGTGTGTGCTCCTTTCTGAGTAGAGTGGATAGGCGAGGAGCGTAAACAGCTAATTAGGCATCGTGCTAGCGTGTGAGTGTGTGCGCGTGCGTGCGTGAGGTAGCGGGGAGAGCAATGGAGGGCTTTGACCACCCAAGAATTAAAGACCCCCTCTGCACATTCCCACTTTTGCATGGCTGGTGGAATCAACCAAACCTTGACTTAGGCACCCCCAATAAAGTGATATTAGTCTGCCTACCTCATTAAGAGTTTACCAAAACACAAACTCCATGCCACGTTCGAGAGCTGCTACTTCGGAGGCGTGCAGCCTCAGAAAAATAATAATCGGAAGCAGCTCTGCCTAGGTGTCGCATTTGGCTGAAATAGCTTAAAATTGGTCACTGAGTTGGCGTTGTTGAAGCGATTGATACTTGCTGCACGGTTAATCAGGAGGTAGACCTCCTCTCCGTGGCCAGACAAAAGCTTGACAGGGTGCAGCGTATAAATTTCCAATCCGATCTGCTATCGATGACACATGCTCTAGGAGGAGATCATGCATTGTTAAATTAATCTGTGGAAGCAAATTGAAGGCACACATTCATATGGACAGCTTTAGAGGGGCTCGTTTAGGCCAGCAACATAAGATTTGGCTATAAAAAAGACATTTGTGTGAAACTTTTGTTTAAGCAGCTAATCACACATACGCGTAAAATACGTCAAAAGGACGCAAAGCTTATGCCTTCACTACCAAATAATCTGAATTGGTGGTGCTGCAATCCGGTTTTTAGGAATCTGAGCTGCTACCTTTTTGCAGTAATCAGGCATTCGAAGTAGAATGGACGACAAGTAGGACATACGCCCCTTTGTATCAACTGTCGAGAAGCACATCCATAATTGGCGCAAGGAGCTTTTAATAACATTGCCCTGCTTCCAGCCGCATGATGCGCAGAGAAATCACCCCCATTTTGTCCATCTTCTCTCGCAATGAAATTCTAGCAACTTGTGGCAAAAGCCATAATTCAGGGATTTTCCTAACCAACGAGGCGCAAAATAGGTGCTTAATGGGTGATTTGTGGGGTGACTATTCCCTAATATGCTTTCAAAAGAATTCCCCACCACACATCACAGATTCACATTGCTAACATTTACTCATCCATTTTTCGGGTGACTTGAAAGCCAAATGGATGCTAGGTTGCAAGTAGTTTTCACGATTAGTGCCACCGAACTTTATATATTGTTTAATCTGGATCGTGTGGCCCATGCAAGCTCAAAACATAGATATTGAACACAAGTGCATTTGAAAATGTGCAACCTTATGTCTTTGCCACAAGGCAATTTATAACATGTGCAATTAAGTTATTTGATTGTCTAAAAACCGTAAGCAAAGGCAATGGACTATTTAGCGCTACGATTTCTAGCTAAACAGTTACAGGAAACATGCCAAACACTTTCCATTGCCTCGCACAGCTGAAAGGGGGACAAATCTCATTTCCTTGTCAAATCCGTGTGACAAAATTGTTAAGCGTTTCTCAAGAGTAAAACCAGTGGCCATCAACTTGCATGTCCGAGAGGAGTATGTGGGGCCGTTCCATTTGTATGACGACAACTTTGTGAAGGGAAGAAATGCAGAGCCCAACGAGAATAACAGTAGATCTAATCCTGCGGTGCCATGGCAAAAGGCTCTCCTGACTGGACCTAATCAAGTGCAAACAAAATCATCTAAGCTTAAGTCGCTGCTGAGAGCCGATTAGAAAGAAGGCCGCAGTAATTTGTTTGATAGTGGGACGCGAGTGCAATGAGAAGGACTGCATAGGCAGAGCTTAATATGAGACTCAGATATACCGAGGATTTTGTCGTTACTTAGCAGATCAATGTGCCTGTGCAGCTAAATACCAAACAAGAGTATTCGATCATCAGGGAACGATTGTGGAAAGGCAAAATAGATGTTAATGTGGGGTGTTTGTGCACTCGCTATAAGGGATGGCTTAGGTGAGGTGATGTATAAGAAGAATTCGAAAAGGAAAGTGCGGCGCATACGGATGTGTTTGCAAACGCTACATAACGAAAACATTTAAAGCGCAGCAATGCCAGATTAAAAAACATTGCATGGTGAGTGGAAACGAATCCCGTTTTAAATATCAGACTTTGTAATGAAAAGCATGCTAACGGTTACGTTTTGTCAAGTAAACTTCGCCACTTGCGTTTTCATGCAAAAACCAACTTAAAGCGATAACCCAATCTGCTCCAATAATAAATTTGCACAAAACGGCCTCCGTGACAACAAATGAAATTATGTTTGGAGTGATCGGGAGGACATAAAAACCTATGCGCATTAACGCAATGGAAATTCTAATTGCATGTCTAAAATAGATTACAGATGGCCTTTAAGTGGGCAGTAACTGAAACACTACACTTGACTTCAATTCAGCAATCCGGTTCGAGGAAGGTGTGGCTTTACATGCCAAGAAAGGAGTTGAGTTGAACCACCCATACTGTCTAATTGGTAGGAGATGACTTGTGAAGGAGTTGTTTGAAGCTTTTATTTGTAACTGCTTCAGCAGGAAGGCTCATGGAATATTTGCCAACAATCGGCTGAGAACACATTCGGATTGTGAGATACTTAAACATGATGCCTAATGGTGACGAGATGATTTGATTTAAGATAAGTACAATGGACGGTGACGTTCTAAAATGGGCACAGTTTTAACTGAAGAAGTTCAGTCCCTTCTTTTAAAGATGGCATAAAGGATTTCTTCATTTTGCTGCATATAAGGGGCTGTGTGGAAGATGATTATAATATGCTGTTAGAAAACCGGGTAGACAACAAAAATTAAAGGCAGATAAGCATATATTTAGCAAGCCTACTATTGCAGAGTGAGTAGCAGCTTGGATATGACAGTTTAGAAATTGAACTGATTTGGTCCCTAAAAAATAAGTGATGGCCTCCATGGTTCCTCTAAGCGTAATTGTATAAGGCTGACAAACTGGTCGAATGCTACTTCAAAATACGGACTAGAAGCTAGACATTTAGAAGAAGGTCGATACAACTAGGTAAAGAGTGGGAAGTTCATGTTTTAACTTCTTGTATCTTTTAATTGCATACGTGCAGGCATTGTCATCAGGTGTGCTGTTTGCAAAGGGAAACAGTCGCAATGCTTATTTTCTCACATCATGAAATCCAGTGAGTGAAAGTTGACTTGAGCCTAATCAGTGAGTTGCCACCCAGACCGAATGTAGCAAAGGTAAACGCAGATGTACGAGTCTGCAGAGCTACTTGACATGGGAGCATTTGGAGATCAGTATATCTATTTACAGAGTTAGCTCGTGACCGGGTCACGGGTATAAACCAGTGTCTGCTGACGGTGAGGTTATATGAACATGCTAACCAGCGTCAGACGCATGACACGGAAACAGGCCTAGACCGACGTAGCGATGGCAAACTAGAGTTGAGGTTCTCTGTGTAGTATCGCTTGCATGGCAGCGGATATCCTGATCATGAAAGGAGACAGATCGTTATGAAGGTCTCCTGTTGACGAGTTGCGCCAGCTGAGGTCGGGAACAGATAAATGCGTAGACCTATTAAAGGTAAGCAGCGTGACCAAGGGAAGACAAAAATCACTGTGGAGACCACGCGTCGGTGAGTCAAATGGTTCTAATGGCAGCAGCATTTAAGTTAAGATTTTAATGGTTCCGCTTATAGACTCTAACGAGACAAGGTCTAAAATTGTTTCTGCACTCAAAATACAGTCCCTTCCGCACATTAGGCTATACTTGCAATCTTCGTTTGTTTTGCTACGATGCGTTGGTGATTTGCTGAGTAACGTGTGTTGACAAACTTGG
Source organism: Taenia multiceps (assembly GCA_001923025.3). Classification (NCBI taxonomy): domain Eukaryota; kingdom Metazoa; phylum Platyhelminthes; class Cestoda; order Cyclophyllidea; family Taeniidae; genus Taenia; species Taenia multiceps. The sequence goes on along the minus strand of CM010312.1, from coordinate 15,218,051 downwards.
AGTTGATATGTCTTCAGCACTGCTACTAATAAGTCTTCCTCCTTACGTCGTTCTCGGCGGTGGGTGGGCGGGTTAGTGGTTGGGAAGGGCTGGGTGGGCACACTGCAGTATGCACTTATGGAGTGGTGCGTTTGGATTTGCGCGGCTGCCTGGTGGCGCTGTCATGTTGCGTGTGTAAGGCATGAGCGCAGAAAAGGAGGAAAAGAGTGAACAAATGTTTGTGTATTTGTGTGTATCACATGTACGCGATTAGAAAGCAAAATGAGGAAGAATGCACGATAAGGCGGAGGGTGTCGTTCGAGGGAAAAATATGGTAAACTCTTTGAAATTGTTTGATTTTGTTTGATTATTGAATAAAAAATGTGAGGTTTGGGAGAGAGAGGGGTGGGCTGGTAAGCAGTGGTAATTTTAGCGGCGGGAGACAAATGTATAAATGAGTGAATAAAGGAATGACGGAATAAGGTGAAGAGGAAAAGAACGAGGCGGGAGAATAAATTAAACTGGTGAAGGAGAATTGGGCACTTTAAGGGAGAGGTGTTTCGGAAGAAAAGAAGGAGAAGAAAAGGTGGATGAAGAAGGGATTGCTGCGTCCCGCGAATAAAAAGAAGTGGAAATGTAAACGAAATAAACTTGTTACTCAAATGACCCTAGCAAGGAGTTGGACTTGGTCGGTATGGCGAGAAGACGTGTGTGATTGTTGAGGGGACATTTCTAGCACAACCAATATAACACTGGGAGCTACAGTAAGGATGGAACCGAAAACAGGCTTATTGGCCGGGACACTAGGCCTGCTTTTAGAAGCAATTTGCAACTTTACTTCTGTGCTAGTACCCTTTCAATTTTTTGGTGAATACTCGGAAAAGGGAAGGCTTCCGTGTGGAATGGTTGGCCAGCATGGATCTCTTTAGCTACGGAAAGCAGTCTCCGCGTACGACACGGCTAATTGTTTGTCTTACTTTCCGCTCACACTTAATTTGCACTGCACTAGTTTTGCAGCCTTCACCAGTGACTTCTGGTTTTGTAATTATGCCTTTTAAACATGTGGGAAGGAAGAGGCAGTAATTTGCGCATACATGCATGAATGCATACATGTGACTTAGAATAACAGTGGCAGTGGTGAGGTTTTGAAGGGAAAAGGTGAATTGGTAATACGTGTGTGTGTGTGTGTATCACACATGTGTGTAAGTGAGATAAAATGTGAGCATTAAAGTGTGGAAGCCCAAGACAATGATGAAAAAGTAATGGTTTGAACAAATGCTTGTTTCATTCGTTGAGAATAATATGGCAGGGGGGATGAATCGGCATCGATAGTGGATAATATGCCAACAATATTTGACTGCAGACAGAAGGAAAAAAGGCAAGAGTGTTGATTGATGGATAATAATGGTCGAGTTAGGAAGGCGGTAGAGAAAATGTATAAGTGTGTGTGAATCTGTGTCACGTATGCGTGACGGTACGGGGGATAAGGTGAGGAAATAGTGTAAGTCAAGTATGGCATGCTTGGAAAGAGAAGAAAAGTGATTTTTCCTTTTATTTATTTTTAGGTGTAGTTGGAAGGAGTTATGAAAGGGAAAGGTAATAGTGGATGCTTTATGGCTGATGGGAGGAGGCGAATAAAAGAAGCACGGGACGGAGTAGAGTGAGGCTGTCTATCGATAAATGGATTAATTAATTTAATAAAAATAGGTTGAAAATAGGCAAGGAGGGATTGAATGGTTGTGGTGATAGAGAGCAAAAGGAAATGCTTTTATGCGTCGCACATGTGTGACGTTGGGAATGATGAAATGGAAAACTAGACCCAATGAGGACAAAAACGTTAGTAAGATAGAGAGCATTAAAAACTTTTGTAATCGTTTGGCATTCTTTAGCTAGTGAATTGTTGATGAATAAGAGGGGGGTTGGACAGGGAAAGAAATAGAACGAGTGGGGAAGAGAGAGGGGAGGATAAAAAGACCCTGGCTTTAGAAGGATGTCTATTTTACTGCTAGTAACTCGTATGCAGAAATAAGATTTAAAAATGAACAATAAAAAGGCTGGTGCAATTGGAGCAAGAATGGAGGAATGCAAGGAAGAAAGGGAGGAGAGAATGATGCATGCGTGTTGGTGATAGAGGTAGTAAAATTAGCAGGGCATCCCTCAGCAGCCTATAAGTATTTGAGGCGGTGGGGGGTGGGGGAGGTAAGTGAGTGGGTAATTAGTGCAAGCAGTGGTGTTAGTAGTTGTAGGTGCGTAAGTGGGTGGGAAGTGGGTGGGATGGAGGGGAGCCCACTGGTAGAGAGTAAGCAGGAAAGAAGAAGAAGAAGAAGAAAAGAGGTGTAAAAAGGAGTAAGAGGTGACACTGGGAAGAAAAATGCAAAGCGGGGTGACTAAGGGATGGAGAAAAGGTAAGGGTGAGGCTGTATGAGCCAATATAAGGAAGGATTGGCATGTATTGGAGGGTAGGCGTGGAGGTAAAATATTGTATCATCTGGCCTATAAATGAGGTAAAACTCCTCTTGGGAGTACAATATTATGTCAACCGACTTTGAAGTAAGAACTAACTCTCCTCCATGAGTACACTTTTACAACGTTAGACCTTGCAATGAGGACTAATTTTCTCCTGGAGTACAATACTGCGTTGCCTGACCTTAAAACGCTGTTTGACTCAATCTAAGAGCACAGTGTTGCATCACCTGACACTTGAACGAGTTTGCCTGCAATTCTGGGACGAACCATTGGATAATCTGACCCACAAATGAGTTGTAGCTCCTATCTGACGTTGGAAAGAACAGTAACGTTACAACTAAGGCACAAACATGCAAATTCTGACCATGTCTTTTAGTCCTCAATCCCGCATAGATCAGTATCCGGGACCGCCAAGTGGTGCAACTTGTCTTTGGAGTCGATGCTGATCTCTGCCCAGCCTTGATTTTGACGTCAACAGGACATGGTCTTTATCTGGATCGGTATGCAGGGCCGCGGGGTGATGTTATTTGGCCTTGAAATCGAAGCTGACCTCTGAGCAGCTTCGATTCCTTCGCCACTGAGGGCTGTTCAGGTGCATTCGTCTGATCGTGCTGGCAATTTAAGTAGACCAATTATCTCTCCTGGTGGATAAATAATTGCACTTGCTGCTTCGGTTTGCTGCCTTCGCCCACTACTTGGCCTCTTTTCATGCTTTTGACCTTGCCAGTCAGTCCTTAGGGTCTGAGGGGTAATGTGCAATAATTCTGCTTCTCTCTGCGTGTGGGTTTGTAGTATTATCGGTAAAAACTGACGAGGGTAGCGGATTGTTGGAGTGGGTGTGTATGCATCAATGCACCCTCAGATGGTATGCAAGCAATGCGAGCCTAATCATTACCGTTGATTTAATGCCAGAAGGTAGGAAAACAATTCAATTCATTCAATAGTTTTGCGTACAAATAGACTATTGCACAACAATCTTTTTATATGGCACTTTTAAATGTAGACAACTATGAAAGCGTCCCCTTATACGTTTATTGCCTCACCAGAAATGGCGGATTGCAACAGCAAGCAGTATTGTGATGCCTTATTAATTTAACAATGTACAATTTCGGTTCTCCAAATGGATATAACTTTTATAAATGCAGAAAATCTCGTCTGGATAAGAATTCACTAAAAACGATTCAGTAACTTGTTTTTCGTCACATATCTGCGATGGCTTTTATTTTATCAAAAAACTACAAGCGAGTAAATTGGTATGATTACGGTGCAAATTACTCTGCTAATTTTATTATACCAATGACTGATTCTAGACAGCTCACATTATAATAGGTATTAAATTGCTCAAAATCCTGCAAATTACCTCCGCCATAATTCTGGGACTTAACAACCTTCTGCAAACGATAAACTTTGACAATGGAGAAGCATATGTTAGGGAAACACCAGTTGTACAATTATTGGCTAGCTGATTTTAGTAGCCACAGGAAAAGTGGCTACGATCATTCATTCATTCATTCATTCATTCATTCATTCATTCATTCATTCATTCATTCATTCATTCATTCATTCATTCATTTATTCACTCATTCATTCATTCATTCATTCATTCATCCATTCATTCATTCATTCATTAACAACCTGCATCCCTTGGAATTTTAGTAGCAATGTTGGCAGAATGAAGCTATGGCTGCAAGCAAATAAGCATGAGAACCTTTGCCCTAGGATGCTTTGCTACTATGTCTAGAAAATTTACTTTATTGCGCACCTCCCCAATTTTTGCTTCCTCCACTCTTGCCTTACCGTTTTGCGGACAAGTGGGTCAGAAGCTTTTTTGGTGTTATAAACACGATTCCATTCAAGTAACGTCTATTCTTCCAGCAATTCGGTATAAGACAGTCAAAAATAATTTGCTTGTACTAAACTTTTGCATAATTGAAAAAACAGTGTGGTTTACCATATAAGGGTTAGAAATAGTGCCAACTATTTAGTTAATTTCATCTGCTTTCCTACGGCACTTGGTTCTTTGGAGCTTTTTGCAAGTTATTCATAAGTACCGCACCAAATTGGATGCTTTGTGAATAAACCTTTTTCAAAGGTTACTGGTCAGAGGAATAGGGCCTCTTTAATCACTGAGGACTTAAGGAGGTAAATTTGGAACCAGTCACAATCCATGGCTGGTTCTCCATTAGTTTGGCTCTTGGGCTATCCACGGGAAACCAGTGGTCTCTGCGCATTCTAATTCTGCTTTGTTGAATGGTCTTTGGGAACTGCCAATGACCCAGCTCCTTCACTTTAGTAAGCGGTGAATCCTTCTATAATACTGCAGTGCATTGCGAATCCGGAAGGCTGCAAAAACAGCCTTTTTGGGTATGCAGCAACAACAATCTTCCGTTGATTTCATCACCAATATCGTGAAAATGCTTTTGATTTTTAAATTATTTTGCCAGATCAAATCCAAAAAGCGCTTCTGCACAGTCACAATTAGCAGGTCGGTGATCTCCCCCTAATCATTAATCTCTCTTGTGTTTTTTAAATGGGTGCGTGACTTCAAATTTTGCTTGTAGGCCCCGTAGATAAAGTGGTGGCTAATTGCTTCTCATAATTTCGCAAGCATCCTGCTGCTGTTGTGGCTAAGTTTTCTCGTAAAACGTGCAGCTATGGTTTCTCAGGAAAGGCGGATTTGTGGTCCACTTGACGCAGTCTTGCATGGCCTTCTACTTATGCAACTTGAGTAGTGTTTACTTTGGATACTAAACCATCGGTTTTGGACCGCCCCAACCATCCTTCTGTAGCCACATGTACATGACTTGAGTCTCAGGAATTATTTTGTCCACAAAGCCTACACCTGAGGCGATAGGCACTTTGCTCACTCTGTTTGCCTGCCTAAATAATCAGTTAAATTCTCGGTGCCAAATCGATAGGCTTCCTTAGTCTGCGCACACAGTGCAATGACTGCTTTAGGTAAAGGCAATCAAACCAATCCTAGTTGAAGCCGAATACTGCTGTTTTAGAAACGTAGGAAAAGCCATTTGCATAGAATTAGAAGCAACACGGATTAAATTATGGTGATGAACCATATAATCAGTGACGCTCGTCCACCTTGCATCAGTGTAGTCTTTGCTACATTCGTTCCATTTGGGCAGTTTGAAGTCTGGTAAGATAGACACTAAGTGTCTGGACATGCCCTGTGCATACAAATGATTATATTTAGGACGAAATAGGAGAAAGACAACAGAGAATATCTTTACCCGTACATGCGAGTCACTTTAAGCATATCGCCTGCTGGTCTGTTGTCAAAGTACAAATGACTCTTCACCAAGTGGCATTCATGATTCAGCATTTATTGATGGTAGCCTTTGTGTCCTGCCAACCAATATACTCTACTTCCACTCGTAGATCTCTTGGTCTCACGGGTGGGAATGAGGAACATTCAGAAGTTGAGTAACATGGCCACCATCGTCGTGGAAGGCATGCGTTCATTCCATTAAGCCCCGTGCTTGTAGGGGCGGTAAGTGAAAGGCGAGCGTGGGGACGATGAAGTCACACAGCATGCCTGCGCTGTTGTATAACAAAATGCTGGCACTTGCATTTCCACGAGTTATTTGAGTCCAGTGGATCTGCAAGCCTGGGAAGTAGGTCGAAGAATTCAGAAGAAGCGTTTTCATTCACCACTGAGCGCACTTAGATCAAATGCGCAGACAGGGACGCAGTCAGCATTCCATGCATATTATAGCACCATACAAATAACGTATTAGTGACACGCATGAAATTGGAAATTTGTGCAGCATATTATAAGCCAAGTTAAGATTATAGAAACTGCTGACAATTCCTGATAGGCAAATGAAGCATAATGTCACTTCTCATCCTGTGCGTGCTTAGCAAGTCTTAGCATTAGTCAGCTAATTTTCATCGCACTTGGCAAGTTGCACATACTCTAGGCCTATAGCCACTAATTCTTACGTTGTTATGCTGCATTCCTAAAAAATAAAGGCTGAAACTTAGTCCTGAGCGCAAATTGAATGTTTTGGTGTTAGTCTACCCGCCGACACAAACCAATGCATTGGATCAAGTTCTTCAAAACATCTCATGCTTCTGTTGCACTTTGTTTTCTTAGTTATCACCCTTCTGCCATCCAACGAATATTCTGTTAGGCCTTTACGAAGGCCTGTTCGGCGGAGTGAACCAATTCATACTGTGATACGAATGATTTGATAGTCACGTTTGCCTTAAACTATTCGTCCTCATCAATACAGGAGTCTTAAGTTTTGTTAATACCAGAAGTTAGGCATAAAAGCGATTGCAACTGTGTGGTAGCTTCTCAAATAGCATGATGTTTGCACGATTCGGAGAGGAGGGTTGCGCCTGGTCTTCAAGATAGCTCCATGTCCTGTTTAGAGTGCCAGAGATATCGACTGTACTGCTGTCGTTTATGAGAGATGTCGTCGATTGTAAGAAGGCAATGCAATTTTCCTATTCACGTGGTTTAACGGGCAGATAGATAATCATCTTTCGCAATGCTCGATCAATTTTACGCTAAATGAGCGACTGACGGCTCATTCACACTGCTAGATGAAGGTAAACAGAATGAACTCAGCTAATTTCTAAGCACCAAAATCTGCCTCATTGATGTCCAAGCGTCAGAATATAGATCCATTTCTTCTTATTTGTCATTTTGTCTTCGACCTCCAATTTCTTTTCAGTGCTGCAGTGGCCGGCAACTCCCTGCTGTTGCAGCCAATGTTCTTGCACTCCACTGAATTGCATCGATGCAACTTATGTGTGTTACTCGATTTGGTAAGTCTGGACCAATTATTCTGCAGCTAAGCTAAGGCCGATTTAACGTGACGCATTGCATTAGCTAGGCAGATGTGATCCTAAATTGTTCACTTGACCGGAACTAAGTGTTTTCATCACGAAAGCGTCCTAAAGTGAGGTCATTAGCGGGAAGGATAGGAATGTGTTTCTCGCATATTTGAGTCTTTACGTGCCTTTACCCTCGAAGCAAATCTAAACTCCTTAAATTTTTGCAACGCGTGGACCACTATCACCAAGAATCATGTTAGACCCAATAAAATTGGATTCCATGCTCACGAATTTGTACAGGAGTAGCCCCAACATCTAGTCCCTTCATATCTAGTTATTGGAAGCATATCGAGTTAAGCCCCCTTACCGCTGATGCTCACCAATGGTAAAGTGACAAGGTGAGGTGAAGCAAAGCAGAGAAGCGGATCTCAGCTAAGGACCTAATGTATGCACCAAATTGTGGTAGTAAAGCAGTCGACTATCCCGCAACTCCGTTTGTAAATTAAGACCAGTAGTCAACTTGTGCTTCATTTTATCAGGAACACAGTCGCGAAATGTGCTCAGTAAGTTACATTTTTAGGCAGGAATTCCGTTTAGTGAGAGTTTACATCAACGCAAACTCACTTTGTCGCATACGCAATGGGATGATGGTTAGCGAACTATATCCTGCTGCTGAAGCCACCGCAAACTTAGGCTAGGTCTCAAAAACATTTCTCGCTATTAATGGTGTTGTCGAAGATCCCACCATCGATAGATTTTGAAACCTATCTAGTAAAGAGAATTAATAAAATGTTCAGTTTTGTTAGAGCAACGACACAAAAAGTGAAGCGAATTTATATCTGGTGGAACGTTACCCTTTCTAAAAAGTAGTCTGTGCAATGATTCGCTGATATGATCAATAAGGCAGCTGCCATGGGTTATTGATAAGCACAGGTCGCTTTTTATTTAATTAGTGAGCATGGGCGACAGCGAACAGAAGAGACAATATTGACAAAGTGAGGTAAAGATGTGATAGTGATGCCAAAGTCCAACAACAATAACAGCGGGCAGCACGACAATAGAGCTGATGCATCCGCACGCTCTGACCACAGCTGAGGTCCGCTTTCGTGCAATTGTTAAACTGATTGAACCTTGATTACAAAAGCCGTAAATGAAAGCAGTGCAATTCTTCGTGTTCTTTCTAGTGCCAAAAATACTCCTTAAAATGAAAAGAAGTATCTTTGCAGCAATTTGCCTCCATTTTTCATGACTAAGCCAAAGGTCATTATCGACATTGGCTGTACTTCTGCGAAGTAGTAAACAATCAGCTATCTTATGCTCACCATCTTTGTTGTCCTGCTGTTTGCGTGAAATAGTTGTTGGAGGCCTAGTATTTAAGGGTAGGGGAGTAAAAGAAGAGAAAGTATTTACTTACAGTTAATTTGGCGATTGTCATATGGGTCCTTTCACATTATAGTTTTGATCTGAGTCACCGCTCATTCAATGTTACTTTGGTGCACCATGATGCAAGAGGAATTTTGAGCACATAATATTGCACCTTAAGTCTTAAAGGCTTTATTAATTAGGTAGAGGAATTTGTTAACTGCTTACGTTGTGAGAAAAACTTTCTCTCTCCAGAGCAGCAGTGAAGCAGCAACTAACTTTTACGATGTAAAGACGTTTTTGCATGCAATTGATACATTTACTGCAGTAGATGCCATGTTCAAAACCGCCTCTGGTCACTGGGTGCAGGACTAGGCGGGCAAATGTCATTTTCTTAACAATCGGGGAGTGGGGCGTGGGTTCAGGCTCTGGCATTTGCGCACAAATTAATGTGTTCGTTAGTGACACATCAAAATCTTAACTGGAGATAAAGGTTACGGAGCAAACAGGCGGATCAAAGGCATCCTTAATGAACATAAATTTTTGGTTGCCTAAAACAATAGCCTGCAACGCTTCGCTATGTTTCGATGCTTTGCAGATTAAAAAGGAAGCATTTACACTTTGCTACCAACGAGTGGTAAAGTTCCGGCCCAAGGATACAACTGTCTGGTCAGACGAAATAACCAGCGTGCTGACTTGCCCTCCTTGACAAACGGTTTGTCAAACTTTGCAGGGAAAACTAAATTTTAACAGCTATGTAATTGAGGTACATTAAGGGAAAGCAAGCATTTGAAGTGCAGTGAATTTTTACTACATGTCTGCATTGCCAAAATTTTGGTCAAACACATGATGACCGCTCCTCTGCTTTTTGATCAAATGCAATGATGAAGACAGATCCAGAAGATCATTTTGCTTACTCATTGGATTCATTGCAGGCTCTCTTACAAGGTCTCGCATAGCTCTTCTTCCTCGCTACAAAATACACGCATACAAATGCACAGCGTGTCTCGCTTCATTCAGAAGCATCACCTTTTGCCTCGCGCACCTAGTTCAAGAGCATCACGGTAGGCACGTTTCATTTTAAATACACTTTATGCTCTTACATTTCTATGCATTAAAACATACACAGTTGCATCTGTATGCGTGTAATCTTGTTTATGCATTGGGTGAAACAACCCTTGCTTTAAACCAAACGACAACGAAACGCGCATCAAGCGATCAAATCAAACGAATCATGCCGCGATTATAGCAGTTTTTTTACACATGGTCGGCACATTTTAGTAACCCTGGACTTGCATTGTCCGGTTTGTTCAGCTTCTCGGAGAACCCTCGGGCTGATCTTGTGGCATCCAAAAAGTGAGCAAATTCAGAAGTCCCTTCATTATCAATTGCCTGCTCCCTCACACCTTAAAAAAACCTTCTAAACCTTAAATAGTTGCAAATCACAATCTGGGCATTCTGTGCTCTAATCCGTCCGCAGACTTTGCCGCACTCCTCGGTCATTTCATTGACACACATATTAGTAAGTATGCGCCTATCAATCTCCGTTAAAGTCCAGTCCACACCCCCTTTCTCAGACACCGCTTTGGCTTTCACGCAAGTCCCTCTTAACTTTACACCTCATTTTATAATGTTTTATCCCAAAGAATACCAGATTCGGAAATGCTTTTCTACTGTACAGAATACTTTGAAGAACATCCGACGTTAGAGGCGATGTTGGATCATATACATGCGCAACATTTCCGTAAGTATTCCTTTGCCCATTAGGGTTATTTTGCAATGGGTGCCAAGTGAAATGCCTTAATGCTCTCCGTTTTTTAGCTGTTTGGTGCGAAATATTTAGTGGGGTTCAAATACACACTGTTACGTAAGCAAACTATGTATGTTTTATTGATTATGCTAAAGCAGTATTTTTGCGTAAACCTGGTTACCTAGTAAGGCAAGAGCATTCGCTGTGCAGAAAATGTATGCTTGAATCGTAGAAGGTCTGATGTGAGATGGTCTGACTGCGTGAAATTATTTGAGCGATGCTTTTTGAATATGATTAGGCAGATATTGCATTGCATTGCATTCCGTCACGTCGCATCGGTGGTTTGAATAGTTCCGACGTTGGTAGAGTAGCATCACACGATTGACAGATGAGCGAGCATTGTGCACAGATGTACAGGTGCAACGAACCAAAAGTGGTTTTACGTTTTAGTGTTCTCCATTGTGCTGCGTTAACTCATCTTCTGCTAATGTACACTTATTTATGTGCTTTGCGAGCATACACGCGTTCAATATAAGACTATAGCATTGCATTTACCGCTGTCTTTAATCCTGACCACTGCAAGGCAGATATCCATTAAAGTGCTAAAATTAGAGCAAAATTTCGGAACCGTGCAATGCTTTGGGGTGAATGCAGTGTGGAGAACAGGGAAAAAGTTGTTGAAAATGGCACATTATTGCACGATGGAACTCTACGTTGCAATAACCAGTTAATCCCTCCCACCATACTCAAACCATCCTCACGAAGGCTTTTTGTCAAAATTAATGACGGATCATTTTGACGTCAAGAGAAATCGTTGTAAACGCATAAATAGCTTTGGGCGTCATTTGATTAGGGCAGTTAAGCTGAGGGAATTATCCATTATTCAAACACAGCAACAGTAGTGTAGCGTATTTAATTGTAATTTAGTCTGGAAGGTAAAGAGGTCTCAACCGTTTCATGCATGTACCAGAGAAGCGGCATTAACATGAAAGCTAGCACAAATGCAAAGTTGCTGCTCTTGGCGACGAGCATTCAGCTTACCACCCAATCTGACAGCCAGCTAATTGCAAAGTCCAATCAACAGATCCACCTTGACCGCGAGATGTGCTCGGTTCCATATGCATTGATGTAAGCACACTTCGTCTCAGGTGCTATAAACAATGGTTGCCGCACACTTACGTGATGTAAAACTCAATGCAGCACTTTAGCAAAGTAAGCGAAACCCAGAGCCCTCCCTTTACATCTTTCTTAAAGTTTTTCATTTCAACTACTTTTGAGATCCTTAACACTCAGAATGTTGAAAAGGGTTTGCACACTATGCACCCTTCGCCGATGTTAGGGGATGCCAAAATGTAGAAGTGGGTGTTTAAAGAGTAGAATGACAAACTATGCATCTGGTCTATACAACGTCCATTTTTTACTATCAGCAATGCTGCTGCTGTAGAGATTTCCATTTCCTTTGGTTAGTAAGTGCGAGCAACGCTGATTGGAAGAGAAAGCCTTGGAAGAAGCAAAGACGAGATTAGATAAGGGAATGAAGATGTTCACTTCGGAATTCTCCGACATATGTCACGCTATTGACTAACGTTGTAATTTTAAGAGATACTTAGCACCTGGTAGCCAAAATCATAATCTCCAAAACAAACCAGATGCATTTTTTGTGCCTGAAATATGAAGAAGATCTTCTTCCAAAATCCTTGACAAAAGATAATAGCTTTGATTGGCTAGATTGCCTTGTGTATGCGAAAACTTTCTAGACCATGTGCAGACACACAAACGCCGTGGTCGGATTTAGACCTTCTTGCAAAGACATAAGGTTTAAAAGCCTAACATGTTCCTGACATTAGTAGTTACTTCTCGTAAGTGTTAGGGAAGCTTTAACTTATTACTTTTCAATAATTTGCTGAAAAATTTAGCTCTTAGCCAGCATTAACAAGATTTAAAAGATTGTCAGAAAAGATTTAAAACATTATATCAGTTTTCTCAGCCACCTGAACCGCAATGATTTCTGACTGCTTCATATCCTTGTTCAGCTAAGATTATGGCAGTTTCAGCATTAAACAGTTTTCTGATTCAGAAAGTTTCCACATATATGTGCTGACACATTTGCCGCTATTCTGATAATGGCATTTCGAGAACAAGGACCCTAAAAGTTTTCCACTGCGATAAACCTCAATATTGGAGCCTTGATGGAAACATTTATGTGTTCACGCATAGCGACTTTTGAGTAGAGTTAATGAGGTCATTTTAAAGCCTTCTATCGCCTGACTTCGATTCATTCCCTCAACGACCTTCACAGATTGTACTGCTCTGTAGGACAATTGTTCAGTTAGGGATGCGAATTTTCAAATTTCTTACGAATTTCAACAGTTTCATGCCTATCCTTTTTTGCCGTTACGCTTAACCTTATGAAACTAGTTCACCTGTTAGCTGAGCTCATTCTGTCTCTATAGCCATAAAACAGACATAAAGTCAAAGGGAGCTCTGCAAAGTCACAAATGGTGGAACAAATGACGACTTTTGTAATGCAGCGCGCGTATGGGTATCTACACTACATAAGAGACAGCAATGTTTTGGACCTGAGACGATGCAGCTTAGGGAATGATCCATCGAAATCTGAAGATATCCACTTCCCGCCTCTGCCACAGCACTATCGACAACTCAAATGTCACACCGGGTAATAGGCTAACCAATGCACTGGTTATTGCATTATTGTTATTCATATTATTTTTATCCGAAAATGCCTCCTAACTATGTCCATTTGGAAATGATATTAAATGCCCAACACAATTGCTTAAGAGTTTGCTTAAAGCTCTACATGCACTACGAAAACTTAGAATGAGTCATTTATCGCCAAATTGGTGTGCAATCAAACCATGGAGTGTGAGGTTAAGGAGGTCATAAGTTTGTGTAGGTGCTGTAAAGCATTCTCTACGGAAGAAGCCACTAAAATGAGTCGCAGGACAACGAATGTGTGCCTAATGATGATCCCAATGGTTTGTGTGAATGGAAACCTAGCATCTTATGCATCACACATTCTTAATTGGGGAAAGTGCGGCACAAGTGCGATAACATTTTTAAACTCATACTTAATGATGACAACAAGCTGAACATTAGAGCATTGTGGCTGACACAGAGTTTAGTCTAAAGTCAGTGAGTTGCGACTAAGGCAACTAGCTAATGGTCTGCATGGAAACCTGGTTTCTCTTCCCCGAACGCTTGCAAAAGAGGACTCTGAGGCCAACAATTATCACATGGCTGCAGTGAGATCAGGGAGCTTTTTTGCCACTGTGCGCAACTGCCTTCTAGTAGATGGCCTTGGTTGTCTGAAACAACCAACGCTTTTGTCAAGTCAGTTATCTGTGTCACATTTTGGTACAGATACAGGCTGCAAGCACAAGCACAACTGTTACGAATCTGTGTGCCGCGACTTAGGAAACAATGCCACTTCGCAGAACAAATGTCTAGGATGCGGGAGGAAATGGATCTCTTGGGATTTGAGGCGGATATGAGGGATACTAGGACTACTAGAGCAAGCAAGTGAGCGGGTGAATGAATAAGCAAAGAAAGTGTTAGTTAAAAGCCTACCACCCGATGAGCCAGAGGATGAAATGAATTCAAATAAAGTGGGCATTTGACAAACAGGACATCAGCTGTGGTAAAATCCAAGAGCGAAGCCCGATGTAGCAGCTGCAGAAGGACTGCTCAGTGCAGTGGCAAATAATATGTCTGCCGTGGAATTCTGTCACAATGTCCCGGTCATTGCGTTGTTTATAATGATGGCGCCAATTGAAGCTGATAAGTTGGACCAGCTCATTCCATGCTTACAAAGACGAAAATGCAAAAAATTCTTTGTTTTAACTAGTTGGCAAAAACAGATGTCAGTCAGCCGATTCCGCAAGAAGTGGAAAGTAGAGAATCGCATGTCTCTCGTCTCAGTCATTTAAGCCTGTTTTATTGAGACCAGTCATGAGAGGATAGATGCGGGATTATTGCACCAAAAGAAGGAAGCCATCCAAGCTTAGTGACCTAGAGCCAAAATAGGGCGTTGCGTTAAGTCCATTCGCTCAACAATTTTAATGTCAGTACAGATTAAGTATAATGAAGCACATAACAGGCCATTTTGATCCATATAACATCTGGTTAACATCTGAAGAGAGTCCGTGCTTTGCAAGTGGAAATCTCATAATTTGGTGCAATCTATTCAGTGATAATGACAATTTAGCGAAAACGCCTGTCTAGAATGCATCCTCATCTGATAAGCCCAAAGCTCTCACATTATAACATTGGGTTATGCAGCGTTTTCAACTCCTGTGCAATATTTTGTGCACGATTCTGAGGGGAGGATTGTGACCAAAGGTAGTAATCAGAACACAAGCACTCTGTGCCTGGTCTTCGCGATGGCCCCATGTCCTATTTAGAGTTCCAGGAATACCAACTGTGCCGCTGTCGGTTATGAGAGATGTCATCGATCGTAAGAAGGCAAAGCAATTTCCCTATTCACGTGTTTTAACAGGCAAACGGATAACTCGATCAATTTTACGCTGAATGAGCGACTGATGGCTCATTCTATCCAAGCATAAATTGCTTAGTTAAAGTCATCTTGATGCAGGCTAAGCTAACATCTATTTTACCGTGTACCAATAATCCAGTCCAACTGCTAGCCATTTCCGAAAAAAGGCATTGGTTTAACAGACGAATTCTACTATTTGAGTAAAACTTGTGAATTTGATGTGTACACAGCAAGCATTGTGATGCAGCTTACCGGTCGACCCAAATTCCAGAGCATCAGTACAGCAAATCTCGGTTACTCAGACTCACCATCAGGCTATATCCACTGGCTAGCTGACAAAGACTTGCGGGGTCACTAAGACTCTGCTGGTACACTTCTCTGCGTTGGGTGATTTCCACCTGTTTTGGCGGGCAGTGGGATCGCGGCCAAGTAGATACATGTCAAAGTCGAGGCAGTCTGTACTACGGAATGACGATCATGGGGATAACACGGCTCTAGCTATTAGGAAGCATCATCGGAATGGGACGGAGACAGCAGATTGTATGCAGATCACAGCTTCTTTCCCCTAGCCTTACCGTCTGCTAAAGGCATTGCAAAGATCATGGGAAGTTTTACTCAACCCAACTGCCTTCTCAGGCAACATTCCTTCCTCCACCACACTTGTTATAACATACTATTTCTCCAACAACACTGCTAACCAGCCCTCATGCACGAAGTACTGGAGCATGGTAATTTAATCGCACTAACCTAGATAATAGAGTAAAAGGCAAGCCATGTTACCAATGCACTCCTTTTGCGCCTCTGAATGTGAGACATGTACAATCAACTAGTTAGCCCTCTCATTCCACATCTTAACATATTTTTTAAAGGTCTCTTATAATCTAGCTTAGGTGGCCATTCCAGTCCATGACTTTCCAGTGCAATCTAGTCTGAGCTGGTGAGGCATAGTCTCGAATACCATGCTACAGTGCTTTCAGTGTGTCTGCTACTTTTGCTGCCGCCGCTTATTCGGTGCTCGCAAATGCATGTAAGAGCCACAAAAGCAATTGTATTGCAATGAACAATATCAAAGCCATAAAGTTAAGTAAAGAAATCGACGACATTCCCCTAAATATTTCCATGCAGCTAACAAATAGAAGCTTGTGGTGCCTGTTCGCAGTGATGCGCCTGGACTATTCCTTGACTCTCATCAGGTACGGCACCACTTCCGTGGAAGTAAAGAAACATGCCTATTCAGCTGATCGTGACAAAGGAATGATTGAAGCATGGCTGGGGGACGATGAACCATGTGAATGGAAGACGACATGATGATTGGATAACCCTGCACAAAGCTGTGGTCCAACCCGTTTTATCGCTTTCCTTTCTCCTAGATTTTCATGTGTTGTTAACTTAACCACTATTCCGGCCATTAAGCTGAGTTCAATGTGGAGAAATTAGCACATTGGAGGCAATGGAAATTTCTTTTCGACAGCACGCTACAAGAGGCTAATCATGTCTCCCTATTTCTATGTGATGCACACTGCACACCAGGTGTGATGCTGTTGAAATGATGCACATAAATAAAGTAAGAGGGACGAGAAGGAAGACGATGTAAGTGGAGAAGGAGAAATGGTCGGTTGAATAAATCACCCCTAACTCCTTTGCTATCTATCTGCTGCGGTACTTCGACGTATCGAAAATGGCGGGAGGGGGGGTTTGCAACTGACGAGCAGTTAGGGATGAAGGCAGCGGAAGTGGGGGATGAAAAAAAGGCACGAGTGAAGAAGAAACCAAAGTGGGAGGGAGGCAGTAACGAAGATCTGAATGGCAAGAGCGATAACGTGAAGAAGGACAAATAAGAGCAGGCAATAACAACGCATAGCAGGGCATGTCTTCTGGTTGGCCGTGTGATTGGAGTTTTTGAATCCCACACGTGCTAATCGATTTGTAGCACGTGCCATGTGGTGACATTCAATGCCGACTGGTATGGATAAGGACATTAATTCTTGGTGGCGGTTTCGCAAGGACAATCATTGCTTGCCTTTGTTGTCTTTGTGATTTTCCACCTTAATCCATTTTCTTGCATCACCGTGCATACAAAGGAGTCACTATCAAAGTGCTTTTACCGTAATGTTTTACCTTATCGGGATTGTCAAGCCTTGATTTCTTTGTCTGATGGTTTCCTTTGAGCCGGTCGACCTTTAAGCACCGAGGTACTCTTTTCTCTACCACGGGATGTATGCCTTAATTTTAAGGAAGAAAAGGAGCAACAGGAGGAAAAAGCAGGCCAAGGTAAGGTAGGGTGAGATGATAGTAAAATGATGACATATCGAGTAGGCCAAATGCATAGATTAGTTCATCGAACTTGGAGTCCTTTTGCCTGCGTGCTCTACTAGGCTTGCACTGACAAAGTGTGCTGTTGGAGGTGCAATATGAGGGCTATACAGAAGGACGTCTTCAGCGGCAGCTTTCATAGTGCTCTCGATGACACCGTCAATGAAGTGGCCATCTTAACTAACGCTGGCCTGCTTTGGACTGACAGCTACACCACGTTGCCACTTGGAAAACGCTCTCGAAAAGAATTGGATAAGGAGAAATATATCTTAACATACCGTAACTCGAAGCTATCAGTGCGTCACCTTGCAATATACTATATCTTCGACATTTATGGTCTGACAAATTCAAGTTATGCCTTGTGCTTAAATTTGCACCAACAATTGGTTGTCTTTTGCTAGGTGCACATAATAGAATCCTGTAAGAAGTGGGTTTCTAAATAATAACATTAGTTCTTAA
Organism: Taenia multiceps; assembly: GCA_001923025.3. NCBI lineage: Eukaryota > Metazoa > Platyhelminthes > Cestoda > Cyclophyllidea > Taeniidae > Taenia > Taenia multiceps. The sequence continues at coordinate 15,200,409 of CM010312.1, read as the reverse complement.
AATGGTCTGACTCTCACGCACAATAAGAATGGTAGACAAAAAACCGAGCCATAACATAACTCAATTTGACGATGCACCATAGAACTTGGCCCATTTTACAACAAATGACAATCCTGCACAGCATCACCCTGTGCAAATGCTAAATCCATTTTGCACTCACTTATCCGTGCGATTACTTGCAACCCAACTCACTGTGGATCGAATGAATCAGTGAATGATCCGATCGACTAGGCAGATAATATGTACGCAGCAATGTACAGCAGGTCTCTCCATCGATTTCGTGGACCCATTGGTCGATCAGCTGCCCAAAGCAAACAAGTCAGCAAATAGGCGTCCACTGAGAAGAGTACAGGCCACTCACCCTTTCGGTGGTGGCTTGAACATGCCTAAGCGTAAGGTTTAGTAACGAAGTTGGGTAGTAGGAATGGGAAGGCAAGAAAAGGATAAGCTGCAGCAGTAGTAGCGCCTACTGGAATACGTCTGGCTTGATAGTACCTTTTGCATGAAAATTTTACTGAACTTTTTCATTTTTCCAGTGGTAATGTAGCAACCGTATTTTACTCCATGTCGTGACCATTGCAACTGGTTCCATATTTGCTAGAGTTGGAATTAGTAGACCACCAAGCAGTCACGTGATCAACACCAATGCCATATAAGAAGGAAAATCGTCGACGAAGTCAAGACACCAGTGAAGTCGCCATCTTTCCCTCCAGCCATATTAGCTTCGTCTACGAATTGCTCGCTACTGAATTGAATTGAGCGATAGGATTGAACAGACCAAAATACTCAACTCGTAAATGAGCGGCGTGTCAATGCGGGTTGGAGGAAGTAAATATGATGTTTGCTGCAATTAAAAGGTGATGCCCCTTGCATGAGACCCTAGTCAATGTGCTAATTGTCCGGTAGCATGTACTCTTGAATTTTCCGTTGCAATAGCATTGCATATATGTGCCGATGTTGGCATTTGCGACATGTCCATCGTCGTTGCTAGAATGCAGCGATAATGTCGGTGACCATATATGAGCATATGAATGCATGAGGGGGAGGTATTGAAGCCATGCGCGACAATTACACTCGAAGCGCTTTAATGGAATGGCTGATCCTTTGGCGGGTAAAAAAATGGGATATCTGTGCAACTGACGTCAGTTACCACCCCATATGTAAGCCGAGTTTAAATACACGTGTGTTGGGCTTCGTCAGTTTGATGTGCTTGTGGCTAGGCTAAACAAAAATCGGTTTTGCGAGCCGAGCATTATGTTAGGAACTGTGGCAGAACTGCACAAGCAATCAATTGTTATTTGTCAACCGGTTATTCCATTTGACAGATGCTAGGGCAAACTGCGACTGAGACACCCCGGATTTTGCAGAGAATGGGAGTAAAAGGCTGATGTCTACTTTTACGATTAATACGTGGTGAAGTCGTAGACGAATGCGCGTAGATAAAATCAGTCCTCACCGTTAGCGCAGGTTCACAACAGTTTGAACCTACAACATTCTCTAGTTATTTACAGCCTAGAGACCTATTAGTTGCAGTCTTATAGTAAAATGCGGTACTATTTTCCACAAACAACAACAAGCTTGCTAGAATAAATTCTCTGAGGCATTGATTTTCGCTTTGACCACGCGGACATTGATTGATGCTGATTGCCAGTAAGCATGTACCAATTAAATGGATCGCAATTTGGGTTCAAACTTAGAAATTTTGAAGTATTTTCATCAGATGCTGTTTAATGGCACAATGAATTATAGGCAGTTATTTCTTGCTTCTTCAGAGAAAACTATCTAATTACTTCTTGAGGAAGTTTAGGAAAGCCTACAATTTTTAGATACTGTGGCCAGACTTTAGTGCAGCAACTCGTTCCATAGTGTGCTGTGTGGTGTTATCGAAAAATACCTAAGTGAAATGAGTGGTAGGTTTTTATGATTTTGGCTGCTCTCCCTCTCAATCTCCAAATATCGACTAACCATAGTTCACGGCTTGGCAAACGACGCTTCAATTCAGTTTAAGCTGACACATTGCCTTTAAGAAATGTAAGTAATGCTTAAAGCAGGCTTTAGATGCTTGTGACGTAGGTGTCGATCAAAACATGCACGCTATTATACATGTAAACGAGATATGTGCGATGGAGTAATCGGTGCGTTTAACAAACTGCCGCATTGGCGATTGCATGACTAAACAGACTCGAAATTATATGTAGGCCAGTGATGCGATTTCGGGCAAATGTTTGTGCCAACCTATGGCTTCAAATATCCAATGGTATTATTTTTTTTCAAATAATTTAATCCTGAATGGAAAAGTTAGGGCCTTTTTGATTTAGCCAGTGATGGATGTGACTTTCGCCCATAAGCATGCTTTAGAACACGCCAACGCATGAGCCAACGTGCAGCCCTACGCTTGCACATCATCCGCCAACATTTCATCTGCTGTCAAATGCAACTCATTTTGACCACAAAATAGCAAGGCTCATATAATTGGTACAATGAACGACGTCTCAATTCTGTCACCTTACCTGTATGTCGCTTCCGACCTGAACAATCAGGCCCCTTTAACAGCGTCTGGAGGATGCATTAGATCAAATAGGCAATTGAATGTGAAAGTCGAGGCAGTTCCTCCTACTTTTGCCGAAAACACTGACAAAATGCGCAGTGAATTTAAATTCCACCTTCTGGTGAAAAACGACTTCGCCTTGAGTACGCGTGGAAAATTGCTTGTGCATCCTAGCAAAGCAAATGTTATCTCAGTTTCAAGAGAGCTTGCCTAGGAGGCAAAGCGTGCGACTTAATTACCATTTAGCAACAATATCTGGTATTTAGTGTTAATTCTGCGGCATGATTTCTAATGTAAGAATTGTAAGGCCACTAAGGGTGCATCCACAACTTCCTGAAATGCGGTTCTGATAAGTGAACTTGACTGAGCTTCATGTTAATTACATTGATATTGGGACAGGAGCCAATATGCTTCTAATTTACACAGAATCTAGGTTTCAAATAAAAACTGACGATGGAAACTTCATTCCATGTCACACCCATATTGATAGTTCCTTGAGGTTCGTTTATCGACACGTACATTTTTTGCATGCATCACTTACTTTAAAAGTCCGAGGAATAATTCACAACACGTCAAGTAGCCACGTTAGAATAAAAGACCTCAGGTTGCTTAAGTACTTTTTTGTGAATTTTTTAAGCAATGCTTCGTGGAAACCTGCGGCCTCCAAAACTGTACTTTGACCCAATTAACCAGATCGTTGCAGAATTGTCAACTACATCTCCTCCACCATCAACCGGTGGGCTTTGATATTCCTACCATTTCTTCAAACACTGGCCCAAAGTCCGATCATCAGCGTGCAAATCCCAATATGGGGTCTTCACATGCAGACAAGCGTAAAAATTTATATTAGCACAAATTCCATTTGATCCAGCGTTTGACTTGAACATTAAGCATTCCAGATTGAGTCGCAGGTAGCGGCAATGCCTCATTCTGTGCCACTCCTTCCAGACAAAATCCCACGTCCACGTGCTGTCGCGCTTGCTGTTATCGAAGCTCTCCCATACTATGCCACAACATAGTTCACTAGACCAAATCCTACGGCACTGCGCAGCACCACTGTACCACATGTGCTCTCACTGAGTTTAGACATTGAAAGCACCGGTACATTAGGAGTGGTGATGATTGGAATGACAATGTTAGGGCACCAGTGAAGTTGTTAGCAGGGGACAGTGAGCAGAGTTGGTAGGATGAGTGAAGCATGAAGAGTGCACAGAGCGCAGCGTCGAAGCCATTGACGGTGTGCGTGGTGTTGAGGTGAGCAGATGTGTAAGCGGTGGTGAGATTATGGGGTGGTGAAAGGGACATGGATGGATGATGGATAAAAGTATCAAAGGGTGACGCAGTAGGAGACTAATTAAATCTATAGGCTGTTGATTCATTCGGTATACCTGCTTAAGTTTAAATTTTACATGCGTTTTGGCAACCTTCATTGCAATTCAGTCAGAGTACACAGGCAGTTTGCATCGCTACACCCTAAACGCCTTTGCTGTAGTTGACCCATCGCCGCGTCTGCGTGTGTAAAGGCGCGTGCAAAGGAGAATTGAGAAGCAAAGCCGCAGTAACGGCATTTGTAGTGACCCGAGATCGAACGGAGGATACTTAGATCTTCAGTCTAACGCTTTATCGACTGAGCTATCACGAAACGGTGAGATGTGTGATTGAGAACAAACACAAGGCTCACCAGAACGTGCTGGTGCGTGTCGAATTTACATCATCTTAGTTGCCCACAGTCATCTGTGCACTGGCCGTGAAGACCTTGTCGTCGACAATGCTAATGTTGAGTGTTGTTATACTGTGGTGAACTCAAGCAGTGCAATGATGTAGGGCACGTTTGCGTGACGCCGACGACGGGAGATGAAGAATGTCGGGAAGGCGACTCGATGGTTGAAGGGGCAGTGCAATAAACAGCGAAATTATTGGAAGTTTCCTGCGCGGGTTCGGGCACTGCTTGGAGTGCTAGTGAGCAATCGCAGGTAAATCCTTTTTGACTTCTTTGGCTGCGCTAGCTTCTCCTCAAGCCGTGGTTCTGCTGGTCTACTCTGTTGGCTCCTTAAGACTCTGGAACTCGACGGTAGCATTTGATAAGCGGGTGATAAATGTATGCCGCACTGGTATGTGCAAGAAGTAGAAGGACAGGACGAGAAACGGACAGTATGTTGAAAAGCGCACGGACGTCGTGAGTAGGATTTGAACTTACGCGGGGAATCCCAAATGGATTTCAAGCCTATTGCCTTAACCACTCGCGACACAGCTTGCACTTCTTTTATGACGGTGCAAATCAGTAAAAGGAATGTGCATAAAGCGACATCCAGCTTGCGACCTTCAGGTTATGGGAGCGACGCACTGATCAACTACATGGAAAACATTTCAAATAGCATCACGCTGTTCGCTTTCCCGTAAGCATCCCAAAGCGCATGGTCGCTCTCCTCCGTTCCAGCTTAATTTCAGCAAGCGAGTGCGCCTATTTATCGACACAATCAAGCATGTAATGCTGGGTTAATGGAAACGGCGCATTAAAATTTACTCTACGAAATGAAAAATCTAAAGAATTCTTTACGATACCGCCACACAGCACCCAAGTCATCAACGACATCCAGGTCGAACTCACGTAATTCAGCAGTGGGCGCAAGTTCACAAATCGGTTTCAAGAAATATGGGCAGAAAATCCTACAATATACACTTAGCTAGATGTCAATCAATATCATTCAAGACGCAATTTATTAATGGCCACGAAGACTTTATGCACATATTGCATAGAGTTCGCGACCCTTTAATCTGTTTCCTCATTCTCACACCCCTTTCCTCCTCAATAAAATACAGTGATATGCTACATAATTGACGTGCGCACATAATTGGGGTTGTGGGTATGTAGGAGCAAATATCGCAGACGTGAGGGGAGATGAGATAACCACGATGAGTAAAATTGCCTATTCACCAGCTGGTATGACGCATCAATCGAGACCGGCTTAAACATGCCTCCTCGTGTAAGTGTGCATGACCCGATTCACATTGTTACCGTACCCACTTCTACCAGCACATGCCCATGTAGGTAGGGTGTGATGGTTTACATAGTCTAGGCATGTCGCCCAGTGAAGCCGATCTCATTAGACCACTACTAACTACAGCGTCTCAATTTGCGCTTTGCTGACGGAAGCGGAAGTTATAGAGCATGCTAATGAGGATTGATAAAGTTGAACCAGATGGTTGTGCATTAATTTATCACATGTGTCACCACTACACTGATATTTGTAGTCCATGTGCAGTGCCTGTCAAGTAGTACGACTGCGCGGCTTTTATTAACGCTTGCAGCCATGGAGTTCAAGTCATTAATCATGCCCATAATGACGGATCCACAATAACATCCCGTTCCATAATTGGCTGTCGTAACCGCTATCAGCTAAATACTGGAATAAGTGACATGTTTAAACCTGAAGAATTAATATTCGTCCGGTTTAAATAACATTTGCGCAGATTAGTTACTACAAATGCTTGACAAAAGGGTTAAAGCATGCATGGGGCATCGTACAGTGACTGAAGTTAAGGAGCACTCATGCCCACTATGTCAGGGCCAGTAAATAAGTTAACAGCTGGCCAAAAACAATGCAAAACTGCAGCAGTTGCGAGGAACACAGCAACCACGAATGAGGTAGGCGGTAGACCACGAGTTACCATCATGGGTACATGAATGCGTGCAATCGTGGGACTGTCAATACAGATGTCATCCAGCAGCAATATCTGCCAATAGCGGGCAGGCGACTAAGTCGCCTGGTTGGGCAGCAAACATCATTCGAGCCAATCAAATATAGCCTCGGATCCGTAGGTACCGAGGCTCGAAATCCTATTTCAATGGCGACTCTAACCATGAGTAGCTGGATAGAACGATGCTTCCTATGAATTGTCTGCAAAGTAAGGCAGCGAACAAGATTCATGATAATACCAGTCGGCTCCACAGACAGCGCTATGGTTTTGCGCGAAATACACCCTTGTACTTTACACTAAACAGTAATTGGAAACATGAGGTTAACAAAGTGAGCGCTGGCGCGTGCAAAGATTCGAATCACGAAGGAACATTCACCAGATAAAGCCATGCACTGATAAGCCGTCCTGAACTTCTCATCGTCAATTCTTGATGACTCGATACAAGCTGTCAGGTACTAAAGTAACAAGGAAACGGCTTAAACTATTTTAAGGCAAGCAACAGATTTTACGTCACAAGGTCCATTTTAAATCAGCTGCGGCGAATAAGAACGTGACCCCACACCCAAAGTTAGCTCAGGCTCAATCTAGAGACTGATCGGATACCGCTTGCAATTGGAGGTACATTCCTAGAAAGTTCAAACTTTCCAGAAAAGCAGCTGAGCTTTTATTGAGATCTGCAAACTCGGATGCGCAAATCGCACACTAATAGTTCTTGTTCGCTTAACGGAACCGAAAATAGCGCAGAATTTCAACGGCGACATTACAACGACAAAACACTCGTGAGTAATTAACTGACTTAGGGGCTGTGGAAGTCAATTATGGACAACCCACACAATGTTAGCGTGCCGGAACCCGTAAGACTCGTGTTAAGCCTTTAAGCCGATCGGTGTCCACCTGTTTATGACCACTTCAGCCTTCATTGGATGGATGAAATGTGGCAAATAATAAGGAAGGCAATCCTCTATTCTGTGCACATAATTAATGCCCAGTCACAATAGACAGCGTCCACCCGTCCAAAGCAAACCCTTTTAACCGCTCTGGCTCATGCTCACGCGAACCAAAATGAAGACACATTACATCATGCACAACCTTGAACCAACAACTTCAACCAGGCGCAATTTGCAGGGTTGAAGATGGATAGAAGAATTAAGTGTGCGCGCCTTATCGAAGTCAATCGAAATCTTTTTGCGGGAAATTTAATGCATACACTCATCTAAGTGTTGTATGCAGCCCTCTTCATCATAATACTTTTTACATTCCTCACTATCCTGGCTAAGTTGCGGAAGTAGAAAAACTGGACCTACTTTTGTTATCATATCGTTGGCTTCACGAGAAAAGAGGAGAATCTATATGAAGGCACGACTTAGTCGCTGCACTTTATTACCACGCTCCAGAAGGAGGGATGAAGAGAATCATTACTGCAAAAGGAGTTACTAGTCATTGGGATTCGGTAATCCCTACAAGGAATTTCACGTGGTTTTCTGCATTTATCTTTGATTCCCCCGTACTTTATGTTGTTTCAACAAATATTTACGTCTTGATATTAAGAAACAGTCTAAGCTGCAAAATTACTTAAAACATTTACCATGATTTGACAAAACTCTGCTGAACCACTTTAGAATGTGATAGAGTTGTAGTCGATAGGTCGCTTGGACCCTACCACATGATAGCGTTCTGCTAAGAAAACTAAAACAGCATGTGCTGGGGGCTAGATAAGTCGCAAAAACGTGCTCTAATGAGGCAAGATAATTATCCACTGGTCAGGAGAGCAAGGCTTTTTATGGCACTGTTTGTAAAAATGATCAGGAAATGAGGGTTTAGAAGAAAGTTTAACAGGATCAGACCAAAATTCAATTTTGCAACGAGGAATTTTCGGAGCTCTAGATGCGCATATAACAATACATTGTTTAGACTGACAAATATCTTGAATTCCCTGAGTAGGCTCATGTTGTATATGCTATTCTCTCTTTCAGGAATATTTAATAATGAGAATTGTAATGGGGAATTAGGATCTATAATTTATTAATGGGTTTAGGTGACTCTGTCGAAAATAGGAAGGGTTTGCGCTTATAGGATCCTCCTATTTTTAGCCTTTCTGATGCATCAACAACATTGTCTAGAAAGACCTCTCAGGGTTCATTTTTGCATTTCCCGACCTGCAAAATTCATAATGATGATTGAGGTGTAAATGCAGAAACGGAATTGACAGCTCACTGCCATATACTACTAGAGGCTTATAAAATGCGTGATGCTGCTGTAGTTTCCCTAATCTATGTTTGCAGGAACCCTTGCACCTCACCAAAGAGGAGAATTGGGGTGACCGGACCTCTCCGAACTAAGAAGAATGCGGTATCTGTGCGGCTGAATGAAAAAGAAGCTCACAGGTTGGGAAGGAGAAGCAAGAGAAGTGGAAGAGAATGTAGCAATATCAATACCTAATGTCTGTACACAGTGAGTTGCTTTAGAACATTCTGGAATAAAGCGCTGATTTCTCGGTTTTCTTATTTCTTACGTTAGTCCATCACTTTACACGTTTGTCCATACCACTTTTTACGAAATTGCCCCATATGCCACCTAAGGTAAGTGCAGGAAACTATATGACGGGGAAGAAATATGAAACCAATGTGCTTGCTGAGGACATGAAGTTATTTGTTGGTATGAAGCTAACAAACGAAAGTAGAGGAATACAAAGAAAAACCTCGAAGAAATCAGGCAATAAGGCAACGTGACCTACTCCTAACTTATATGTTCTACGCATGCACATTGATGAGCGTTGAGCTAGAGAAGGAGATGAGTTGAAGAATAAAGCGGTCACCAAATGCCGGGACAAATAGAAGGGAGGTAAAGTCGATGAGGGTGGACTGAATAGCAGGGTGGATAATTGTGCAATATTTTAAAGCACTTTAAACACCCAAGAGTTTGGCACTTTGCAATAAACACAAGAATTTCTGCAGCTCGGACATAAAAAGCGTGGCCTCAGTGCTGGTGCTTTATTTCGTAGGAGAGGTGAGATGAAGACCATAAAACAACACACCTCACACAAATTTAATCCATATCTCACCCAGAAATTATGGCACGGAACTCTTCAGACCACAGAGAATAGAGGTTTGGCGGAGAACCACCACGAGACGAAGGTGCCATCAGTGTCAACAGATGACAGAAACTTATTGGTTGCGCTCATATAAAGGAATGGAATATCAGGAGACACGCATTAGATTAAATGACTTGGAGTGCAGCAAGTCAAGCAATATCAAGACTAAACCACGAACTGACCGCATTATTCATGTGAAGTTTTCAGTGACTCTGGCTCGTTTCCGATTCCTGCTTAACCTAAGTTGGAGACTCGCAAACACGCCGAAAGGGCTGCTTATGATCCACAATGAACCTGCACTTAGAGCGACCGATGGGAGGATATGTAGCTAGTGCTAGTGCTGCTATAACTCTACCCATACCAAGCTATCGTAATGCATCCGACCGCAAAAAATCACGTCATCAAAGATGGCATCTTCTAGATGCTACAGTGCAAACATCAAACTGACTATTACTGCCCGTGGTGACCACATTTGATGAGATGAGAGCCTACTGCGATAATCTGCATCAAATGCAAAGCAGCGAACATTGGTTTCCAGGAACAATAATTGAATTGAAATAGGAGACTATGCCAATTGTAAATGCAGCATGGTATATTTGCGAGGGTCATGCATCAAACAGAAGGGCCATGATGATAATCGTATCTAACTTGACGCTTGCCTGGAAGGATAGCCACATTTGCCATCAAAAGCATCTCATTATTTCTATCATTTGCAGAGCAGAAGTGCATTATATGCACTGAATATCGTTGTTTTATTAAATACCACCTACTTGTAGCTTGTCAATAGGAAATGATTCCATACAAGGGTGCGTCTCCGGTTGGGCACAAGGACGAGATAAGCATGAAAGAGGCAAAAGAAGACTGCAATAACACAACAATGGGAGCCGTGACCAGCATACGAGAGGTCTGTGCATATGCTAATCTTGTGGCTAAGTGGGCGCCATCGACACCCAAGTGGAAAATGAAATCCTATTTTTCGCAACCTCGGTGCCTCATATACTTTAAAACAAGATTTTCCTATCCACAGTAGCAAAGGCAACAGTAAAGTGGAATCGGCCAACCCCATTGCACGGCAATTGGCGCTTCAGTGGTTCCAATTTCCACGAAGTAATTTATCTGGTTAAACGGCTTAGAGGAACTAAACAAAGGTAGCTTTTGAAGTATAAATGAGCGACGGCTTATAAACACCTTGAAAACATTCATATAATTAGTACGCCTGTATAGATTTGGAGTAATTTGTTTTACAGCAATAAAACAGCCCTAAAACAACCTGGACAGCTTTCATTATAATGCAAGTAAAGTTGCAAACGTCAAATGCAGTTTGATCTGTCCATAAGCCAGTGTCAGCTAAGAATTTTTTATAATATCGCTACCAGCGATTTTAATGTGGCCATTAAAGTTGCAAAGAAACATTTGCTTACAAAGTTAATTTAGGCACCAAAGTAAAAGCCAACAGTTATGCTTCTACCTATTCATTCCTATAAACTACAGGCAATGTCGGAAATCCGTAACTACTGCACGCTTTGAGATAACATCTGTCTTAACTTAAGCAATCGCGTTCAAATTCTTTAATGTCGGGCAGGCAGAGGGGGATTTTTTAATTGCTTTGCCACTTCAACTTCTTTAGAGATGATTATGCTTTCGCCTCATCTGTCATTTGTATGCTACAACTGGTTTAAACGATCTGTGCAGGTTAAATGACCTGGATGTTGGGAGAAAGCGCCTAAGATGTAAAGTGGTGCGTCCGTCAGTACCATGTTTCAAATGTTAAGCAGTTATTTAGTGAATATTGGGGCCAGCAGTTGACACGACTCCTGGTTAGTGGTTGTGATACCACGCAAGCGAAATGGTGTCCGTGAATATTGCTGTATGCGGTAGTGCATTTATTTATGATGGTTTGTAACATATTGAACGTGCATCTGAGTTATCAGGTCCTAATAAAAACTCATTTGCAGTTCTGTGCGTTTTGGAACTCCGAAGATTGCACTCATAATTGTGGGCGGCATATAGTCAGTCTCAAGGGTAAGGCTGAGCTAATGTTGGGTGTGAAATCACGCCCTGATCTGCCGCACTCGATTTATGGTGGATCTTATTGTGTAGAAGGTGTTGCATTTGCTTGAACTTCTCGATTTCTTAATTTTGTCATCTGCTGCGTTGCTTTGTCAATAGGCCAAGGATTTTTACTTCACCTCAAAATGCAGCATTTTAATTAAAATTAGTCTCAAGAAGTTTATTCAACAGATGCCAAAAATAGCTTCAACCATTGCCTTATCCATTTATCACTGACAGCTCGTATCAAGCAGATGAGAGTTAGTGTTGAGAAAGTCAGGATAGCTTAGCGGTGCATGATTTTATCTAGTGAATATTACTTCGTGATCTGACCCAATCGCACACGTCCAACGCGCATTTCAGTCACCTTGTATTTCCACTTACTGTTCAGTATTAAGCACGGAGGAGCATTTATTCCAAGGAACCAACCGACAATTTCCACGGATCCTGTTCTTTGTATTACTTTGCAGACAATGCACAGGAAGCACCCTTTACCCAATCGCTCATGTTTAGACTCGCTATTGAGCTAAAGACGCGAGCATCAGTATCTGTAAACCTAAGGCTATCTTGGGTTGTTCAGAATATTGCTTGCTGTTCAACTGAACGACTTGGTCGTGTACCCGCCATTGACAGGCGTTGCTGTCTAAATGGCTTTTATGTTGACAGTCCCACAATTGCGTGCATTCATGTACCCTATGATGGTAACTTGTGGTCTATCGCTTGCCTCATTCGTGGTTGCAGTTTTCTCCTTAACTGCTAGAGCTTTGCGATGTTTTTAGGCCACCAGTTAACTTGCTAATTGGCTCTGACCCAACGGACCTTAATTGGCTCTTCGGGTGTAGACATATCATTTCCTCTGGGATTTAACTGATACCATTTACGACAGCTAATTACGGAAAGGAATGTTATTGTGGATCCACCATTATGTGCATGATTGTTAGCTAGAATTCCATGGCTGCGAAGGCTACCGAAAGCCGTGTAACCACACTAATTGACAGGCACTGCATCTGGACTACAGATACCATTGTAGTGGTAACAATTGGGATGAATTAATGCTCCACCATTTGGGTAAACTTCACTTATCCTCTTTAGCATGCCACAAGACTTGCGCTCCTACCAGTAAAGCGCAAATCGAGACTCTGTAGTGAATAATGGTCAGTTGACATCGGCTTCACCAGGTAACACGCCTAGGCCACGCAAACCATCACACCCCACCTACACGGGTGTGTGCTGGTGAAGGTGGGTACGGTGACAATGTGAGTAGGGCCATGCACTGTTCTCATGAGCAGAAATGTTTAAACCGATCGGGACTGGTAAATGATCAATTTTACTCACCGTGGCTATCTCATCTCACCCCATCATGTCTGAAGTACTTGCTCTTGCACACCCACAACCCCATCTGGATGCGCACAGGATGTCTGTGTTCCATCCATTTAAGAGGACTGCATAAATGCATGGATGGATTGTTTCTTGAATCCATTGGATCACTTTTATTCTTAAACGGAAGTGCTGTAGGGCTGATGCGTTTCGCGCTGGCATCCAAATCTGAATCTTTTAGAGGTGTCCCTAGTCTGGTTGGTGTCATTTTGTTTCTTCACCAGACTTCGTTCAGGTGAGCTACGTATCCGGCCTCACAAGGGGCGTTTTCAAATTGTCGCCTTGTTCACTGGAGACCACAGATTCGATTAACATCAGGTTATAAAATTTAGCAGGTCCAGCACATTGGAGTACACCTTTTGCGGTTGCATTCATTCGTCCACTTAACAATATCAGCCAAATAACGTCACGTGAAATGGAATTTTAGCGTCTTTGTGCTTAACTAGGGCCCTCAGCACATCTAGGGTAGCAGCAGTCTATAGATTCGGAAGTGAATGCACCGAAGCCAGCGAGAGACGCTTTTAACTTACTTCGATCAAAACCAGCAGTATTCTTACCACAGAGATGTTATTCGCTGCCACTCGTCATGCATACATGAAGGGCATAACGGTTAATGTTATCAAGGTAGGAACCGATTGATAAAATATGGGATGTGGCACTCGCGAAATAACTTTACCTGAGAACAAACATGTTGCCCGACTTCTTAAGAAGAAGTGGATGCATGATTTGTGCGCATCTGTGAATGGAAATTGGTGAGAACAGAAAGGTCGAGGAAATGCAAGTTGACTTAAGTACATGCATATACGAATGGGGAAATCTACACGTTGCCTTGTTGGCATGAACAAATCTGCTTTCAACTTTAGAGGACATTTGGACAGATTTGACTAGCTCAAAACCTTCAGCGTACTTTCTGCATCATCACAGAAAACACCAGCTGCAAAATACACCTTTATTTGAACAAATTTGGGTAATTAACTCTTAAGTGCCTCCTTTATGACTACGGCCTGAGAAATCGGCAGCATATGCTCGCCATTGCAAATGCACAACCTTCCGTACACCATGATGTTTGCACTCCAGAAAATGAGGAACATCTATTAGGGAGCTATCAGTATCGTGACCTATAAACGGCGAGCAGATTAAGGGCCTGAAAATTAACTTACTAATGTTATTTAAATAGCACAACTTGTGGTCTGAATGTGTGTACGACCATGGTAAAAGTGGGCGCGGTGACAATGTGAATCGAGTCATGCACTCTTACCACAAGAAGGCATGTTTAAACCGGTCTCGATTGATGCTTTATACTAGCTGGTGAATAGGCAATTTTACTCACTGTGGATATTTCATCCCCTCATGTCCGCACTACTTGCTCCTACACACCCAAAACTTCAACTGTATGCGCACAGTGTCCGTGTTCTGTCTATTTGAGGGAACTGCGTACGTGCACGAATAGGTTGCTTCTTGTCTTCTCCGATTCACTTTTAGTCTTAGACGGAGATGATGTAGAGCTGATGTGGTTATCACTGGCATCCAAATCCAAACCTTTCAGAGGTCCCTTTGCTCAGTTCGATGTCATTGCTGTTCTCTCGCTGGTCTTGGTCTAGTAGAGCTGGCAACCCAGCCTTACAAGGGGAGTTTTTGGATTGTCGCTTTGTTCAGTGGCGGCCCCGTATTCAATTAACTTCAGGCCAAATATTCAGCAGTTTTAGCATTCTGGGATGGATATTTTGGGGGCTCGTTCATTCCACCGCCTAACAATATCGGGCAAATGAGGTTATGTTGAATGGAGTTCAGCATTAAGGTGCTTGATTAGATCCCTTAGTACATCTAAGGCAGCAGCATTCTTGAAGCACAGAAATAAATGCACCGGAACTACCAAAAGTTGAACGCAGATTACTTCGAGGCAAACAGACACACACTTGTCTCCAAACAAAATTAAGGCAATGATGCCTACATTGTCCCCTAGGAATCTTTATGTGAAGAGAGACCTTTTTAACCCAATATCATAATTGGCTCAGATTCGATAAGTCTGGCGCGCCTGAACTGTGTGCAGGAAAATAGGGCCTTGGCCTTAGATGCTATATCCGCCATGAGTCCTTGCTGACAGAATTCATCTCTTTGGCTGTAAGCACTCGAGAGCACGTAGGGAATCTCTGTAGACCAAAATCCTATTAAAACCGGTACTTCGCGCATTTCTCTTATGATTTTAATTACGTTTACTTAACACTGCGTTAGAGATTTCACTGTAAAATCACCTATTTCTGCAACCGTTGGCCTGCAGCCTGGGGCGGACACATTGTCATGCAATGTGAAATCATAAAATTGCAACTCCTTATACCAACGTGCAGTTAAACAGCCTATATTTCGGATGATTCTTAAACGATCGATTCAATATACGATTATTCGTTCCCATTATGGGCACCCGTGCTATCAAGTGAGGTCTGGAGCGCTTTACCACCAAGATGACAGATATTTCATGTTGAGTTGCATTTCTCTGTCCCAATTTTGTGCCGATTTATTGCAGTGATGCTGGACTCTCTCACTTCACCATTCATCTCTCTTTCGTGGGTACATCCCGCACATGGCTGCATTGCCAGCGCCAGTACGCAGTGCGTGCAAATGAATCGCTCAACCTCAAAACTATTGATATTGGAATCAACTCGAGGCAAAATACACGATCCAATTTAGATTGAAGGGCCGGTTGACAATTAACAATTGAGTAGTAGTGTAATTCCTCCACAGTTCATAACCTTATGCTCGGTTTGCACTACATATTTTCTCCATTCTATCCAAAAGCACATCAAACTGATGATGTCCAGCACATGTTCGTTTAGTTCAGCTTACATATGGGATCAGCCATTCCTCTTAACCGCTTCAGGGTATTTGTCATAAAATGTTCTCATGCATTCACATGCTCACGTATGGTCACTGCCACTACCGTTGCAGTCTAGCAGAGGTGATGGACATGTTGCGAAAGTTAACATCAGCTCATATATGCGAAGCAATTGCAACGCATTAAAACGAGAATGCATGTCACAGGACAAGCACTTCATTAGCCAAAGACTACTGTAAGGAACGACACCTTTTTATTGCAACAAACACCACTTTCACTTGCAATTCGGAATTCCACCAACACACTGAAATGCCATTCCCTAACATACCGGGCATCTTAGTTTGTTAAGTTATATCACCGAATTCCATTCAGTAGGAAGTAATTCCTGAAAGAAAGTGGTGTGGCTGAAGGTAATGAAGGTGACAATGGTTTGGCTTCTTACATGGCATTGGTGTCAATCAGGCGATTGCTAGGAGGTTCATTTATTTAAAATTCACTGACTGTGGTGCAGACTGCCATGGCCACAACATGGAGCAAATACGGCTGCCCCATTACCACCGGAAAGGCTATAAAGTTCAGTGAATTCATCATGTGCAAGACAGAAAACTCATTCTAAAAAGGGAACCATCGAACTAGACATATGTTCCAGTGGGTGAGATCTCGTCTTTTATTTTACATAAAAAGCCCTAGTTGAAGTGGTCGTACACTCGCACTCGAAGACCATGGTAGAATGAACAGCAGTAATAAAAGCAAACAGTTTTCACCTCACTCTTTGCGTATCGTCCAATCCGAGTGCAGAATACGCTGCTGGTTTGCTCCAGATTTTGGAACACCAAGTCGCCCGTATGCAGTGTGTTGAGTTCACTGGGTCAGACAGGGCTGACCTCATAATAACATGACCTCGTTTGCATGAAACAGAGGTTTATCACGGAGATCCTGGGGCATTTTACTTCTGGCCTCATCGGAAACACAATGGAGGATTCGTTAGGCATTAGACAACATGATGCAGTCGACCATGCTCTAAGTCAGTCGCCCTCCATAGTAACTCTGTCTTAAGAGCAACGTAGAGACAAGGATGCCTAATTTCTAGCATTGCAGGCCTTTGCTCTCAAGACTGGTTGATGAGGCTTTCTTCTTCCGTTTCAATTTCTCTGGCGAGCAGTTCACTCAAATTCATATGCTATTAAGCAATAAATATTTTCCTTTAATGAACATAGAAGTTTAGGGCAATAATCAAATTCATCGCCTATTTCTGCACCAAATACGCCTAGGCCATCCACACAAGGTGATCGTTTTTTGAACCGCCAGGCACTTTATGTTTGATAAAGGATACAAAGAACATACTTTTCTACACTCCACTATATTTTCTCTACTGAAACGACATTGAGCACCTGATAGATGAGGCTAATCATTGGACTAATATGTTTTAGGTTACGATATGAGCGACTGAATCAAATCTAGTTCGTGCCATTTCCAACATATCCTTCATTTAAAGGAGTTTTGGGTTCAATGGCAAATTTGCTTTTTGAACCTGTAAATTGCTATTGATGGACTTCTTTTAGAATCTACATCAAAATGCAATCCTTCTTCTCAAAGAATATCGGATGTGATCAGGTAAAATGGCATTTTGAGCAGCAAAACAGGCAACGGCATCGATGACATCTTTGCCGTAAGTTGTCACTGTGAGCGAAGTAGACTGCAGCGCTTATTGTTGAACTGAGAAGAATCAGCTAGGCATCGTGTTGGCGCAGATAGTAGACAGGGCTATAAGGGACAACTCATGTGCTGACACCGCGGCGATATCAGTGAATATCCCCGCTAAAGACATGATAAATTTAAAATTTGCAAATCTGTCACGCCATCGGTCTGCGCTAATATGAGGATAGAGAACGCTTAAACAGCAGAAACGCGGGTGAGGCGAACCGCTGGACAAATACTTAGCACCACTTCTTAAAGCCTCTTAGAATGCTTTAGGAGAGAAAAGGCAACGATGAACGAGGGGACCGTTGCTTTTGGCCCAAACCAGCCATAAACCTTATCTAATACCCTAAATTAGTCACTTAAAGTTGGTGATGAACATATTCTCCATGGCCGTCCATACTCAAAGTAGCCATTACAAGGGTTCGCACAGTAATCTCACCCAATCGGCGTTAATGACACGACCTAGCGCTTCAAGTAGTGTGTGGTGACTTCCCTGAAAAGGCGATCAGTGTGACAATAACAGTAAAAGAAGGAGTGCTCCTTCTTAACGTACTTCATCTTGCATCCTTACCAAAACCTCACCATTTGCCTGCCAAATGCGTTTAAATGTATTGCTTCATTAGTTGCAACGAAACTGATCTTGAGGCCATAAGTGACAACCATTACCCAGAAATCCTCAACACTACATGACGATAGCTGCAAGACTTTAGTGAGAGACCCATCTCGATGTTCCATGACAAACATCTGGTTGGTTGGGATTGAGTTCTGTCAAACCGTTTTGCTTTGCTCGAACATGGTGTCGTTGCAGCACGTCCGGTTACTAAGGCTGCTCCAATCTGAGCTCAGAGGGGATAAGGACTAAGTCAGACTAGCAAGTTTCGTGACCGCACCTCATGAAAAGTATAGCTGTGTTCGGATTGTGGTCTCAGATTTGGTAAATCTTTGAAGCAAGCGCAACCTATGTCCTTATAAGGGCAAAAATTATTTTGAATTGTTCACTTATATTTACAGCCGGTTACTTCACTGTGAGCACGTCCTACAAGTAGTGTCAGGAGGGCAAAATGCAGATTAACTTTTTTGAAATAAGCTACACAATCGCCAGTTTAAGCCAGGCACCGGAAGGGCTCGACATCGGCTATAGCCTTCCAGTAAGTAATGCCAACTCGAAGGGTCAGCTAAATTATTAGAGCAAACTGCGTTCTCAATGCCTTCACAGCACACAAGTAGAGACCAAGTCTGCCTCAGATGTCTTAAAACAGATGCAAAGGTAAAAGTTTAGCATGAAATTTGGTCTATGGACTGTTTGTTGTGTCTTCAAAGAGTAATATGACCTCGCCGTCTGCAGTTAATGGCGATGCGTTTCACAAAAATACGAGCAAATAATATGCAAAATTTAGGGAGGACAGTTTTTATATGTGCTGCTTGAAGCACGAATTATATGCACTCTGGACATTTCCTTTAAGCTCTCCGACGATCCAAAAGCTTATCTGCTACACTGATTGAGTGTAAGGGTTTCATAAGAACCACTGGAAGATGAGTCACAAGTCACGATGACGCAGAATTAACCTAGAGAATATCATAAAGAATTAATAGAATTCTCGTAGTAGAAATCCTTGTTACATTTCTGATCAAATAATTTGAAATTTACTCTACCTTCAAAAGTTAAAAGCAAATGCCTTCAAGTCTGATTTTATCGAGATGCACTTGATGCATCCATTTTAATTACTAAAGGAGAGGGATATTAGTGTTAGCAATTGTCGAATGGGTTGCAAAGTCCCTAAAAGGATCGGATACTAGCTCTTTCGTGTTTTAGCTAATACAAGTGTAAGAATTGTTTGGAAGCTGCAAGCCTTCAGTGATGGAATCTGCTTATCTCAGAGACGACCTTAATGCTTTAGCTGAACGAAATCACTCAAATAAAATATTATAAGTCTTAATTAAGAATCAGACACTTTGCAGAACAACCAAATCAAATCTGCAATATTTACCACTGCTGTCCCTCCAAAATAGCTTCATTTCATTGCTCTCGATTAGCACTTTAATTTGACTGCTATACAAAGACTAAAGCGACCGAGTGGCTAACTAGGAGCATGATAATGATGGTTCAAAGTGGCCCTTCCGAGGACGCAAGATCTTCATTTCCTCAATAAGTTAAATATCACCTCCACAATAACAAGTTGCGCCGATTCTACTCATTGGTACAACCTTGGTCATTTTCATGTACCCCATCATTTCTTCATAAAGGACTTGAATGTCTAAACTTTGGGTGGCGATAGACTACAGTGACACATCAACTTCAATACCGTCATTAATTGTACGTACTTTTATGGGCCCATTTGCAAAAACAAGTACACTCTTCCACCTTAAACTGGATTTTGCAGTTTCAGTCAGCACTACATCGCATTTAGTAGTCTCATCATTATGCCACATCAAATCCCTCTGGTCAGTCTGGTGGTGGGAAGAGAATGTGTGTGCTCAGTCGGCGACCCTGGCTTCGCAGACCATGACTGCCATTGTAACCGCTGCTAAGTCCGCCAACTACGTCAAAGCCGCTGCTACTTTATTCCTCTCCTAATGCTGCTCCACTTGTTAGGCAGCATCTATAGTACCTACAGCTGTGCAAATTGAAAATGCATATTCCCCGCTTCTTTGAGGCCTTTAGAGTACGTCATGATCCACAAATGACAGTGCGAGAAATGTCAAAACGAGTGCACGCACATTATCTGCTTCTTGAATAGATATTCCCGGCTCCATTGACTCCTGTGTATGGAACGGAACCCGGGTTGAATTGCGAAGAAATCGGCTGTGAAGTCTGCATGGCTGACAAATGTTGGAGAATGAGTCCAATAAATCGCCAAGAGACACATCTATGCAGCCTTTGTCAGTTGCTGGAATTGGCTCCGATTGGCTTTACTTCAGACACAAGAAATTCTTTGTCCATTTACACGACCGACACTTTCTTATTAAATCACAAGAAATCAGGACATGATCTGCACGTCATATAGAACATGCGAATGAATATTCAGAAAAAAAATTGCTGTTTTTGTTAGTGAATGTTGTTTAAGTACGATTTGTCACCTGAGGCATGTTTAAGGATTCTGCTCTCGGCTGCAGATTCGTCCCCGCAAATAGCCACACGCGAGGGAGGAACACGGGTCGCTTCTTAATGGCATGAAAATTCCACTCACTTAACGAATGTATGCTAGACATTGTGAAGGTATCCTAACAGAGATGGGGGAGTGGCAATCGAAATTGTGATAAACCTACAAATTGAGCTCTCACTATGTCTGGTTAATGGTTCCTCATTTGTCTCACGTGTACGGACAGCGTTATTTAGGCATTAAA
The DNA here is from genome assembly GCA_001923025.3 of Taenia multiceps. Lineage (NCBI taxonomy): Eukaryota > Metazoa > Platyhelminthes > Cestoda > Cyclophyllidea > Taeniidae > Taenia > Taenia multiceps. The sequence continues at coordinate 15,179,769 of CM010312.1, read as the reverse complement.
TTATTCAGGGACCTCATCAAATCTAACATCCAAAATAATTATGGGTCATAATTCCGCAAAATCAAGGGTGTAGAGTTTGCTATTATTATTGATTGAGGCAAAAGCTTCATCTAGGTCATAAGGCTTCTGCATGGTAGTCACATGAGACGGATTAGTTTGCGTTAAAATTTCGGGCATCGGAATGGAATCAGCTCCGCTTAGCGGAACAAGTTAGGCAATGGGTAACCAAAACCAGCTTTTATCCATGCTGTTCAATGCTTTCGGCACGACGGTGTCTGGCAAGACCTAAATTTTTCAACAATTAACCCAATCATCTTCGCACTTCTAAAATGGCGTTGACACTGAATATTTACCAAACGCACTACACATCACGTATCCCTTTAGCTATTTGAAGAATATATTCAGAAAGCGACGGCATTAGCTATCTTTTTGGCAATCTTGTCGAGCTCTGACAACTACAGTTTAAGAAGTAAAAAGCTCTCAAATACAACGTCATCTCACTGCCCACGCTCTCGCCTCTAGGTTGACTGAAGTTGTTCAGAAATCTAATCACTTGATTGCATTTAAATGGTGAGGCATTTTGTAGGCTCAAAGGGCACAATAGACCCTTCGGGTTTAGGATCTCCGTAGGTCCCATCGACCACCCGTGGTAGAGCAAATAGAGCTAAAACGTGTGTCGGCGCATGGCAATTTGCAGTATTGGAATGAGATAGTTTTATCTGGTGCTTTTGTGTTCAAAAACGTCTTTACTTGTACTGATGTGGACGAACTAAAACATCGAGATGGCGGAAAGGCTAATGGCTGAGAGTTCATGAGCTATGTGTGACAGGTCCATATCATTTGTGTTGGCATGCAGGCGGATCGTGTAAGTAGTTCTCTCTGTGGAGGGGTTCTTCTTTTCCTCCTCCTCTTCCCTTACTACCTTATTAGAAGAAGACCTAGCTTTTCTTGGCATGCTTTATTTAGGTGGAAACACTGAGTGGGTAAGGCTAGACTACTGGGCCTCGTTGTCCGGAGCCAAGGAAGAACACGTTGACTCAGTCTCGGCTACGAGCAGATTGTGTTCCCGCCTCCCACCTACAAAGCGTATATAAACACAAACATTATTACACTCTCACCAACAGTTTTGCAACGGGAATCGTTTCTAATGCTTTATTTGCTTTTTAGTTTTTTTACAGCGGTTGGTAAGAAAAAGCTGAACCAGCCTCAAGCGCAACGAATGCTGGAATAATTTTTTGATGCTTCATTCTTTAATCTGAAATTATCTCAATCATATGTTGCCCGATTGTTATTGGCGTTTGTTGAGTAGCGCAGATAAATAACACGCATTTATTTTTCTGTTTTGTAACAGGGAAATTCATGGGTGTGTCACACCATAGACATCGTCAATTATTTTGCTATTTAGAGCTGCGCACATTCTCCCTGAGTTTTCAGACCTTATGCGACTACAGTTAAATTTTTAAAATTGTGCTCAAGCGTTAACTTGAGAACACTTTAATTCAAACAATCACGCAGATAAAAGCGCCAAAATTAAGAGGTCGTATTAGCTGAATAAATGTGTCATAGAGCACACCAAGAGGGTGCTGGCTGGGCTAAAATATCCTTCAAAGTATGGAGCGAACCCAAACTTAAATGCTTTAATAATCTTCTTGCCACTTTAATCAGGCCTCCTGCTGTATCTATTTTGGTCAATTTACACCCTAAAGCTGGCATCAACAATGGACTACATTAATCCTATAAGGAAATGGCACCAGAGGACCAAACGCGACAGCGGAAAGGCTTAAGCTCTGTAAGTACTTCAGTTATATTCGCCATGACGTACGGCTGGGTTGAGGTGATTGCAAACGGCTGTAGCAGGCATAAAGACCCAATTATCTTGCCTAAATTTGACCAAACTTGAGCAGCTCTACTGATAACAGCTCTTTTTTGTATAGCTTGGTCAATTTAACTGGTGAAGCACTTGCCGTGTCTCTGTACTTTGACCAACTATGAAAATCGAATGCAAAGTAAACTAGATGTAGATTTTCGAAAAATCTTTGCTATAAAACTATTGTTATAATCCAATCAAAAAATTCTCTTGAATTTGGTGAAGATGATTATTTAGGGAAGAAAATGATAGGCATTTGGGTAAACTTTAAACTGAAACCTGCTTCATACCGAGTTTATTACTGGCAAAATATGGTAAACATGAATTCTTGCCCAAACAGCAGCAACTAGAATGCCATCGCACCAGCAAGCACTTTGCTAAACTAATGGAGGATATTTGTGCCCGCTTGGAAAACCATCGCTGTAAGGCATACCTGCATGCCTAAGGCAGGCCTTGCATTGTCACGCGTGGATCATATTTTCATCCTAAAATGTGCTGTAAATCAGGGGCTGCGCTCATGGCTTTCAAATAACGAAGAAGGAAATTACGCTTGTGGCAGTAAAATCACCAGTCTAGGCAATGTGGCCTTTAGTTGAAAGCTCACAGAGGACTTCTAATTCGCTAATTCATCTTGTATACCTAAAGGAAAACCCCAAAGAGAAGACCGGTGTGGGTTCGTGTACTGGTATCTAATCATATATTAGGTAGTTGCAAGCACGAATCAGAAATAATAGCATTCCTGAAGAGTTCTAAGCAAGATAAAGGTAGAAGAGAGCTTGCACATTGCCAGCCAGCTCCTTCACCATTGTGGCGTGCAGAGGCGTTATCACAAGCGTCGGTGTAAGCACACCTTAGGTCAAGTTTGCTGTTTACCACCATTGATGCGACCATCCCAACGGCTGCGCACATGGTGACCACCATTTCGGCTTGTGCTCAGACGACCACTCACACGGCGACCACCATTTCGGCTTGTGCTCAGATGACCACTCGCACGGCGACCACCATTGCGGCTTGTGCTCAGACGACCACTCGCACGGCGACCACCATTGTGGCTTCTGCTCAGACCACCATTCCCACTTCTGCCCAAATTTGGAACCCTTCACAACCTCACCCCACGGTGCCCACTTCCACGGATACGAACATGGCCAACTTCCACAATGCATTTCTTCGCCTGCCTCTGCTTCCTTTCAAACTGATCGTGTGCTGAGCTGTGTCCGCTTATATACTAGTCGCCTTGTCTCTCATTGCTCCACGTGACACTTGTGCTCAGTGTACTTTTAGTTATGCAGTCGTGCTTGCCAATCTCTGACAGTGCACTCGTGATTTTCAACACTTTCAGGTGATTTCCAGCCTGTGGGTTGCACGTGACTGACTCAGCCTAGTATTTTCCACTTGGGCGTCAAAGTTAGTGGGAACTCGAGCAAAAATTTTTACGAATGGAGACTGCCTTTGCCAATGTGCACACAGTACAGCACAGACTAGCAGCGAGTTGTACCAAGCCACCAAACCCGGTTCGTTTGTGTTCCGGTGGGGATCACGTCGAAAAGAAATAACTCACCAGCATGAAATGATTTTTCAGCTGTCAGTGATTTGTCCTATCGTCAACTGTGCTGAGACTGACCTTCATAACACTCACTTCATAGCAATGTGATAACCGATCATCTAGGTGCGATCATAAGCATAACAGTTTTGATTTTCTTTTCGTTTGCATTTCGTACTGGCCATTCACGCGACCTCTTATGTATTTCCTCAGCGATGTAAACTCTTGCTCCTAATAATGGACTAATGACACTAATCGCGCCGATTCTGCATGAGGCAAATTGGGCATAGGTATCATGCCAATGTACGTTGTAGTTTTTCCTTACTGAATATTGGCCCCATAATCTCCCAAAAATCACTACGCTTTAAAATGCCACAACCTAGTGCAATGAGCCTTTGGTACTTATAAAACTGACTGCAGACCCATCAGGTATGCGGAGAAAAGTCTCTGCATGCTAGACGTTGTTAAATTATTTGAGCTGATGCAACAGATATAAAGTGAAGGGTCTTATAATTGTTTGCAGTGGTCTTAACGGTAGCTAATGCATTTTCGTTTCGAAACCGATGAGTCCTTTGTGCATTACCGTCTCATACTACACTAGAGCTTTGCTGAACAGTCTTCATTTAATCCGAGTAATCTCTTACTTCTCACGATGCTCTAGTGCTGTTTGAAGAGGTAAAAGATGGAAGATAAGCCTTAAAAAGTCATTCACGACCGATTTCATCGGAGAATAACGGATTTCTTAGCTATCCGACAGACTTTACATGATCCACTCACCCAACTCTGATAAACACAATGGCTAGGCGAAGCAAATGCAAATCCGTCGACCAATCAAATCTTGGAGATACGAATATCGATGACACGTCAGTCTGGATTTTGGAAGTGGGTATGTGTGTTCATCTCGGGACAGTGACTGGTTAGCGCATGGTGGCGACTTAGCTGTAGTGTCGGCCAATAATAGAGGTGAGACGATTTTGCCTGCATGTGCCAAAAGTTGAATAAAATGAAACAGCTACAAGGATTAAAAACTAGGATTGGAATGCAAACATTTTTGATTTTGACAGAGCAACAATAGTTTTCATCACGGATGGCGACGAAGATGCGTCAAAGTCACACAAACACGGAATAAAATATTGCGTTTGAACACCCCTGACAAAAGGTATGCAATGATGACCTGAGTGAAGACCATTACTTTCTCACCCTAACGCATGAACGCATACCGCCACATGAGGCGCTGTAACACCCAACAATTACAACGAATTGTTGATGCAAAGCAATGTACAATCTCCTCTTGAATCCCAGCACGTTCCAAAGTCCAAAGTGGAAGCATTGTTTTCTCAAAAAATTGCTGTTTTTGCCTTTGAAATGGCACATAAATGCCTTTCATGATTAGTTTTCACTGCAGGGCACTATTGTAATTTTTGGGACTTACTTAATGCATTAAACTGTAGGCAGTTACACTTTGCAAAGCAAGAATGGTCGACCACCTGTCAACACGACACTAGCCACCTAAGTCGAGAATTTGACCTCCCGTTAAAAGCACCCCGAATAAAGCGCCAGCCAAACATGGTGGGTGTGTTTCGAACACGTCAGCTTTGCAAGCCTAGTTTGACTCGGCTGGTTCCAAAGCACCGCAGACTTCTTCCTCTATTCACTGCAAAGCTTTAGGGCGAGGCATGGGCTGGATTTGTAGAACTCGCTGTTCAGATTCAGTGGAAAAGTAGTATCTTGTGCTGTTAATGAACCACTCCACCTAATAATGTAAATAAAAGGATCAGCTCAGTTTGAGGCTTTGAATCGGGAATGACTTGTCAATATTGGGCCAGTGATGAAATTAGTCGTTTGCATCGAAATAAGTCACTTATATTGCGAGATGACGCAAATGAAGGGCACAATATTGCATGCAACAGCAGGTGCTCATGGGCATCCTCATTACTTACACTTCATACTAATGTGCAGGCTTCGTGTTGGTCCCTTACCTGTCTGGCGCTTTCCTGAGTTCACTGAGAGGGACAAAAGCATTTGTAGCTGTCCCAAAACGATCTGTCCTCGTTTCCAAAGGAAGGATATGCAGAAGCTTGTAAATACCAGATCAATATTTTCCAACGAACAATCTTAGTTGGTCAGAAAACATCTACTAGGCTTTTCTCTGACATGAAGTCTGCTTAAGGCAGGCTGGAGCTGGCCACAACTTTCATTAGTGGTTCCTCGGCCCTTTCTTATTTTGCAACTATAAAGCATCGAATCCTACATAATTGTTAGATCTCGCTATAGGACCTCACTTAGTATGAATGAGTGGTGCCACTTCAGTCACATGCAACGCAATCTGCACATATTTCTGCAAATTTAAAATCTACATATTATACTAATTACAATGCCGTGACGAGCAAAATAGATGGAAATCGAACAAAAAGGGTGGAAGTGGCTGGGAAAGCCGTTTTTTCACCTGAAAGCAAGCATTTGTTTTCGAGACTGGAAATTGCAACTAAATTGTTTTCGAATCGGAAGGAACTGCTTAATTTTTTAAAATCCTGTGCAATCGATGAAATATCTCCTAGCACTGTTCGAGTTTCGAATGTATGCATGAGGCTCAAACTCAGGTAAGCTACAGTTTAATCCAAATTTAAATGTGCCGTTTGTCACGATACCGTTCCTACTGAAGTACGCCTACCTGGCATTTCAAATGCATATCAGACCTCATTATTCAAGCAATGTCAAATCCTATCTCAAGACCGGGTGGAAAATCTCGCTTAGCTTTGCTTACCAACTAAAATGCACAAGGAAATTATCCAATGTCTTTGTGTTTCTTAGCGCCATACCTAAGATTCTTTGGCAGTGGTGAACCACGAAATTGTTGAATGTCAGCACATTGAAACCTCAGAGCCAAACCCATAGAGGAGGCCGTCGTCAACGCTAGAGATCTTCCTACCGAAAATTAGCAGGACGGTAAACACTTTCTTGTATAACTTATAACTAGGCCAGATCATAAGTCAGATGGGTGCGTGCACACAAGTGATTTTAGTGAGGGCCGATGGGAGTCGAGGATGGAAAGGGGGCTGGGAATGGAAAGTAGGGATTGGGGAGGAAACACAAGGCAAAGAGCCCTACCTGCCTGCTCAAGCGGTTAATAACGCAACAATTAAACGGTGGCAACAATACGTAGCAATGTGACAGCTCAATAGCAATAAAATGGCAATATCATACGCTTTGACGCCCTTCCCTATGAGATCCAGACAACAGCCTGATTTTAGGTCCAGTGAAGCTCTTGTTCTTTAAAAATTCTTGCAGGAAATAAGGACGCCTATGTGAAATATGGATGAATGCAAGAAATGGGAGCTGTGTTTGATTTTTTCCTATTGCAGTATTTATCAGATGATTGGAGGGCTTTGTTAAAAAATATATTTGAAATTTTCATGCTCCTGACGTTCATATACCTGTTTTGTGGTGGAAAACATTTCAACACTTGCACTTTGTCTCGTGTTGACGCAATTAAGAACGTTATCCACCGTGTCATGACCACTCTTCAACTCAAGACAGAATTTAATTTCTCCGTGCTGGTAAAAGGAGGCAACAGATGTGGAGCAATTAATCTGTCTACATCAGTGCTCCTTGATTCAAAAGGACGCAAGATATAAAAAGGAATGAAACGAAATTGAACATGGGCTCCCACCCTTTAAAGTGGATTCCAATTTTTTGTTGTCAAACTCAAATAAGTGCTAAACTTATTGGGCTTCAAAAGATTTTAAAGGCAGAGCTACACATTTTTATAGACCCCAAAAATAGATTTATTCGCAGCACCATTTTTGCTATATTCATGTGTTCGTAACACGTTCGTCTCGCAATAAAATTGTTCTTAAGTCATGAAACAATTTCCGAAGTGTTGCTGGGATATCTGACCTTCGGTAAAACCCCATCCATAAGTTGTAACGGTTGGATGCTTTTAATAATCCATACCATTACTTGTCAGGATCTGACAGGCATTGGGCAGAGGCTGATATCACGTTTATTGGTTCAACCACCAGATCACAAAGATGATGAGCAAATAGTTCACACTCCGGTCTCCAAGTCATGGCAGCATTCCAAAATATCAAGAACTATGTAGTACTAAGCTATAATGGAACAGAGATTCCCAATGAGGACATGTGACTATCAAGCGCTTTCTGCTGTTCGTTTATTTGATCACAAAGGTGTCAATGAAGCTCAAGGCCGTCAATTATTTACTGCTGGTCTACAAGTCATTCTGCAAGATACAAAATGTCTTCCACCAAAGAGACGTAATCTGATGTTACAGTGTAGGCAAGCGGAAACGAAAAGGTATAGCCATGCATTAAAACCAGTTGAGATGAATATTCAGTGCATCGCCTCCTTATATTTTCTTTCCTGGGGGCAGTAGTTGTTGGGGCAAGAGGACTACATAAGGCTTAAGAGTTTGAGAGTCTAGTCGCTTTTTATCAATATACAGTCATTGAGTTGCGGTTCTAATAACACTCGAGTGTGGTTACATTCAATAAAGTGACGAAATATACCTCAAGGTGGGATTGTCTCTTAAGCACGAAAGTACCAATCGAGACCGGAAGACAAATTCAAAAACACACGACGGATCCATCCAGTTAAGAGGCATAACTATTGCATGTAGCGTTACAAACCACACATCATAACATCTTTATCCATCCCTTGTAACTCCTTTTCGTGGTATAGATGTAAGTGGTGAGAGTGTGAACATCGACTAACACTCCCTTTAAATCAAATCACATTGCGTGGAAAGCATGGTTAAGGAATTAACACCTCGTTTGTTTTCCTTATTTAACCAAAAGCATACAGCGACCCTTTCATAGACCTGGGTTGCAAAAGTCACACATCATTCCTCGTCACCGCACAAAGGTGACGGGTGGATGGACATAGAAATTTGATGCCTTCAAACTCGTCTTTTACTTAGTCTTCGTGGTGCGAAATATTTTCGGGCCTGTGTAAGTGAGTGGGCATTGTTGCCCAGTAAAAGCGACCAAAAGCCTAAGTAAGTCAGAGTACCAGCACCCGCGGCAGGAATTAGCTACACTGAGTCAGGGAATATCCCGCCTATCAAAGCGGTATTAGGTCAGTGCCATTGCTGGCAGAAATTGAAAAGCCCAAATGTTCATTCGCCAACATTAAATGCCAAAGTTAAGCTATCACTTGATTTACTATGCTTTTATTTAATAATCTAGCATATTTTCACGCAGTAAATGCCTAGATGGGTTAATGAGCTATGAGTTTGTAGCCACTGCTAAGGTACATAGCACCAATTCATATGTTGTGAATTCAGAGGTGGATGGCACGCCTAGCATAGTGTCGTACGTGAGCTTCTGCATGAGCTCTGTGTCACGCAGTCCACTGGGTCAGACTTTGGTTCAGTAAACATGGAGTCCTCTAGAGCTTGTACAATCAGTACAGGAGAAACTCACTCAAGACTAATCAAGTCAAAATGATTAGTCGATCTGGGCCTTTTAAAGGTGATTGGCCCCGATACATTACATACTGCAATGTGGCAGATTCTGTTTTGACTCTGGTGTAGTTTGCTTTTTATCATACATTTAGACTTCACCATCCGGAAGACTGTGTTTAGTAGAGAAAGGGAGGTGGTAGTAGAAAGGGGACTTGGTAGGGGTCTGCATCGGCAAAGGATCTCGGACCGTGAAATTAGGCATGTGTGTAGCAATGGCTTGAGTCGTAATATGTTTAGAAGTGTTTTTTACCTAAGATAAAGTTATCCTACATTTAGCAGACGGTGACTTCTTTGCCCAACAAGGTGCTGGAGGCAAAAGAGTACTGTTTACTACTAAAGAAAGGCGCTGATGACATTGGTAAGGTATTTTATAAGATCATAACAAAATAATTTAGTGGTCTAGGTGCTCTCTACGCTTAGTGTGTCCGTCTTACCAGCGGCAAGGTGAGTGAACTTTGTGAGTTGCTGATTATGAACTCGGGCATATTCTCGTGCGAAGACTTTGACCTGGGACAAATCGGTATTGTAAAGAGCACGAGAAATCTGGCAGATCTAGACTCAAAACTCCTCCAATGCTGGTAAATGTTAATCGCCTAGTCAAAAGGGGCATCTAGACGAAGTAATGAACCTATTTAATCCAAAATAGACCTCCGAATTTTTCTGGTAAAGTATGATGGATGCGTGACTCATTAAGGGTTGGACAACTTTCCAGTATCCAGCATTACGTGCTCACTAGACTCCTGTCGTTGTACTTTCAGGTAGTGTGTTGTTGGCACATTAAATACAAGTCTATGTACTCTGACCGGATATGATGTCCCTTTATGCCTTGGGGGTAGGGACCAGCTGCGGAAATTGCAGTACGTGTACATGAATTGGTGATGAAGAGGTTCTGTTGCGCAGCAGCGCCATATTGGGCTTTAAGGCATAAATCTGCTTTCTTAACTTATTGGCTCGCAGTTAGCTGTAGGCAGAGTTGATGAGCGCATTTTGAAGTGCAGCCTCAATCTCGCTGTTAAGAGAATGTATTACTTGTGGGTAGTTAAGTGAGTGAGTTTGAGGAAGGAGGGTTGCATTTAGGAAAACTTGTCACCGATCATTGTGAATTCTAGTGTGCCTCCTGTAGAATATAAAATAATCTCACCCCTGAGTAGTTACTTCTTATGGATAACCTTCCGCAGTAGCTTAAGATATGTCCGCAAATCAAAGTAGAGGAATGGGTAGCAGAAACAAGCAAGCCTATATTAGTGTTTGGGTGCTCAACAGAGCTCAAAGTTGGTTGCTTTCTTTGCTTAAAGGCAAAACACTAAGCTCGCACTTTGTGTTTCGGGTTAAAAATAGAGGCTAATATGGCTAAATAACTATGCTTCATAAAAATGTTTTGGTGCGTTTTGTGGATTTTGTAGACCTACACAAGTGCAATGCATGTGGGTATTGTTCCTCACTTGCTAACCCATAGTATAAACCCTCAAAACTGCGCATCAAGGGAATTTCACAAAGAAAAGTATTTGTTATTGATGTTAAAATAAGGTTCCTCGAAAATTTTTAGAGAGATAATAGGCTGAATACATTAAAATACCAGTCATGGGTATTACTTGCCCTGCGACCACCTGATAGTAACCTTCATAAAAAATTTAGTGAGAAAGGCTCTACTTGGGAAGAAGTCGTACTAAATACAATTTCGGAAAGGAGTTTTGGCACTGATCAAATTAATAGGCACATCAACCGCATGGTTGCAGATGTGTCCGGTTTGGAGACAAGTAGTTTATCTGTTTTTTGGACTAAAGAAGCTTATCTGTGGTTATGGTGCTAGTCACGCCAAAATGCTTACTGCTATGCATGTATGGTCCTGCGCTTATGCTTCCAGTGTTCTGCAGCGACAGTGACCCAGGACTGTTAAAGCCACCATTCCCAGCATGTAATAAACAAAGCAAATTTCGATTGGCTTATGACCACCACCATGATTCGCAAAACCAACTGTTTTGCAGATTTTGAGCCTTTATTACATTATTTAAGGCAGTTTGGTTAGACTGCTTGCTTCAACACGCAGGCTTCAAGAAAATCAACAATATTTACTGACCAGTTACATGGACTGTCGTTCAGTTAATCGAACTAATGTGACTGTTGCCTATGCACAAAACAAAGTCTCACTCAAAAATGAGAACACGAGTGCTGGGTTTGGCCAGTGCTTTAACTGCTTGCGCTTTTGCTGAGTTCATAGGCCTAAGAAATACGGCACAAAATGGCCAAACACGGCCGCTAGTACTCGCACTGACGTTGGAATCGTGCATCATAATCCGTCAAAAATCTACGTGCAGCATTGCTGTTTATGATAGAAATGAACTGAGCAAGCTCTACGAAACGACTACACCGGAAACTTGATATTCGCAATTGCAATGCTTAACTCACTCGTGAGACTAGTTTTCGGGGCTTTCAACGAAACTAAGGAATCATAATTTGCGTGTTGGGTTTTAAACTAACTGACCTTTGAAGTTGTTGGCATGAGGGCTAGTTTGAAATAGACACTGGCCTGTTTCGTTCAGATGAAGTTAAAAATTTGAGCAGGTATAACTGAATGATACAGTTACCTGAATTGCGTCGCCATTGATCGTACGGAGCTTAGTTTGTAACCTCTAGTTCTGTGAGCTTTTTGGAAACCTTAAGCATGAGAATGCTAAGCCAATTGTTAGAAAAGCGAAGTGTTGATGAAAAAGCATTAAAATGCATTTATGTATGCATGCAATTCGTATGTGTTCATTATAGTTATGGATAACGTGCCTTTAAGGAAACAACGAAATGTACAGGGTGTTAACTGCGTTAGAGAAAAAGGGCACGCCTTGGAATTTTAAACGGCAGCATTTCAAAATGCATCTATCCTAATCGAACTTCAGCGCCAACTAAACAAGATTAACAAACTTGGAAATCCCTGTCAACTAAATTGGCATCAATGATCCGTCTTGTAATGTTTTGATTGCCTATTCATTTAAAATTTTGCAGCAATGATGGTTTTGCTCCAACCTCAACAAAGCATTTTGTATGTAGGAAACTGCTGCGATTTCGCACCTCATTAAACTACCACAGACTTTTAAACTCATGAGTCTCCCAATGTGGCGAATTGAGCACTGATGAATTGTCAATGAGCAGCTAAATGACAACCTTTCTTCAACCTACCAGTGCTTGTAAAAGAATAAAATTTGATCATTTTAGGTGATTTTGAAAAGAGCCTTAACAAGCTATTTGGACACCAGTGACACTTGAGTATCAACTTCATTGCTACAAGGCTAGTTCCGTTCTTTACGAAAAAGCTTGACATTACGTTGGCACCTTTGGCTGTCTAGCCATGACCTTGTGTTAAGTGAACACGGCATCAGTAGAATCATTATTTTCTCACAGTCATTTGAATTGCGCTTAATGACATGATTTCCCTCCCTTCAATACAATGCTACTTACGGTAATTAAGCCATCACTTAAGGGCGAGTGTAAATTTTATGCAGGCGTAGATTTTAAGTGAAGTCTGTTAAAGTGATCGGATGGAAGCACAGCTTTTGTCGAAGGGCATAAGTCTAAACTCCTTCGTGTTATTAGTTTTATAATTGCTTGTCCGACTGTAATTATTGCACCGCCACACTGAACTCTGTCCTTCCTTGCACCCACCTTATAACCCTGATTTGCATTTGCAAATTCTCCCAATTCCACGTGTGTACGCATGTAATTATTCTTACTGAGTGAATTCACATTGATTTGTTAACGCGTGATGGGCGAAAGGTGTAGTAATGAACGAATGTCATTCAAACCACAGCGAGTTGTGCAACAATGCAGAGTTGATGATTGCAATGATCTGTCCGTAAAACTAAGCAAACAGAGAAGCGACCATATAAATACCGTTAACCAGGGCTGAAGCTCTTAAAAATGTAGGGCGTCCAATGGGTAAATATAAAATCTAAGTTTGGAAACATGTGTTTGGCCTTTGTAAAGGAAAATGCTTTGAAACAACGAAGCTTAAATGTTTTTGGAAACGAATATGCACGGTTGTGTGCAGTGCAGCAATGTGTGCTACATGGAAGAGACGGAGCCCAATTTAGGAATTTTCAGCAAAATTTATGGCAGTCAAGGCACTTGCGTTGCATCAGATTAAAGTGGTTGCAGTAGCTTAGACGATGCTCGACCAAATCAAAGAGGAACGAGGTAATACCTTAAGGCGGACGTTGACTTTGACACCAGTTATACAACTTTCTAGGCGTCGTCAATGATGAGACAGGACTGAGTTGATTGCCTATTGAGCAAGCACATATATCATGCGCTTTTTTAAAAAGCCACTCTGCTTACACATCTGTTATTACTGATCGATACATAAAGAAGAATATTGTTCCAAATACTAGCACTTGGTTAAAACGGTGCGTTTGGAAATGACATGGTTATGCGCCGATGAAAAGTGGTTTAAAATTATTATAGAGGGTTAGAACGAGCTCAAGCAGTTATTTGATACCATATGATATTGACTGACACAATCAGAGAGTGCGAAAGAATAGCTCGTATTATTTAGCCTGAACTCTATTTTATAAAGAGCTATATCTTAAAAGCCACATGCGTAATTCAACACTAAAATTAATTTATGCAGCTAATGGAATACGGTCTTGTTGTTTTGACATCTTATTGCCTGTATTGGTGTCAGAACAATTAAATGAAAATTTTTTATCAGCCTAGGTACAAATTAGCTTATGCTGCAGCTATTACCATAAGCCGATTGGTTTTACATTTAAACCAAAGTCCAGAAAGGTATTCTTGGCGAGTATAAAAAGCGCCACTTGTGATTGGCTCAGAAACTACCATCACTAGGCATAACAATTATCCGAAAGACACCTGTAGGGTAAACTAATGGGGTGACGGAATAAATATCATTAAGGGACGTTATGCTCTCGATCAAGCGGCAAGGTGCCCATCACATAGAGGCCTGATGGTCCTCTAGTTGGTTGGTTGGCTGATCTATCAACAAATTGATTAGCCGACGTAAATGATGCACAATGCTTAAAAGGGGCGTTATATCGTTATTACTGAGGTGTGCGCATCAATCCTTATCGATGCTAAAAGAGAAAATACTGGGCGGTTCTATTATATTAAAGCCAAGAACTACTAGTAAAAGCAAGGAAAGCGAAGAAGCGACCCACCAATGCCTTCATTTTTTGTGACTTCAAATTTTCCATGTGATTCTTCACCAGTTTATGAATGCATGATATACGCACAATGCAACTTTTTGCGAACAACCTAGAAAGTTAGTTTTACTTATGAATGTCTGAATGCATGCATTTGAGCTCTACGAGTTTCTGCATTGGGCTGCTATCCATGCTCAAGCACCACGAAGTTGGAAACGTGTTTGTACACAGGGTTGCGAAGCGAATGCCAGAATGCTACAAATCTTTTCACTACTCGTGCCTTTAAAGGGCATTTTTGAGGTCATACGTAGTTGTTTTGGGGAGACTAGCTAATCTGTCTACGAAAGGTTGACCATTTGAGCAGTAGGCTAGCAAAGTTGCTATTATGACGTTGGCAACTGCCAAAGGCGACGACATCTCTGCCCTCGATACTAAAAATGTCGAGCAAGGCATATGAGCTAAACGACTTTTGATGCAAAGGCAGAAGCACCCGATAATTAATCTCGGGATTACAAATTAACGCGCGTGAACTCACGCATGCGCGCAAGTGCAAACCGAACACGAAATGCATTTTAATGGCCTATTCATTTGATTTCTTTTTTGGATGGTTGTGTTGAAAACATTTGCAGCAGTGCAACGGACAGCTACATGCGAGAAAGCTGGCAATCTTAATCAATTGATACGCTTCCAGTAGGCCCTCTGTTATCAGTTCATAATCACAGTAAACGGCAATTTTTCGTCTTCATTGCCTTGCCTAAAATTTAGCAGGGATCCAACACCGCACCTCATTTTATTACCTGGCGTAGTTGGAACTAAATATGTTTCCGTTGTCTCTATTTATGTGCATGTAGTCTTCAACCGGGTCTTAAAGACAAGGAGAATTAGTGGTTGCAGAAAGTAAGATGTTATAAAAGTTATTCACCGTTCTCGTAAAAGGCAGGCATTGAACAGAGGATCAGATCCTACGTCGTTCAAATGATGAAGTAGTGTGAGACAAAATTGAGTGCTTGATATTTACAGCATGAATTTGGGGGGCAATGACTGCAATGTTCAGTCGCCTTTAAACCCATCGTCTCGATGCCTTAGGAGTCATATTGCTACTACCAAAATTTAGCTAGTAGGATGCACAACCGCTGACCATCAGCGCTGTTAGTGTTTAAAAATGCTCACTCTGGTTTACTTGACGTGAAAATCTTATTCTGTGAAAGGAGCATCAACAAAAAGTGATAGGATCGTAAAGCGAAGCCATGCGTTTAGATCTTTAAGAGTGTTTTGGCCTTTGGGAGGATATTTACTGTAACGTTTATGGTGGCCCACCTTACAAAATTGACAAATCATAGCAATCCCACTTGAGAGCATGGATCAGGGACAGCTATGAGTTTTTGGCAATTTAGGCACAACAGTGCAATTCGAAGTTTAAACAAAGTCTTTGAAATGTCAAAAGCGGAATAATTAATCTGTGGTTGTCAGGGCAGACAATGTGGCACTGAAGATATCGGTGTTGCCCGTGAGAGCATCTGGTAGAAAGGAAGGCCCGCAATCGCATGTCACTGTTTTCGCCTCCTAGTCACCAACAAAATTAATTTAAGCTTTACTCAGGTGCTGGTATCATTTAGAGGTGGCTTGTACTTACGAGTGTCATGCCTTGATTGCTGAACAAATCCACAAACCCAGTTCACAACGCACGCTTCCACGGATACTAGCGCAGCCAACTTCCAGATTCCATTTCCTTACTAACCTCTCTGCTTCGTTTGGAGCTAGCTTGCGTGCTGAGGTGTGTTTGCTATAGCGCGCCTCTCATTATCTCCGGTCGTTAAAAACAAAGCTTGCCACTTCAAAATAGCTCGACTTTGCACATTTTTAAGTCCAAATAAAATGGCATGTGCAACATTTCGGACTAGTTGCTGAATGGGTATGTGACTAGCACAGTGACGATCTTGTGCCAGACTTTTGCACTTCTTTGCCTTAAAACACCATTCATTTTGGTCTTCAAGGACGTGAGCAGGAGAGTTACGGTTGTAACCTTATTTTACCGCCTTGACATTACGCCAAAGCAACCTTCTTTTCAAAGATGAAAGTAAAATGCTCTAAGACTTGCACCGACAGACAGTTAGATATTGTGGACCGCAAGATCCACATCCACGGCTGCCACATCGTCATATGTCACAGTTTAATCGATTAGCTTGACTTAGACTTCTAACATGAAATGTAATATTATTAGTAGTTTTCAAGGATCCATCAGGGTGTCAGAATCCAAGAAATAGCACTTATATTTCAGAAAGGATTTTAAGCGCTGGTGCATAGTGCTAGAGCACTCCTAAACGTCCATTTATTCATCCTTACGTAGTGGCTATAATTATCAAAAATGTGATGCGCTTAACACCGCATGTCACTGCAGTATCTAGCCCAAATTCACGATATTCCGGACAATAAACAAAGACCATGTTTAAAGGCGTAATGAGCTGCTTAGTAAGCTGCTAAGTTCTGCATTCTATTGGCGATTGTTGACTAAATCGCAATGGTGTGATAAATCGGATTAAAGGTTGATTTGGCAGCAAACATAGAACATCAGCTGCTCTTTAATAGTGACGGCTAAGTTTCCTAGTTAATGACAAATTTGTCAGATGCATGCACCACCACTGATTGCATATTACAGACAAAAACAAACGCATTTTCCTTTATTTTGAATTAGGACTCAAGAATTGTGCCCAATCAGCACCTGTGGGTAGCTAGGTCGTTAGTGCGGATTTTATAACGCAAAAGCCTAGAAAAGTTGAACACTCGCTTCACTAAATAGATCCTTCAAATGAAAAGTCTACACAGAACTCAAACACCTACTGACTTATGACAGCCTGGAAGGCATAGGGCACGAAAAACTGGAAGTAAAATGTCAAAATTAGACAAAGCGCTCTGAAACGTTTCGTCCCCTTACGTAAAGCGAAGTGATTGTCGTGCACTCCCTCAATTATCGCCAATGGCACCACTGATGATTGCAAACGTTTCAGGTAGGTTTGTAGTATTTCGAGCAGCACATCTGAAATCTTTGCAAAGAAATTTGGAAGCCATGTCACAGCATGGATCAGAAGTCAAAATGTTATGCCTAAGACTGAGCAGATACATTTGGAGCAAGTAATTTGCTTTTATTTACTTGAAATCATGTATTAAAGAACCAAATTTAGCATTCTGGTAACCTATTTAAAACATGGAGTAGGTAATGAGCATTATAACGTTTTGACCTTCACAAACCGGTCTTACAGGTTATAAACTCATTGTCAAATATCAGATGATTGATTTCTTCCACATGTGAACCAATCCTTTGCAGCCTCGACTCAGAGTGAATAGCCTCAGCTTGCCTTGCATGGAGGTCTGTTGGAATGATTAAGTACGGTGAATAAGGCAGTAGCCAGATTGGGCTTGTTGACAAGATGTCAAGTCAGGTCAGAGGAGGAGACCTGCCTGTCCTATCCGAGCACAATCTAATATGGGTGCTTAGCTTAGTCTAGTTTGTTGCAGTCTGAATTAGTCTAGCCAAACTTTATGTAGTCCACTGCTTCCAAAGTATTGCAGGCTTGGACGTCTCAGAATGTTGTGACTGTTACCGATTTGGCAACAGTTAACGTATGTATGGTAGGCGTGACGGAGCAGTGTGGCTCAGTAATTGTGGAATAAAGCATAAATGGGAATAAGGAATCGGCAACTTACTTCCAAGGGTTTCATTTTGTTAAGGATCAAACTAAGGGGCTTTTTAAAAGTATCGGTGTGTTCTTTTCCGTACATCTGTTCAGATATTTGATTATCAAACCAACTACCATGCAACAGAATCAAAAGACACTCAGCCTAGGTTGAAGGGAGTTTAGCTTCACTTAACGGCGCACCTGAAGTGGATACTCACTGTGCTGAGATGGCGTTAGGATAGTGTGTAAACGAAGGAGACGAATCGAAAAGTAAGTAGAAAGTGGTGTTGATAATGAACCGAGTAATAAAACAAAGGCACGGAAAGAATGACGAAAAGCAGAAGTCGTTGAAATGTATTGATGAGCATGTCTGACGGTCGGAGGTGTGATTGGGTTCCATGCATTTATCACGTGTGTAAATAGACCACTGGCATGCCTCGTGGAAGCCCGTGGTAGATCATGGCGTTGTGTTGGACAGCATTCGTAGCAGGTGGCTCTCTGCATCAAATATCATCTGCTTTCGTGTATCTTTACCAAATGGATCAGTGAAAAACCCCTGTCATTAGGGAGGACCATTAATATTTCTGTTTTCAGACTAAGACGAGAACATTCAGTAATTTGGAACTTCTTAGTGCAATTTAAGTCTTTAGCCGATGCAGCCACGAGTCTGGGTTCTCAAAATGCTCTCTCAGAACGACATTTAGCCACGGACGTAATTAATGCTACAACCTTGCATTCAAGTTTTGATTCAGTAAGGTTAGCATAAACGCCTCAATGAAGCACATTGGTGGAGGACTGTTGTATTTTTGATGGCTGCTATAAATTCGCTTGGTGGACTGGCAAACCTAATGACTGACATGGTTTAGTTGTGGCTTCTACTAAACTAAGATGTGAGGGCAATCGTGTGTTTGATAAGGCAAGCAATGACAGCCCTCCTTCTCATTCCTTGGTTTCGTACGTTCCGCTGGCCTTTGGATTGAAAAAAATGAAACCACATTTGAGCGAGTACAGGCGTGCCCAGTAGGCGTGGGGCAAAGAATTTCCTACTCTGCCTCGTTCTCATCCGTGTCCTTTCATATCCAATATTACCACATGGCACCGTTAAACATGCAGGCAGCATTCACGACAAACTGCATATTAGTCTCGACAATTGGTCTTTTATTCAGCACATACTACTGCTTCTGCACGGAATTGCTAGGACACAATTACCGGCGTTTCTTCAAATGCTGTCTACTTGTATTTTGCTCAATACACACACAGTTGACAGCTGCTCGATTGTGAAAATGCGCAACCCAGACACACGTAATTGCCGCAATCGATCCTTTCTACTTCGCATCACTAACTTTTTAGAGATTTCTGAGTCTAATAATCAGGTGGCCGCCAATCGGTACCGGCACTTGTGCAGACCTGGAACGGAGCTAAATATGGTTGAGACAATTAAAAGGTCTCAACAGGGGTGTTTCAGCCCCGATATTCAGGCGAGATAAACACAGCCTAGCTTTGTTCCGCTGCAACATCTTAGAATGCAGCATAAGACAGAATTTAATAGGCTAAATTTTGTTTAGCCATGGCTAGGTAAGTAATCAAATATGGCATTCAGCGACAATTTGAGAGGCAAAATCTTAGTTTAAGAGCCTATACATAACCAACAGGCTTCTAATCTTACGATTTTACTCGTGTTTATCAGCTACAACGTCAGACATAGAACACAGCCACACCAAACTTTTAACATGGTGGGATGAGCCATCATAACGGTGGAGAAATTGTGAAGCGATAGGGTGGATTGTGCTCCTGATTTTAATGTGACTAATAACCGCACATAATAAAATGTAGTGGCAAACAGATGTGTAGTGCGTGATCTAAGCAAATCAGAAGACTCCGGTACTTTTGCTGACTGATTTCGTGCTGGCGGTTCTGCCCGCTTCACTATCAAGTCTTTGTAAAAGTGAAGGTAATATAACTTTTACTGGGAACTTTCCTTTACCACCTCTCCGATGCTGTTTACCTGTGGTCACCATCTCACAATGAGCTCATACCTTGTATGCAATTAGGTCGACTGACATGCTCCATTCTCTTTCCAACGGTAAGTGATATTCGAAGCCAATTTGGTAGCACGATTTCACTGTTTCATAAGAGATAAATAGAGTCGCTTCTGAAGCTCACAACCTGTTTGTTAATCGCCTTTAGTGAGGCTATTTTAATTGCGACCTTATAAAAATGTTCTTCCCACATGCTGTTGTCCAGGGAGTAAAGACCTATAAAGGTGGTAACAATTAAGAGAAAATGCTTTGGTGCATCCACTGACTGGGATAAAAGGTGCGAAAGTGTGCGAAAGATAGCTATGACGCAAAACGCAAAATCACGTTCCTGCTGCAAGCTCGTGGAATACGAATGAAAGGCGTGCTTAGAAAGAAAGCCATCCTAGAACAAATATTTTGCGACATCGCCGCAGGAAGAAATCACCTACCTTAAGACAAACGTATCTGTTTTAACACCTGGTTTCAAGCACTTTTAAATCTGTCTTGAAAAGCAAATGCAATAAACGGGCTGTACACATGCATCGAAGCGTAGTCTAGGTCAAGCCACGCTGACCCAAAGCTGCAACATAAAAGCTGCACGGTGATGGTCTAAAAAAGTTTGGTAGTTGACTGTGCACATGGAAAAGGGTTGCAGTTCTCACTTATTACTACACGCTGCATCAGGTAATGGGTTATTTTGTAATCCCTAAGACGATATTTTAGCAAGTGATTTTAAAGCTGAACCAGCCGATTGAATGGTATGTATTCATCATTCTACACACACACACACACAAACCCGCACACGCTCTTAAGCGCAACTGAGCTTGGTTCGCCTCTGCGTGTTAAGTGGTTCTGCGCTAGATCATCAGTGCCTTATTGCAGTCACTGCCAGTGGTCATATAAACACATCATTGCTTAGGTACGGAATAAAGGAAAATTAAATAGAGGCTGTTCAGCGAAGCTCTAGTGTAGTATGAGACGGTAATGCACAAAGGACTCATCGGTTTCGAAACGAAAATGCATTAGCTACCGTTAAGACCACTGCAAACAATTTTAAGACCCTTCACTTTATATCTGTTGCATCAGCTCAAATAATTTAACAACGTCTAGCATGCAGAGACTTTTCTCCGCATACCTGATGGGTCTGCAGTCAGTTTTATAAGTACCAAAGGCTCATTGCACTAGGTTGTGGCATTTTAAAGCGTAGTGATTTTTGGGAGATTATGGGGCCAATATTCAGTAAGGAAAAACTACAACGTACATTGGCATGATACCTATGCCCAATTTGCCTCATGCAGAATCGGCGCGATTAGTGTCATTAGTCCATTATTAGGAGCAAGAGTTTACATCGCTGAGGAAATACATAAGAGGTCGCGTGAATGGCCAGTACGAAATGCAAACGAAAAGAAAATCAAAACTGTTATGCTTATGATCGCACCTAGATGATCGGTTATCACATTGCTATGAAGTGAGTGTTATGAAGGTCAGTCTCAGCACAGTTGACGATAGGACAAATCACTGACAGCTGAAAAATCATTTCATGCTGGTGAGTTATTTCTTTTCGACGTGATCCCCACCGGAACACAAACGAACCGGGTTTGGTGGCTTGGTACAACTCGCTGCTAGTCTGTGCTGTACTGTGTGCACATTGGCAAAGGCAGTCTCCATTCGTAAAAATTTTTGCTCGAGTTCCCACTAACTTTGACGCCCAAGTGGAAAATACTAGGCTGAGTCAGTCACGTGCAACCCACAGGCTGGAAATCACCTGAAAGTGTTGAAAATCACGAGTGCACTGTCAGAGATTGGCAAGCACGACTGCATAACTAAAAGTACACTGAGCACAAGTGTCACGTGGAGCAATGAGAGACAAGGCGACTAGTATATAAGCGGACACAGCTCAGCACACGATCAGTTTGAAAGGAAGCAGAGGCAGGCGAAGAAATGCATTGTGGAAGTTGGCCATGTTCGTATCCGTGGAAGTGGGCACCGTGGGGTGAGGTTGTGAAGGGTTCCAAATTTGGGCAGAAGTGGGAATGGTGGTCTGAGCAGAAGCCACAATGGTGGTCGCCGTGCGAGTGGTCGTCTGAGCACAAGCCGCAATGGTGGTCGCCGTGCGAGTGGTCATCTGAGCACAAGCCGAAATGGTGGTCGCCGTGTGAGTGGTCGTCTGAGCACAAGCCGAAATGGTGGTCACCATGTGCGCAGCCGTTGGGATGGTCGCATCAATGGTGGTAAACAGCAAACTTGACCTAAGGTGTGCTTACACCGACGCTTGTGATAACGCCTCTGCACGCCACAATGGTGAAGGAGCTGGCTGGCAATGTGCAAGCTCTCTTCTACCTTTATCTTGCTTAGAACTCTTCAGGAATGCTATTATTTCTGATTCGTGCTTGCAACTACCTAATATATGATTAGATACCAGTACACGAACCCACACCGGTCTTCTCTTTGGGGTTTTCCTTTAGGTATACAAGATGAATTAGCGAATTAGAAGTCCTCTGTGAGCTTTCAACTAAAGGCCACATTGCCTAGACTGGTGATTTTACTGCCACAAGCGTAATTTCCTTCTTCGTTATTTGAAAGCCATGAGCGCAGCCCCTGATTTGCAGCACATTTTAGGATGAAAATATGATCCACGCGTGACAATGCAAGGCCTGCCTTAGGCATGCAGGTATGCCTTACAGCGATGGTTTTCCAAGCGGGCACAAATATCCTCCATTAGTTTAGCAAAGTGCTTGCTGGTGCGATGGCATTCTAGTTGCTGCTGTTTGGGCAAGAATTCATGTTTACCATATTTTGCCAGTAATAAACTCGGTATGAAGCAGGTTTCAGTTTAAAGTTTACCCAAATGCCTATCATTTTCTTCCCTAAATAATCATCTTCACCAAATTCAAGAGAATTTTTTGATTGGATTATAACAATAGTTTTATAGCAAAGATTTTTCGAAAATCTACATCTAGTTTACTTTGCATTCGATTTTCATAGTTGGTCAAAGTACAGAGACACGGCAAGTGCTTCACCAGTTAAATTGACCAAGCTATACAAAAAAGAGCTGTTATCAGTAGAGCTGCTCAAGTTTGGTCAAATTTAGGCAAGATAATTGGGTCTTTATGCCTGCTACAGCCGTTTGCAATCACCTCAACCCAGCCGTACGTCATGGCGAATATAACTGAAGTACTTACAGAGCTTAAGCCTTTCCGCTGTCGCGTTTGGTCCTCTGGTGCCATTTCCTTATAGGATTAATGTAGTCCATTGTTGATGCCAGCTTTAGGGTGTAAATTGACCAAAATAGATACAGCAGGAGGCCTGATTAAAGTGGCAAGAAGATTATTAAAGCATTTAAGTTTGGGTTCGCTCCATACTTTGAAGGATATTTTAGCCCAGCCAGCACCCTCTTGGTGTGCTCTATGACACATTTATTCAGCTAATACGACCTCTTAATTTTGGCGCTTTTATCTGCGTGATTGTTTGAATTAAAGTGTTCTCAAGTTAACGCTTGAGCACAATTTTAAAAATTTAACTGTAGTCGCATAAGGTCTGAAAACTCAGGGAGAATGTGCGCAGCTCTAAATAGCAAAATAATTGACGATGTCTATGGTGTGACACACCCATGAATTTCCCTGTTACAAAACAGAAAAATAAATGCGTGTTATTTATCTGCGCTACTCAACAAACGCCAATAACAATCGGGCAACATATGATTGAGATAATTTCAGATTAAAGAATGAAGCATCAAAAAATTATTCCAGCATTCGTTGCGCTTGAGGCTGGTTCAGCTTTTTCTTACCAACCGCTGTAAAAAAACTAAAAAGCAAATAAAGCATTAGAAACGATTCCCGTTGCAAAACTGTTGGTGAGAGTGTAATAATGTTTGTGTTTATATACGCTTTGTAGGTGGGAGGCGGGAACACAATCTGCTCGTAGCCGAGACTGAGTCAACGTGTTCTTCCTTGGCTCCGGACAACGAGGCCCAGTAGTCTAGCCTTACCCACTCAGTGTTTCCACCTAAATAAAGCATGCCAAGAAAAGCTAGGTCTTCTTCTAATAAGGTAGTAAGGGAAGAGGAGGAGGAAAAGAAGAACCCCTCCACAGAGAGAACTACTTACACGATCCGCCTGCATGCCAACACAAATGATATGGACCTGTCACACATAGCTCATGAACTCTCAGCCATTAGCCTTTCCGCCATCTCGATGTTTTAGTTCGTCCACATCAGTACAAGTAAAGACGTTTTTGAACACAAAAGCACCAGATAAAACTATCTCATTCCAATACTGCAAATTGCCATGCGCCGACACACGTTTTAGCTCTATTTGCTCTACCACGGGTGGTCGATGGGACCTACGGAGATCCTAAACCCGAAGGGTCTATTGTGCCCTTTGAGCCTACAAAATGCCTCACCATTTAAATGCAATCAAGTGATTAGATTTCTGAACAACTTCAGTCAACCTAGAGGCGAGAGCGTGGGCAGTGAGATGACGTTGTATTTGAGAGCTTTTTACTTCTTAAACTGTAGTTGTCAGAGCTCGACAAGATTGCCAAAAAGATAGCTAATGCCGTCGCTTTCTGAATATATTCTTCAAATAGCTAAAGGGATACGTGATGTGTAGTGCGTTTGGTAAATATTCAGTGTCAACGCCATTTTAGAAGTGCGAAGATGATTGGGTTAATTGTTGAAAAATTTAGGTCTTGCCAGACACCGTCGTGCCGAAAGCATTGAACAGCATGGATAAAAGCTGGTTTTGGTTACCCATTGCCTAACTTGTTCCGCTAAGCGGAGCTGATTCCATTCCGATGCCCGAAATTTTAACGCAAACTAATCCGTCTCATGTGACTACCATGCAGAAGCCTTATGACCTAGATGAAGCTTTTGCCTCAATCAATAATAATAGCAAACTCTACACCCTTGATTTTGCGGAATTATGACCCATAATTATTTTGGATGTTAGATTTGATGAGGTCCCTGAATAATTTAATGCCTAAATAACGCTGTCCGTACACGTGAGACAAATGAGGAACCATTAACCAGACATAGTGAGAGCTCAATTTGTAGGTTTATCACAATTTCGATTGCCACTCCCCCATCTCTGTTAGGATACCTTCACAATGTCTAGCATACATTCGTTAAGTGAGTGGAATTTTCATGCCATTAAGAAGCGACCCGTGTTCCTCCCTCGCGTGTGGCTATTTGCGGGGACGAATCTGCAGCCGAGAGCAGAATCCTTAAACATGCCTCAGGTGACAAATCGTACTTAAACAACATTCACTAACAAAAACAGCAATTTTTTTTCTGAATATTCATTCGCATGTTCTATATGACGTGCAGATCATGTCCTGATTTCTTGTGATTTAATAAGAAAGTGTCGGTCGTGTAAATGGACAAAGAATTTCTTGTGTCTGAAGTAAAGCCAATCGGAGCCAATTCCAGCAACTGACAAAGGCTGCATAGATGTGTCTCTTGGCGATTTATTGGACTCATTCTCCAACATTTGTCAGCCATGCAGACTTCACAGCCGATTTCTTCGCAATTCAACCCGGGTTCCGTTCCATACACAGGAGTCAATGGAGCCGGGAATATCTATTCAAGAAGCAGATAATGTGCGTGCACTCGTTTTGACATTTCTCGCACTGTCATTTGTGGATCATGACGTACTCTAAAGGCCTCAAAGAAGCGGGGAATATGCATTTTCAATTTGCACAGCTGTAGGTACTATAGATGCTGCCTAACAAGTGGAGCAGCATTAGGAGAGGAATAAAGTAGCAGCGGCTTTGACGTAGTTGGCGGACTTAGCAGCGGTTACAATGGCAGTCATGGTCTGCGAAGCCAGGGTCGCCGACTGAGCACACACATTCTCTTCCCACCACCAGACTGACCAGAGGGATTTGATGTGGCATAATGATGAGACTACTAAATGCGATGTAGTGCTGACTGAAACTGCAAAATCCAGTTTAAGGTGGAAGAGTGTACTTGTTTTTGCAAATGGGCCCATAAAAGTACGTACAATTAATGACGGTATTGAAGTTGATGTGTCACTGTAGTCTATCGCCACCCAAAGTTTAGACATTCAAGTCCTTTATGAAGAAATGATGGGGTACATGAAAATGACCAAGGTTGTACCAATGAGTAGAATCGGCGCAACTTGTTATTGTGGAGGTGATATTTAACTTATTGAGGAAATGAAGATCTTGCGTCCTCGGAAGGGCCACTTTGAACCATCATTATCATGCTCCTAGTTAGCCACTCGGTCGCTTTAGTCTTTGTATAGCAGTCAAATTAAAGTGCTAATCGAGAGCAATGAAATGAAGCTATTTTGGAGGGACAGCAGTGGTAAATATTGCAGATTTGATTTGGTTGTTCTGCAAAGTGTCTGATTCTTAATTAAGACTTATAATATTTTATTTGAGTGATTTCGTTCAGCTAAAGCATTAAGGTCGTCTCTGAGATAAGCAGATTCCATCACTGAAGGCTTGCAGCTTCCAAACAATTCTTACACTTGTATTAGCTAAAACACGAAAGAGCTAGTATCCGATCCTTTTAGGGACTTTGCAACCCATTCGACAATTGCTAACACTAATATCCCTCTCCTTTAGTAATTAAAATGGATGCATCAAGTGCATCTCGATAAAATCAGACTTGAAGGCATTTGCTTTTAACTTTTGAAGGTAGAGTAAATTTCAAATTATTTGATCAGAAATGTAACAAGGATTTCTACTACGAGAATTCTATTAATTCTTTATGATATTCTCTAGGTTAATTCTGCGTCATCGTGACTTGTGACTCATCTTCCAGTGGTTCTTATGAAACCCTTACACTCAATCAGTGTAGCAGATAAGCTTTTGGATCGTCGGAGAGCTTAAAGGAAATGTCCAGAGTGCATATAATTCGTGCTTCAAGCAGCACATATAAAAACTGTCCTCCCTAAATTTTGCATATTATTTGCTCGTATTTTTGTGAAACGCATCGCCATTAACTGCAGACGGCGAGGTCATATTACTCTTTGAAGACACAACAAACAGTCCATAGACCAAATTTCATGCTAAACTTTTACCTTTGCATCTGTTTTAAGACATCTGAGGCAGACTTGGTCTCTACTTGTGTGCTGTGAAGGCATTGAGAACGCAGTTTGCTCTAATAATTTAGCTGACCCTTCGAGTTGGCATTACTTACTGGAAGGCTATAGCCGATGTCGAGCCCTTCCGGTGCCTGGCTTAAACTGGCGATTGTGTAGCTTATTTCAAAAAAGTTAATCTGCATTTTGCCCTCCTGACACTACTTGTAGGACGTGCTCACAGTGAAGTAACCGGCTGTAAATATAAGTGAACAATTCAAAATAATTTTTGCCCTTATAAGGACATAGGTTGCGCTTGCTTCAAAGATTTACCAAATCTGAGACCACAATCCGAACACAGCTATACTTTTCATGAGGTGCGGTCACGAAACTTGCTAGTCTGACTTAGTCCTTATCCCCTCTGAGCTCAGATTGGAGCAGCCTTAGTAACCGGACGTGCTGCAACGACACCATGTTCGAGCAAAGCAAAACGGTTTGACAGAACTCAATCCCAACCAACCAGATGTTTGTCATGGAACATCGAGATGGGTCTCTCACTAAAGTCTTGCAGCTATCGTCATGTAGTGTTGAGGATTTCTGGGTAATGGTTGTCACTTATGGCCTCAAGATCAGTTTCGTTGCAACTAATGAAGCAATACATTTAAACGCATTTGGCAGGCAAATGGTGAGGTTTTGGTAAGGATGCAAGATGAAGTACGTTAAGAAGGAGCACTCCTTCTTTTACTGTTATTGTCACACTGATCGCCTTTTCAGGGAAGTCACCACACACTACTTGAAGCGCTAGGTCGTGTCATTAACGCCGATTGGGTGAGATTACTGTGCGAACCCTTGTAATGGCTACTTTGAGTATGGACGGCCATGGAGAATATGTTCATCACCAACTTTAAGTGACTAATTTAGGGTATTAGATAAGGTTTATGGCTGGTTTGGGCCAAAAGCAACGGTCCCCTCGTTCATCGTTGCCTTTTCTCTCCTAAAGCATTCTAAGAGGCTTTAAGAAGTGGTGCTAAGTATTTGTCCAGCGGTTCGCCTCACCCGCGTTTCTGCTGTTTAAGCGTTCTCTATCCTCATATTAGCGCAGACCGATGGCGTGACAGATTTGCAAATTTTAAATTTATCATGTCTTTAGCTACACATTTTTATAGACCCCAAAAATAGATTTATTCGCAGCACCATTTTTGCTATATTCATGTGTTCGTAACACGTTCGTCTCGCAATAAAATTGTTCTTAAGTCATGAAACAATTTCCGAAGTGTTGCTGGGATATCTGACCTTCGGTAAAACCCCATCCATAAGTTGTAACGGTTGGATGCTTTTAATAATCCATACCATTACTTGTCAGGATCTGACAGGCATTGGGCAGAGGCTGATATCACGTTTATTGGTTCAACCACCAGATCACAAAGATGATGAGCAAATAGTTCACACTCCGGTCTCCAAGTCATGGCAGCATTCCAAAATATCAAGAACTATGTAGTACTAAGCTATAATGGAACAGAGATTCCCAATGAGGACATGTGACTATCAAGCGCTTTCTGCTGTTCGTTTATTTGATCACAAAGGTGTCAATGAAGCTCAAGGCCGTCAATTATTTACTGCTGGTCTACAAGTCATTCTGCAAGATACAAAATGTCTTCCACCAAAGAGACGTAATCTGATGTTACAGTGTAGGCAAGCGGAAACGAAAAGGTATAGCCATGCATTAAAACCAGTTGAGATGAATATTCAGTGCATCGCCTCCTTATATTTTCTTTCCTGGGGGCAGTAGTTGTTGGGGCAAGAGGACTACATAAGGCTTAAGAGTTTGAGAGTCTAGTCGCTTTTTATCAATATACAGTCATTGAGTTGCGGTTCTAATAACACTCGAGTGTGGTTACATTCAATAAAGTGACGAAATATACCTCAAGGTGGGATTGTCTCTTAAGCACGAAAGTACCAATCGAGACCGGAAGACAAATTCAAAAACACACGACGGATCCATCCAGTTAAGAGGCATAACTATTGCATGTAGCGTTACAAACCACACATCATAACATCTTTATCCATCCCTTGTAACTCCTTTTCGTGGTATAGATGTAAGTGGTGAGAGTGTGAACATCGACTAACACTCCCTTTAAATCAAATCACATTGCGTGGAAAGCATGGTTAAGGAATTAACACCTCGTTTGTTTTCCTTATTTAACCAAAAGCATACAGCGACCCTTTCATAGACCTGGGTTGCAAAAGTCACACATCATTCCTCGTCACCGCACAAAGGTGACGGGTGGATGGACATAGAAATTTGATGCCTTCAAACTCGTCTTTTACTTAGTCTTCGTGGTGCGAAATATTTTCGGGCCTGTGTAAGTGAGTGGGCATTGTTGCCCAGTAAAAGCGACCAAAAGCCTAAGTAAGTCAGAGTACCAGCACCCGCGGCAGGAATTAGCTACACTGAGTCAGGGAATATCCCGCCTATCAAAGCGGTATTAGGTCAGTGCCATTGCTGGCAGAAATTGAAAAGCCCAAATGTTCATTCGCCAACATTAAATGCCAAAGTTAAGCTATCACTTGATTTACTATGCTTTTATTTAATAATCTAGCATATTTTCACGCAGTAAATGCCTAGATGGGTTAATGAGCTATGAGTTTGTAGCCACTGCTAAGGTACATAGCACCAATTCATATGTTGTGAATTCAGAGGTGGATGGCACGCCTAGCATAGTGTCGTACGTGAGCTTCTGCATGAGCTCTGTGTCACGCAGTCCACTGGGTCAGACTTTGGTTCAGTAAACATGGAGTCCTCTAGAGCTTGTACAATCAGTACAGGAGAAACTCACTCAAGACTAATCAAGTCAAAATGATTAGTCGATCTGGGCCTTTTAAAGGTGATTGGCCCCGATACATTACATACTGCAATGTGGCAGATTCTGTTTTGACTCTGGTGTAGTTTGCTTTTTATCATACATTTAGACTTCACCATCCGGAAGACTGTGTTTAGTAGAGAAAGGGAGGTGGTAGTAGAAAGGGGACTTGGTAGGGGTCTGCATCGGCAAAGGATCTCGGACCGTGAAATTAGGCATGTGTGTAGCAATGGCTTGAGTCGTAATATGTTTAGAAGTGTTTTTTACCTAAGATAAAGTTATCCTACATTTAGCAGACGGTGACTTCTTTGCCCAACAAGGTGCTGGAGGCAAAAGAGTACTGTTTACTACTAAAGAAAGGCGCTGATGACATTGGTAAGGTATTTTATAAGATCATAACAAAATAATTTAGTGGTCTAGGTGCTCTCTACGCTTAGTGTGTCCGTCTTACCAGCGGCAAGGTGAGTGAACTTTGTGAGTTGCTGATTATGAACTCGGGCATATTCTCGTGCGAAGACTTTGACCTGGGACAAATCGGTATTGTAAAGAGCACGAGAAATCTGGCAGATCTAGACTCAAAACTCCTCCAATGCTGGTAAATGTTAATCGCCTAGTCAAAAGGGGCATCTAGACGAAGTAATGAACCTATTTAATCCAAAATAGACCTCCGAATTTTTCTGGTAAAGTATGATGGATGCGTGACTCATTAAGGGTTGGACAACTTTCCAGTATCCAGCATTACGTGCTCACTAGACTCCTGTCGTTGTACTTTCAGGTAGTGTGTTGTTGGCACATTAAATACAAGTCTATGTACTCTGACCGGATATGATGTCCCTTTATGCCTTGGGGGTAGGGACCAGCTGCGGAAATTGCAGTACGTGTACATGAATTGGTGATGAAGAGGTTCTGTTGCGCAGCAGCGCCATATTGGGCTTTAAGGCATAAATCTGCTTTCTTAACTTATTGGCTCGCAGTTAGCTGTAGGCAGAGTTGATGAGCGCATTTTGAAGTGCAGCCTCAATCTCGCTGTTAAGAGAATGTATTACTTGTGGGTAGTTAAGTGAGTGAGTTTGAGGAAGGAGGGTAATTAACTCTTAAGTGCCTGCTTTATGACTACGGCCTGAGAAATCGGCAGCATATGCTCGCCATTGCAAATGCACAACCTTCCGTACACCATGATGTTTGCACTCCAGAAAATGAGGAACATCTATTAGGGAGCTATCAGTATCGTGACCTATAAACGGCGAGCAGATTAAGGGCCTGAAAATTAACTTACTAATGTTATTTAAATAGCACAACTTGTGGTCTGAATGTGTGTACGACCATGGTAAAAGTGGGCGCGGTGACAATGTGAATCGAGTCATGCACTCTTACCACAAGAAGGCATGTTTAAACCGGTCTCGATTGATGCTTTATACTAGCTGGTGAATAGGCAATTTTACTCACTGTGGATATTTCATCCCCTCATGTCCGCACTACTTGCTCCTACACACCCAAAACTTCAACTGTATGCGCACAGTGTCCGTGTTCTGTCTATTTGAGGGAACTGCGTACGTGCACGAATAGGTTGCTTCTTGTCTTCTCCGATTCACTTTTAGTCTTAGACGGAGATGATGTAGAGCTGATGTGGTTATCACTGGCATCCAAATCCAAACCTTTCAGAGGTCCCTTTGCTCAGTTCGATGTCATTGCTGTTCTCTCGCTGGTCTTGGTCTAGTAGAGCTGGCAACCCAGCCTTACAAGGGGAGTTTTTGGATTGTCGCTTTGTTCAGTGGCGGCCCCGTATTCAATTAACTTCAGGCCAAATATTCAGCAGTTTTAGCATTCTGGGATGGATATTTTGGGGGCTCGTTCATTCCACCGCCTAACAATATCGGGCAAATGAGGTTATGTTGAATGGAGTTCAGCATTAAGGTGCTTGATTAGATCCCTTAGTACATCTAAGGCAGCAGCATTCTTGAAGCACAGAAATAAATGCACCGGAACTACCAAAAGTTGAACGCAGATTACTTCGAGGCAAACAGACACACACTTGTCTCCAAACAAAATTAAGGCAATGATGCCTACATTGTCCCCTAGGAATCTTTATGTGAAGAGAGACCTTTTTAACCCAATATCATAATTGGCTCAGATTCGATAAGTCTGGCGCGCCTGAACTGTGTGCAGGAAAATAGGGCCTTGGCCTTAGATGCTATATCCGCCATGAGTCCTTGCTGACAGAATTCATCTCTTTGGCTGTAAGCACTCGAGAGCACGTAGGGAATCTCTGTAGACCAAAATCCTATTAAAACCGGTACTTCGCGCATTTCTCTTATGATTTTAATTACGTTTACTTAACACTGCGTTAGAGATTTCACTGTAAAATCACCTATTTCTGCAACCGTTGGCCTGCAGCCTGGGGCGGACACATTGTCATGCAATGTGAAATCATAAAATTGCAACTCCTTATACCAACGTGCAGTTAAACAGCCTATATTTCGGATGATTCTTAAACGATCGATTCAATATACGATTATTCGTTCCCATTATGGGCACCCGTGCTATCAAGTGAGGTCTGGAGCGCTTTACCACCAAGATGACAGATATTTCATGTTGAGTTGCATTTCTCTGTCCCAATTTTGTGCCGATTTATTGCAGTGATGCTGGACTCTCTCACTTCACCATTCATCTCTCTTTCGTGGGTACATCCCGCACATGGCTGCATTGCCAGCGCCAGTACGCAGTGCGTGCAAATGAATCGCTCAACCTCAAAACTATTGATATTGGAATCAACTCGAGGCAAAATACACGATCCAATTTAGATTGAAGGGCCGGTTGACAATTAACAATTGAGTAGTAGTGTAATTCCTCCACAGTTCATAACCTTATGCTCGGTTTGCACTACATATTTTCTCCATTCTATCCAAAAGCACATCAAACTGATGATGTCCAGCACATGTTCGTTTAGTTCAGCTTACATATGGGATCAGCCATTCCTCTTAACCGCTTCAGGGTATTTGTCATAAAATGTTCTCATGCATTCACATGCTCACGTATGGTCACTGCCACTACCGTTGCAGTCTAGCAGAGGTGATGGACATGTTGCGAAAGTTAACATCAGCTCATATATGCGAAGCAATTGCAACGCATTAAAACGAGAATGCATGTCACAGGACAAGCACTTCATTAGCCAAAGACTACTGTAAGGAACGACACCTTTTTATTGCAACAAACACCACTTTCACTTGCAATTCGGAATTCCACCAACACACTGAAATGCCATTCCCTAACATACCGGGCATCTTAGTTTGTTAAGTTATATCACCGAATTCCATTCAGTAGGAAGTAATTCCTGAAAGAAAGTGGTGTGGCTGAAGGTAATGAAGGTGACAATGGTTTGGCTTCTTACATGGCATTGGTGTCAATCAGGCGATTGCTAGGAGGTTCATTTATTTAAAATTCACTGACTGTGGTGCAGACTGCCATGGCCACAACATGGAGCAAATACGGCTGCCCCATTACCACCGGAAAGGCTATAAAGTTCAGTGAATTCATCATGTGCAAGACAGAAAACTCATTCTAAAAAGGGAACCATCGAACTAGACATATGTTCCAGTGGGTGAGATCTCGTCTTTTATTTTACATAAAAAGCCCTAGTTGAAGTGGTCGTACACTCGCACTCGAAGACCATGGTAGAATGAACAGCAGTAATAAAAGCAAACAGTTTTCACCTCACTCTTTGCGTATCGTCCAATCCGAGTGCAGAATACGCTGCTGGTTTGCTCCAGATTTTGGAACACCAAGTCGCCCGTATGCAGTGTGTTGAGTTCACTGGGTCAGACAGGGCTGACCTCATAATAACATGACCTCGTTTGCATGAAACAGAGGTTTATCACGGAGATCCTGGGGCATTTTACTTCTGGCCTCATCGGAAACACAATGGAGGATTCGTTAGGCATTAGACAACATGATGCAGTCGACCATGCTCTAAGTCAGTCGCCCTCCATAGTAACTCTGTCTTAAGAGCAACGTAGAGACAAGGATGCCTAATTTCTAGCATTGCAGGCCTTTGCTCTCAAGACTGGTTGATGAGGCTTTCTTCTTCCGTTTCAATTTCTCTGGCGAGCAGTTCACTCAAATTCATATGCTATTAAGCAATAAATATTTTCCTTTAATGAACATAGAAGTTTAGGGCAATAATCAAATTCATCGCCTATTTCTGCACCAAATACGCCTAGGCCATCCACACAAGGTGATCGTTTTTTGAACCGCCAGGCACTTTATGTTTGATAAAGGATACAAAGAACATACTTTTCTACACTCCACTATATTTTCTCTACTGAAACGACATTGAGCACCTGATAGATGAGGCTAATCATTGGACTAATATGTTTTAGGTTACGATATGAGCGACTGAATCAAATCTAGTTCGTGCCATTTCCAACATATCCTTCATTTAAAGGAGTTTTGGGTTCAATGGCAAATTTGCTTTTTGAACCTGTAAATTGCTATTGATGGACTTCTTTTAGAATCTACATCAAAATGCAATCCTTCTTCTCAAAGAATATCGGATGTGATCAGGTAAAATGGCATTTTGAGCAGCAAAACAGGCAACGGCATCGATGACATCTTTGCCGTAAGTTGTCACTGTGAGCGAAGTAGACTGCAGCGCTTATTGTTGAACTGAGAAGAATCAGCTAGGCATCGTGTTGGCGCAGATAGTAGACAGGGCTATAAGGGACAACTCATGTGCTGACACCGCGGCGATATCAGTGAATATCCCCGCTAAAGACATGATAAATTTAAAATTTGCAAATCTGTCACGCCATCGGTCTGCGCTAATATGAGGATAGAGAACGCTTAAACAGCAGAAACGCGGGTGAGGCGAACCGCTGGACAAATACTTAGCACCACTTCTTAAAGCCTCTTAGAATGCTTTAGGAGAGAAAAGGCAACGATGAACGAGGGGACCGTTGCTTTTGGCCCAAACCAGCCATAAACCTTATCTAATACCCTAAATTAGTCACTTAAAGTTGGTGATGAACATATTCTCCATGGCCGTCCATACTCAAAGTAGCCATTACAAGGGTTCGCACAGTAATCTCACCCAATCGGCGTTAATGACACGACCTAGCGCTTCAAGTAGTGTGTGGTGACTTCCCTGAAAAGGCGATCAGTGTGACAATAACAGTAAAAGAAGGAGTGCTCCTTCTTAACGTACTTCATCTTGCATCCTTACCAAAACCTCACCATTTGCCTGCCAAATGCGTTTAAATGTATTGCTTCATTAGTTGCAACGAAACTGATCTTGAGGCCATAAGTGACAACCATTACCCAGAAATCCTCAACACTACATGACGATAGCTGCAAGACTTTAGTGAGAGACCCATCTCGATGTTCCATGACAAACATCTGGTTGGTTGGGATTGAGTTCTGTCAAACCGTTTTGCTTTGCTCGAACATGGTGTCGTTGCAGCACGTCCGGTTACTAAGGCTGCTCCAATCTGAGCTCAGAGGGGATAAGGACTAAGTCAGACTAGCAAGTTTCGTGACCGCACCTCATGAAAAGTATAGCTGTGTTCGGATTGTGGTCTCAGATTTGGTAAATCTTTGAAGCAAGCGCAACCTATGTCCTTATAAGGGCAAAAATTATTTTGAATTGTTCACTTATATTTACAGCCGGTTACTTCACTGTGAGCACGTCCTACAAGTAGTGTCAGGAGGGCAAAATGCAGATTAACTTTTTTGAAATAAGCTACACAATCGCCAGTTTAAGCCAGGCACCGGAAGGGCTCGACATCGGCTATAGCCTTCCAGTAAGTAATGCCAACTCGAAGGGTCAGCTAAATTATTAGAGCAAACTGCGTTCTCAATGCCTTCACAGCACACAAGTAGAGACCAAGTCTGCCTCAGATGTCTTAAAACAGATGCAAAGGTAAAAGTTTAGCATGAAATTTGGTCTATGGACTGTTTGTTGTGTCTTCAAAGAGTAATATGACCTCGCCGTCTGCAGTTAATGGCGATGCGTTTCACAAAAATACGAGCAAATAATATGCAAAATTTAGGGAGGACAGTTTTTATATGTGCTGCTTGAAGCACGAATTATATGCACTCTGGACATTTCCTTTAAGCTCTCCGACGATCCAAAAGCTTATCTGCTACACTGATTGAGTGTAAGGGTTTCATAAGAACCACTGGAAGATGAGTCACAAGTCACGATGACGCAGAATTAACCTAGAGAATATCATAAAGAATTAATAGAATTCTCGTAGTAGAAATCCTTGTTACATTTCTGATCAAATAATTTGAAATTTACTCTACCTTCAAAAGTTAAAAGCAAATGCCTTCAAGTCTGATTTTATCGAGATGCACTTGATGCATCCATTTTAATTACTAAAGGAGAGGGATATTAGTGTTAGCAATTGTCGAATGGGTTGCAAAGTCCCTAAAAGGATCGGATACTAGCTCTTTCGTGTTTTAGCTAATACAAGTGTAAGAATTGTTTGGAAGCTGCAAGCCTTCAGTGATGGAATCTGCTTATCTCAGAGACGACCTTAATGCTTTAGCTGAACGAAATCACTCAAATAAAATATTATAAGTCTTAATTAAGAATCAGACACTTTGCAGAACAACCAAATCAAATCTGCAATATTTACCACTGCTGTCCCTCCAAAATAGCTTCATTTCATTGCTCTCGATTAGCACTTTAATTTGACTGCTATACAAAGACTAAAGCGACCGAGTGGCTAACT
Source organism: Taenia multiceps (assembly GCA_001923025.3). NCBI lineage: Eukaryota > Metazoa > Platyhelminthes > Cestoda > Cyclophyllidea > Taeniidae > Taenia > Taenia multiceps. The sequence goes on along the minus strand of CM010312.1, from coordinate 15,143,400 downwards.
AGGAGCATGATAATGATGGTTCAAAGTGGCCCTTCCGAGGACGCAAGATCTTCATTTCCTCAATAAGTTAAATATCACCTCCACAATAACAAGTTGCGCCGATTCTACTCATTGGTACAACCTTGGTCATTTTCATGTACCCCATCATTTCTTCATAAAGGACTTGAATGTCTAAACTTTGGGTGGCGATAGACTACAGTGACACATCAACTTCAATACCGTCATTAATTGTACGTACTTTTATGGGCCCATTTGCAAAAACAAGTACACTCTTCCACCTTAAACTGGATTTTGCAGTTTCAGTCAGCACTACATCGCATTTAGTAGTCTCATCATTATGCCACATCAAATCCCTCTGGTCAGTCTGGTGGTGGGAAGAGAATGTGTGTGCTCAGTCGGCGACCCTGGCTTCGCGGACCATGACTGCCATTGTAACCGCTGCTAAGTCCGCCAACTACGTCAAAGCCGCTGCTACTTTATTCCTCTCCTAATGCTGCTCCACTTGTTAGGCAGCATCTATAGTACCTACAGCTGTGCAAATTGAAAATGCATATTCCCCGCTTCTTTGAGGCCTTTAGAGTACGTCATGATCCACAAATGACAGTGCGAGAAATGTCAAAACGAGTGCACGCACATTATCTGCTTCTTGAATAGATATTCCCGGCTCCATTGACTCCTGTGTATGGAACGGAACCCGGGTTGAATTGCGAAGAAATCGGCTGTGAAGTCTGCATGGCTGACAAATGTTGGAGAATGAGTCCAATAAATCGCCAAGAGACACATCTATGCAGCCTTTGTCAGTTGCTGGAATTGGCTCCGATTGGCTTTACTTCAGACACAAGAAATTCTTTGTCCATTTACACGACCGACACTTTCTTATTAAATCACAAGAAATCAGGACATGATCTGCACGTCATATAGAACATGCGAATGAATATTCAGAAAAAAAATTGCTGTTTTTGTTAGTGAATGTTGTTTAAGTACGATTTGTCACCTGAGGCATGTTTAAGGATTCTGCTCTCGGCTGCAGATTCGTCCCCGCAAATAGCCACACGCGAGGGAGGAACACGGGTCGCTTCTTAATGGCATGAAAATTCCACTCACTTAACGAATGTATGCTAGACATTGTGAAGGTATCCTAACAGAGATGGGGGAGTGGCAATCGAAATTGTGATAAACCTACAAATTGAGCTCTCACTATGTCTGGTTAATGGTTCCTCATTTGTCTCACGTGTACGGACAGCGTTATTTAGGCATTAAATTATTCAGGGACCTCATCAAATCTAACATCCAAAATAATTATGGGTCATAATTCCGCAAAATCAAGGGTGTAGAGTTTGCTATTATTATTGATTGAGGCAAAAGCTTCATCTAGGTCATAAGGCTTCTGCATGGTAGTCACATGAGACGGATTAGTTTGCGTTAAAATTTCGGGCATCGGAATGGAATCAGCTCCGCTTAGCGGAACAAGTTAGGCAATGGGTAACCAAAACCAGCTTTTATCCATGCTGTTCAATGCTTTCGGCACGACGGTGTCTGGCAAGACCTAAATTTTTCAACAATTAACCCAATCATCTTCGCACTTCTAAAATGGCGTTGACACTGAATATTTACCAAACGCACTACACATCACGTATCCCTTTAGCTATTTGAAGAATATATTCAGAAAGCGACGGCATTAGCTATCTTTTTGGCAATCTTGTCGAGCTCTGACAACTACAGTTTAAGAAGTAAAAAGCTCTCAAATACAACGTCATCTCACTGCCCACGCTCTCGCCTCTAGGTTGACTGAAGTTGTTCAGAAATCTAATCACTTGATTGCATTTAAATGGTGAGGCATTTTGTAGGCTCAAAGGGCACAATAGACCCTTCGGGTTTAGGATCTCCGTAGGTCCCATCGACCACCCGTGGTAGAGCAAATAGAGCTAAAACGTGTGTCGGCGCATGGCAATTTGCAGTATTGGAATGAGATAGTTTTATCTGGTGCTTTTGTGTTCAAAAACGTCTTTACTTGTACTGATGTGGACGAACTAAAACATCGAGATGGCGGAAAGGCTAATGGCTGAGAGTTCATGAGCTATGTGTGACAGGTCCATATCATTTGTGTTGGCATGCAGGCGGATCGTGTAAGTAGTTCTCTCTGTGGAGGGGTTCTTCTTTTCCTCCTCCTCTTCCCTTACTACCTTATTAGAAGAAGACCTAGCTTTTCTTGGCATGCTTTATTTAGGTGGAAACACTGAGTGGGTAAGGCTAGACTACTGGGCCTCGTTGTCCGGAGCCAAGGAAGAACACGTTGACTCAGTCTCGGCTACGAGCAGATTGTGTTCCCGCCTCCCACCTACAAAGCGTATATAAACACAAACATTATTACACTCTCACCAACAGTTTTGCAACGGGAATCGTTTCTAATGCTTTATTTGCTTTTTAGTTTTTTTACAGCGGTTGGTAAGAAAAAGCTGAACCAGCCTCAAGCGCAACGAATGCTGGAATAATTTTTTGATGCTTCATTCTTTAATCTGAAATTATCTCAATCATATGTTGCCCGATTGTTATTGGCGTTTGTTGAGTAGCGCAGATAAATAACACGCATTTATTTTTCTGTTTTGTAACAGGGAAATTCATGGGTGTGTCACACCATAGACATCGTCAATTATTTTGCTATTTAGAGCTGCGCACATTCTCCCTGAGTTTTCAGACCTTATGCGACTACAGTTAAATTTTTAAAATTGTGCTCAAGCGTTAACTTGAGAACACTTTAATTCAAACAATCACGCAGATAAAAGCGCCAAAATTAAGAGGTCGTATTAGCTGAATAAATGTGTCATAGAGCACACCAAGAGGGTGCTGGCTGGGCTAAAATATCCTTCAAAGTATGGAGCGAACCCAAACTTAAATGCTTTAATAATCTTCTTGCCACTTTAATCAGGCCTCCTGCTGTATCTATTTTGGTCAATTTACACCCTAAAGCTGGCATCAACAATGGACTACATTAATCCTATAAGGAAATGGCACCAGAGGACCAAACGCGACAGCGGAAAGGCTTAAGCTCTGTAAGTACTTCAGTTATATTCGCCATGACGTACGGCTGGGTTGAGGTGATTGCAAACGGCTGTAGCAGGCATAAAGACCCAATTATCTTGCCTAAATTTGACCAAACTTGAGCAGCTCTACTGATAACAGCTCTTTTTTGTATAGCTTGGTCAATTTAACTGGTGAAGCACTTGCCGTGTCTCTGTACTTTGACCAACTATGAAAATCGAATGCAAAGTAAACTAGATGTAGATTTTCGAAAAATCTTTGCTATAAAACTATTGTTATAATCCAATCAAAAAGATTCTCTTGAATTTGGTGAAGATGATTATTTAGGGAAGAAAATGATAGGCATTTGGGTAAACTTTAAACTGAAACCTGCTTCATACCGAGTTTATTACTGGCAAAATATGGTAAACATGAATTCTTGCCCAAACAGCAGCAACTAGAATGCCATCGCACCAGCAAGCACTTTGCTAAACTAATGGAGGATATTTGTGCCCGCTTGGAAAACCATCGCTGTAAGGCATACCTGCATGCCTAAGGCAGGCCTTGCATTGTCACGCGTGGATCATATTTTCATCCTAAAATGTGCTGCAAATCAGGGGCTGCGCTCATGGCTTTCAAATAACGAAGAAGGAAATTACGCTTGTGGCAGTAAAATCACCAGTCTAGGCAATGTGGCCTTTAGTTGAAAGCTCACAGAGGACTTCTAATTCGCTAATTCATCTTGTATACCTAAAGGAAAACCCCAAAGAGAAGACCGGTGTGGGTTCGTGTACTGGTATCTAATCATATATTAGGTAGTTGCAAGCACGAATCAGAAATAATAGCATTCCTGAAGAGTTCTAAGCAAGATAAAGGTAGAAGAGAGCTTGCACATTGCCAGCCAGCTCCTTCACCATTGTGGCGTGCAGAGGCGTTATCACAAGCGTCGGTGTAAGCACACCTTAGGTCAAGTTTGCTGTTTACCACCATTGATGCGACCATCCCAACGGCTGCGCACATGGTGACCACCATTTCGGCTTGTGCTCAGACGACCACTCACACGGCGACCACCATTTCGGCTTGTGCTCAGATGACCACTCGCACGGCGACCACCATTGCGGCTTGTGCTCAGACGACCACTCGCACGGCGACCACCATTGTGGCTTCTGCTCAGACCACCATTCCCACTTCTGCCCAAATTTGGAACCCTTCACAACCTCACCCCACGGTGCCCACTTCCACGGATACGAACATGGCCAACTTCCACAATGCATTTCTTCGCCTGCCTCTGCTTCCTTTCAAACTGATCGTGTGCTGAGCTGTGTCCGCTTATATACTAGTCGCCTTGTCTCTCATTGCTCCACGTGACACTTGTGCTCAGTGTACTTTTAGTTATGCAGTCGTGCTTGCCAATCTCTGACAGTGCACTCGTGATTTTCAACACTTTCAGGTGATTTCCAGCCTGTGGGTTGCACGTGACTGACTCAGCCTAGTATTTTCCACTTGGGCGTCAAAGTTAGTGGGAACTCGAGCAAAAATTTTTACGAATGGAGACTGCCTTTGCCAATGTGCACACAGTACAGCACAGACTAGCAGCGAGTTGTACCAAGCCACCAAACCCGGTTCGTTTGTGTTCCGGTGGGGATCACGTCGAAAAGAAATAACTCACCAGCATGAAATGATTTTTCAGCTGTCAGTGATTTGTCCTATCGTCAACTGTGCTGAGACTGACCTTCATAACACTCACTTCATAGCAATGTGATAACCGATCATCTAGGTGCGATCATAAGCATAACAGTTTTGATTTTCTTTTCGTTTGCATTTCGTACTGGCCATTCACGCGACCTCTTATGTATTTCCTCAGCGATGTAAACTCTTGCTCCTAATAATGGACTAATGACACTAATCGCGCCGATTCTGCATGAGGCAAATTGGGCATAGGTATCATGCCAATGTACGTTGTAGTTTTTCCTTACTGAATATTGGCCCCATAATCTCCCAAAAATCACTACGCTTTAAAATGCCACAACCTAGTGCAATGAGCCTTTGGTACTTATAAAACTGACTGCAGACCCATCAGGTATGCGGAGAAAAGTCTCTGCATGCTAGACGTTGTTAAATTATTTGAGCTGATGCAACAGATATAAAGTGAAGGGTCTTAAAATTGTTTGCAGTGGTCTTAACGGTAGCTAATGCATTTTCGTTTCGAAACCGATGAGTCCTTTGTGCATTACCGTCTCATACTACACTAGAGCTTCGCTGAACAGCCTCTATTTAATTTTCCTTTATTCCGTACCTAAGCAATGATGTGTTTATATGACCACTGGCAGTGACTGCAATAAGGCACTGATGATCTAGCGCAGAACCACTTAACACGCAGAGGCGAACCAAGCTCAGTTGCGCTTAAGAGCGTGTGCGGGTTTGTGTGTGTGTGTGTGTAGAATGATGAATACATACCATTCAATCGGCTGGTTCAGCTTTAAAATCACTTGCTAAAATATCGTCTTAGGGATTACAAAATAACCCATTACCTGATGCAGCGTGTAGTAATAAGTGAGAACTGCAACCCTTTTCCATGTGCACAGTCAACTACCAAACTTTTTTAGACCATCACCGTGCAGCTTTTATGTTGCAGCTTTGGGTCAGCGTGGCTTGACCTAGACTACGCTTCGATGCATGTGTACAGCCCGTTTATTGCATTTGCTTTTCAAGACAGATTTAAAAGTGCTTGAAACCAGGTGTTAAAACAGATACGTTTGTCTTAAGGTAGGTGATTTCTTCCTGCGGCGATGTCGCAAAATATTTGTTCTAGGATGGCTTTCTTTCTAAGCACGCCTTTCATTCGTATTCCACGAGCTTGCAGCAGGAACGTGATTTTGCGTTTTGCGTCATAGCTATCTTTCGCACACTTTCGCACCTTTTATCCCAGTCAGTGGATGCACCAAAGCATTTTCTCTTAATTGTTACCACCTTTATAGGTCTTTACTCCCTGGACAACAGCATGTGGGAAGAACATTTTTATAAGGTCGCAATTAAAATAGCCTCACTAAAGGCGATTAACAAACAGGTTGTGAGCTTCAGAAGCGACTCTATTTATCTCTTATGAAACAGTGAAATCGTGCTACCAAATTGGCTTCGAATATCACTTACCGTTGGAAAGAGAATGGAGCATGTCAGTCGACCTAATTGCATACAAGGTATGAGCTCATTGTGAGATGGTGACCACAGGTAAACAGCATCGGAGAGGTGGTAAAGGAAAGTTCCCAGTAAAAGTTATATTACCTTCACTTTTACAAAGACTTGATAGTGAAGCGGGCAGAACCGCCAGCACGAAATCAGTCAGCAAAAGTACCGGAGTCTTCTGATTTGCTTAGATCACGCACTACACATCTGTTTGCCACTACATTTTATTATGTGCGGTTATTAGTCACATTAAAATCAGGAGCACAATCCACCCTATCGCTTCACAATTTCTCCACCGTTATGATGGCTCATCCCACCATGTTAAAAGTTTGGTGTGGCTGTGTTCTATGTCTGACGTTGTAGCTGATAAACACGAGTAAAATCGTAAGATTAGAAGCCTGTTGGTTATGTATAGGCTCTTAAACTAAGATTTTGCCTCTCAAATTGTCGCTGAATGCCATATTTGATTACTTACCTAGCCATGGCTAAACAAAATTTAGCCTATTAAATTCTGTCTTATGCTGCATTCTAAGATGTTGCAGCGGAACAAAGCTAGGCTGTGTTTATCTCGCCTGAATATCGGGGCTGAAACACCCCTGTTGAGACCTTTTAATTGTCTCAACCATATTTAGCTCCGTTCCAGGTCTGCACAAGTGCCGGTACCGATTGGCGGCCACCTGATTATTAGACTCAGAAATCTCTAAAAAGTTAGTGATGCGAAGTAGAAAGGATCGATTGCGGCAATTACGTGTGTCTGGGTTGCGCATTTTCACAATCGAGCAGCTGTCAACTGTGTGTGTATTGAGCAAAATACAAGTAGACAGCATTTGAAGAAACGCCGGTAATTGTGTCCTAGCAATTCCGTGCAGAAGCAGTAGTATGTGCTGAATAAAAGACCAATTGTCGAGACTAATATGCAGTTTGTCGTGAATGCTGCCTGCATGTTTAACGGTGCCATGTGGTAATATTGGATATGAAAGGACACGGATGAGAACGAGGCAGAGTAGGAAATTCTTTGCCCCACGCCTACTGGGCACGCCTGTACTCGCTCAAATGTGGTTTCATTTTTTTCAATCCAAAGGCCAGCGGAACGTACGAAACCAAGGAATGAGAAGGAGGGCTGTCATTGCTTGCCTTATCAAACACACGATTGCCCTCACATCTTAGTTTAGTAGAAGCCACAACTAAACCATGTCAGTCATTAGGTTTGCCAGTCCACCAAGCGAATTTATAGCAGCCATCAAAAATACAACAGTCCTCCACCAATGTGCTTCATTGAGGCGTTTATGCTAACCTTACTGAATCAAAACTTGAATGCAAGGTTGTAGCATTAATTACGTCCGTGGCTAAATGTCGTTCTGAGAGAGCATTTTGAGAACCCAGACTCGTGGCTGCATCGGCTAAAGACTTAAATTGCACTAAGAAGTTCCAAATTACTGAATGTTCTCGTCTTAGTCTGAAAACAGAAATATTAATGGTCCTCCCTAATGACAGGGGTTTTTCACTGATCCATTTGGTAAAGATACACGAAAGCAGATGATATTTGATGCAGAGAGCCACCTGCTACGAATGCTGTCCAACACAACGCCATGATCTACCACGGGCTTCCACGAGGCATGCCAGTGGTCTATTTACACACGTGATAAATGCATGGAACCCAATCACACCTCCGACCGTCAGACATGCTCATCAATACATTTCAACGACTTCTGCTTTTCGTCATTCTTTCCGTGCCTTTGTTTTATTACTCGGTTCATTATCAACACCACTTTCTACTTACTTTTCGATTCGTCTCCTTCGTTTACACACTATCCTAACGCCATCTCAGCACAGTGAGTATCCACTTCAGGTGCGCCGTTAAGTGAAGCTAAACTCCCTTCAACCTAGGCTGAGTGTCTTTTGATTCTGTTGCATGGTAGTTGGTTTGATAATCAAATATCTGAACAGATGTACGGAAAAGAACACACCGATACTTTTAAAAAGCCCCTTAGTTTGATCCTTAACAAAATGAAACCCTTGGAAGTAAGTTGCCGATTCCTTATTCCCATTTATGCTTTATTCCACAATTACTGAGCCACACTGCTCCGTCACGCCTACCATACATACGTTAACTGTTGCCAAATCGGTAACAGTCACAACATTCTGAGACGTCCAAGCCTGCAATACTTTGGAAGCAGTGGACTACATAAAGTTTGGCTAGACTAATTCAGACTGCAACAAACTAGACTAAGCTAAGCACCCATATTAGATTGTGCTCGGATAGGACAGGCAGGTCTCCTCCTCTGACCTGACTTGACATCTTGTCAACAAGCCCAATCTGGCTACTGCCTTATTCACCGTACTTAATCATTCCAACAGACCTCCATGCAAGGCAAGCTGAGGCTATTCACTCTGAGTCGAGGCTGCAAAGGATTGGTTCACATGTGGAAGAAATCAATCATCTGATATTTGACAATGAGTTTATAACCTGTAAGACCGGTTTGTGAAGGTCAAAACGTTATAATGCTCATTACCTACTCCATGTTTTAAATAGGTTACCAGAATGCTAAATTTGGTTCTTTAATACATGATTTCAAGTAAATAAAAGCAAATTACTTGCTCCAAATGTATCTGCTCAGTCTTAGGCATAACATTTTGACTTCTGATCCATGCTGTGACATGGCTTCCAAATTTCTTTGCAAAGATTTCAGATGTGCTGCTCGAAATACTACAAACCTACCTGAAACGTTTGCAATCATCAGTGGTGCCATTGGCGATAATTGAGGGAGTGCACGACAATCACTTCGCTTTACGTAAGGGGACGAAACGTTTCAGAGCGCTTTGTCTAATTTTGACATTTTACTTCCAGTTTTTCGTGCCCTATGCCTTCCAGGCTGTCATAAGTCAGTAGGTGTTTGAGTTCTGTGTAGACTTTTCATTTGAAGGATCTATTTAGTGAAGCGAGTGTTCAACTTTTCTAGGCTTTTGCGTTATAAAATCCGCACTAACGACCTAGCTACCCACAGGTGCTGATTGGGCACAAATTCTTGAGTCCTAATTCAAAATAAAGGAAAATGCGTTTGTTTTTGTCTGTAATATGCAATCAGTGGTGGTGCATGCATCTGACAAATTTGTCATTAACTAGGAAACTTAGCCGTCACTATTAAAGAGCAGCTGATGTTCTATGTTTGCTGCCAAATCAACCTTTAATCCGATTTATCACACCATTGCGATTTAGTCAACAATCGCCAATAGAATGCAGAACTTAGCAGCTTACTAAGCAGCTCATTACGCCTTTAAACATGGTCTTTGTTTATTGTCCGGAATATCGTGAATTTGGGCTAGATACTGCAGTGACATGCGGTGTTAAGCGCATCACATTTTTGATAATTATAGCCACTACGTAAGGATGAATAAATGGACGTTTAGGAGTGCTCTAGCACTATGCACCAGCGCTTAAAATCCTTTCTGAAATATAAGTGCTATTTCTTGGATTCTGACACCCTGATGGATCCTTGAAAACTACTAATAATATTACATTTCATGTTAGAAGTCTAAGTCAAGCTAATCGATTAAACTGTGACATATGACGATGTGGCAGCCGTGGATGTGGATCTTGCGGTCCACAATATCTAACTGTCTGTCGGTGCAAGTCTTAGAGCATTTTACTTTCATCTTTGAAAAGAAGGTTGCTTTGGCGTAATGTCAAGGCGGTAAAATAAGGTTACAACCGTAACTCTCCTGCTCACGTCCTTGAAGACCAAAATGAATGGTGTTTTAAGGCAAAGAAGTGCAAAAGTCTGGCACAAGATCGTCACTGTGCTAGTCACATACCCATTCAGCAACTAGTCCGAAATGTTGCACATGCCATTTTATTTGGACTTAAAAATGTGCAAAGTCGAGCTATTTTGAAGTGGCAAGCTTTGTTTTTAACGACCGGAGATAATGAGAGGCGCGCTATAGCAAACACACCTCAGCACGCAAGCTAGCTCCAAACGAAGCAGAGAGGTTAGTAAGGAAATGGAATCTGGAAGTTGGCTGCGCTAGTATCCGTGGAAGCGTGCGTTGTGAACTGGGTTTGTGGATTTGTTCAGCAATCAAGGCATGACACTCGTAAGTACAAGCCACCTCTAAATGATACCAGCACCTGAGTAAAGCTTAAATTAATTTTGTTGGTGACTAGGAGGCGAAAACAGTGACATGCGATTGCGGGCCTTCCTTTCTACCAGATGCTCTCACGGGCAACACCGATATCTTCAGTGCCACATTGTCTGCCCTGACAACCACAGATTAATTATTCCGCTTTTGACATTTCAAAGACTTTGTTTAAACTTCGAATTGCACTGTTGTGCCTAAATTGCCAAAAACTCATAGCTGTCCCTGATCCATGCTCTCAAGTGGGATTGCTATGATTTGTCAATTTTGTAAGGTGGGCCACCATAAACGTTACAGTAAATATCCTCCCAAAGGCCAAAACACTCTTAAAGATCTAAACGCATGGCTTCGCTTTACGATCCTATCACTTTTTGTTGATGCTCCTTTCACAGAATAAGATTTTCACGTCAAGTAAACCAGAGTGAGCATTTTTAAACACTAACAGCGCTGATGGTCAGCGGTTGTGCATCCTACTAGCTAAATTTTGGTAGTAGCAATATGACTCCTAAGGCATCGAGACGATGGGTTTAAAGGCGACTGAACATTGCAGTCATTGCCCCCCAAATTCATGCTGTAAATATCAAGCACTCAATTTTGTCTCACACTACTTCATCATTTGAACGACGTAGGATCTGATCCTCTGTTCAATGCCTGCCTTTTACGAGAACGGTGAATAACTTTTATAACATCTTACTTTCTGCAACCACTAATTCTCCTTGTCTTTAAGACCCGGTTGAAGACTACATGCACATAAATAGAGACAACGGAAACATATTTAGTTCCAACTACGCCAGGTAATAAAATGAGGTGCGGTGTTGGATCCCTGCTAAATTTTAGGCAAGGCAATGAAGACGAAAAATTGCCGTTTACTGTGATTATGAACTGATAACAGAGGGCCTACTGGAAGCGTATCAATTGATTAAGATTGCCAGCTTTCTCGCATGTAGCTGTCCGTTGCACTGCTGCAAATGTTTTCAACACAACCATCCAAAAAAGAAATCAAATGAATAGGCCATTAAAATGCATTTCGTGTTCGGTTTGCACTTGCGCGCATGCGTGAGTTCACGCGCGTTAATTTGTAATCCCGAGATTAATTATCGGGTGCTTCTGCCTTTGCATCAAAAGTCGTTTAGCTCATATGCCTTGCTCGACATTTTTAGTATCGAGGGCAGAGATGTCGTCGCCTTTGGCAGTTGCCAACGTCATAATAGCAACTTTGCTAGCCTACTGCTCAAATGGTCAACCTTTCGTAGACAGATTAGCTAGTCTCCCCAAAACAACTACGTATGACCTCAAAAATGCCCTTTAAAGGCACGAGTAGTGAAAAGATTTGTAGCATTCTGGCATTCGCTTCGCAACCCTGTGTACAAACACGTTTCCAACTTCGTGGTGCTTGAGCATGGATAGCAGCCCAATGCAGAAACTCGTAGAGCTCAAATGCATGCATTCAGACATTCATAAGTAAAACTAACTTTCTAGGTTGTTCGCAAAAAGTTGCATTGTGCGTATATCATGCATTCATAAACTGGTGAAGAATCACATGGAAAATTTGAAGTCACAAAAAATGAAGGCATTGGTGGGTCGCTTCTTCGCTTTCCTTGCTTTTACTAGTAGTTCTTGGCTTTAATATAATAGAACCGCCCAGTATTTTCTCTTTTAGCATCGATAAGGATTGATGCGCACACCTCAGTAATAACGATATAACGCCCCTTTTAAGCATTGTGCATCATTTACGTCGGCTAATCAATTTGTTGATAGATCAGCCAACCAACCAACTAGAGGACCATCAGGCCTCTATGTGATGGGCACCTTGCCGCTTGATCGAGAGCATAACGTCCCTTAATGATATTTATTCCGTCACCCCATTAGTTTACCCTACAGGTGTCTTTCGGATAATTGTTATGCCTAGTGATGGTAGTTTCTGAGCCAATCACAAGTGGCGCTTTTTATACTCGCCAAGAATACCTTTCTGGACTTTGGTTTAAATGTAAAACCAATCGGCTTATGGTAATAGCTGCAGCATAAGCTAATTTGTACCTAGGCTGATAAAAAATTTTCATTTAATTGTTCTGACACCAATACAGGCAATAAGATGTCAAAACAACAAGACCGTATTCCATTAGCTGCATAAATTAATTTTAGTGTTGAATTACGCATGTGGCTTTTAAGATATAGCTCTTTATAAAATAGAGTTCAGGCTAAATAATACGAGCTATTCTTTCGCACTCTCTGATTGTGTCAGTCAATATCATATGGTATCAAATAACTGCTTGAGCTCGTTCTAACCCTCTATAATAATTTTAAACCACTTTTCATCGGCGCATAACCATGTCATTTCCAAACGCACCGTTTTAACCAAGTGCTAGTATTTGGAACAATATTCTTCTTTATGTATCGATCAGTAATAACAGATGTGTAAGCAGAGTGGCTTTTTAAAAAAGCGCATGATATATGTGCTTGCTCAATAGGCAATCAACTCAGTCCTGTCTCATCATTGACGACGCCTAGAAAGTTGTATAACTGGTGTCAAAGTCAACGTCCGCCTTAAGGTATTACCTCGTTCCTCTTTGATTTGGTCGAGCATCGTCTAAGCTACTGCAACCACTTTAATCTGATGCAACGCAAGTGCCTTGACTGCCATAAATTTTGCTGAAAATTCCTAAATTGGGCTCCGTCTCTTCCATGTAGCACACATTGCTGCACTGCACACAACCGTGCATATTCGTTTCCAAAAACATTTAAGCTTCGTTGTTTCAAAGCATTTTCCTTTACAAAGGCCAAACACATGTTTCCAAACTTAGATTTTATATTTACCCATTGGACGCCCTACATTTTTAAGAGCTTCAGCCCTGGTTAACGGTATTTATATGGTCGCTTCTCTGTTTGCTTAGTTTTACGGACAGATCATTGCAATCATCAACTCTGCATTGTTGCACAACTCGCTGTGGTTTGAATGACATTCGTTCATTACTACACCTTTCGCCCATCACGCGTTAACAAATCAATGTGAATTCACTCAGTAAGAATAATTACATGCGTACACACGTGGAATTGGGAGAATTTGCAAATGCAAATCAGGGTTATAAGGTGGGTGCAAGGAAGGACAGAGTTCAGTGTGGCGGTGCAATAATTACAGTCGGACAAGCAATTATAAAACTAATAACACGAAGGAGTTTAGACTTATGCCCTTCGACAAAAGCTGTGCTTCCATCCGATCACTTTAACAGACTTCACTTAAAATCTACGCCTGCATAAAATTTACACTCGCCCTTAAGTGATGGCTTAATTACCGTAAGTAGCATTGTATTGAAGGGAGGGAAATCATGTCATTAAGCGCAATTCAAATGACTGTGAGAAAATAATGATTCTACTGATGCCGTGTTCACTTAACACAAGGTCATGGCTAGACAGCCAAAGGTGCCAACGTAATGTCAAGCTTTTTCGTAAAGAACGGAACTAGCCTTGTAGCAATGAAGTTGATACTCAAGTGTCACTGGTGTCCAAATAGCTTGTTAAGGCTCTTTTCAAAATCACCTAAAATGATCAAATTTTATTCTTTTACAAGCACTGGTAGGTTGAAGAAAGGTTGTCATTTAGCTGCTCATTGACAATTCATCAGTGCTCAATTCGCCACATTGGGAGACTCATGAGTTTAAAAGTCTGTGGTAGTTTAATGAGGTGCGAAATCGCAGCAGTTTCCTACATACAAAATGCTTTGTTGAGGTTGGAGCAAAACCATCATTGCTGCAAAATTTTAAATGAATAGGCAATCAAAACATTACAAGACGGATCATTGATGCCAATTTAGTTGACAGGGATTTCCAAGTTTGTTAATCTTGTTTAGTTGGCGCTGAAGTTCGATTAGGATAGATGCATTTTGAAATGCTGCCGTTTAAAATTCCAAGGCGTGCCCTTTTTCTCTAACGCAGTTAACACCCTGTACATTTCGTTGTTTCCTTAAAGGCACGTTATCCATAACTATAATGAACACATACGAATTGCATGCATACATAAATGCATTTTAATGCTTTTTCATCAACACTTCGCTTTTCTAACAATTGGCTTAGCATTCTCATGCTTAAGGTTTCCAAAAAGCTCACAGAACTAGAGGTTACAAACTAAGCTCCGTACGATCAATGGCGACGCAATTCAGGTAACTGTATCATTCAGTTATACCTGCTCAAATTTTTAACTTCATCTGAACGAAACAGGCCAGTGTCTATTTCAAACTAGCCCTCATGCCAACAACTTCAAAGGTCAGTTAGTTTAAAACCCAACACGCAAATTATGATTCCTTAGTTTCGTTGAAAGCCCCGAAAACTAGTCTCACGAGTGAGTTAAGCATTGCAATTGCGAATATCAAGTTTCCGGTGTAGTCGTTTCGTAGAGCTTGCTCAGTTCATTTCTATCATAAACAGCAATGCTGCACGTAGATTTTTGACGGATTATGATGCACGATTCCAACGTCAGTGCGAGTACTAGCGGCCGTGTTTGGCCATTTTGTGCCGTATTTCTTAGGCCTATGAACTCAGCAAAAGCGCAAGCAGTTAAAGCACTGGCCAAACCCAGCACTCGTGTTCTCATTTTTGAGTGAGACTTTGTTTTGTGCATAGGCAACAGTCACATTAGTTCGATTAACTGAACGACAGTCCATGTAACTGGTCAGTAAATATTGTTGATTTTCTTGAAGCCTGCGTGTTGAAGCAAGCAGTCTAACCAAACTGCCTTAAATAATGTAATAAAGGCTCAAAATCTGCAAAACAGTTGGTTTTGCGAATCATGGTGGTGGTCATAAGCCAATCGAAATTTGCTTTGTTTATTACATGCTGGGAATGGTGGCTTTAACAGTCCTGGGTCACTGTCGCTGCAGAACACTGGAAGCATAAGCGCAGGACCATACATGCATAGCAGTAAGCATTTTGGCGTGACTAGCACCATAACCACAGATAAGCTTCTTTAGTCCAAAAAACAGATAAACTACTTGTCTCCAAACCGGACACATCTGCAACCATGCGGTTGATGTGCCTATTAATTTGATCAGTGCCAAAACTCCTTTCCGAAATTGTATTTAGTACGACTTCTTCCCAAGTAGAGCCTTTCTCACTAAATTTTTTATGAAGGTTACTATCAGGTGGTCGCAGGGCAAGTAATACCCATGACTGGTATTTTAATGTATTCAGCCTATTATCTCTCTAAAAATTTTCGAGGAACCTTATTTTAACATCAATAACAAATACTTTTCTTTGTGAAATTCCCTTGATGCGCAGTTTTGAGGGTTTATACTATGGGTTAGCAAGTGAGGAACAATACCCACATGCATTGCACTTGTGTAGGTCTACAAAATCCACAAAACGCACCAAAACATTTTTATGAAGCATAGTTATTTAGCCATATTAGCCTCTATTTTTAACCCGAAACACAAAGTGCGAGCTTAGTGTTTTGCCTTTAAGCAAAGAAAGCAACCAACTTTGAGCTCTGTTGAGCACCCAAACACTAATATAGGCTTGCTTGTTTCTGCTACCCATTCCTCTACTTTGATTTGCGGACATATCTTAAGCTACTGCGGAAGGTTATCCATAAGAAGTAACTACTCAGGGGTGAGATTATTTTATATTCTACAGGAGGCACACTAGAATTCACAATGATCGGTGACAAGTTTTCCAAATGCAACCCTCCTTCCTCAAACTCACTCACTTAACTACCCACAAGTAATACATTCTCTTAACAGCGAGATTGAGGCTGCACTTCAAAATGCGCTCATCAACTCTGCCTACAGCTAACTGCGAGCCAATAAGTTAAGAAAGCAGATTTATGCCTTAAAGCCCAATATGGCGCTGCTGCGCAACAGAACCTCTTCATCACCAATTCATGTACACGTACTGCAATTTCCGCAGCTGGTCCCTACCCCCAAGGCATAAAGGGACATCATATCCGGTCAGAGTACATAGACTTGTATTTAATGTGCCAACAACACACTACCTGAAAGTACAACGACAGGAGTCTAGTGAGCACGTAATGCTGGATACTGGAAAGTTGTCCAACCCTTAATGAGTCACGCATCCATCATACTTTACCAGAAAAATTCGGAGGTCTATTTTGGATTAAATAGGTTCATTACTTCGTCTAGATGCCCCTTTTGACTAGGCGATTAACATTTACCAGCATTGGAGGAGTTTTGAGTCTAGATCTGCCAGATTTCTCGTGCTCTTTACAATACCGATTTGTCCCAGGTCAAAGTCTTCGCACGAGAATATGCCCGAGTTCATAATCAGCAACTCACAAAGTTCACTCACCTTGCCGCTGGTAAGACGGACACACTAAGCGTAGAGAGCACCTAGACCACTAAATTATTTTGTTATGATCTTATAAAATACCTTACCAATGTCATCAGCGCCTTTCTTTAGTAGTAAACAGTACTCTTTTGCCTCCAGCACCTTGTTGGGCAAAGAAGTCACCGTCTGCTAAATGTAGGATAACTTTATCTTAGGTAAAAAACACTTCTAAACATATTACGACTCAAGCCATTGCTACACACATGCCTAATTTCACGGTCCGAGATCCTTTGCCGATGCAGACCCCTACCAAGTCCCCTTTCTACTACCACCTCCCTTTCTCTACTAAACACAGTCTTCCGGATGGTGAAGTCTAAATGTATGATAAAAAGCAAACTACACCAGAGTCAAAACAGAATCTGCCACATTGCAGTATGTAATGTATCGGGGCCAATCACCTTTAAAAGGCCCAGATCGACTAATCATTTTGACTTGATTAGTCTTGAGTGAGTTTCTCCTGTACTGATTGTACAAGCTCTAGAGGACTCCATGTTTACTGAACCAAAGTCTGACCCAGTGGACTGCGTGACACAGAGCTCATGCAGAAGCTCACGTACGACACTATGCTAGGCGTGCCATCCACCTCTGAATTCACAACATATGAATTGGTGCTATGTACCTTAGCAGTGGCTACAAACTCATAGCTCATTAACCCATCTAGGCATTTACTGCGTGAAAATATGCTAGATTATTAAATAAAAGCATAGTAAATCAAGTGATAGCTTAACTTTGGCATTTAATGTTGGCGAATGAACATTTGGGCTTTTCAATTTCTGCCAGCAATGGCACTGACCTAATACCGCTTTGATAGGCGGGATATTCCCTGACTCAGTGTAGCTAATTCCTGCCGCGGGTGCTGGTACTCTGACTTACTTAGGCTTTTGGTCGCTTTTACTGGGCAACAATGCCCACTCACTTACACAGGCCCGAAAATATTTCGCACCACGAAGACTAAGTAAAAGACGAGTTTGAAGGCATCAAATTTCTATGTCCATCCACCCGTCACCTTTGTGCGGTGACGAGGAATGATGTGTGACTTTTGCAACCCAGGTCTATGAAAGGGTCGCTGTATGCTTTTGGTTAAATAAGGAAAACAAACGAGGTGTTAATTCCTTAACCATGCTTTCCACGCAATGTGATTTGATTTAAAGGGAGTGTTAGTCGATGTTCACACTCTCACCACTTACATCTATACCACGAAAAGGAGTTACAAGGGATGGATAAAGATGTTATGATGTGTGGTTTGTAACGCTACATGCAATAGTTATGCCTCTTAACTGGATGGATCCGTCGTGTGTTTTTGAATTTGTCTTCCGGTCTCGATTGGTACTTTCGTGCTTAAGAGACAATCCCACCTTGAGGTATATTTCGTCACTTTATTGAATGTAACCACACTCGAGTGTTATTAGAACCGCAACTCAATGACTGTATATTGATAAAAAGCGACTAGACTCTCAAACTCTTAAGCCTTATGTAGTCCTCTTGCCCCAACAACTACTGCCCCCAGGAAAGAAAATATAAGGAGGCGATGCACTGAATATTCATCTCAACTGGTTTTAATGCATGGCTATACCTTTTCGTTTCCGCTTGCCTACACTGTAACATCAGATTACGTCTCTTTGGTGGAAGACATTTTGTATCTTGCAGAATGACTTGTAGACCAGCAGTAAATAATTGACGGCCTTGAGCTTCATTGACACCTTTGTGATCAAATAAACGAACAGCAGAAAGCGCTTGATAGTCACATGTCCTCATTGGGAATCTCTGTTCCATTATAGCTTAGTACTACATAGTTCTTGATATTTTGGAATGCTGCCATGACTTGGAGACCGGAGTGTGAACTATTTGCTCATCATCTTTGTGATCTGGTGGTTGAACCAATAAACGTGATATCAGCCTCTGCCCAATGCCTGTCAGATCCTGACAAGTAATGGTATGGATTATTAAAAGCATCCAACCGTTACAACTTATGGATGGGGTTTTACCGAAGGTCAGATATCCCAGCAACACTTCGGAAATTGTTTCATGACTTAAGAACAATTTTATTGCGAGACGAACGTGTTACGAACACATGAATATAGCAAAAATGGTGCTGCGAATAAATCTATTTTTGGGGTCTATAAAAATGTGTAGCTCTGCCTTTAAAATCTTTTGAAGCCCAATAAGTTTAGCACTTATTTGAGTTTGACAACAAAAAATTGGAATCCACTTTAAAGGGTGGGAGCCCATGTTCAATTTCGTTTCATTCCTTTTTATATCTTGCGTCCTTTTGAATCAAGGAGCACTGATGTAGACAGATTAATTGCTCCACATCTGTTGCCTCCTTTTACCAGCACGGAGAAATTAAATTCTGTCTTGAGTTGAAGAGTGGTCATGACACGGTGGATAACGTTCTTAATTGCGTCAACACGAGACAAAGTGCAAGTGTTGAAATGTTTTCCACCACAAAACAGGTATATGAACGTCAGGAGCATGAAAATTTCAAATATATTTTTTAACAAAGCCCTCCAATCATCTGATAAATACTGCAATAGGAAAAAATCAAACACAGCTCCCATTTCTTGCATTCATCCATATTTCACATAGGCGTCCTTATTTCCTGCAAGAATTTTTAAAGAACAAGAGCTTCACTGGACCTAAAATCAGGCTGTTGTCTGGATCTCATAGGGAAGGGCGTCAAAGCGTATGATATTGCCATTTTATTGCTATTGAGCTGTCACATTGCTACGTATTGTTGCCACCGTTTAATTGTTGCGTTATTAACCGCTTGAGCAGGCAGGTAGGGCTCTTTGCCTTGTGTTTCCTCCCCAATCCCTACTTTCCATTCCCAGCCCCCTTTCCATCCTCGACTCCCATCGGCCCTCACTAAAATCACTTGTGTGCACGCACCCATCTGACTTATGATCTGGCCTAGTTATAAGTTATACAAGAAAGTGTTTACCGTCCTGCTAATTTTCGGTAGGAAGATCTCTAGCGTTGACGACGGCCTCCTCTATGGGTTTGGCTCTGAGGTTTCAATGTGCTGACATTCAACAATTTCGTGGTTCACCACTGCCAAAGAATCTTAGGTATGGCGCTAAGAAACACAAAGACATTGGATAATTTCCTTGTGCATTTTAGTTGGTAAGCAAAGCTAAGCGAGATTTTCCACCCGGTCTTGAGATAGGATTTGACATTGCTTGAATAATGAGGTCTGATATGCATTTGAAATGCCAGGTAGGCGTACTTCAGTAGGAACGGTATCGTGACAAACGGCACATTTAAATTTGGATTAAACTGTAGCTTACCTGAGTTTGAGCCTCATGCATACATTCGAAACTCGAACAGTGCTAGGAGATATTTCATCGATTGCACAGGATTTTAAAAAATTAAGCAGTTCCTTCCGATTCGAAAACAATTTAGTTGCAATTTCCAGTCTCGAAAACAAATGCTTGCTTTCAGGTGAAAAAACGGCTTTCCCAGCCACTTCCACCCTTTTTGTTCGATTTCCATCTATTTTGCTCGTCACGGCATTGTAATTAGTATATATGTAGATTTTAAATTTGCAGAAATATGTGCAGATTGCGTTGCATGTGACTGAAGTGGCACCACTCATTCATACTAAGTGAGGTCCTATAGCGAGATCTAACAATTATGTAGGATTCGATGCTTTATAGTTGCAAAATAAGAAAGGGCCGAGGAACCACTAATGAAAGTTGTGGCCAGCTCCAGCCTGCCTTAAGCAGACTTCATGTCAGAGAAAAGCCTAGTAGATGTTTTCTGACCAACTAAGATTGTTCGTTGGAAAATATTGATCTGGTATTTACAAGCTTCTGCATATCCTTCCTTTGGAAACGAGGACAGATCGTTTTGGGACAGCTACAAATGCTTTTGTCCCTCTCAGTGAACTCAGGAAAGCGCCAGACAGGTAAGGGACCAACACGAAGCCTGCACATTAGTATGAAGTGTAAGTAATGAGGATGCCCATGAGCACCTGCTGTTGCATGCAATATTGTGCCCTTCATTTGCGTCATCTCGCAATATAAGTGACTTATTTCGATGCAAACGACTAATTTCATCACTGGCCCAATATTGACAAGTCATTCCCGATTCAAAGCCTCAAACTGAGCTGATCCTTTTATTTACATTATTAGGTGGAGTGGTTCATTAACAGCACAAGATACTACTTTTCCACTGAATCTGAACAGCGAGTTCTACAAATCCAGCCCATGCCTCGCCCTAAAGCTTTGCAGTGAATAGAGGAAGAAGTCTGCGGTGCTTTGGAACCAGCCGAGTCAAACTAGGCTTGCAAAGCTGACGTGTTCGAAACACACCCACCATGTTTGGCTGGCGCTTTATTCGGGGTGCTTTTAACGGGAGGTCAAATTCTCGACTTAGGTGGCTAGTGTCGTGTTGACAGGTGGTCGACCATTCTTGCTTTGCAAAGTGTAACTGCCTACAGTTTAATGCATTAAGTAAGTCCCAAAAATTACAATAGTGCCCTGCAGTGAAAACTAATCATGAAAGGCATTTATGTGCCATTTCAAAGGCAAAAACAGCAATTTTTTGAGAAAACAATGCTTCCACTTTGGACTTTGGAACGTGCTGGGATTCAAGAGGAGATTGTACATTGCTTTGCATCAACAATTCGTTGTAATTGTTGGGTGTTACAGCGCCTCATGTGGCGGTATGCGTTCATGCGTTAGGGTGAGAAAGTAATGGTCTTCACTCAGGTCATCATTGCATACCTTTTGTCAGGGGTGTTCAAACGCAATATTTTATTCCGTGTTTGTGTGACTTTGACGCATCTTCGTCGCCATCCGTGATGAAAACTATTGTTGCTCTGTCAAAATCAAAAATGTTTGCATTCCAATCCTAGTTTTTAATCCTTGTAGCTGTTTCATTTTATTCAACTTTTGGCACATGCAGGCAAAATCGTCTCACCTCTATTATTGGCCGACACTACAGCTAAGTCGCCACCATGCGCTAACCAGTCACTGTCCCGAGATGAACACACATACCCACTTCCAAAATCCAGACTGACGTGTCATCGATATTCGTATCTCCAAGATTTGATTGGTCGACGGATTTGCATTTGCTTCGCCTAGCCATTGTGTTTATCAGAGTTGGGTGAGTGGATCATGTAAAGTCTGTCGGATAGCTAAGAAATCCGTTATTCTCCGATGAAATCGTCGTGAATGACTTTTTAAGGCTTATCTTCCATCTTTTACCTCTTCAAACAGCACTAGAGCATCGTGAGAAGTAAGAGATTACTCGGATTAAATGAAGACTGTTCAGCAAAGCTCTAGTGTAGTATGAGACGGTAATGCACAAAGGACTCATCGGTTTCGAAACGAAAATGCATTAGCTACCGTTAAGACCACTGCAAACAATTATAAGACCCTTCACTTTATATCTGTTGCATCAGCTCAAATAATTTAACAACGTCTAGCATGCAGAGACTTTTCTCCGCATACCTGATGGGTCTGCAGTCAGTTTTATAAGTACCAAAGGCTCATTGCACTAGGTTGTGGCATTTTAAAGCGTAGTGATTTTTGGGAGATTATGGGGCCAATATTCAGTAAGGAAAAACTACAACGTACATTGGCATGATACCTATGCCCAATTTGCCTCATGCAGAATCGGCGCGATTAGTGTCATTAGTCCATTATTAGGAGCAAGAGTTTACATCGCTGAGGAAATACATAAGAGGTCGCGTGAATGGCCAGTACGAAATGCAAACGAAAAGAAAATCAAAACTGTTATGCTTATGATCGCACCTAGATGATCGGTTATCACATTGCTATGAAGTGAGTGTTATGAAGGTCAGTCTCAGCACAGTTGACGATAGGACAAATCACTGACAGCTGAAAAATCATTTCATGCTGGTGAGTTATTTCTTTTCGACGTGATCCCCACCGGAACACAAACGAACCGGGTTTGGTGGCTTGGTACAACTCGCTGCTAGTCTGTGCTGTACTGTGTGCACATTGGCAAAGGCAGTCTCCATTCGTAAAAATTTTTGCTCGAGTTCCCACTAACTTTGACGCCCAAGTGGAAAATACTAGGCTGAGTCAGTCACGTGCAACCCACAGGCTGGAAATCACCTGAAAGTGTTGAAAATCACGAGTGCACTGTCAGAGATTGGCAAGCACGACTGCATAACTAAAAGTACACTGAGCACAAGTGTCACGTGGAGCAATGAGAGACAAGGCGACTAGTATATAAGCGGACACAGCTCAGCACACGATCAGTTTGAAAGGAAGCAGAGGCAGGCGAAGAAATGCATTGTGGAAGTTGGCCATGTTCGTATCCGTGGAAGTGGGCACCGTGGGGTGAGGTTGTGAAGGGTTCCAAATTTGGGCAGAAGTGGGAATGGTGGTCTGAGCAGAAGCCACAATGGTGGTCGCCGTGCGAGTGGTCGTCTGAGCACAAGCCGCAATGGTGGTCGCCGTGCGAGTGGTCATCTGAGCACAAGCCGAAATGGTGGTCGCCGTGTGAGTGGTCGTCTGAGCACAAGCCGAAATGGTGGTCACCATGTGCGCAGCCGTTGGGATGGTCGCATCAATGGTGGTAAACAGCAAACTTGACCTAAGGTGTGCTTACACCGACGCTTGTGATAACGCCTCTGCACGCCACAATGGTGAAGGAGCTGGCTGGCAATGTGCAAGCTCTCTTCTACCTTTATCTTGCTTAGAACTCTTCAGGAATGCTATTATTTCTGATTCGTGCTTGCAACTACCTAATATATGATTAGATACCAGTACACGAACCCACACCGGTCTTCTCTTTGGGGTTTTCCTTTAGGTATACAAGATGAATTAGCGAATTAGAAGTCCTCTGTGAGCTTTCAACTAAAGGCCACATTGCCTAGACTGGTGATTTTACTGCCACAAGCGTAATTTCCTTCTTCGTTATTTGAAAGCCATGAGCGCAGCCCCTGATTTACAGCACATTTTAGGATGAAAATATGATCACGCGTGACAATGCAAGGCCTGCCTTAGGCATGCAGGTATGCCTTACAGCGATGGTTTTCCAAGCGGGCACAAATATCCTCCATTAGTTTAGCAAAGTGCTTGCTGGTGCGATGGCATTCTAGTTGCTGCTGTTTGGGCAAGAATTCATGTTTACCATATTTTGCCAGTAATAAACTCGGTATGAAGCAGGTTTCAGTTTAAAGTTTACCCAAATGCCTATCATTTTCTTCCCTAAATAATCATCTTCACCAAATTCAAGAGAATTTTTTGATTGGATTATAACAATAGTTTTATAGCAAAGATTTTTCGAAAATCTACATCTAGTTTACTTTGCATTCGATTTTCATAGTTGGTCAAAGTACAGAGACACGGCAAGTGCTTCACCAGTTAAATTGACCAAGCTATACAAAAAAGAGCTGTTATCAGTAGAGCTGCTCAAGTTTGGTCAAATTTAGGCAAGATAATTGGGTCTTTATGCCTGCTACAGCCGTTTGCAATCACCTCAACCCAGCCGTACGTCATGGCGAATATAACTGAAGTACTTACAGAGCTTAAGCCTTTCCGCTGTCGCGTTTGGTCCTCTGGTGCCATTTCCTTATAGGATTAATGTAGTCCATTGTTGATGCCAGCTTTAGGGTGTAAATTGACCAAAATAGATACAGCAGGAGGCCTGATTAAAGTGGCAAGAAGATTATTAAAGCATTTAAGTTTGGGTTCGCTCCATACTTTGAAGGATATTTTAGCCCAGCCAGCACCCTCTTGGTGTGCTCTATGACACATTTATTCAGCTAATACGACCTCTTAATTTTGGCGCTTTTATCTGCGTGATTGTTTGAATTAAAGTGTTCTCAAGTTAACGCTTGAGCACAATTTTAAAAATTTAACTGTAGTCGCATAAGGTCTGAAAACTCAGGGAGAATGTGCGCAGCTCTAAATAGCAAAATAATTGACGATGTCTATGGTGTGACACACCCATGAATTTCCCTGTTACAAAACAGAAAAATAAATGCGTGTTATTTATCTGCGCTACTCAACAAACGCCAATAACAATCGGGCAACATATGATTGAGATAATTTCAGATTAAAGAATGAAGCATCAAAAAATTATTCCAGCATTCGTTGCGCTTGAGGCTGGTTCAGCTTTTTCTTACCAACCGCTGTAAAAAAACTAAAAAGCAAATAAAGCATTAGAAACGATTCCCGTTGCAAAACTGTTGGTGAGAGTGTAATAATGTTTGTGTTTATATACGCTTTGTAGGTGGGAGGCGGGAACACAATCTGCTCGTAGCCGAGACTGAGTCAACGTGTTCTTCCTTGGCTCCGGACAACGAGGCCCAGTAGTCTAGCCTTACCCACTCAGTGTTTCCACCTAAATAAAGTGCCAAGAAAAGCTAGGTCTTCTTCTAAAAGGTAGTAAGGGAAGAGGAGGAGGAAAAGAAGAACCCCTCACAGAGAGAACTACTTACACGATCCGCCTGCATGCCAACACAAATGATATGGACCTGTCACACATAGCTCATGAACTCTCAGCCATTAGCCTTTCCGCCATCTCGATGTTTTAGTTCGTCCACATCATACAGTACAAGTAAAGACGTTTTTGAACACAAAAGCACCAGATAAAACTATCTCATTCCAATACTGCAAATTGCCATGCGCCGACACACGTTTTAGCTCTATTTGCTCTACCACGGGTGGTCGATGGGACCTACGGAGATCCTAAACCCGAAGGGTCTATTGTGCCCTTTGAGCCTACAAAATGCCTCACCATTTAAATGCAATCAAGTGATTAGATTTCTGAACAACTTCAGTCAACCTAGAGGCGAGAGCGTGGGCAGTGAGATGACGTTGTATTTGAGAGCTTTTTACTTCTTAAACTGTAGTTGTCAGAGCTCGACAAGATTGCCAAAAAGATAGCTAATGCCGTCGCTTTCTGAATATATTCTTCAAATAGCTAAAGGGATACGTGATGTGTAGTGCGTTTGGTAAATATTCAGTGTCAACGCCATTTTAGAAGTGCGAAGATGATTGGGTTAATTGTTGAAAAATTTAGGTCTTGCCAGACACCGTCGTGCCGAAAGCATTGAACAGCATGGATAAAAGCTGGTTTTGGTTACCCATTGCCTAACTTGTTCCGCTAAGCGGAGCTGATTCCATTCCGATGCCCGAAATTTTAACGCAAACTAATCCGTCTCATGTGACTACCATGCAGAAGCCTTATGACCTAGATGAAGCTTTTGCCTCAATCAATAATAATAGCAAACTCTACACCCTTGATTTTGCGGAATTATGACCCATAATTATTTTGGATGTTAGATTTGATGAGGTCCCTGAATAATTTAATGCCTAAATAACGCTGTCCGTACACGTGAGACAAATGAGGAACCATTAACCAGACATAGTGAGAGCTCAATTTGTAGGTTTATCACAATTTCGATTGCCACTCCCCATCTCTGTTAGGATACCTTCACAATGTCTAGCATACATTCGTTAAGTGAGTGGAATTTTCATGCCATTAAGAAGCGACCGTGTTCCTCCCTCGCGTGTGGCTATTTGCGGGGACGAATCTGCAGCCGAGAGCAGAATCCTTAAACATGCCTCAGGTGACAAATCGTACTTAAACAACATTCACTAACAAAAACAGCAATTTTTTTTCTGAATATTCATTCGCATGTTCTATATGACGTGCAGATCATGTCCTGATTTCTTGTGATTTAATAAGAAAGTGTCGGTCGTGTAAATGGACAAAGAATTTCTTGTGTCTGAAGTAAAGCCAATCGGAGCCAATTCCAGCAACTGACAAAGGCTGCATAGATGTGTCTCTTGGCGATTTATTGGACTCATTCTCCAACATTTGTCAGCCATGCAGACTTCACAGCCGATTTCTTCGCAATTCAACCCGGGTTCCGTTCCATACACAGGAGTCAATGGAGCCGGGAATATCTATTCAAGAAGCAGATAATGTGCGTGCACTCGTTTTGACATTTCTCGCACTGTCATTTGTGGATCATGACGTACTCTAAAGGCCTCAAAGAAGCGGGGAATATGCATTTTCAATTTGCACAGCTGTAGGTACTATAGATGCTGCCTAACAAGTGGAGCAGCATTAGGAGAGGAATAAAGTAGCAGCGGCTTTGACGTAGTTGGCGGACTTAGCAGCGGTTACAATGGCAGTCATGGTCTGCGAAGCCAGGGTCGCCGACTGAGCACACACATTCTCTTCCCACACCAGACTGACCAGAGGGATTTGATGTGGCATAATGATGAGACTACTAAATGCGATGTAGTGCTGACTGAAACTGCAAAATCCAGTTTAAGGTGGAAGAGTGTACTTGTTTTTGCAAATGGGCCCATAAAAGTACGTACAATTAATGACGGTATTGAAGTTGATGTGTCACTGTAGTCTATCGCCACCCAAAGTTTAGACATTCAAGTCCTTTATGAAGAAATGATGGGGTACATGAAAATGACCAAGGTTGTACCAATGAGTAGAATCGGCGCAACTTGTTATTGTGGAGGTGATATTTAACTTATTGAGGAAATGAATCTTGCGTCCTCGGAAGGGCCACTTTGAACCATCATTATCATGCTCCTAGTTAGCCACTCGGTCGCTTTAGTCTTTGTATAGCAGTCAAATTAAAGTGCTAATCGAGAGCAATGAAATGAAGCTATTTTGGAGGGACAGCAGTGGTAAATATTGCAGATTTGATTTGGTTGTTCTGCAAAGTGTCTGATTCTTAATTAAGACTTATAATATTTTATTTGAGTGATTTCGTTCAGCTAAAGCATTAAGGTCGTCTCTGAGATAAGCAGATTCCATCACTGAAGGCTTGCAGCTTCCAAACAATTCTTACACTTGTATTAGCTAAAACACGAAAGAGCTAGTATCCGATCCTTTTAGGGACTTTGCAACCCATTCGACAATTGCTAACACTAATATCCCTCTCCTTTAGTAATTAAAATGGATGCATCAAGTGCATCTCGATAAAATCAGACTTGAAGGCATTTGCTTTTAACTTTTGAAGGTAGAGTAAATTTCAAATTATTTGATCAGAAATGTAACAAGGATTTCTACTACGAGAATTCTATATAATTCTTTATGATATTCTCTAGGTTAATTCTGCGTCATCGTGACTTGTGACTCATCTTCCAGTGGTTCTTATGAAACCCTTACACTCAATCAGTGTAGCAGATAAGCTTTTGGATCGTCGGAGAGCTTAAAGGAAATGTCCAGAGTGCATATAATTCGTGCTTCAAGCAGCACATATAAAAACTGTCCTCCCTAAATTTTGCATATTATTTGCTCGTATTTTTGTGAAACGCATCGCCATTAACTGCAGACGGCGAGGTCATATTACTCTTTGAAGACACAACAAACAGTCCATAGACCAAATTTCATGCTAAACTTTTACCTTTGCATCTGTTTTAAGACATCTGAGGCAGACTTGGTCTCTACTTGTGTGCTGTGAAGGCATTGAGAACGCAGTTTGCTCTAATAATTTAGCTGACCCTTCGAGTTGGCATTACTTACTGGAAGGCTATAGCCGATGTCGAGCCCTTCCGGTGCCTGGCTTAAACTGGCGATTGTGTAGCTTATTTCAAAAAAGTTAATCTGCATTTTGCCCTCCTGACACTACTTGTAGGACGTGCTCACAGTGAAGTAACCGGCTGTAAATATAAGTGAACAATTCAAAATAATTTTTGCCCTTATAAGGACATAGGTTGCGCTTGCTTCAAAGATTTACCAAATCTGAGACCACAATCCGAACACAGCTATACTTTTCATGAGGTGCGGTCACGAAACTTGCTAGTCTGACTTAGTCCTTATCCCCTCTGAGCTCAGATTGGAGCAGCCTTAGTAACCGGACGTGCTGCAACGACACCATGTTCGAGCAAAGCAAAACGGTTTGACAGAACTCAATCCCAACCAACCAGATGTTTGTCATGGAACATCGAGATGGGTCTCTCACTAAAGTCTTGCAGCTATCGTCATGTAGTGTTGAGGATTTCTGGGTAATGGTTGTCACTTATGGCCTCAAGATCAGTTTCGTTGCAACTAATGAAGCAATACATTTAAACGCATTTGGCAGGCAAATGGTGAGGTTTTGGTAAGGATGCAAGATGAAGTACGTTAAGAAGGAGCACTCCTTCTTTTACTGTTATTGTCACACTGATCGCCTTTTCAGGGAAGTCACCACACACTACTTGAAGCGCTAGGTCGTGTCATTAACGCCGATTGGGTGAGATTACTGTGCGAACCCTTGTAATGGCTACTTTGAGTATGGACGGCCATGGAGAATATGTTCATCACCAACTTTAAGTGACTAATTTAGGGTATTAGATAAGGTTTATGGCTGGTTTGGGCCAAAAGCAACGGTCCCCTCGTTCATCGTTGCCTTTTCTCTCCTAAAGCATTCTAAGAGGCTTAAGAAGTGGTGCTAAGTATTTGTCCAGCGGTTCGCCTCACCCGCGTTTCTGCTGTTTAAGCGTTCTCTATCCTCATATTAGCGCAGACCGATGGCGTGACAGATTTGCAAAATTTTAAATTTATCATGTCTTTAGCGGGGATATTCACTGATATCGCCGCGGTGTCAGCACATGAGTTGTCCCTTATAGCCCTGTCTACTATCTGCGCCAACACGATGCCTAGCTGATTCTTCTCAGTTCAACAATAAGCGCTGCAGTCTACTTCGCTCACAGTGACAACTTACGGCAAAGATGTCATCGATGCCGTTGCCTGTTTTGCTGCTCAAAATGCCATTTTACCTGATCACATCCGATATTCTTTGAGAAGAAGGATTGCATTTTGATGTAGATTCTAAAAGAAGTCCATCAATAGCAATTTACAGGTTCAAAAAGCAAATTTGCCATTGAACCCAAAACTCCTTTAAATGAAGGATATGTTGGAAATGGCACGAACTAGATTTGATTCAGTCGCTCATATCGTAACCTAAACATATTAGTCCAATGATTAGCCTCATCTATCAGGTGCTCAATGTCGTTTCAGTAGAGAAAATATAGTGGAGTGTAGAAAAGTATGTTCTTTGTATCCTTTATCAAACATAAAGTGCCTGGCGGTTCAAAAAACGATCACCTTGTGTGGATGGCCTAGGCGTATTTGGTGCAGAAATAGGCGATGAATTGATTATTGCCCTAAACTTCTATGTTCATTAAAGGAAAATATTTATTGCTTAATAGCATATGAATTTGAGTGAACTGCTCGCCAGAGAAATTGAAACGGAAGAAGAAAGCCTCATCAACCAGTCTTGAGAGCAAAGGCCTGCAATGCTAAAATTAGGCATCTTGTCTCTACGTTGCTCTTAAGACAGAGTTACTATGGAGGGCGACTGACTTAGAGCATGGTCGACTGCATCATGTTGTCTAATGCCTAACGAATCCTCCATTGTGTTTTCCGATGAGGCCAGAAGTAAAATGCCCCAGGATCTCCGTGATAAACCTCTGTTTCATGCAAACGAGGTCATTTATTATGAGGTCAGCCCTGTCTGACCCAGTGAACTCAACACACTGCATACGGGCGACTGGTGTTCCAAAATCTGGAGCAAACCAGCAGCGTATTCTGCACTCGGATTGGACGATACGCAAGAGTGAGGTGAAACTGTTTGCTTTTATTACTGCTGTTCATTCTACCATGGTCTTCGAGTGCGAGTGTACGACCACTTCAACTAGGGCTTTTTATGTAAAATAAAAGACGAGATCTCACCCACCTGGAAATATGTCTAGTTCGATGGTTCCCTTTTTAGAATGAGTTTTCTGTCTTGCACATGATGAATTCACTGAACTGTGAACATCGACTAACACCCCTTTAAATCAAATCACATTGCGTGGAAAGCATGGTTAAGGAATTAACACCTCGTTTGTTTTCCTTATTTAACCAAAAGCATACAGCGACCCTTTCATAGACCTGGGTTGCAAAAGTCACACATCATTCCTCGTCACCGCACAAAGGTGACGGGTGGATGGACATAGAAATTTGATGCCTTCAAACTCGTCTTTTACTTAGTCTTCGTGGTGCGAAATATTTTCGGGCCTGTGTAAGTGAGTGGGCATTGTTGCCCAGTAAAAGCGACCAAAAGCCTAAGTAAGTCAGAGTACCAGCACCCGCGGCAGGAATTAGCTACACTGAGTCAGGGAATATCCCGCCTATCAAAGCGGTATTAGGTCAGTGCCATTGCTGGCAGAAATTGAAAAGCCCAAATGTTCATTCGCCAACATTAAATGCCAAAGTTAAGCTATCACTTGATTTACTATGCTTTTATTTAATAATCTAGCATATTTTCACGCAGTAAATGCCTAGATGGGTTAATGAGCTATGAGTTTGTAGCCACTGCTAAGGTACATAGCACCAATTCATATGTTGTGAATTCAGAGGTGGATGGCACGCCTAGCATAGTGTCGTACGTGAGCTTCTGCATGAGCTCTGTGTCACGCAGTCCACTGGGTCAGACTTTGGTTCAGTAAACATGGAGTCCTCTAGAGCTTGTACAATCAGTACAGGAGAAACTCACTCAAGACTAATCAAGTCAAAATGATTAGTCGATCTGGGCCTTTTAAAGGTGATTGGCCCCGATACATTACATACTGCAATGTGGCAGATTCTGTTTTGACTCTGGTGTAGTTTGCTTTTTATCATACATTTAGACTTCACCATCCGGAAGACTGTGTTTAGTAGAGAAAGGGAGGTGGTAGTAGAAAGGGGACTTGGTAGGGGTCTGCATCGGCAAAGGATCTCGGACCGTGAAATTAGGCATGTGTGTAGCAATGGCTTGAGTCGTAATATGTTTAGAAGTGTTTTTTACCTAAGATAAAGTTATCCTACATTTAGACGGTGACTTCTTTGCCCAACAAGGTGCTGGAGGCAAAAGAGTACTGTTTACTACTAAAGAAAGGCGCTGATGACATTGGTAAGGTATTTTATAAGATCATAACAAAATAATTTAGTGGTCTAGGTGCTCTCTACGCTTAGTGTGTCCGTCTTACCAGCGGCAAGGTGAGTGAACTTTGTGAGTTGCTGATTATGAACTCGGGCATATTCTCGTGCGAAGACTTTGACCTGGGACAAATCGGTATTGTAAAGAGCACGAGAAATCTGGCAGATCTCTAGACGAAGTAATGAACCTATTTAATCCAAAATAGACCTCCGAATTTTTCTGGTAAAGTATGATGGATGCGTGACTCATTAAGGGTTGGACAACTTTCCAGTATCCGGCATTGTACTTACTTGTGTTGTTGGCACATTAAATACAAGTCTATGTACTCTGACCGGATATGATGTCCCTTTATGCCTTGGGGGTAGGGACCAGCTGCGGAAATTGCAGTACGTGTACATGAATTGGTGATGAAGAGGTTCTGTTGCGCAGCAGCGCCATATTGGGCTTTAAGGCATAAATCTGCTTTCTTAACTTATTGGCTCGCAGTTAGCTGTAGGCAGAGTTGATGAGCGCATTTTGAAGTGCAGCCTCAATCTCGCTGTTAAGAGAATGTATTACTTGTGGGTAGTTAAGTGAGTGAGTTTGAGGAAGGAGGGTTGCATTTGGGAAAACTTGTCACCGATCATTGTGAATTCTAGTGTGCCTCCTGTAGAATATAAAATAATCTCACCCCTGAGTAGTTACTTCTTATGGATAACCTTCCGCAGTAGCTTAAGATATGTCCGCAAATCAAAGTAGAGGAATGGGTAGCAGAAACAAGCAAGCCTATATTAGTGTTTGGGTGCTCAACAGAGCTCAAAGTTGGTTGCTTTCTTTGCTTAAAGGCAAAACACTAAGCTCGCACTTTGTGTTTCGGGTTAAAAATAGAGGCTAATATGGCTAAATAACTATGCTTCATAAAAATGTTTTGGTGCGTTTTGTGGATTTTGTAGACCTACACAAGTGCAATGCATGTGGGTATTGTTCCTCACTTGCTAACCCATAGTATAAACCCTCAAAACTGCGCATCAAGGGAATTTCACAAAGAAAAGTATTTGTTATTGATGTTAAAATAAGGTTCCTCGAAAATTTTTAGAGAGATAATAGGCTGAATACATTAAAATACCAGTCATGGGTATTACTTGCCCTGCGACCACCTGATAGTAACCTTCATAAAAAATTTAGTGAGAAAGGCTCTACTTGGGAAGAAGTCGTACTAAATACAATTTCGGAAAGGAGTTTTGGCACTGATCAAATTAATAGGCACATCAACCGCATGGTTGCAGATGTGTCCGGTTTGGAGACAAGTAGTTTATCTGTTTTTTGGACTAAAGAAGCTTATCTGTGGTTATGGTGCTAGTCACGCCAAAATGCTTACTGCTATGCATGTATGGTCCTGCGCTTATGCTTCCAGTGTTCTGCAGCGACAGTGACCCAGGACTGTTAAAGCCACCATTCCCAGCATGTAATAAACAAAGCAAATTTCGATTGGCTTATGACCACCACCATGATTCGCAAAACCAACTGTTTTGCAGATTTTGAGCCTTTATTACATTATTTAAGGCAGTTTGGTTAGACTGCTTGCTTCAACACGCAGGCTTCAAGAAAATCAACAATATTTACTGACCAGTTACATGGACTGTCGTTCAGTTAATCGAACTAATGTGACTGTTGCCTATGCACAAAACAAAGTCTCACTCAAAAATGAGAACACGAGTGCTGGGTTTGGCCAGTGCTTTAACTGCTTGCGCTTTTGCTGAGTTCATAGGCCTAAGAAATACGGCACAAAATGGCCAAACACGGCCGCTAGTACTCGCACTGACGTTGGAATCGTGCATCATAATCCGTCAAAAATCTACGTGCAGCATTGCTGTTTATGATAGAAATGAACTGAGCAAGCTCTACGAAACGACTACACCGGAAACTTGATATTCGCAATTGCAATGCTTAACTCACTCGTGAGACTAGTTTTCGGGGCTTTCAACGAAACTAAGGAATCATAATTTGCGTGTTGGGTTTTAAACTAACTGACCTTTGAAGTTGTTGGCATGAGGGCTAGTTTGAAATAGACACTGGCCTGTTTCGTTCAGATGAAGTTAAAAATTTGAGCAGGTATAACTGAATGATACAGTTACCTGAATTGCGTCGCCATTGATCGTACGGAGCTTAGTTTGTAACCTCTAGTTCTGTGAGCTTTTTGGAAACCTTAAGCATGAGAATGCTAAGCCAATTGTTAGAAAAGCGAAGTGTTGATGAAAAAGCATTAAAATGCATTTATGTATGCATGCAATTCGTATGTGTTCATTATAGTTATGGATAACGTGCCTTTAAGGAAACAACGAAATGTACAGGGTGTTAACTGCGTTAGAGAAAAAGGGCACGCCTTGGAATTTTAAACGGCAGCATTTCAAAATGCATCTATCCTAATCGAACTTCAGCGCCAACTAAACAAGATTAACAAACTTGGAAATCCCTGTCAACTAAATTGGCATCAATGATCCGTCTTGTAATGTTTTGATTGCCTATTCATTTAAAATTTTGCAGCAATGATGGTTTTGCTCCAACCTCAACAAAGCATTTTGTATGTAGGAAACTGCTGCGATTTCGCACCTCATTAAACTACCACAGACTTTTAAACTCATGAGTCTCCCAATGTGGCGAATTGAGCACTGATGAATTGTCAATGAGCAGCTAAATGACAACCTTTCTTCAACCTACCAGTGCTTGTAAAAGAATAAAATTTGATCATTTTAGGTGATTTTGAAAAGAGCCTTAACAAGCTATTTGGACACCAGTGACACTTGAGTATCAACTTCATTGCTACAAGGCTAGTTCCGTTCTTTACGAAAAAGCTTGACATTACGTTGGCACCTTTGGCTGTCTAGCCATGACCTTGTGTTAAGTGAACACGGCATCAGTAGAATCATTATTTTCTCACAGTCATTTGAATTGCGCTTAATGACATGATTTCCCTCCCTTCAATACAATGCTACTTACGGTAATTAAGCCATCACTTAAGGGCGAGTGTAAATTTTATGCAGGCGTAGATTTTAAGTGAAGTCTGTTAAAGTGATCGGATGGAAGCACAGCTTTTGTCGAAGGGCATAAGTCTAAACTCCTTCGTGTTATTAGTTTTATAATTGCTTGTCCGACTGTAATTATTGCACCGCCACACTGAACTCTGTCCTTCCTTGCACCCACCTTATAACCCTGATTTGCATTTGCAAATTCTCCCAATTCCACGTGTGTACGCATGTAATTATTCTTACTGAGTGAATTCACATTGATTTGTTAACGCGTGATGGGCGAAAGGTGTAGTAATGAACGAATGTCATTCAAACCACAGCGAGTTGTGCAACAATGCAGAGTTGATGATTGCAATGATCTGTCCGTAAAACTAAGCAAACAGAGAAGCGACCATATAAATACCGTTAACCAGGGCTGAAGCTCTTAAAAATGTAGGGCGTCCAATGGGTAAATATAAAATCTAAGTTTGGAAACATGTGTTTGGCCTTTGTAAAGGAAAATGCTTTGAAACAACGAAGCTTAAATGTTTTTGGAAACGAATATGCACGGTTGTGTGCAGTGCAGCAATGTGTGCTACATGGAAGAGACGGAGCCCAATTTAGGAATTTTCAGCAAAATTTATGGCAGTCAAGGCACTTGCGTTGCATCAGATTAAAGTGGTTGCAGTAGCTTAGACGATGCTCGACCAAATCAAAGAGGAACGAGGTAATACCTTAAGGCGGACGTTGACTTTGACACCAGTTATACAACTTTCTAGGCGTCGTCAATGATGAGACAGGACTGAGTTGATTGCCTATTGAGCAAGCACATATATCATGCGCTTTTTTAAAAAGCCACTCTGCTTACACATCTGTTATTACTGATCGATACATAAAGAAGAATATTGTTCCAAATACTAGCACTTGGTTAAAACGGTGCGTTTGGAAATGACATGGTTATGCGCCGATGAAAAGTGGTTTAAAATTATTATAGAGGGTTAGAACGAGCTCAAGCAGTTATTTGATACCATATGATATTGACTGACACAATCAGAGAGTGCGAAAGAATAGCTCGTATTATTTAGCCTGAACTCTATTTTATAAAGAGCTATATCTTAAAAGCCACATGCGTAATTCAACACTAAAATTAATTTATGCAGCTAATGGAATACGGTCTTGTTGTTTTGACATCTTATTGCCTGTATTGGTGTCAGAACAATTAAATGAAAATTTTTTATCAGCCTAGGTACAAATTAGCTTATGCTGCAGCTATTACCATAAGCCGATTGGTTTTACATTTAAACCAAAGTCCAGAAAGGTATTCTTAGCGAGTATAAAAAGCGCCACTTGTGATTGGCTCAGAAACTACCATCACTAGGCATAACAATTATCCGAAAGACACCTGTAGGGTAAACTAATGGGGTGACGGAATAAATATCATTAAGGGACGTTATGCTCTCGATCAAGCGGCAAGGTGCCCATCACATAGAGGCCTGATGGTCCTCTAGTTGGTTGGTTGGCTGATCTATCAACAAATTGATTAGCCGACGTAAATGATGCACAATGCTTAAAAGGGGCGTTATATCGTTATTACTGAGGTGTGCGCATCAATCCTTATCGATGCTAAAAGAGAAAATACTGGGCGGTTCTATTATATTAAAGCCAAGAACTACTAGTAAAAGCAAGGAAAGCGAAGAAGCGACCCACCAATGCCTTCATTTTTTGTGACTTCAAATTTTCCATGTGATTCTTCACCAGTTTATGAATGCATGATATACGCACAATGCAACTTTTTGCGAACAACCTAGAAAGTTAGTTTTACTTATGAATGTCTGAATGCATGCATTTGAGCTCTACGAGTTTCTGCATTGGGCTGCTATCCATGCTCAAGCACCACGAAGTTGGAAACGTGTTTGTACACAGGGTTGCGAAGCGAATGCCAGAATGCTACAAATCTTTTCACTACTCGTGCCTTTAAAGGGCATTTTTGAGGTCATACGTAGTTGTTTTGGGGAGACTAGCTAATCTGTCTACGAAAGGTTGACCATTTGAGCAGTAGGCTAGCAAAGTTGCTATTATGACGTTGGCAACTGCCAAAGGCGACGACATCTCTGCCCTCGATACTAAAAATGTCGAGCAAGGCATATGAGCTAAACGACTTTTGATGCAAAGGCAGAAGCACCCGATAATTAATCTCGGGATTACAAATTAACGCGCGTGAACTCACGCATGTGCGCAAGTGCAAACCGAACACGAAATGCATTTTAATGGCCTATTCATTTGATTTCTTTTTTGGATGGTTGTGTTGAAAACATTTGCAGCAGTGCAACGGACAGCTACATGCGAGAAAGCTGGCAATCTTAATCAATTGATACGCTTCCAGTAGGCCCTCTGTTATCAGTTCATAATCACAGTAAACGGCAATTTTTCGTCTTCATTGCCTTGCCTAAAATTTAGCAGGGATCCAACACCGCACCTCATTTTATTACCTGGCGTAGTTGGAACTAAATATGTTTCCGTTGTCTCTATTTATGTGCATGTAGTCTTCAACCGGGTCTTAAAGACAAGGAGAATTAGTGGTTGCAGAAAGTAAGATGTTATAAAAGTTATTCACCGTTCTCGTAAAAGGCAGGCATTGAACAGAGGATCAGATCCTACGTCGTTCAAATGATGAAGTAGTGTGAGACAAAATTGAGTGCTTGATATTTACAGCATGAATTTGGGGGGCAATGACTGCAATGTTCAGTCGCCTTTAAACCCATCGTCTCGATGCCTTAGGAGTCATATTGCTACTACCAAAATTTAGCTAGTAGGATGCACAACCGCTGACCATCAGCGCTGTTAGTGTTTAAAAATGCTCACTCTGGTTTACTTGACGTGAAAATCTTATTCTGTGAAAGGAGCATCAACAAAAAGTGATAGGATCGTAAAGCGAAGCCATGCGTTTAGATCTTTAAGAGTGTTTTGGCCTTTGGGAGGATATTTACTGTAACGTTTATGGTGGCCCACCTTACAAAATTGACAAATCATAGCAATCCCACTTGAGAGCATGGATCAGGGACAGCTATGAGTTTTTGGCAATTTAGGCACAACAGTGCAATTCGAAGTTTAAACAAAGTCTTTGAAATGTCAAAAGCGGAATAATTAATCTGTGGTTGTCAGGGCAGACAATGTGGCACTGAAGATATCGGTGTTGCCCGTGAGAGCATCTGGTAGAAAGGAAGGCCCGCAATCGCATGTCACTGTTTTCGCCTCCTAGTCACCAACAAAATTAATTTAAGCTTTACTCAGGTGCTGGTATCATTTAGAGGTGGCTTGTACTTACGAGTGTCATGCCTTGATTGCTGAACAAATCCACAAACCCAGTTCACAACGCACGCTTCCACGGATACTACCATCACAATTGTTGACCTGTCAATCAAATCTTTGTTGCGAAATAAGACGTAAAGCCCAGTTATGTAAAAATTCTGCTCATGGTTTTTCGCCCATTTGCAGCAATCCCTAGTTTATTTTTCACCGCTGGACGCCCTGACTCACATACAGTTATACGCCTTTTAGTCACTCCTACTATCGTACACCACATCTTATTACAGGCACAACTATCGCAAAAGGAACTCTGGTATCAGATTATCTAGCACAATCTTCCAAAATATTAATCTAACGTTATCATTTTCTACGCATTTATGGTGGATGCTCAAATAACTACTTGGCAGCATTGATCATAGTAGAATGAAAAGAGATTAGTAGATGGGTTTCTCTTTTGTTTTATCAATTCAGCGAAAAACGGTGCACTAATAATGTGACACGAGCGCCTTGATATGATCAGTGCACACATTTGGCATAAAAGGGTCTCCAGCACCTGATTTTAACGAGCTGATTTGTTCGCTTCAAGACCGCATACCGTGTTGAACATTCCGCATTTGAGAGCAAGAGCGAGAAATTGA
The DNA here is from genome assembly GCA_001923025.3 of Taenia multiceps. NCBI lineage: Eukaryota > Metazoa > Platyhelminthes > Cestoda > Cyclophyllidea > Taeniidae > Taenia > Taenia multiceps. The sequence goes on along the minus strand of CM010312.1, from coordinate 15,104,903 downwards.
CAACATTCAAAGTGTTTAGTGGGTTGGTTACAGCTTACCAACAATTATGGGCAATGAGGACGACGACAGCACTTCACCTTCATGTGCGTTAGCATGTGCCTTCGCATGTTTGACCGATCGGTGAAGGAATGCTGGCAAACAGGACAGATGAAGGGTTTTTTGCCCGTGTGCCTCCGCTCGTGAACCTCAAGTATCCACTTTCGAGAGAATGCCACACCACAAGTGTTACATTTCCATGGGCGTGAATGGCTTTGTTTGTGCATTCGCAGAGAGGCCGAGCTACCGTACGTCCTCTTACACACTGGGCATTGCCAAAGCTTTCGCTCTTTCTCGTTCTCCTTTCTAGAACTTATTAAAAAGGCAACGCTATTATCATTCATGCTATTTTCAATCACTTTGCTATCACTATTACTTGTCGAGCCTTTGGCAGTAGAAAACTCAAAGTCACTAACAGTAGTTTTGACAAGACTCGTGGTCGTGCTTGTACTTTGCATGCTGAACAATATTGGAGAATGCAGGTTGGAGCAGAAGTGAGGATAATTAGAGGTCGTCAGATTAATCCTACTAAGTGGTGTTTGTGGACGGTTGAGATGAATGTGATGGGGCATTGTAGCACCATAATAGGTGGGTAGGTCAGAAGGCTGTGGAAGTGTTTGCACTTGAGCGATCGCGGAATTGGGCAGCGAGATATGAGGGCAGGAGGAGGAAAGTGTGGTACAATATGATGCAAGAGCCTGTCCACTGCTTTCATGTTCACTTTGTGATATCGATGACGCACTGGTGTGTTCTTTTGAAGAGATGGAAGAGTTCAGTGCCGATGCAGACGAAGATGATGGGTTAATCGAAAACAGGTCTATGGAGGTGGAGTGCTTAGAATTACAATCTTGCATAGATTCATCCTTAGCGCCGGGGCTGGATAGCTGTGGAGACAATTGTGCAGTAGGCGACGGTTTCAGTAATTCTGTTATGGAAAAGTCTAATAAAATTCAAAAAAGCATTAGCAATGAAGCGAGAAGTTGTCTGACTCGTTATGGTGCAAAATTTGGCAAATGCGTTCTTGGCAGTCATGATGACATCCCATTGATGAAGCTCACATGGAGATGCGACTCACCGAGTTTCATGATTGGCAAGTGTCAGACGACAAATCGTAAATCAATGTCAGCATTTATATTTTGGATGGTCGAAAACAATTAGTCCAATCTGTTATTTCTATTAGTCAATGGTGCGGGATTCGTTCTGTAAGCACGGCCAATGATAAAGCCACAGAGACAGTGCACTATTCACGAAAAAGTACTGTGATGTCCTTTCATACTTATAAAGATTTCTCATTAGTTCGCTTGATGACTGTGCTTAAGCATTCCCAATCAAATTGTGTTACATAACATTCCAAATTTTAGATCTATCTCTTTGTAATTTCCTTACTTTGAAGGCGTCAAGATGTAAAACCTATTTTTCCAGCAGCTCGTAACTTTTTCGCGCTTCACTGCAGTCTGGCAGCCACATTTTATTTAGACTCTAAGCAAGTGCTACTTCATTTACGTTAAGGGTGGCAGGCGTAGGGAAACACTGACACTTTATGATCAATTTACTCGACGAATAACCCAGTTAGCTGTATCTGAACCGCGCCTAATTACAGGAGTCTCAGATAACTGAGACATATGAGTTACCCAAAATATAAGCTAAACTAGGATTCTGGACCAGCACAACCGCTTTTTGGCAGCTGAAAGCATCATTTTTAGTGAAGACCCAATTCTTTGCTAACGGTATTAACATTGCCCCCAGCTTTGGAATGAATCCATCCGTTCGGATAGCTAGTATATTAGGAAACCTCTAGATGGCAGAGAGGGTGTTAGCGGGCACGAAGGTATAGGAGCATGGGGAAGGTATTAGTGATTAAAGTTGGGAGTGATAATAATGACCTCAGAGATGGATCAGGAGTGTACAGCCTTCGGGAGACATTCAACGGCGCAAAATGTTATGAGATTCGAGGAGTTCAACTGTAAATGGAAAGAGTAGTGATTGGTGCAAATAAACAAACACTTTAAGCAGTATCATACTTCTAAGAATATTGCGCTAAGTAAAAGCAAAATTGAGAGTGATCAAAGGCCAATGAATTCGTCCGTAGCTGCCGATAATTTTACAAAGAGTAGATAGCAACATATCTATCAAGGGGCAGGCTTAGAAAACCCCCTTCTCCTAATTAACTGGCTTAGTTTCTAGAAGTGCCACCAGTTTTAGAATGGACAAAACAATCAAGTTGTTAAATTTCCGTTGCAATAAAATCTAGACATCGCGAATAGCTAGAACTATTTTATTGCATTGCCCCATTTTAATCTAATTGGACTTCGCGTTGTATTACGCAACAGAGATTTGATTGACTGGTCGACAATTGTGATGGATCTGCATCACTGGTAAGGGCGCACTCGGATTTTATTCAGCACTCGAGCTGGGTGTCAAATGGGTGTTTTCATTTGATCACTGAATAAGTGATGTTATCGGTTATGTGACACTGAAAGGGAATCATGCTTTTCTAATCCCTCGTCATCATGGGAAGTTTATACTTGCTAGTCTTTAGGTGTCTTCAGTGCTATCTCATCGGGGATGGGACATAGTACGTGTCCCACAAATGTCATGTCACTTCCAGATGTAAGACAACCGTTTGCAGCTGCTCAAATGGTGAACGCCAAGGATACTAACTGACACGTAGGTTGAGTCCAACGGTGGGCAGATGTGCATGCATCCCCCATCTAGCGTTCGCCTGGTCAGACATATTTGGGGGGTTTGACGAGGTTACACGATTTCACGGTAAAGGTTAAAAGATTGTAAGGAAGAACCGCCTCTCCCAATACTTAAGAACGTGTCCAAATGAAGTTAAGGTCGAAGCACTGATAATAAGCCAACCAGACTAGTCATCTTGCAACAGCCCTACTTGCGATTAAGTACACCATCCGTCCGCATTTCGATTACATTTACTTCCTCCTCACTCCTTCCTCATTGATCATGCATCAGCCCGAATTGCAACGCGAAATACCCTTGTCCATCCACTTGCTAATGCAGTGCAGACAGCGGCACCCCAACAAGCACCAATGGCAATGCGGTCGTGTTCCTCTGCGTAACAACAATGACACCGCCATATCCAACAAATTAGCTGCTGCTAGTAACACCGCTGCCGCTGAACACGTGTAACCTGCACATAACTGCTGTCATAGAATAGTGTGGCAGAGAGCAGAATGTCTACAAGGTAATGAAACTATTCTAGGACGACAGCAAGCTTGCATGGCCACCAGTTGGGCTCCAGGCTGTGGTAGTTTTACATTTTGTATCTCTGGTCCTGGCCTCCAAGTAGACATGTGACAAATGAATCCTTTCTAGCCTCAGGCGAAGTGGTCGTGCTTCTGCAAAGTTGCTGATAGTTTTCTATCAGACCAATTTTTTTGTCGCCCATGTGGTTTTGCTTGATGTCTTTACCTTGTTGAGGCCTTACTGAGGATCGTTGAAATTGCCTTCCATGTGCAAGGTCAGTCCCACTAGGATGGTAAGCTATTTGGACCATTTCCCAATGTCAGCCGAAAGCCGTAGCCCCATCTCCGGCCACATATAATAAGCCCAATTTCCTTCTCAGTCTCCCCTACATCTGTCCCCTTCATTGTTTTTGCTGCAATAAATAAGGCACAATAAGTGTTATTCCGCAAACGTGTTATGGGTGTACCAATACACCAATTACAGTGATGGGGAGCCGTTAACTTTTCTGTTGGGTTCCTCACAATGGGTGAAAGCAGTCTGTAGGATGGTTATACTAAGCTGTTCGGAGCAGGGAACAGTAGCATTAATAAAACTAGTTGTCAAATGCTGTGACGTGTGTAATGAGCAGAATCCAATGTTGAATGACAACTAATTATCAACTCCCTCGGATCTTTGAGCTAACACAGAAGTCAGTAGGAAAAGAAGGCAGAAGCTAATTGCCATCTTTGTTGCATAACAACATCCCATTCACAAAATATTGCACTTTAAAGAAATGTCCCACACTCATATTAGCCTATGAAATATCTTGCCCTTGACTCCTGAAGCAATTTCGCATTAACTACCACACAGTATGATAAGTTGTGCTGGATGGGCAATCCCACATTCAACTCCCACGCTTGTATCATGTAGAAGCGCGAGGTGACTCAATTTATGGCACTCTGGATTGACCACCACGGCACCTTAACTGCAGCCACCATCATCAATACCTGCCAAATGATGCGGCTGCACTCAAAAGGTTCCATCATCACGCCTAGCTCTACCTTTGTATGGCCTGCAAACGTGAGCTGTGCTGCCAACAGAAGGCACACAAAGGTGCCGTTCTGTTTTAGAGAAGACTAAATGCAAAAATCGCCATCTTACATAGTCCTCATGCCACGCCTTTGCTCTATCAGGGCTTTATCAAACCTTTCTTGTGACGTCCATCGGATATCATGCTAATGAGGTGGGAAAGTGACTGGAAGGATTTGATGCTTGCCGATGGGTAGAGTGGAGGTTTTAGTACCCGTTGACGAGCCCACAGTTTTGAATCGTTTGCACGCTCAATCCCTCTCCTGTTGTATTTGACCTTCATTACGAAGGTGGTACACGTGACTTCTCCTTCACTACTGAGATAGAGCATGCAAAATGCGCATTTGCTCTAACATCCACTGAATGGTGTGCGTGGCTGCCTGCGCGCCCTTTGACGCTCCAGACGATCCAGTGCATGCCAGCAGGCAATTCGCAGCTGACCCACCAGAGTGTGTAGTCCTTTTATAATGGTGGCGGAGAATGCGAAGACGATGGCAAAGTTGACACGTTTACACTGCAGTAGACTGGGGGTTGGTGGGGGAATAAACAGTGTAAATGGCCAAGTATCGTGTTTGTCCGGTTGGTAATTCCATTCCTCTCTCAAACTTTTCTGGTAACTGAGATGATGATGCTGAACCACATCAATAGATTATCGTGGCTTTGTTTGCTGTAGTTTCTTTTCGATTGGTAGGAAGGCTCACGTGCACTACTCACTATTCATGCCACATACACGCTTCAATTGTAATGAGAAATAAAGGGAAGGCGTACATTGCTTTATCCAAATCATTATGCCGCAACTCCATGCAATTACTTGTCGGTGTCACTTCTCCCTTTCGTTTTTGACAACAGGTGTTTTGGGATCCTCTGCGGCATGTTTAACCCACCTGAAACTAGCTCTATAGCATCGCCTTCGTTGCCTCATCACCTTCTAAATCATCGCGTCATTTTCATACCTCCGCCTAGCAAAACACCCCACCTGAAAGCAGTTTTGAGCGCCTATTGATCAGTCTGTGATAATCACACCAACGTGAGTGGTGAAGGTTGATGCTTGTAGCTACACCCCCACAGCTTGCATGCTAAGATGCAATCGGCATGGGAGACTCAGCTTGACCTCTTTCTTTTCCAGCATGTGACAGCATTGTGTTTTGCCAAGAAGTGGTTTGAGCAGCCCAGCACCGTTCCACCATATGACGATGTGGAGAAGTTGATTAGTGAAGGCACACTTAACCGCCGCGCCCCGCTTTGCTATCTCTTCCGATATTTTGTGTGTTCAGTATGCATTTGGGTACAGGAATGAAGTTGGGATGCAACGTTCCGGTACTTCCTTGAGGGCAAAAGGAGGCGTGATACTAAAACAGAATGTACGCATTCAGCAAACGGAGGGATTGAGACTACTGGCATGGCCCAAAGGCCAGCCCATCCGGCTGGGCAAAATGGCCACCCAAAAGACCGTAACCGAAACCAGCAGTCAAAGGAACAAGGTATTACATCAAAAATCCTCAGACATTGTGTCAAAAATCCTCATACGATACCAGAATGGAAAAATTGCACCCACTCTCGGACTAATTCTATCCTAGTCTGTTCAAATTCATTTATGTTGATTGCAAAGCAGGCTTTGTATTAAGCCCATCTTAGTGAAACTGAAGCACTTAATTAATAAAAACATGCCAGTTTTTTCCTACATCAAAGCACGATAATTGTGCTAGCATTGTTTAAACAAGCAGTTTCAATGCGCGTGGCATTAGTAGTTCATTTAGTTTCCCGAGGAATGCTTAGTGGTCTAGACGTGCCCCGATAAAATGGTTTGAAGTTCAACTGGTGACACCGTGTTTGTGTGTGTGTGTGCAATTTGGCCTTCCCTTCAGGTGGCAGCATGGACTAATCCACACAGCTCCAGTAACGTGTCTTAATTTGTGCCTCGAATCCCACGCCTATTCCGCAACGAAAAACCGAGCTAGAGAGGATGTTTTCGGTAAGCAGGATTGCATTAGCAAGGAGTGCCAACGTCAACTTGTACTTAGTTTAAAGCACGCTGGTGGTAGAAGGCATTTAATTGGCTGAAATTGGTCAAGAGTTCTAACAAATTGGCTTGTGGTAATAATTGCCAATGTTCTGTTTCCAGTGCCACAGAGTCTCAAACAGTGCTGCCTACTGCCTTTCGTTTGCTTGAAAACTGCCTTATGCTTCAAATTTCGCTCGCACTGACGGCGCATTCGAAGTACTGACTTGCATTGTATTGTCATTGTCAGCAATCACGAAGCAATTGTCTGCATTAAACTGCATATTTCGTCCCCCGCTCTCTGCCGTTGCAATGTTTCCATCACCAATTTCGTTCTCACAAATAGCAGTCTCGAAGCATTCATTGCCAATGCACTGCGAATTTCGCTCCCACTGACTGCAATTTCTAACTATTCATCTGCTTGTTGCTTCAAATTTTACTCTCACAGACTGCAATTTCAAAGTAGTTGTCTACATTACATTGCAATTTCGCTCCCACTCTCTGCAATTGCAATGATTCCATCTGCACAACAGAAACAGCAACGACCTCGAAGTACTAATCGTCTATTCATGGCAAATTTCGCTCTACCTGACTGCAGCTTTAAAGAAGTAGTCTGCTTTATGCTTGCAATTTGTCTTACTTTCCTGCCAATTTTGTTCGCACCGACTGTCTTTTCAGAGTTTCGCTCTTTACTCCACGGCTAAGTTCGCTCTCCCCGACTTCAATTTCGAAATTTCCTGTTTACATAAAACTGCAAAGTTCGCTCACAAAAACACGCTGCAAATTTTGCCCACTCCGTCTGCAATTTTGATGTGCTGACCCGCACTCCACCGCAAAGTTCGCTCACACTAGCTGGAATCTCAAGGCATCCGTCCGTAACACTGCAAATTACGCCCTTATTGTCTGCAATTTCACAGAATTGATTTACTCTACACCGCGAATTTTGCTCTAAACTACTGAAATTTTACAGTGTTCATCCACACTTCACTGCCCATTTCGTTCCGTGCTCTTTTTCATGACGAGAAGTATTATTGTTTGTAAATTTGAAGTCAGGACACGTTTTGATTTACCTCATTCACCTCTGTGACACTAAAGCTTTCGTAGTCTGACTAAACTAAGATAGAATCGATGAAATATTCTAGAAAAACAACAACTGCCTCGGGCAAAAATAAGACGTGTATTCTGAGAGATGTGGAGTAATAATGAGTTACTTCCATTCTCAACACTTCTCTACGTTTTAATTTAGCCTGGCAGTTCATGCCAGTTTTACTCCACATACCCTTTTCACTTTAGAATTCAAAGCACATCAATATGCCACAAAATCAAATAATTAAATAGAGGTAAATAGACACTGCCGTGGGTGCGAGCTTGGCTAGTGGCAAGTCCAACGCCTTAGTAATGGGGCAGCGGCGACTTTGCTTTGCCACTCATTGACGATCCTAATACTCGCTTTATGTCTTTGTGGATCACGGTCTCCTCTAAGCGCTATCTCTGTTAGTAGCCTTGCTTGTGCAATGCACAAATCAGGAATATGGAATGGGACAGAATGGTCACGATTTCTGCACGCTTTCGCTCCGTGATCCATCCACAGCCCTTGGAAAGTGTTAGTATACTAATTTGTTTGGAAGGGTGAAAGAACTGGTAATACATTGAAAGTGGTGCATATAAGTCAGTTTCTGGTAAAGGTTAGGGAAATGTTGGTTGACCGAGACCTACTGCACCAATGGTTAGCATACTATTTCCAGCTTTGGTCACTTTTGTATCTGATATTAGCCGACTATATCAGAGCATCGCATTCCGTAGGTAGAAAATTTGAAAAAAGTGGGATTTAGAAGCGTCCACTGTAGACATCCACATTTGTTACTCGCGTGTTTGCTTTTATGTGTGCAGCGCTTTTTGTCTGACGTGATGTACTGGTGTGGGAAGCCAAGGCTACTTCATGCTTGTAGGCTATGATATCAAACAGCAAGCAGTGTAAAGCAAGGTTGGAATGCGTAAAACCTGCGCTCCGCCATCTCATTTTCTGTCCTACTCCCATTTTTGCTTTGCATTTTACTGTATGATAGCTGATCAGACAATATCTAACACAATAAGATTTCAAGGCAGTACTAAAAAAGAGACTTGAACTAATGTCAGGCTTTGCCTCGTTTGATAAACTTGAGTCCTCCTTCAGACCTATTCCTTGGCCCCACACGTTCGTAAGCTAATGTGGCATTGAAACACTCTTTCTAAGTGTAGAAATTTGTAGCAAATTAGGGGCCAACTAAAAAGCGATACCAAGCACAATTTTTAAGCTCACTTACTGCTGTTGTTTTAGGACCAGAATTAAGCAAAAGTGGCCACTTACTGAATTTGTCTTCACTCTGCAAAAATTGGCACGATTGTAGCACCTATGCAATATCTACATTGGCAAAACCCATTACATTCACTAAGAGTGAGGCTATTTCTAAGCCAGAATGAGACGAATTCAATATAAGGAACGGTCAATTCATCGCTTTTGCGGTATCGCAGGTAACTTTGCCGACTGAAATGCCTTCATCTACTAAATGGAGCTTACGCTAACGACATACAAGCAAAGACGAAGGTGTGGATAAAATGGACAAAGAAAAAAGTGCAGAGCGAAAATGCGATTGAGCAAAGCAGTCCTGCTTTGGAAGAGTGCCAAAAATACAAGTGAACCCACTCAGTTCACCCAAAGCTATGTTGGAAGTAAGACAACTTATGAGCCCCATAAACGCTACCAATGCTTCTATGTTTGAAAGCTGACTGCATTTACATTAGACACATGCTCTATTTTATGACAAGAAGCCTCACTGTTTGTAAACTTAAAGCCACAACAGTCGTTTTGATTTACCTCATTCACCTTTGTGACTCCAGAACGGCGTAGTCTAACTGAATTGAGAGAGAATCAATTAAACTATTCACATGGGTGCATAAAAGCCTTAAAATTATTTGTTTAGCTAAACGAGCCATGCGGCAAGCCAACAATAATACTTATACGCAGCAGTTATCATGGTCGCAGCGAATCAGGAAACCTGTGCAAGGGTCAATTCATTTAAAATGCTGGAAGACTGTTTGATGAAGACTACAGTGAGTTGGGTTAATTGATCCCAAATCTACCGGACAACTAGAAACAGGATCGACCTTGTGAATGCTTAGTTTCGGTTCGACTGCGGCCTGCTCAAATTTGCCGATGCCCCGGTTTCATTTTTAACTCTAGCTCACTTCCTTCATGCAAGCTATTTTATCCTTACCCGTGTGCTGTTTTTGCATTATAAGCACATTTATTTGCAAGATTGTTTGCACCTCCGTACTTACCAATCCGCTTGTTAGCCTATTTTTGTTAGAATTTTGTATGCTGGATGTCATCTCACTTGCTTGCCAAGCAGTTTCAAAGTCAAATTATGCTAGGTATAGCACGGCTTAATTAGCCTTAGAATGTGCTACTCTCCTTTTACTAACAGACCAGAATGTTTTCATGTTTAACTCAACTGAGGAGTTCCGTTTGACATGATGCCTCTGTTTTGTTTTTGCCATCTATTAACGGAAGCGAAATAAAGGTTTGCCCACTTTCGCCCACTTCGCTTTTACTGTCCCTATATTTTGAGCACCAAATCTCTTCAATCCCTAGTGGTTCCATTGCAAAGACAAAGCCAGAAACTCAGGACGTTTAAAGAAAGATTACTTCTTGTGCGCATGATTTTAATTAATGGGCTGTTAGTCGCTCATGCTAGTGTCAATTTGACCATACGCGTGGGTGAAACAGATGTGCTCTAGTTTAACAATCAACAGCAAATTGAAAAACTCGTCTGTTTAAAGGAATGGCTAGTTTGTTTTCTTAATGTACGCAAAAAATCTAATAGAATTATGAAAGAGGTTCAGTCAAGCATGCTCAAGCTCTCTTCGTGATCATGCAATAGTTCAGACTGCAATTCGTTCCCGAGTTTCAAGTAATGCGATTCACCCAATCATTAGAAGGGAATAAATTGTGGGGACAAGGCCGATGAGGAAGAGAAAAACATGGTAGTAGTAAGCGACTATCATCTTTCCACCTCTGCAGCAAGGTCCACTGGTGATACTGCTGAGTAGCACATGGCTCCATGAGGCTAAGGCCATGTCCTCATGCGCGTGATGCAAAGGAAATGGAAAATCACATGGCTGAACATAATGAATGGTCAGATGATTTCGTCTTCCATAAACCATGTGACACTCTCAAGAGGGCTACGTTAAGTGGGTCACGACAGCCAATAAATAAAAAGGGGTGCATTAAAACCCACTTTTTACGCTTGGATCGAAAAAAGATTTTCCTTATAAATGTTGTGCTTACAAGAGTTAATTGCACCTAGCTTCTGCAAGAAGTTTGAATACCGTAGATGAAGCAATGGGTTTACTCCTAATGAAATGGAAAATGCCGAATTAAATTTTAATGAATGGTCAAAGAACATTAAGGAACACTGCTGTTGAGCAACAATACCGATTTGATCAATTGCATCCGTCTGAATTCTCTGCACTCTTTTGATTTTATCCAATGAAATGAGTTTATGTAGAGGTTATTTGAGACTTTATTATTTGTCTACCATGCCTACCATAGGAATGAGTAAAATAAGTGAAGGAATGGCCTATTTGATCACAATACTTAGTCTTTGGTCCACAAAATTATTGCTTCCAATTTTGGCGAATGTGCCAAACAATCGAAAGATATACTAGACGCCATTTATCGTGACACCCGTATTTATTAAAACGCACAGCATTTGGCTGAACAGACAAGTTGTTGATAAGGCTGCTCCTATACCTTTTGCATTTCTGAGTGAACTGTGATTTCACAGTAATTTATTTTGCTAGGTGTAAAAATTGTGCTTACTGCGACTTGGGGCACAATAATGGTGATTTCGCAAACAGAAGAGAAGCCTGTCTATAAGGATTAGGTGCTAGCCACCAAAGCGGTTAAGGATAACTAGACTTAGTAATCACAAACCAGGCTTTCAATGCATTGTGCTGTCCAGATTACAGCACCAACGCAGACCGTTCTCGTCTAATACCGGTTTTTCTCTTATGCTAGACGCAGTCATTTCAGAAGAGTAGTGGCACTTAACTTGCTGCAAGGGATACGAAAAGCAGTGAAACCGGTATCAGGATCGATGCTCTGCGCACTGCTGTAATGTCCAGCAGTTTCAACTAAGAATGAGAGGGGCACCCTAACACTACTTGCGCCCGCGGAATTTGGTCTGAGTGACAGGACCCCCACATATAAGTGCATCTTTATCCCTATTCAGCACTGCGGAATCGCTCAGCTGCACCAAGGTCATCTGTCTTATCCATCACCTTCGCTAAGATCAGTCAACGCCTGCCAATCCATTTTCACTAAGAAAAGTTTAACCAGTTAAAATAACAGATGGCTCGACTTGTGAATCGTAGAAAAAACTAAGAATTACACTCAACTTAGCTCTGAGCATGCATAATTTTGTCACAAAGACTGCGTATTCTGATGTGCAATTATGTCTCTTTCACTACTTCTACGCTTCTTTTCTGCTAAATGCGATTCCAGCACTTCGCGCGTGCAAATGCTTCCAGTTGTCTCTAGGAGTTGATTCTTCCTCAGCAATGTATGCGACAATAAAAAGCAGGTGATTTTCGTTTCCAAAATAAGCATTTATGCAACCGACCTGCATAGTTTGAGATGGATTGGCGAACCACTCAAAATTGCACAAGAACACCCACGACTGTCGTATATCAGACGAAAAAGAAGTTACAGAACGGACCGAAATTGACCTGTCGCAGTTATGTTGCTCAATCCTACAACTAGAAGAGCATATTCACTATTGTCAGTCACAGATCAAAGATGCACTCTAAGTCATAAGAGCTGTCGTACTAATGAATTGCCCTGTCCGTATTGCGCACCTCCGCACCCACTCAGTCAACTTTCGACAAAAGAAGTGCTCTCATACGGACCTAAGTCTTTGAGCAAACACAAAGACAAAATGTGCGTGCCAGATAGACACTAACACAACTAATGTGATTCTTAACACCTATCTTCTAAAGGATCACATTAATGGTCCCCAAAACGGCAAAATAATGTTAAATCGTTTGTTTCCAGATTTTTTTAAGGCTGATGCTGTCAATACGCATTAACCCTATGAATAAGGAGGCGCTACTGCTCACTAAGGGGAAAACAAACTCCGGCTCCACAAAGCACACAGGCTATCAGAAGACGCCCTTGCAACATGGTCCGCTTCCTCTGGATGTTTTGGGGCAAAATGGAAAGAAGAACGCCAATACTATTGCGCAATCAAAGTTAACAGGGCTTTCGCATGGCTGCATACCACCAATGTGCATTGGTAAGCGACAGGGCGCCGCAGAAAACACACTCAGGATAAATGGCGAGGTAGTGAAAATTAAATGACGAGGATAATCCTCTTCTTGCACTCCCATAGCAGTCATTAGTCTTTTCCAACCTGGTACACATACCAATGACCACCACTTTGACACCAAGCGTAACAAGATTCTTCGATCTCCCCGCAGAGCGTTCGATATGTACTGTCTCTCTATTTATGCCGAGGACGTCAGCGCTATATCTTCAGCTAAAACATCACAGAATTCTTCAGTTGCCTTCTAGCTATCTAATCGACGGAGGAGACTTTTGCGTTGAATTTAGGGGTGATTCGACTGCTGCTTTCCTAATCAAAATTAATGAGCTGTGCTCTGCTTAGCTTGTTTGGATCTGTTCATGTGAGTCTACAGGTGCACAATCGCTGACTGCGCGTACATTTTAAACGAGGAAAGGAATGCCTTCGACCCAAAAGCGTGAACCACTCAAAGAGTGCTTGTGAATCCAAGTCCAACGTCTTTATTACTACTTGACATCTGTGAAACATGGGAGTGTACTAACCACTTCGTCTTAGTTATTTGAGACTGGATTGTCAAATGCTCCAGTCCAATGATCTTCCTGAAACTGTTCTCTCAGCCGGGCACCAAAGAGGCAACACGCTACGACACTTAGTTTCCAAGATTTGCCCTGGTCAAAGTCAGCTGTCATTCCGAAACTGTGGTAATTGCGCCGCATTTGACTGCCCAAAAGCTATGCCTGGTTCTTGTCTACAGCAGTCCTCTGTAGCGAAACTAGGCAGTGGTTTCTTTATAGCTACAAGCATTACTTGTAAAAAGTAAAATTCAAGTTTTGCTTGTTAAAAATTTCGTCTCCACTAATGCATAATGCAAATCGTAAGAGAAAATGGGAGAATAAGGTTGATTTTTAAGTCCACTCACGTAGGCTTATAATTATCCATAAATGAACTACACAAATGCCACTGTCCATTTGTTTTGGTGTCTGCGCATGGACGATGCCCAAACGCTGATTTCCCAGATAGGGATATGGTAGGCAAGCTGCGTCGATAAAAATTGAAGTAGGTTTGGCTATTAAGGGGCTGTGTTAATGCATCACTTCCACAGAAAAATTAGTGGCATTTGACATACATCCGCCTAAGGCACTATTGATTTGAAAAAAATGACAACCTCAATCTCTGCACTAACGATACCTGTACATTCTAAGTTGGGTTCAAAAGTAGTGAAACCTATTTACAGTGACTGATTTTGTACAAAGTAGTGCTGGCAGCCATACACTTGCCTCAGAGATGAAATACCATCTTCGGCACGGCGAAGTAGGATAACTAAAGTGTTTTGATGGTACCGTTAAATGTAAGTTGTCAAAGCCATCACACACACCAGCGTATCAAAACATGCCAGTTGCTGAGAAAGGAATGTGGATAAGCCAAAAAACTATGTTAATACAACCACAGCACGGCGGACTCCAGCTGTGATTTTATTTATGTATTCATAGCGTAGAGACGGGCTGCGAAGCTGATGGTCATTCTGATCAGCAAATTTTAGCCTGCAGACAACTAAAGATCGAACAATCAGGCTTAGAATTCAGCAAAGCAACGAAGCATTTTGCCCCCCATAAAACACATTGTTGATTGCATATTAGCATAGAAGAATAGAATAGTCCAAGCCAATTTTGTAAATTTCCGAAAGCAATGTGTAAAACAGCCCATCAATAAATTTCGCTTATTCCTTAAGTAAGCACAAATCGGGATTTTTAACCACCAGACACTAAACAATAAAACATCGAAAGAGTCTGAGAGGTGAATATGAACCAAAGGAATGGTAGAGCGGATTTTTCTTTTTCGCACATCGATATTTGAAGAAGCTGATCTAGATGGGGAAACTATAAACAGGCGAATGCAGCCCGAACATTTCCTGGCGAACAACAAAAGGCCGATGCCTCTTAACTAGCCATCGACGACCACTGAAATATGCTTCATAGGCTACTTTGTAGGGCACTTTCGCAGCTACTTTAGCCATTGGCTATGCCTGTGTTATCTTTTTGGCAGAAAGAGAGCGCTTACGCGGCAACAATAGTTGTTTACTTCATGTAATTGCATCTCATCAAATTTTAGTTCATTTCCGAAAACCTAAAACTCAAGAGCCTAGTAATTTTGTAGATATCCGATTGCTATAATCGTAAATATGCCTCTTTATGATTTAGCGCAGTTAGCAAGCCGACATCTTGCGAGATGTCGAATTGATTATAACGGTTAATACTTGGTGATAGCTTCAAGTTGCTCTTTTGCTGGAATTAGGCTATCCACAGCAGAGTCATTGAGTGGATTGTAATTTGCGAAGTGATTCCACGTTTTACAGCATGTGAAATCTTTTCGCACATTTCCCTGTGATCAAGTTTACTGGCAATTGACAGGGCTGGTTTCATTTTGCCTGTCGTTGCATTGGCGTCAGCCCCTGAGCAGGAGAGCGTGAGAAATATCACATTACTGATGGCAATGCAAGCGCGAGTATGATCAGGTTGCCAAAAGTGGACTCTATCAACATTGTTTACACAAACAGGTTGCCAGAATGTCCAATTTCATGGGGATCGATTATAATGATGCAGAAAATGGAAGCTATTCTTTAAGAGCTGAGTTCTTCAAAATAAGGGGAATTTGAGGTTCGGTAAATTCCCATGCAAGGTAAAATCCAACCACTTATCGGTTCCTAAAACTTAGTCGACCATAGTCGCGTCACCTATTCAGCAGCCGCCATAATTGCCGTCAAGTACTCTCTGTTTCATAGCTCGATAACAACTCCTTTGGACAAAAAGTGTTTAAGGACAGGAACGCGACGTCCACAAAGTGCTACAAAATTTGGTGGGTCCATGGAGGTATCAGAACAACTGGTGTCGGCTTCATGCATGAGCAACAGTGGTATCAGTAGCATGTGACCATTTAAGGCAGCATGTTCAAGTGCAACTTGCAGACAACAGCTTCGGGAAGGCGAGGACTGATTAGTCTCCAAAATGAAGGTCGCCCATCATCAACGCAATGCCAAATTGACCACAGTGGGAACACGCAAATCAGGCCAGCTTTTATTACTCCTAACTGTTGTCAAAATTCGTATGATTTTGAAAGTTCAAATGTCGCTTGCGGACTGCAGAAACTCAACCGCAACAGCAGCAGCAATATTGCTTTGACAGTGCGCTGGACTACTGACGTAGTGCTTTGAATGTGACAGTCGGTTGGCTACCATTCAGTATGGTGACGCAGAACACACATCAACCCACCAATCATTCCCCCAGTTTCCCGCAAATGGCCAATAAAAATGAAGCAGAACATGGAATCAGCCACGAAGGAATACTACCTAGAGCAGCAGTAGGTGGTGCATCTACCAGATTAGAAGTGCAAAGAAGTACATCCAGTCCTCCTCCAGCTGTGTAGCAGAACCTATGATCGGGCTTATCGGCCATTGCTCAGGCAATGTTCTACGTGTGACATACAAACTTTGGCAGTCCAAGAAAGACGTTTTCATCCATTTGCGTAGCAGTAGCAGATTTCAAACTCTTAGGTTTAATAAAACGTGTAGTAATCACCCTGCGATTGCGTGACAAGGCGTCGTGATAAGCGGTGTAGCCCTACCAGATGGAGTTAATTACCAGCAGGAGTGGAGGGTCGATTATTTAAGAGTCCAACAGTACTCTTAGCAAAATCCGTTCTTGCGTCTGATGATTTAATGCAATTGGGCATTTTTTGCAGACAAATATTTCCCATGCTCACGGTCATTATTGAGGGCCTGGGGATTGATGAGAGGTAAACTTTTTTTTGGGCTTGAAGCCGAAGGATCAGAATTCGTACAAACTTCACTCAAATGGTTGGATTCCCTGCCGGGCTCTTAGCCAAGCGTAAAGGATCCACTTTTGCAAATAGCTGAACAGATCGCTGTCTTGCAAACGTAACCTCAATTGGCACCCTTGGGTTTCCTTCATTTTCTTCATTTTCTCATGCGACTCATATGGTGTAGATTTTAAGCCGGTTAAGATAATTAACAATGCCACTACTGCTGCAAAGAAGAATCGGGTAATTGATCATGCCACAAGTGCACGTTCATCTTGCATCTAAGTGAGAAATTGGCCCTTAACTCTGTCATCGCGGAGTTTATTCTGTGTTCAGCCATGTCTTCATTCAGATATTTGCTTACGGCATGCAGATCTACCTTCCGCGCTACCACGTGGTGCGCCACTTGGCAACTGAGGATGCAACTGCGTGTTGCTCAAATGCAAAAGAATGGCAAAGTGATTCTACAGCAGACTTGGAGCATGTAGGCATCTACATTATCCCAGAGGCAGAGCTCATAGCCCTAACCGCCTATTGCAATTAACATGTTTCTAGCACAAAGATTAGTAGGAATCCCTACGTGAAAGCATTCAGATATCGTCTATGCGAGCAATCAGATTGTCCAGCAATCCAGATCAGGGCAAATTCTTGCTATAAGCATCCCTATTTTTGCAACTTGGCGTAAGTCAGACCTTGAAGTCCAAAAGCGTTTAAGTTTTGGAGCTCCATGAGCTCCATCAGAACCCTGGCAGATGCGGTTTAATTTGTCAAAATGTCAGAAGCAAGCGCTTTTAAAGTTGTTCTCCCATCATGAGACGAAAGGATTTGCCCTCATGCAGGCAAGACCAGAATTCGCAAAGGCATTTGTTGCATCGTTTGTTTTGCTACAAGGAAGTAGAACGTGAACAGTCTAATTAAAAATGTCATAACTTTGAATAAATGCACATAGTCGGGACAGATCTTCATCGAGACGAATACTGATTTACGAAAAAGTTACAAAATGATTCCATTTCTCTTTAGGTTGTCAAATGATAAAAGGGAAAATAACCTGTGAAGGACCGAAACAAAGTCTTTACACATTTTGTAAAATCATATTTTTTATCAATGGTAAGGAAAATCGAGAAGTCAAGGTTAAAGATAGGAACTAGTCAAGTGACAAACCACTCATCTTTAAAAATGCCTTCATATCTTTATAAATTTACACCCATAATTTACCATGATCTAAAGGTTTCGATATCTGCTCGTAGACTCGTAATCAAAGGAGTGCACGTGATTGCATGCTATAAGCTTGGTTTACATTGAATGCTACCTTGAAAATTTATCTCCAGCTGTAAGCACTTACGCCCTCAAATATCGAGCTAACCCTGTTCCGTTCTCAATACGAATCCTCATGCAATTCATTAGTGTCTGAAGCATCTACCCACTTTAAAAATGGCCAACGGCTTTCTCTATGCTGTGTTCTCGCAAACTTTCAAGAAGCCTATTAAACTTTGTTATTTCAATTATTCCCTTCTTAAAACTCACAACTCAGTTTACTGTTATTTTAAGCGAGGAAAAAAACAAGTATCTTATTCAACCTGCTCGGGTATTTTTTGCTTCGATTTTGCCGCCGTCTTAGCGGACGGTTTCTATCAGAGACCAAATAACGCGCTACTTAATTTGCACCATGAAGTGCTGAATAATAAGGGTGGCTAGGAATCCTAGCTCTCGTTTCATTCTCTAATATGAATTATAGAGTGTCCATTTTGAGTAAATAAGATAAGGCTTAAAATGTACACGAATTAAAACGAATATACCTCTTTCCTGACTGCCTCAGAGTACATAATTAACCATGTGTTTGTCGTTTTCAGTCATCATTTGTCCAGTGGTTCCGTATTTGAAATGGCTGCTTCCCAAATGTGATGACTGCACTATGAAGATTTTTCGAAATCTTTGTTTACGTTGCTAGTAACCGGAAAATACATTCTTAAAACAAACAATCCCTCTTTATGTCTTTCTTATGATCCCTAAATTAAATTTATGCATACTTCACTGCATTAAGGTCCGTACCAATTGCGCACTCTACCGATGTTGCGTTTCGTCCGATGGTCCTGATGGCTTGCCGACAACCCGAGTTGCCCACAAACCTTGGTTCTGTTTTCTTTTAAGCAAACAAATGTTTTGCCACTATTACTTCATTTGTGAGGCATCGCCAAATTTAAGAATTGTGAAAATGAGAGAACGAGGGTACTAAGAAATCGAGGAATGTTAGTAGTGCAAAAGATTCATAATCTGCAGTACGCTACGCACTTTGGGCGGTAATGGAGAAGATTAGTGCATCCGAATGCTAAATCCACAAAAGACGTTCGTGAAAAAAAACACAACGGGTGGTTCATATTCCGGTGTTTCAGTTACCTACGAACACCACAAAAGTGGACTTGCTTTTAATCGAAGCATGAATATGTATTCATATTTATTCCATTTTGTCCCTATGAAAAGCGAGAAGCATTCTATGAGACCAAAAATTGTTTTATTACGAAAAACTTTGATATAATTTAATTAACTTATGTTAAAGGAACCCCCGGAAAAAATTAATTGAAGTTTGCTACGACTTTATGTTGGAACACTGCCTATGTGAATCTGTGAGGGAACGCCGATTGCATATTGCAAAAGGATTTGAATTCAAGTTTTAAAAACATTTGAGTGGTCCTACACTTTAGAACAAGTATGTCAGTGGTGTTTGAGACATCGTATCAAAACATCTGCTTTTAAACTAACTAGCAGCTCTCGTTTGAGCCTGGTTATGTGAAAACTCACCTATAGTGACAAGTTGCGGTAGCCAGCTTTGGACAGATTTCCGGTTCATATGCACCAAGTTATGGAAACCAAGTATTATGGCTGCTTGAAAGCATGACTAGTTGATGCAACAAAATTACGCGGCTCTTTTGTAGGAGTTACTTTCGCGGTGTTACAACTCCCCACCAAATGTTGATTTCATCCCACGTGTGGGTTACAGCACAAAGCAGCATTGATAACAGCAAAAAAATTAGCATTAAGGGGATGACTGCGTACCTGAGGTGTGGACAACGAAATGGGAATTGGAGTAGTTTTTAGCAAGACACCCGCATCCGTCTCGCGGAATGCTATGAGTGCCTTTGTGTGCCAGGCTAGAAAACCTGGTTTGCAAACACCAGAAATGCTTAAAAGCAGGTTTGGCAGCTACAAAGTCTTTTGAGAAAACTTGAGGCTTTTATTCATAAATGTTTATCTCAGCCGAATAATGGTACAATATATTTTGAGACGACAGCACGATAATCTTGATGCAATAACTAGTCTGCAGATTCAAAAATTTGATTCTGGTACTCTCTTTAACTTATTGTTGCTGTAAGCACTTGAATTCGCTTGCGCATGCTTGCAACCGTGAAGACATCCATGGGATCACGTGCTATTACATTTCACAGTACTCGAAAGCAATAGAAATGTCAAATTGATTTAATCGCACAGTTTAAGTAGAGTGTGAAGTGTGAACGAAAAAAGTCCGGGCACGAAGAGGTGACAAGGGAGAGGGTAGACACAACCAAAACTTTGATGTTCGTGACACACAAATGCTTTATTATGAGGATTTCAACATGACTAGATTGAACCTTTTGAGAAATTATGACTCAACGCAGAACAGATTTGCGAGTAGCAGTCAAATGTGCAATATATTAAGGATTTTGAACTAAATGCGGTACTGCATCTTCCTCCTAGCAAAAGCAAGTAAACCAGCAATCTTAAGAGCATCTTGCTGCGGCATCTGCAGTGAATGCGGGATTATCGTTTTTAATTAAATGACAGCATTCATTTGAACAACCACGTTTGCAAAGCCATAGCTTGCAATAAAATGTTGGGCTCATTCCATGTGTGAATTATAGCGCAAAGCTATAATTATAGCAACTGATAAAATGAACACTTAGGGAATGGCTTCGCACCAGAGATGTAGATGACTAACCAAGAACTGGAGTCGTTTTTGGCAAGACACCCGAATCTAAATCTTGAATGGCTTAGAGTGCGTTTTTGTGTCAGTCATCTTAAATTCAGCAATGTGATTAGCAAAACATTTCAAATAACGCATGTGCGTTGAAGATTTTAATGGCGCTTTACATTTTTAGATTCGACTGCCTGTACGTTTAGTGAATTTTGCACCTATGCAAATCCCAAAAGTTCTTACGTTTGCCTCCGAAGCGCATCGCAAGAATATTTTCCCTATTTATAAGTTACTTTTATGCGATTCTAAAGCTGTGCTATGCTCCCATAATAAGACATGTTTGGTATTTACTTACTGTAAACTCTACTGGGGCGGCAAATCCAAGCTAATAAAGATTGCACCACACCCTACTATTGCATCAAATTGATTCTTTACTTTTGTTCATGCTCCAGATGTCAAGCAGTGCTGCAGTATGTCATTTGTTAAACCCTCTTTAAGTTGAAAACTGTTTCACAGGCATTACAATTAACACACACCTGCTAGTCGCAGCTAAAGCACATGCTTCTATTTTAAATGCGAAATAGGCTATTGCAAAGATTTCACAATTATTAGAGCAGCTGTATTCGACTATGTGGATCTTGGAACCACCGAGTGCGCTTTCATTATGACTGATGAGGCGAAGCTCATGTATCAACCAACCATTAATTTGTAAGTCTGATATATTGAACTCCTCATGGTTTAATTTCGCCCTTAAGCCCGTGCACAAATCCGTGCTAGTAAAGGTAGGTAGGCAAGTAAGTGGGCTGTCTGCTGTGTTTACCTTTTGACATTACTTAGTAATAACAGCTCCCACATAAAATACATGTGTGGCACCAAAACCGCGAATCTAGTCCTTAAGTTGAAAGCAATTCGCCAGGATATGCTTGTAAATTTACGCCATCAATTTGACTACTCCGCTATCATTCAGGGCATTCACTTTGCTTTTAGATGCCTGATGGGGGATTGCGTTTGAGTGTCACATATGTATCGGGAAAGAAAGGAAAGGAGCAGCTACTGATCTCCTCCTTAAGTGCCAGCTTCTGTCATCTTGTCCAGTTTTCCACCTAGTACACATGAATATTTGCCGGCTGGAGTACAGCACTTGCAAAATATTTTGATTTCACTGTGGTACTCAAGGACGGCCTTTACACGTCACCTCATCTCACTATTGTTCACCAAGAGGCGGTTCCACATCCCAGCAATGTAGGGTTTGTGCCACGTTGTCCTCAGTGCCAAGATCCACTTTGCCTATCATCAACACATTGTTAACTTGACCGCAATGGGAGCATGCATTTTAAGGCTCAAATGTCTTTCACGGACTGAAGCGAAATCAACCGCAACAGCAGCCACAATATTGTTTTGTCAAGGGCCAGGACTATAGGTTCGGAGATTGTCGAGAGGTACACATTTTACTTGGACTTGGCACCGAAAGATCAGGATCTGTACAGACTTCACTCCAAAGGTTGGATTCCCTGTAAGACTCTTAGCCACCCCCATCAAATCAATGTAGGTATACAAGCGTAAAGGACCCACCTTTTAAATCGATAAACAGGTCTCTGTCTTGTAAACATGACCCCAATTGGCGCCTTTTCGTTTCTTTTAGCTTCCTATATCTACGTGTCACGCGATTTATACGGAGCCGGTTTGAAACCACTGGCCTACGGTGTAGATTTTAAGCTGTTCAAGATTGTCAACAATGCCACTACTGCATGCTCATCTCGTATCTAAGTGAAAAATTGGCCCTCTAAGTCTTTCATTGCAAAGTTTGTTCTAAGCCCAGCTATGTCTCCATTCAGATATTTGCTCACAGCATGCAGATCTACCTTCCGTGCTACCACGTCGTGCGCCACTTGGTACCTGAAGAAGCAACCGTGTGTTGCTCAAATGCAAAAAGATGGCAAAGTGATTTTCCAGCAGATCTTGAGCATGTGGGCACCTATATCATCCCAGGGACAGAGTTCATAGCCGTTACCACCTATTGCATTAAACAATTTTCTAGCACAAAGATTAGTAGGAACTGCCTACGCGAAAGCATTTAGATGTCGTCAACGCTTATTAAAATCACCATTTTAGCCTTTCTCTTTAGCTTCTCGGATTGGACGTGGATTAGTAGGGACGGACTGTGCGCATCCATTATCTTTAAGCCGCTTTGCTGATTTTACATTCTGCTCATCATTCTACGTTACCAGGTGACTTAAAGCCCATTAGGTAGGCTGATGGATGGGTAAATATATCAGTAACGGAATAGTAAAAAGTAAAAAGAAGTCAAGAAACAGAGCTTTTCGATTATTATAAGCTACCAGTAAATAAGTTTGGCTGTTCAGAGCAATCATATTTTAGATGTTTCAAGTAAAAATAGCACTAAACACACTTCTCGGAACTCCATCACTTAGCCTAGCAATAAATGGGTGCATACGCACGTTAAGTTTGATCTATCAGAAACGGTGAGTCCCGACTTGATTTCTTGCTGTTGTTGACATTATCATGAAAATCAGAGCTCAATCACCGATGCTGTGTACGAAACTGATGCTCTATGTTATGAAGTGGCGTTAGAATTGAAGATGATCGCATTTAATTAAGTACTATTTGTTGCTCTGTCGGCAATTTGATTCAATATAATAGGATCAGATTTATGAGGTGAAGGAAACAGAGTGAGGCAAAAAGGCGGGTTAATGGTGCAAAAGGAAGTAGTGCAAGCCAATGCATCGTCCATTTTAGGCTACCTGCCATGGTTCTGTCATCTGGATTAGTCGTCGACGTCAAAGCGGAAAGTCAAAAGATAATGAGCTCGCCGTGAGAACGACGAGTGCGACATTAGAACCGGTGATATGAGTCAAGAAAAGGGTTAAAATTAGTTCGTCAGCACCATGACGTATGCAATTCATCCTCCCATTTAGAAAATGATCCTCAGTAGTGGACCGAATTGCCCACATAGGGTAGAGGTAATCAGAGCTGTGGGGATCCTGGTCGATCGTGCCTTAAGAGGCAATGTCAAAGTGAGTACAAAGACGCCGAATATTTACAGGTACTAATGCAGTACTTTTAGTGGTCTACGTTCATTACGTGATGTGCTTATTATTCGAGAAGAATGTGGGCTAATCAATGGGAAAACATGCACATGATACCACGCATGTAACCATACCACTTCAAACCTTAGGAATGGCGTTAAAATGTGAGGGCTAGACCACCTGCAAGCGCAGTCCTAAGCAAAACCCAAAATGGGCGTTCAAAAGTGACAAAAATCCCACATAAATTGATCACGAAGGAGAATCAAAGGCTGCGATCATCACTTTAGCCCGCCGCTTGTCTGCAAATTCTTTTGGGTGGTAGGGGCAGGAGCACAACTTGGGACGAGACCAAACACATCGGCCGCCGAGATCAGTATTATTGATTATGGTAAACGCTTCTAGCAAGGCTCAAAAGTAGAAGAATAAAGTGACATTTTGGTGAAGTGGTTTGTGAGACAGCGTTTTGGTAGCATGAGAGTAGCCACATATTTTACGGCAAAGTCATGCCTCAGAATTAAACTCCTCGCCACTAATTCCAATTTGATGCATAAGTTGGGGCTCTTGCGTGACATGATCCTTTGTGTACCTCTGTGGATTTTCCAGCGCAAAACTTTTGATCATTGCATTACCTACTCCAATGATTGTTTTTTTCTTTCTACTCGCCTTCGCTTTCTTGTTTTGAAGTGCATAAGCGATTGCTTTACGGTCCTTTGGTGGCGGCAGCTTAGAAAGGGCATCAATACGGTTGTGCCGTGATGAAATAATTAGATTTGCTTCATTTCATTTCTCCTTGTTACTGGTCGGAAGCGTGAAATAGCTCCTCAGTGACAACGCTGCGTCTTACTTGCGAGTGTAAGAGGGTGACTTTTGAAGATGCGATGCCCGCTGCCCCACTTACTGTCGGGATTGTGCATCCTTCTTTCTGGTGTGCATGGCTTCATTTCGTTTTATCACTAGTAATAGCAAAATTTAAGTAGGGTTTTTATTTACAGCTAGACACAAGGTGTCTAACCCAGAGACGGCGTTAAAGAGCTTAGCTCTTTTGTTTTTGTTAAATATAGCGGCCGTATCGTGGTTTGACTTTTTGGAAATATATTATACGCAGTACCATACTCACCCCTTCTCGTCTGCTGCATTGATTATTTTCACTATAAAGAGAAAAACAAATAGTATCCCCACACAACTTCTCCCCAACTCAGTTTAAAATATCCTGCTCTGCTAGCTGATGTCTTATTATTGTAATCACTACTCACCCATTTTTAGTTGTATCACAAAAAGCAGCCTGGGCTTCAAAGATGTCATTGTTTTTTCCGCAGCTTGAAAGCAATCACCCTTCCCACGTTCTACACGCTAGAGCATTGCTCTATGATTTAATGGAGACAGATCTCAATCCAAGCCCTTTATTTTAGTTTCCAGTTGAGTGGCATTGCTTAGAGCTCCACCGTCTTTAGCTGCTTGGGTGTGCGGGTAAGTTAGTGGGTGTCAAGGGAGCAGCGGACGATGAAGCCCATTGATGCTGTTACACCAACAGTGAATCCATGCACTTGCCTTGCTATCTCCGCTAGATAGCCCCGCATAGAGGAGAACATCGAAGACAGGGTGACACTTCTTAGTTACTTATTAGCGCATGCCACCACGCACCTCAACCGAATCGCCATGGCATCCACTACGAAGGAAACCTTTTTCGCCAAAGGCGCTCTCCAATTTAATCTAGCAAATTGACAAAATTTCAGCTCCCCTCTACATCTACCAACACTGCTACTGAACCCAACCTTTAGGAGATGCCCATGTCCAGTGGCGCCCCGGCGACAGAAGCAACTGATGCGGTGCATTTGCCCTGCCACAAAGCTATGCGATTTACACTCTCAAAGAGCACCACAATCCAACCTGGAGGCATTTAAAGAGATCACGAGCAAAAGAGGCTGCGCACAAACTTGCTTAATGGCTAGCCAGTAAAAGGCACGCTTTGTTGTCTCCATGACAAATTCAAAAATACAGACAATAGCATAGCCCACCAGGCACTGTAGGTGTGTTTAGGTGCAGCATCTCAGGCGGGATGGATAAAGTATACCTTCATCGTGACTTCAAAGGTATTGCTAACATCGGGAGTAGAATGCTGCAAAATAGTTTATCATCAGCGTTTCATTTCGATAAACATCACTCGGCTGCATAAAGCACCTGTAGCTCTCTTAGAGCTATAGCCACGGATCTGTGTGATAGGGTCAAATCCACACTCGAGTTTTGGTGGACAGGACATCATTGGTGATTGAACACATGCCACCACTATACTTCCTTCGCAAACAACTTAGCCAAAGCGGCTTCGGGAACTCATCTCCAACGGTTGCATTCAAATCCTATCGAGTCTCAACGACAGCGTCCCTTCTTGCCCAACCTCCCATGTCAACTATACTGGTGCCCACGTCTGGTTTCCGCTAAGCTTAGACCCTGGAAGGGCCTGGCCGATGTTAATTGCAACATTAACCATACAGGATTCAGGTAGTGAATCCAGAAACACCAGCATTGTATGGTGCTCTGCCATCCACGAAAGGGTGGAAGGCAGCGACCTGTGTAGAACAGCAGTGACACTATGGAAGAAGAAGATAAATTCAGCGCAATGAAGAGGAAATCTTAGACGCACCAGTCGCAGTGTCTTTTAAAGGAAGTTTTATCACTCTCCGCCTTAGCTGTGTCTCACTACCGTTGCACCTGAACACGACCGTTCCCTAACGCTGGGAAATTATGCCCACGACCAGAGGATGAGTAATTTATCCGCCGTACTAAGCGAACAATTACAGGTGTAGGTAGTAAACAACTGAGAGCCTAAGAGCGTTTCTCTTAGTGTCAGGTGTTTGCTCCAAAGTGCCTGCCCACGTGATAAAACCTCAGCCTATAGGTTATGCCTTGATCCACACGTTGGGTTTGCATAATCCACCCATCAAGGCCGCCTGCATTTGGTCGCATTTCACTGCCACACTCTCGAACCATAGGCCACCATGGTCAACTACTTGCCACAAATCCAGCACCCATCTATGGTGTTCTGACGCTTTCGACGACGGCTGCAGTGATTGTCAGTGGTAACAATGTGTGCCGGTGTGGTAACGCTGGAAGTAGGTCTCCTTAAAGGGGAGTGGTCGCTTTGCTTACCCATTGACAACCCTGAGAAGCTACTTTGTCGCATTGGCCTACTATGGGCGGCTAAATACTTTACTAGTTCTGACATATATAGTGTTTAATGGAATTGGCGACCTTCGTGAACGTTTCGGTAATTTTGTTCTGGTCATCATCATCCTCATCAGCTAAGCTCTTTAACTCTCTCTAACTGCTAAACTGCTGGGGGTCCTTTCGTTGGTAGGCTTGTTGCAAGTCTTTGTTTGAAAACAACATAATGAAAAAGATAATAAATGCATAATCGATGAGCAAGCGTGTCCAAACATGAAAGTAAAGTAGAAGCAAAATTCCAAAAATCACGTGCTGAAATTAGATTGTTGGCACCTTGAATATGAGGATTCAGTTGTGCGTTCGTCTCAAGTACAAACAACTTTCCAACTCACGCAGCTCTTTGCGCACTCATTTGCAAAATGGTTGCTTGAATTAAAGGTAAACAGAAATTGTTGGCACAATCTTGGATCTGTGACAAACAAAAATTTACCATGGAAATACCGAAGTGCATAAAGATGCTATTAATTTTACGGGATTCGCTTTGAAAATTGATGCTACATTTATGAGCCTCATTGTTGTCTCTAAGATTTTTGAAGTCCACCTGCAGCACATTGAGTCACACGGAAGTTGTGAGAAGTACTACAGAACGTAATGCGTTATGATTTGTAATCTCGACCACTGCTTAAAGAAGCCAATGCCAAGTTTTCTGGGCGATGGAGGGTGAGAAAGAATTAAAATATCGCAAAATGAAAGTCAGGCATTTCTAGATTCAGTACGGAAATGGGTCATAGTGGGGATTATTTCGTTTCCACTGCATGGTGTGGATCTAGTTTATCGCTCTCTTTTCTTCATTAGTTGCTACCCCCATTCTTTTGTTCCAAACGATTTTTTGATGGTGGCTTATGAAAAAGGCAGTGGTAACAAAACGCACATTTGCTTGAAGACAAACAAAGTCAAGGGCTGTGGGGTTCTCGAGTTATTGGAAAGGCGTCGGGATCATCGGACGTATTGACTTATCGGGACGGTAGGCAGCTTGTAAGCGCGTTGAAATTCGTGTGCGCATTCTAAAATGAGTGCAAGAGAAATGACATTTGAAAGAAAGAAGAATTTGTTTGTTGGTGCCTTTCATCACTACCAAGTATATTTCGCAAATTTTCAAAAGGTCACACAAACATTCCCTACTTGCACCACCATTATATTTGAGGGCAGATTTGTCGACAATGGCAAACACGTGTCGGGTGGCACATTACGGCATTGTATGCTGGCAGGCAAAAAGCATGTCCGGTTGCATTAATTCATCCATTTTGCAATTATGATTGCGAATGTAGGACTTGCAGACATTTTATTGGCAATTAACGGACAAGATCAAAAATGAAACGGCAGTTGTTCCAAACAGATCTATCGTATTTTTTTCAGAATGTGTAAGCTCTATCCAC
The DNA here is from genome assembly GCA_001923025.3 of Taenia multiceps. Classification (NCBI taxonomy): domain Eukaryota; kingdom Metazoa; phylum Platyhelminthes; class Cestoda; order Cyclophyllidea; family Taeniidae; genus Taenia; species Taenia multiceps. The sequence goes on along the minus strand of CM010312.1, from coordinate 15,076,848 downwards.
ATTCACACCTGCTTCTTATTACTCCAGCCAAAAAAGCAATAACGCTGACCAAACAAGTGAGCAGTTCACCCTGTTGTCTTTGAATTGGCCTCTAAGGGTAAAGCTCGCTCGTGAACGTGGCTGAAACAGGTAAAATGCACCAATGTTTTAACCAAAGCGCAAAACGCCTTGCAAGTGCGGGTATTTTTAAAGCATTGTAAGGGATAAGCGTAACATCCACTACCCTAGCTCCTTCACTCACAGTGCAGATGTCCGATCAAACCATGCATAATCGATACAACAATTTGTAAACCATTTAAACTAACCTAAAATATTTGACTTTATTCGCAAAATTTGATGTTTTAAAGTATTTAAAATGGGCACAAGTCTTGTAACAAACAAACAATTAAACCGAGTCGTGGCTGTCAACAATTCGTAAAAACAACGTCTCGTCTGTCAACTTTATGCACCATAAAGCACATGACGACAGTAAGATTTTAACGACTGGTTGAACTTAATCGAAGTCAATCACGCTAACATTTGTTGTGGATGGCATAAAATTGAAATACAGCGCATCAGGTTTTACATACAAAGAAGATTTAAGAACATGTTCTCGGTAAAGTCAGGATTTTCAGCATGTGCACATCCATTGCGTACATAATAGCTTTAGCAAAAATTAAAACAGACTTAAGTATAACAATAGGGTCATTTTTAATCATATAGTTCCACAAACCAACCAAAATCCACTTGATATTTAACCATTTTATCTATTTTCTTATCAAAACACAACTAAATTCACGGTCTCTCCATAAAATGCAGCATGCATCAGTTATAGGCTACGCCAGCTTTTGACGATCAAATTTTCCCAACATCCAAGAAACCAGATTCTCCTGGAGTCTAAGCAAAACGATGCTCAATTTGCATCAATAAGATCATGTAAAATTGGCGTTAGGGCACTCCGAATTTCACCTTGTGTTTTAAAATAAATTTCGTCATACGCTTTCTAAATAACCAAGATTATGCTCGAAATAAATGTAAACGAACGAAACCGAAAATGCCTTTTTCTGACTGGTCGGATTGCCCTAAAAAGCACAACTGACTGTGCTTTTCCCTCATCGACCGACAATTCTTTGGCAAATCAGGATTTAAAGCATCTGCCTCCTGAAGGCGATGGTATCTTTTGACATTGCTGGTCTGCATAAATGGTAGTAGAAAATATTATCAGAGTAAAACGTCACCATAAAATCCTTTTAGGAATAGCCCAGAGACTTCATACAAGCCTCACCCCAGTAAGGTCCATACCGATATTTTATATTTCGTCCGACGTTCCTGACGGCTTGCCAACAGCCCGAGAAGCCTACAGACCTGGGCTGTGTTCGTCCTAAATTAAATGCGTTTTGTTGCTGTCTCTATGTTACTGATGCGTTGCCTAAATGAGAACGGTTGACATAAAACAATAAGACAGAAAATAAGAGCAAAGTGCGAACAATGAAATCTAACCACACTGTTTAGTATGCACCGCATTTTGAACGATGCTAATATGGTTCAATTTTTGCGATTGTTAAAAGTATGCAGGACGTTTGTGCAGGCAAAAATCATAATAGATGATTCTCATTCTGGTGTTGCAATTAACCGAGAACCCTATAAAAGTGGATCCGTTTTGCGCAGAGTAGGGATAAACATAATATGTTATTGCCAATAAATTTGTGCAAACATCAACTTAGATTTCAAAGTAAATCTAATCTATTACGAGGAAACTTAGGTGTCTTAAATTAGGTCACATTAAAGTAACTCTCAAAAATCCAACGGAGTCGCATCAAAAATTGCTTCTAAAGCACTGCTCTTTTGTGTTTGTAGGTGGTCTTTTTAAAGAGGCAAGCCAGTGGTCATTGAATCATGTTATTAAAACATCTGTAGGAAATACGGCGTTATTGCTTTTTCAATTAAATCAACAGCTCGGTTTGCTCCGATCGCAGTAAGTGAGGCATCACCTATGGTGACAAGCTCTATAAGTTTGCTTCCAATGGCCTTCGTTTAAATTGGAAAATAGTACTCTAACTTTCGAAAGTCAAGATGATAACCGTTTGGAAGCATGATTAATCACTGCAAAAAATCTGTGCTTTTACTGTATCAGTTATGCTTAGAAGGCTATGGCCCGCTGTCAAGTGTCGATTTCACTTGGCCTAAGTATCATGGCAAAATGTGACAATGTTAGTAAGAATTAAAATCAACATTAGGAAATAAATGCCTACCTAAGATGTGGGAAATAAAATAAGAATCACAGTGGCCTTCAGTGAGACACGTGCCTGAGATTCGCGAAATGCTTTGAGTCCTATTATGTGCTAGTCAACCGGCCTTGAGCAATGTGATTGGTCAGTATGGTGTTTTGCTTAAAAATGATAGCTGTGAATGGCTAAAATCCCTGCTATACAAATGACAGGAATGCTTGACCGAAAGTTTAGCAGCTGTGGAAACCTTTACAAACTTACGACTGTTGTCTATGAATGCTTACTGTTAATAAAATCGCTTAAGAATAGAAAATGCTGGCAGTTGTAAATGTCGGTGAATTTTAAGTTCGTAACATACCTTTAGACCGTAGCGCAATAACTGTGATAGATTACAAGCCCGCAGACTCAACTCATTTCGTTTTAAAATTGATCCTCTTGTTGTTGTTGCAAACATTTAGGTTTGTTTATGCTTCCAGCTGCATGGTATTACATTCCGCGGCATTTGAAAAGAAGTGCGGTGGCTAACAGCCTAAATGTTTGTTCCGGATGTCATAGTGATTCAAACAGGGTAGGAAATGTGCATCAAAAATCACAGCGCAAGTTGGTGAGCAAAAAAGCGAGCAGCAAGAGCTGGATTAACGAACTAATTTGATAAAATTCGGGGCAAATATGCATGCTCTGTTGTAAGCACTTCGGTCTGCTTGAATCGGGTCTATTGTAGTCACGTGGCCCAAAATAAAATGGGATTTGGAGTCTCGTGCCAACTGTTACGATCAAGTGTGCAATTCAAACACAGCCTTTTGTTAAGCGGAAAAGCAAAGCCGTTTCCTTTTTGCCAACAGAACAGCTGATGTTACTTACATCCTCAAGGTCGAAGCAACTGCCCTTGTATCATTCGTGGAAAACTGACAGCAGATTGGCAAGCATCAAGACCATCTCGAAGAAATTAGAAAACCAGTTATAGTGCAACCTATTTAGATGGTGGTGCCAATTATTAGCTGGAGCAGAAAGGGCAGCATTATGGGGGATGGACTAGTTGGTGGCAACGAGCATATTCATTCGCAGTGGGTAGACAGTTAACTCTCACGTTATCATTTCGGGCATTGAGGAGTCTTTACCCTTAATCATCCTGTTTATGAATGTCAGATCAGAGACAGGACTGTTATTAACAATGATTTCAACTTAAACAACACTTTGCAAAATGTATACGTTAAGTTAGGTCAGCGTTGCAGCGCAAAGATGGGCACAAAATATGAACCATGATGCTTCAGTTGCAAACAACATAATTGGTGTCGAACATCGTGCAATTCACAGTTACACAGCATTAACCTGACTATCAACCAATTCGAAAATAAGTAACCATTTTCGTTATTTAAGGGGGGTTCAAACTTACGGCCGAATAAATTTTGTTATCATTTTAGGGTTTGTCTTCCTTGTTTTGAATAATTTGCATACCTCTTGTTAACAACTTGTCTGAGTTTCCTCACACTACTCTCCATACTCTCGCATGTATCTAATTTTACAAGCATTTGGTTGTAATGAAATGCGATCCTATCCTCGTCAAATATTAAAGAGGTTTCACCATCTACTTCACTTATTTATTACGTCGATGGATCCGAATCATTTTCCCCTCAGTCTGTTTATAACTGACCGTGCCCAGCAGACTTATCCTTTATAGATGGCGCATTTTCGATGCTGCATTGGCAACAATGCCTACCTCAACTCGTCAGCATGATTGATAGACAATATGTCCTTAGACATAGAATAGGCGAGTGAAAAGCGCATTAGGCGACTGGCCACTGCAAGCTTACTGGAGATGACGTCAGCATAGGCCGCTGTTATCACGCGTCGGCAAAGGCAAACAAGATGATACACAAGACATTGGGGAGCGTTTTCCTTGAGAAATGAATAGGAATGATTAAATTTTGGGGTAATCTAAACCTAGATGATAACAAGAACAGCAAACATGTATAGCTATAACGGAGAAAAGCTGCATCAGCAGGCAGATAAGCTAATGTGCATTGCTAAGTAAAGTGTTGTTTAGAACATTGCTCCTTCTTAAAACGGAATCTTTCGCAAATGTAGAGAATTTGTGCTTAAATATGAAGCGTCTAATCGTTAGCTAAATGCGTGCTACTGCAAGCCACTCAGAAGTAGTGCTCAGACAAATATCGAACGAGTACTACACATCGTTGATAAAGCTGTTTGGAGGCAATGCTAACCAATCATGCCCACAATGCCTTGCAGCCATTAATGGTAACAGTCTTGCTTTTACGCTAATAACAACCAGCGTGGCTAAGTAAAACACTCCGTCTACTAAGGTAAGAATCTAGAAATCAGAGCTAATGACAGACTTAAACGTCTTCCCATCGCAAAAGCATGTGGTCGCCGCAAATGGCTTATCCATTTACCACAGAGGCACACCTTCCGATCCATCTCCACCTCAGAGATGGTCTTCGAAATTTCATATTTGATTGCATTTTTTGAAAAGTTGCGTTGGGTTTAAGCATATTTTTAGTTTTTGAGACGTTTATGAGGCCTGTCATCCTGGTGTGTGGTGCAATGTGTCAGCTGCCTCTAGATGGTAAGAGCTCACTCACTTTGAGGCTATGTCTGTAATCATGGCAGCACGAAACTGGTGTTGCATTTCTTCTCGACATAATATTGCACTTAAATTATACATCTCGTCGAAACCCTTGGCAGAGAACCCAAAAGTTTATTTTGCCTTGGACCATAAGACTCTAAGATACTTGATCAAGGCAGGATGAAAACGCTTATAGCAGTGTGTGTAAAGTGGCCGCGAATAAAAGCAAAGTAATTTTCATTACGCCTACTTACCTGTTAATGCTGCGCACCCTTATTGCCATTTTACTTGGTTGCAAAGATTTGCTACTTCATTTTTTTTTTGGGGATTAAATGAAATATACAGGCACGGCAACGTAAGTGGTCTCATGATACAAGCGCACTAATAATCCTGGAGGATTTCACTACCAAAAGTTCCATTAGATTGGCGGAACCAAATGACCTCCACGTGCGAGCTGTTTGTACTTAAGAAGAAGAAATAAAGATGTTGACATGTGAATGCTGAGTATTTTCTGCATTTACACCTTGCATTTCAAACCTAAGTGGCATTCCACTGCTTTCGATGGTGCCTTTGATTCAACGCGATTCAAAGAATAGAAAGATCTTTTGCAAAAATGCAAGCTTTGTTTTTATATTGAATTGCGCTTTTGTATAAATAGACCAAGGAGGAGAGTTGAGCACCTGTTTGCATTTTAAATAGAGGTGGATTCACTATTTTAGGATTCTGGGGTTGTTGCAATGTCGAATGTTGATGATTCTTAGTTTATTCAAAAATTCCGCATACGATGGACAGCTGCATAAACTGGTGTAATTTTCAGCATTGTTTAAAACGCAGGATCGATCGCATGGTTACAAACCAGACTCCAAAGTGCATCACATGCAAACTCTTTTTATGTGGATTTGAATGGGTAACCTGAAGCCAATTGGCATAATTTCTTACGACTAGCACCACTTCTTAAAAATCAAAGCGTGCTAGGTTAGTTTGCCGTAGGCAATTGGCGCGTCGTTCGCGAATGGCAAATCATCCGAAGGGAGGAGAAAAAATCGGATCTGTCATCTCAAGTAAAAGGTTTGCGGCAATCCATGCCATGGGTACGTCAAATTATAACATTTCCTTCGGGTTAAATCAAGTTGCTGATTGTAATAAGTAGCATTTTCTTTTCAGAAGCAAAGCAGTGACACAATGCCAGACCACTATCCTTTGATGGCAGGAATTGGGCAGTATCGAGGCATACATAAAAGGAACTAAGAGTCAATCTTTGCCAGCAAAATAATACGGCTCGCAAAATTTGAGAACCCACAAACAATACCTCAAATTACGTCTTGCAACATGGGTAAGTGTAATTAAGCCCTGATAGAGTAAATTTCCAACGGCATTCATCTTGCCAAAGCATACTTCAAAAAGTTAAAGGATTAAAGGGATCGCAACCAGAAACTAGTCATTTTACTTAATCGGGTACAGCAATGCACGTTTTGTAACAACAGCATTTCATGTTGAGGACAAAGTGGATAAATTGCACCCATAACGCATTTTACACATAGGTGATGTCGTTTGAAGAACCCCATTCTCACTTCTGTGATTTAAAAGAACGATCATCTATCCAACTTAATCTTCGTATTCAAGGTGCTAACAATCAAAATTCGGTGCATGGTTTCTGGAATTTCGCTTTCATTTTACCCCCCTATTTGTACACCTCTGCTTATCAAACGTCCTTAGCCATAATTAATATCGTATCCTTTTAAGTAGCACGTTTGAATGGTAGGTAACGTTATTTGACAAAACGTTGTTTTGCTTGTCTTTGAAAATGATGCACCCTCCTATTACCGACATGATCTCACTGCACTAAATTAGGTGCATTTTTAAAGGGATTGTCTTTGATGCTTATGAGTGCAGCTAAAATGCTAACACAGCTTCTGTTAGCACAATCAAGATAACACGTTGAAGGGTTTAGAATTCAATCCAAGACTATTTGTCACCAATGACTCTCAAAACGACATGGCTGAATATGAAACCCTTAGCTGATGTAAAAGCAATACGAACGTAAGCGTTACCGCTGTTTTAAAGACATAAGGGAGAAGAGCGTTTCAATGGATTTAATTGTTTTGCATTTAAATAAGCTTTTGGACATGACCTTTTTTGTATGGTATTTCTGACTGTCGACAACTACAAGACAACCCTTCTGATATGTTCATTGACTCACCAGAAATGGCGGATCGCAACAGCAAGCGGTATTGTGTGATGTCTTTTAAATTCGGCAATGTACAACTGCGAATCTCTAAACGGATATAGCTTTCATTAATGCAGGAAACCTCCTTTGGATAAAAATTTGCAGCAAACGATTTCCGTGGATGGCTTTCAGCGCATATTTGCGATGGCTTTTAATTAAAACACAACAAGCGAGTACTTACACGTTTACGGTGCAAATTACATTGCTGATTTTACTATACTAATGACAGATTCTGGACAGCTTACATTAAAATAGGTATTGATTTGCCCAAAATTCTGCGAATTACCTCCGCCATAGTTCTGGGTCTTGACAACCTTGTGCAAACGATAAACTTTAACAAGAAAGAAGCACATAATAGGGGGGCACCAATCGTATAGTGATTGGCTCACATATTGTAGTGGCCACTGGAAAAGTGGTTACGATCATTAATTAATCAACGGCCTGCACTCCTTGGAATTCTAGAAGTTTAGCAGCAATATCGGTAGGATGAAGCCATGGTTGCAAGCAAATAAGCGTGAGTACCTTTGCCCTGACAAGCCTTATTATAATTACTAGGAAACTTATTTAATCGCGCACCTCCCCAGTTTTAGTCTCCTCCACTCGTGCTTTATCTCTTGCAGACAGGTGTGTCAGAGGCTTATTTGGTGCTTTTAAAAAGATCTCATTTGAGTAATATCTATTCTCCCAGCAATTTGGTCAAGGACGATAAAAAAAATTTGCCCGTACTAGGCTTTTCGTTATAGAGGAAAGAGTGTGGTTTGCCAATAAAAGGCCTAGAAATAATGTCGGCTATTTAAGTAATGTCAGCTGCTTTCCTACGGCATTTGGTTCTTTGGAGGTTTTGCAAATTATTCATAAGTGCCGCACCAAATTAGTTGTTTTGTGAAAAAAGCCTGGTCAGAGGGACAAGGTCTCTTTAATCAATGTCAACTTAAGAAGGCAAATTTCGAGTTGGTCACAATCCATGGCTGGTTCTCCATTAGTTTGGCTCTTGGATTATCCACGGGAAACCAGCGGTCTCAGCCATTTTAATTCTGATTTGTTGAATTGTCTTTGGGAACTGCCAATGACCCAGCTTCTTCGCATTAACAAATTGTGCATCCTTTTACAATACAGTAGTGTATTGCGAATCCGGAAAGCTGGATAAACAGCCCTTTTAGTTGTGCTCTGTTACTCACCCTTGAATAGGGTAGGCACAGACATAAACATTGTACTTCACTAAGATGGCAGCGTAAGAGATCGGCAACCGGATGATGACTTGATATTTGCCCTGAGAAGGCCTTTTTCCAGTGGATAAACATCGTGATTCAGCTAATTTTCGACTGCCTAAGAATAATTGCTTTTCCATGTTATTTTTTAAGCACCTGGTGCGGCTTCGGTTTCCGTTCTCCTCTGGTTGATGCAGAAGTCTATCCACCTACCAAACATTAGCAGTTGGATATCGTCAAGCACGTGCATTAGGAGTAAACTTTATCACGTTACTTTGCCTCGGTATTTGACTCCCTGCCCATTTCATTTTCGTTTCGCTACCTGAAATGTGCTGTTTTTATCAGCAAAACGGTCACTTTACTACGCGCCTTTTAGTTCCAGAACAAGCAAACCCTAAATTTGATTCTTTTGCTTGTAATTGGCATGGCAAATTGTTTCTCTGTGGTGGTAGTCACTGGCTCGTCATATTAATGCCTTAGTAGTTGACAGACTTCTGCAGCAACAACGACCTTTTGTTTGTTTTGTTACCAGCATTGTGCAAATGCTTGCGAGTTTGAAATAATTTTACTGGATTAAACCCCACTAGGTGCTTCTGCACAGGCACAATTAGCAGGTTTATGGCCTCCCCTTAATCTTTAATCTTTCTGGTGTTTTAAATGGATGCGTAGGGCCCATAGATGAAGTGGCGGACCAATTGCTTCTTATAATTTCGCAAGCATCCTGTTGCTGTTAGACCAGGTAATCCCGTAAAAAAGCAGCAATGCTTTTTCAGAGAAGGCAGATTTGTGACCCACTTAATGCGATCTTGCATAGCCTTCTACTTGTACCATTTAAGTAGGATACTTCGGATAATAAGCCAGCGTGTTCTCATCGGTATTGGGCCGCCCCAACCACAATTCTGCAGCCACATCTATGTGAATTTAGTCTTATGAATTGTTTTGTCTACAGGTTTGACATTGGAGGTTATAGGCACTTTAATCACTCTATTTGCCTGCCTGAATAATTAGTTAATTTCTCGATGCTAAAGTAATAGGCTTCCTTACTCTGTGCACCCAATTTAATAGCTAATTTAAGGAAAGGACATACAAACCAATCCTAGGTGAAGTGAGACACTGCTGTTTTAAAAACGCAGGGAAAACCATGGGCAGAGGATTGCGAGGGACATGGATCAAATTATGGTAGTGAACCAAATGAAAACTGCACACAGAACCAGCGACGTCCGCCTACCTTACATTCGTGAAATTTTTGCTGTTTTATTCCATTTGGGCAGATTGGAGTCTGGCGGGGTAAACATTAAATGTCTGGACACACCCTGTGAATGCAAATGATTATATTTAGAACGAAATGGGGGAAAAGGCAACGAAGAATGTCTTCGCTTGTGGACACGAGTTACTTTAGGCAAAATGCTTGCTGGGCAGTTGTCAAAGTACAAACGACTCTTCACCAAGTGGCAAAATATGATTCAGCACTTATTGATGGGAGCTTTTATGTCCTACCAACCACTATACTCTCCTTTTACCCGTAGATCTCTTGGTCTTACGGGCGGAGATGAGGAACATTCAAAAGTTGAGTTACATGGTCATTATCGACGTGGAAGGCGTGCGTGCATTCAAGTGAGCTCTGTGTTTGTAGGGGCGGTAAGTGAGAGACGGGAGTGGGGACGACGAAGTAACATAGCGTGCCTGCCCTGTCGTACAACAAAATAATGACACTTACGTTTTCACTGGTCATTTGAGTGCAGTGGGTCTGCAAGACAGAGAAGTGGGTCGCAGAATTCAGAAAAAGACTTTCCATTTTACCAGTGAGCGCGGTTAGATCAGGTGCAAGGTGCACAGCATCCCATGCATCTTATAGCACCATGCAAATAAATTACTAATGGCATGTAATCATTGGAAATTTGTACAGCATTTTAAAAGCACTATGTTGGAATTGCCAAGTTGGGATTACAGAGGCTGCTGACAAGTCCTGATAAGCAAATGAAGCATAATATCACTTAATTTGTGTGTACGCAGCAAATCTTAGCACCAGTCATCTCATTTTCATCGCACTTTGCAAGTTGCACATATTTTAGGTCCGTAGTCACTAATTCTTACCTCGCTAAGCTGCAGCTCCTGAGAATGAAGACTGAAATATAGTCCTGAGTGTAAATTGAATGTTTTGGTGTTAGTTCACCCACCTGTCAACACATGATCTCCCACAGCTTGAGCAAATGTAGGTGGAAAGGAACCCCCAAACCTCTGAGATTTGTTACTTGAGTAAAACGTAAGCAGAGCAGACCGACATCCTTTACAGGACCCCAAAACCTAGTTTTAACCCTTTTGATTAGCATTTTATAAAGCTGTTGCCTGTAATAATAAGACGTTTTGCCTAAACGTGGTTTTGGCAACTTGATTTTTATTTTTAAGAGATTTCTAAGTCCTGATTTTGCTGGACAATTGCTAACCACTTATTAAAAGAACTTAAAGTACAAGCTCATTAAACGGTTTCGTGTGCCATTATGCTGAAGCGTATAAAACCGCATTAAAGCCATGCCTAGATTTCCCTTCCAGAAATCGTACTCTTGAGACATGCATCAATTCGGCCGGAGGGATTGAGCAAGCTTTGAGCGTATTTATGCAATGCACTACTGGCAGCAAAACATTTGTCCATGAGAGCTCCCTGCCAGAGATAATACAATGTACTTAACATGAGAGTGCACAGGAGAATTTATTATTTGGGCTTAATCACTGTTAGTGGACCAGTATGAGCAATGTTCTTATGCAAAGCCTGCAGCTACTAAGGCATGAAGGGGAATGACAGTTATGAGTATTAAGTAAAACAACCTAAATTTCTATAACAGAACACACATTTTGCATGCTAACAAGCTATGGGCGAGAGATCAATGATTTTCGCCATTGGATAAAGCAGAAGTCCCTTCTGCCATCAGTCCTTTTACGATGCTTGAATTTCCTCTGTCCACGCTGCAATAACAGGAGCATGAAAAGCTTTTATAGGTTTCTCTCTTAAAATTATAACCATTCCACTTTCCCTATTATAAGATGTTTGCAGAAAAGGCATCCGTGGTTTTGAGGAACTAGGTTTGCAGGAGCGACGTGTCAACTGCAATCGTTAAAACATTGGAAACTATGGGCCACCTTGTCTCTGTCTTTCTGCATTCGCGATCACGTTAATTTTACGCCCAGATGCTGTGGAGTCTTGACTTTAAAAACGGCCGAGCTTCTTCCCAATTCTACGCCAACGGACCATAGAGAGACGACCTAAGTTTCCTGTGAATGACCCGAAGAAATTAAGTTCAGCCCTAATGGACACTTCGCCTGCAAGCGTAAGGAGCGCTTGTATTGATTTGTGCCGAGAGAGGCTCTGTGTCACCAAGCGTAATGAAAGCGTAAGAGCTTATAAAGGCACGAAGCATCCCGTTCGCCACGAGTGTGTTAAAATAAATTAACTTTGATCAAAACTTCCTATCCTCGCCTCCACTGATTATACTTCTCATACTTTGTTAAGTCATATTTTACAACTAATATAGCATAAATATATTGAGTAGCACTTGGCTCTGCGTTGGGATTTGGGGAGACAGATGAAGAGGCGTTCAAACACGTTACCCATTAAGCTGTGTAATTCATGAATTTGGCCTAATCTGGGATTGGAGAGGAGCAGAGCGTTCACCTTAGCTCCTTACACACTCCATCATAATCAATCTTTTAATGGATTGCCATTTGGTCTACTTTTCTGATAATTTATGCAGCGAACTCGCAATTGAACCTGTAGATTCAAACAAGAACACTACGGCTATCGCAAAACCATCAAAACTAAACAAGATCAATCAATTTAGTTAGCGCTGGTGAAATATTTAATCGCGCAGTCTTTGGAAACTGCATTTCAGTTGGCAAGACTGCAGGTCTCATGAAGTTGACCTAATGCTGCAGAAGGCGGCATCTCTCGGAGCTCAGGGTCGACCCTGCTTCTTGCAAATGGTTTGACACCAACTTTACGCCGTTGTTGTGCTCTCACATTTCTCTGCTAGAGACGGAACCATCAACTGGATAGGCTGTGGAATGCTTTGGAAACACCTAATAATGTCATTTGTATCAAACTTTAAAGGCGGCTGCTACAGTATTGGGTTTGCAAAGCATTGGCTGAAAATCATCGACCAAGTTTGAAAAAGTAATTGCAGTCTTTTATCCGCCCTTTCCAGTTAATTCACTTGCCAGCATCCAGAGTGCAGGCTTAGCTTAAGAAACCAGCTTGACCCCTGTGTGATTTTTAACCAATCCTTGATATGCGACCCAAGTTGATCGTTTTAGCTTTGATGGTCAACACAGCCGTAAATGTCCATTATATTTTCAAACCAGCAGGATTGAGAGGGCTCATACTAACTTTGGTGACGTCTTAGATAAACTCTTCCAGAAGAGGAAGTGGCATGCGCCTGTATGGTTGCCAGACGGGCTCAGCCTCGCCGTTGCCCGTGTAGGATTCATGGCACTTCTTTGTCGCAGCTTGACGCCTCAGCATAGAAATGCATGCAGCTGGTAGTCAACAGCTCTTGTCTGTTTCAAGTAGGGCTGACAACGTCTTCGCCATTTGACTTGTTCACTTATCGCCTCTCACCCAAAGGTACATTCTAGCAGAATAAATATTAATCTGAGGTTATGGTCAATCCAAAACAGTCATGTTACCTTAAAGAATATAGCATGGTATTATTTGATAAAGACCACTTAATCCTCTATCATAAATCATTATTCTCACTGGTTTTTACACAAATGATAGAGCTTAACAACTCACACTGTAGTAAATATGCCTACAAGCAGAGAAATCTTCAAAAACATGCAGCCATCACTGCAAAGCCATTCAGACTGAACGCCGAGACCGCGTGAAGGCTTCTAGAAGCCGTTTTTCCTAGTATTCCTGACAGCAACATTATGACTTGTCCACGGGGCGTCGTCCGAGCAACAACAAATTGAGGATAAGGACCCACATTTATTTGTTGCCTTGCTTTCACACAACTCCTCTAAAATGCAACCAGTTACTCCTAGGCCTAATTGATTATTTATGCTGAACCGTATGTATAATTATAAGGACATAATTGGGCAACTTTGCAATAGGTAATTTTAAACACATTTCTGCTTACACGGTCTGCATTCAAGCTGAAGTGCATGATTGCCAGCACACTAACTTAAGTGATATTTGCGTCAGGCGCCCAAGTCTTTCTCCACTGTACACTAACCTAGCGGTTAGGACCTCGAGATGCGCCAGTGGCCCGCTCCGCACGCCAACAGCACATATTCTGCCCAAGAGTTGCAGCACATATTGCCTTTCAAGGAGTCTCGACAAGGCACACTGGCACACCGTGCCAAGCAACAACTCTTTTTTAAAGTGACACAAGAGAATGGGTGGTAATGGCCATTCCATTAAAACTTATTTTGAACCGTTGCGCCAAATCTTTTCAAAAAACAACTGAACTAAATATGAAACCACATGAAAGCACTTTAAGCATGTTACAGGAGCAGATTTTAGGGGCGATTGTGATGGAAGTGGCATTCAACAGATTACAAATAGTTTATGCTTGAGAAAATATTTCCATTAAAGCGTCTGCAATCATCGCGTAAGCTTTGCATCAATCATGACTTTAGGCAAGCTAACATGCCATCCCCATTCTGTCCCTTATTCTTGCTTTGGCAGCAGCACCGCATAATCTTGTATCTCTTCCACAACAAAGTGCGCGAAAATATTGTCAAGGCCCATTTTAACGTAACTTGTGTAAAATTTGCGCACACTCAACCTACCTCATGAAACTCAGAATGTTGTACAACTGTTCCAATTGCATTTCATAACATTATTAAATAAAGATTAAGAAGTTCAAGACCAAGTATCGTACCGGCAGCCAGCATAGTAGCTACCAAATTTGCTTTATCAGTTCTTGCAGCATGCGTAGACGCCGTATAACCTTCTTCGTCAAAGTGCTCAATATTGTATTCATTGGCCATGGGAAGACCAAAGAGTTTTGCAGTGCCAAAATCAATGGCTGAAAGTTGGTCGCTGAGTTGGCGTTGTTGAAGCGATTGATACTTGCTGCATGGTTAATCAGGAGGTAGACCTCCTCTCCGTGGCCAGACAAAAGCTTGACAGGGTGCAGCGTATAAATTTCCAATCCGATCTGCTATCGATGACACATGCTCTAAGAGGAGATCATGCATTGTTAAATTAATCTGTGGAAGCAAATTGAAGGCACACATTCATATGGACAGCTTTAGAGGGGCTCGTTTAGGCCAGCAACATAAGATTTGGCTATAAAAAAGACATTTGTTTGAAACTTTTGTTTAAGCAGCTAATCACATGTACGCGTAAAATACGTCAAAAGGACGCAAAGCTTATGCCTTCACTACCAAATAATCCGAATTGGTGGTGCTGCAATCCGTTTTTTAGGAATCTGAGCTGCTACCTTTTTACAGTAACCAGGCTTTCGAAGTAGAATGGACGACTAGTAGGACATACGCCCCTTTTTATCAACTGTCGAGAAGCACATCCATAACTGGCGCAAGGAGCTTTTAATAACATTGCCCATGATGCGCAGAGTAATCACCCCTATTTTGCCCATCTTCTCTAGCAATGAAATTCTAGCAACTTGTGTCAAAAGCCATAATTCAGGGATTTTCCTAATCAACGGGGCGCAAAATAGGTGCTTAATGGGTGATTTGTGGGATGACCATTCTCTAATGTGCTTTCAAAAGAATTCCACATCACACATCACAGATTTACATTGCTAACATTTACTCATCCATTTTTCGCGTGACTTGAAAGCCAAATGGGTGCTAGGTTGCGAGTAGTTTTCACGATTAATGCCACCGGACTTTATATGCTGTTTAGTCTGGATCGTGTGGCCCATGCAAGCTCAAAACATAGATAATGACCACAAGTGCATTTGAAAAGGTGCAACGTTATGTCTTTGCCACTAGGCAATTCATAACATATGCGATTAAGTTATTTAACTGTCTAAAAACCATAAGCAAAGGCAATGGACTAGTTATCGCTACGATTTCTAACTAAACAGCTACAGGAAACATGCAAAACGATTTTCATTGCCTCGCACAGCTGAAAAGGGGATAAATCTCATTTCCTTGTCAAATCCGTGCGACAAAGTGCTAGGCGTTTCTCAAGAGAAAAACTAGTGGCCACCAACTCGCATGTACGAGAGGAGTATGTGGGGCTGTGCCATTTGTATGACGACAACTTCGCGAAATGGAGAAATGCAGAATCCAATGGGAATAACAGTAGATCTAATCCTGCAGTACCATGGCAAAAGACTCTCCTGACTGGACCTAATCAAGTGCAAACAAAATTATCCAAGCTTAAGTCTCTGCTAAGAGCCGATTAGAAAGAAGGCCACAGTAATTTGTTTGATAGTGGGACGCGAGTGCAATGAGAAGGACTGCATAGGCAGAGCTTAATGTGAAACTCAGATGTACTTGGAATTTTGTCATTACTTAGCCGATCTATGTGCCCTCTGCAGCTAAATATCAAACAAGAGGATTTGGTCATCAGAGCACGATTGTGGAAAGGCAAAATCGATGTGAATGTAGGGTGTTTGTGCACTCGCTATAAGGGATGGCTTAGGTGAGGGAATGATGATGCGAAATGGCATTGGCAGTAGGGACAAAGTATACTGATATGCATTACCAAGAGAACAATGCTCATTTCAGTCCGTGGATGATGTGACTAATCCGATTCTCCTCCACTCGTCAAGCAGACGCTTATTGTCTCACTACCAGTAGGACTTAAATACAGGTAATTTTTGCGCCTAAATACACTACTGCGCTTTTAGACACCACTGTGTGATTCCCATCAACTCAGCAGCACTTATTTAGTCGAAAGGATTGCATCTCAGGGAAAAACATCCCAACAAGTTTGACTATATAATGGACAGATCACAGCTATAATTATGCGCTTTCCCATTGTGAATATGCCCATATTTGCGTTCGCTTGCAGGTTGGCTGGTCTATTCATCCATGCGTCCACGCCCTTCTCTTCGCGCTGACGATTGTTCCTCTCAGCCCACGAACCCATGAAAATGGAACTAATTGCCTTTAACCGCACTAGACTGCACGCACCACCAACAGTTATAGCGAAAATTCATCAGAAAATACCAGATACTTAACTGCACTTCAGCGTCAGGAGAATTTCCGCGAAATGTGAGCATGTTCTTTGCAGACTAGAAGTGAATAAAGCTAGTGCAGCAATTCATGTGTAACTTTGTGAGAATTTTTTAATTAGGTATTTGAAGTATCCATTAAACTCCTATCTTCGACAACATACTTCGGCCCGCGAAAACATCTCTGCAACTGTCGCGACAAAATGAGGTCAAAAGAGGCAATTTTAAATGCTCTGAGGTGTACAGATAACCTTACCAATCGTGCCAGCAGATCGATAAATGGTTCAACAATCGCGTAGACTGCACATCGACGTCCAGCTAGTAGTAGCAGTTTAACAACTTAGTGGTCTGTGATGGAATTACCTAGTCCACGCAAGTCAATAAAATAAGCTCGCTAATTCGATTTGATACGCTGTGACTCATTTTCCTTCTCTCCCGCTTACAAATGCCAGATCTAGCCAAAAATCACATGTGCTGGTAATTCACAATCGACTTAACGCAATTGTAGGTGTTTAGACGTCGCTTGCTTTCTGTTTCTGCCATCTGAAGATTACGCTCCTTCTCACCCATAGGTGTGCTTGGCTGTATCCAAAACATCAATGCTGGTGGCGGAATGACATTTTCACCTGGTTCACACGTGCCACAAGCACTAGGGGTTGTGCAAAGCTTCAAAGAACTTCAGTTCAGTGGGGTGACAGCGCAGATAAACTTGTGCGCTCTCACGCACCAACCCAATAAAAAAGTGTGAGAGCATGAAAATTAGGTCAAGATCAATGGCTCTTCAATAGGCTTTTGCTGCTACAGTCAAAGCCAACGGAACCTCAAGCACTACAAATAAAATGCAATCCCTGAATCCCTAATGTTTTGTCTAAGCTGATTATTATGACAGAAGCCCAAAATATGCAAAACCAAAATGCATCGCCTTCCCCACCCAGACTGCGCTAAATCCCACACTGCCCGTCAGTGCATGCTGGAAAATTCTTGCATCGTTCAATTTGAAACCTGAATTATAGGATAAGATTTTGTAGACTTTTGAAAGAGTGACTTTGATTTTAGGAGCAAGAATTGAACCACAGTGTACCCTATACGAATAAAATGGGTTGCGCATCATTAGTTACTAAATGCAAGATGGACCTGCATTCTGCATGTCAAGAGCATGCTGCTCACTTCGCAGCCATTTTAACTTGGCTATTAATCCTAGAAGAGATGGCTAAATTGAGCATTTGCCAAGATTACAGCAATTCCATTCCATTTCATCACGCGAAAGGGTTGTAACGGCAAAAGCTTATTGAAGAGCCATTGATCTTGACCTAATTTTCATGCTCTCACACTTTTTTATTGGGTTGGTGCATGAGAGCGCACAAGTTTATCTGCGCTGTCACCCCACTGAACTGAAGTTCATTGAAGCTTTACACAATCCCTAGTGCTTGTGGCACGTGTGAACCAGGTGAAAATGTCATTCCGCCATCAGCATTGATGTTTTGGATACAGCCAAGCACACCTATGGGTGAGAAGGAGCGTAATCTTCAGATGGCAGCTGTTGTGTGCTCTTGAGAAGAAACAGAAAGCAAGCGACGTCTGAACGCCCACAATTGCGTGAAGCCGATTGTAAATTGCCAGCACATGTGATGTTTGGCTAAATCTGACATTTGTAAGCGGGAGAGAAGGAAAATGAGTCATAGCGTACCAAATCGAATTAGCGAGCTTATTTCATTGACCTGCGTGAACTAAATAATTCCATCACTGGCCGCTATCCTGTATTGTATATAATTGTGGCATGCTTACTGAATGTATGGATATAAGTAGCACAGTGGGAGACCAAACTTTGTCAGAAGGTGCTCTAAAGCATCTTGAAGTCCTTGGTTTGAAGCGATTCTTCTTGCCACTAGTCAACACTGCTATATTTATCCTCGTTACCAGTTAGTCTTTAATTCCATGACACTTGCCATGCTCAGTTGTTATTATTTTGAATTGAATGCAGATAAATAGCGCTACTACCTCGCTTCCTTGCAGAGGCTACAACTGGACCAGAATTCAAAGTGTATAAATTCTGCTATTTTTCGCAGATGTTGGAATTGCATTTTGCTACCTCTACTGACTTAAGTATTTTGGTGAAATTGCTTTGCTATTCAGACAATATCCACTTGACGTGAGGCGGAACAAATCTCACGCACAACTCTGTTCCAAAATCAGTGACCTAAATTTCTTTAAGACCAGGAATACTTCACGCGTTTATGGCACATACGAGACATGTATGGAAAACTAATTGCATTTGGATGATCCTGAAGCCTCTAATCACTCAACCTGTTCAGTGGTAAGGTAGAAGCTCACGAGTGTGGTCGAACCGAAGCAATCAATTCGCTGTTATAGCTTGCGTGGCCTACGTGATTTCATCACCTGACGATGCCCTGCATTAGACATTGCTTAGCACATTTACTCAAAAGAGTGAGGCCTTTAAAGGCGAGTGCTTAAAAGGAACAAAAGGCAACACTATCTAAAAGTGTTGTATGAGATGGAAGATTATTTGATTAAAACACCTCGCCTTATTTACCGCTCTAACTTACTGCATGCCTCCTCTCTATAGCAGCAATGATCCTTCAACTACTAAGCTTCTATGGCATCACAATATGGCTCACTTCTGTAAGATTAGGTGACGTTCAGCCACCTCAGTCGTTTGCAGAAATTAAGCTTATACCATCCATATTGCCTAGATAAGACGCATTCACAAGGCGCTCATGGCTTTTGAGCTTTAAAATCTGCCTATTCTCCAGATGTGGCGACTTCATTGTTGTGGTGCCTGAGATGCAACTGGAGATCCAATCAGCTTTGCACGATCATTGTAAGACGCATATAAATTCAGTGCAACATCACTTAGCGATATATGCATATTATGCTAGTAGCGGTTGTAGTACTACTGTGGGTAGCACACTACTCAGGTATGCTTCTACTTCATTTCCTTATCTCTGGCCCATCTACCATTCCCGTCCCCACTTGCTCTTTCTGAAATGGTGTCAATACCAAGATAGAAGGCATCTCGTAATAACTTTCTCTTTGAAGGCGAAGCTAGCCCCAAGTTGTGGGGTTCCCGTGTTGTTGGAAAGCCATCTGGAGTCGTATACGAATTAGAATACGAGTACAAGAAGGGCTGTGTAAGTGCGCTACCGTGCTTTAATGGATATACAATTTTGACTTACGCATAATGAAATGCACTTTTGACATATAAGCCGTGATGATCATCGCGTATAGGCCCTTCTTAACGGGGCTGATTGGCAGCGGCGCTTAATCATTACCTCCTTTGAATTTAGAGCCCAATTGTTTACACCTCAACAGCTGCCGCAGACATATATGTTAAGTGCTACAGGTGTGTGGCCTTTAAGAAATTTTGGGGTGCTCCTTGCCAATGGGACGAAAGTACGCTCACTTCCTCTCATTAACCTGCATTTTATCATCAGTTCAGTCATTTGAACACTTTTTATTTCTAAATGAGCACATTAGAAACCAGTTATTTGGCATTTTACTAAGAGACTTTATTTGTAACGTGAGTTGTTTGTTTATTTTGTTAACCGTAAACGAATCTAAAGTGTATAATAGTAAAAAATAGCACTTTACACCTTAAAATGGCAGCGGTGTGCATCTTGACGAACCGCTAGTTTATGCAGTCTTGGATGACATGTACCCGATGTAAAATTGGCGTTTAACACAATGTGAGCCAATCTGCGATCCAAATTAATACTATTTTACATCTCCTATCATCCAGGCATTGCTTTTATTCTAGAGGGAGCTAGACTCACCATAGCCGACGTGACTAAACAAGAAAAGATTGAAATCATTGACTTTGACCACGACCGGACGTTAATATCAATCACGCACTTTGTCCCCTATTGCAGATTTCCACCACCCAAACCAGGTAGTAGATTATGCGCTGCAACTGAAACGGCACATTCATTGAATTCACTTTAAGTAATGCAAGAAAGGCTGTGCATGATTCTACCTTTTGAACTTAAGATGGTGTGGATCTGATGACCTCGTTCCCATTTTCTCGGTTTGTCCAAGGACAGGGGAAGTTTGTACTATCATTTGGTGTTCAAGGGGCAGAGAGCAGTGGAGTGGTAGGCTGTTGGATTGCCGAAATACTTTTAAATCATTTGTTGCTCACTCTACATATTTCGTGTAGTATTGGTCCATTAAATACTTAATGCATTCTAAAACAGGCCATACTTTACATTAATGAAAAATTCACCTGCATTTGGAAAGGAGACGAGCTTGTATATCGAGGCCACACATCCTGCGGTAAGTCGAGAAAATCTATAACTTGAGTAAAGTTTTATTAACTCCTATTCTGATATAAGAGAAGCCTAGATAGAGTAAATAAACTTTTTAATAGATCGCCAAGCATGTTTTACAGCCTTCCTCAAAACATTGTTTTATTTACCACCACTTGATGCACATCTGCCAACATGACTGTTGGTTCTTAATTTAATCAGCCCCTATGCTGAAAAACAAGACCTCAGATTTGCGGGTATTCTATGGATGGTTTTTCGTACGCCCTGAGTCACGGCATGACACCTTCGTGTGGTGGGCGAATGAGTCGTATTTGACAGTGACCGTCGATTACACACAAAGTGGGACATCACCTGAAGTGGATGAATGCAAGAGTAGGTTTTACGCAACACGTAGCTTCTTTCAAGTTATTCCCTTCTAAATAAGTTCTTCCACATGATTTTACTACAATGCGTGCCATTTGCGGTTTCCCTTATGCCTTGTCGCTTCTTGGTTAACGATTCAGTATCTCTATTGTTGCATTCTGCCTTTCAGAGTATGGAGGACCGCAAAGTGAGTTAGTTTATCAATTAACGTAGTACGTGACGAATCCCGAAAGAAGGAGGAAGAGGGTTCGGCAGTGCCCTAAATTGTATCACTTCATTCCAACCTATTTCAGAACTCAAATATGTTTTGCGTTCTAAGTTTGCACGGTCCTAATTACATATCACTTGTAAGATAATTTGCGTTTGACAAAGCATTGTGGACTTCGAATGGATGAACACGAATGCGCCTCGAGACCACCAACTTAATCAATCTATAAAATTTTGATTAAAAATTCCTAAAGTTCATGAGTGCAATTTATGTAATATTTGCTTTAGGACAGAAAACCACGGCAGCTCCTTAAGTCACATTGCCAGCTTCAGCACCTTCGAGTAAGCGCTTATTTCACTGGATTTCGTGGCGCCATCTAAACATTCGTCTTCTCCCAATTAAGCAACACCATACTGCAAATCGACTTTTTGGCTCCTAGCTAAGAAGCAAGCACGTCTCCTCTCCCTAAGCTTGTTAAATTCTCAAAACGAACTCTGATGTAGAATTGGGCGATGATTATCCGAGTCGAATCATCTGCGGGGACCGTACCCGATTGCATATCTTACCAAAATTTCTTTGAATTGTAGCACAAATGCACAGTTGCTAGGTGCTTTGCCTCCCTTAAGCTTACTATCATTTTACTTAAAAGCACCCACATTCCTTGTGCTTCACAGCCCGATCTTAGTGCTGTTACGCCCTCAAAAGGGTCTGGCAAATCACAAACCCGCTCTCGTTCAACTATCATACTCACGCTAAATATTTGTCGTAGAGTAATTAGCGGTTTTGGTTGTGCCAGTTTACTGCTTCCGTTCCCAACAAACAGCTACATAGTTCGGTAAGTTAACATAATGCTACCTCACCTATAACGCATTGGCCAAGTCCATGCTAACAGCATAAATTTTCCTTATTTTTTTGACACGTAGAACTTGCTCTAACCTTTATCATCGGTGATAGCATCGCAAACAGCATTAGCAATGAACAACATAATCCTCCTAAATTGTCACGCATATAAATCCATTCGTTGTCTCCAAAGCTTACTGGTTTCTAAAGCAGCACAAGTGGCAGAAGGAGGGTTTGGCCGCAGTTGCCACCAGCATTGCTTTGTTTTACTTAACAGAAATCTAAGCACCATTACCCGCGTACTCAGAACAAAACTTGGTTTTGTCTTCCAGTTGTGCTTGGACTGTCGTTGATGTTGGTACAGCTAGGAAGTTGATGATTTCGTCTACAGCTGTAATAACTTTGCTTAACAAATGCGCTTCTCCCTTTTCGCATAAATGTGCAGTCTTTCTGACTACCAGGGAGCCCCTCTTTTGATTATTTGCTACTTTGAAGTTGTGTGCACCTGTCATGCACTGTTGAGTAGAGAACAGGTACAATTCATTACTGGGCGGTACTAGCGACGCAGCAACCCGCTGCTGTTGACACCGTGTAGCACAATCTCACATGCAAAGAAATGGACATAGAATTAAACATTCAAGCACCTCAAATTCCTTTATAGTAGAGGTACTCAGGGTCCTGCGTAGACCGCATAAATTGTCAGGAAGAGGAGGAGACAGATGGTCATGTTAAGAAATAGCAAACCTAGATGTCAAACCCAACTAGCTACACTTTTTTAGCGTAAGTAGCATTCACACTCTGCATTCATTTAACATCCTTCGTCAGTTGACACCTTAAGTAGCCACGTCAACGAAAGAGGGCCAAACGAACCGCACTGCTGATGAATTTGCCTCTAGATTCGGCTAGATGCAAGGGCTGATGACAAAAGGTGGAGCATATATATACGGCTCAGACGGTAAGAAGAGGCCGATCCAGAAGACGACAGATAACTTACCACACAGTCGTCATCAGAGAAGATACTCACGCAGTAGTTTCTGCACTGTAGTCAGGCATAATGATTCTCGCATTTACCGGGCTTTCCTGATTAATCAACGAGGAGGGCCAATGGAGATGGAATCCCGATTTTGGCCTCCCATTGGTTAAGAAGACCTAGTGCATCCCACTCACTCACCAAGGCATGGATCTGACTCCAAATTTATGTGGAGGAACCTGATTGGATTTTGAGGTTTAATCTCCACCTAATAGTGTTGTTTTTGTAGGTATTAAAGAGATGGTGGCTCGCTATTTCTTGATTTGAGCAACAGCATCTCACGCTGCACGGCCATTGTTCAGGTGTCATTATAAAGGAGATGCTCCTTACAAATGTAATGATGCATTATATATCACATCATGGCATCCGTTCAAGATAATATTGATTCGTGCACTGATTTGATGGATTTTTAACTGAGTAAGTACCAATAATAATTACAAGTGATTTTCTCAAGCGAATAAAGTCCTTCTCTCCTCCTCCACCTCGTTCTCATCCACGTCTCTCGCTATTCCTTCTGACCATCCGGAATGAGTGATAGGTGCGCTCTCCGTGTAGATCCAAATTACCGTGTGAATGGGTGGGATTTCAGCCCAGCAACGCGCCAATCACTTCACGTCTAGGCGACACTTAATAATCAACGTGAAAACACCATTCACTTCGTGGTTTGCAATTCACTACGTGGCTAAACTTATGTCTACTCTAATGCATTTTCCACTCCTTAGAGATGCAGCCTATGTACCTAGTTCACCGTGGGACTAATAAGAATTCTTACTCTCTTTGCCATCCACTGTCCTGAACTCACTTCGTGGAGCTGTGTGTGCATGCAGCTTTGTGTGAATGGGCATCAAAGCCCCACATAGCATTCTCCTCTTCGCTGGCGTGTTGGGCGTCAATAACTTGGGTAGTTTTGACTTCGTATGATCTTAGGCCTATGTCTATGCTTATCCGAATGTGTCCGCATTTTGGCATATTTGTGCGCATCTTGATAACGTGCTGCTGATCTGACTAAACAGACCAAATACTTGTGAAGGCAAATGTGCAAAGAAGAATGACGGAACCAGTTGTATCGAATCGCCTGACTTAGCCTTACAAAGGGCAAAAAATTTTCCTTACACATCGTCAAAAATTGTAACCATTTGTCACGAAGAATAGCAGAGGTGCTGCGCAGGCAATAACAGAATTTGCGACTCGTCAATCCATGCGTTGCTTTCTATGGTCAGCTTTGAGCTAAATTCGTCAACGCTCTGCACATCTACTCTTTTACTAGTTCTTTGCATATTTATAGCCAGTAGGCCGTATAAGACCCACATTTCATTAACGTTAAAAAAGCAATCTCTTTTGTATTCTATCGCTGCTTAGCTAGTACCGTACACCCACTCAACATGCGAATTCAGCCTTTGATTATTGTGCTCTGATTGCGCAGCTTTATACAGACTCAGTTAAGTTCTCGTTTTTTTCAAATTTTATTAGCATCCCGTTGACAGCGCTGGAGTGAATCTCTCGTTGTTGGTAGAGTTTGTGGGACTAAGGAGGCCTATTCCTAAAGCTAGATTATCTGAGCGGTTAACTTGCAGCCAATTTGCGACTTGCGAAACACGGACAGTCATGCGAATTTGACGGTCACATATTGATACTCTCTTTACTGATAAATGATTTTGAGACCAGCTGCGTTCAAAATTAATGCTGAGGCCTGCTTAGAGTGTCGCAATTACGCCCGCATTGGCGAACGGCGCGTGCTATTTTCTGGCATCATCGGTTCCACATTCGATGCGCAAGCGATCTGATAAGCAAAGTGGACTGGCCTGATCAGTTGGCGTTGGCCAAGTTCTCACATGTTCTGCACGAACTTCGTTATTCGCTACCCAGTTTGACGAGATTGTGTCCCAAAAAGAGACCAACCTTTAAAGGAAATGGCATACTTTTGGATTTAAGACCAATCCTGCACCAAATTAAGCTTGCCGCACGCTAGCGGGTTGAGTAATCCACAGCATAACTTGCGTAACTATCTGCAGCGAAGCAGATCTTATCCCCAAATAAGCTTTGTTGGCAGTGCAGTGTTGCGATGATGACTTTGGAGGCAATGAACTGATCATCACTACGCGATCGCTTCCTCAGCTATAGTGGTGTAGTAGCTCCAGTGCGGTTACTGTCCCTTCTTTGCTTCTAGTAGTGATTAGCCTCGTCACTTCTTCTGCGCATTGCTAAAAGTTGATTGACAGGTCGCAGAGACAAAGGTGGGGGCTTGACTCTACTCCAAGCCGACCATATCAGTGTTGAAGACAAACAAAGTTATGTTATTTCGGTCCCATCCTTAATGTAGATCTCTGTTGCATATGCCTTGCAATTAATTTAGGTTCCCGTCTTAAGCTTTTTAAAACCACTGAGCTACGCTATTCGGTACCGTTTCTGCAGTGGGTTATCGTGCTTTGTTTTTCTTGCAGCTTTTCAGTTTTCCTTCAAAAGAGAGGAAAATCGTCGAAACTAGTATTTTGTAATATTTTGTGTTTTTACGTACAGTTAGTGCTTTAAGGCTTATGCTTTAACTGCATAATGAACTACATTTATGCATATAACTCTGCAACCAGTGAAGAATATCGTGATGCTGAGTAAAATCTGTTGTTGAAGCGGATAAATCATATTATTAATTCCTTTTGCTCTTCGACCGCATTTAAGACACATTTGTCGATATCTTAGTGAATGTATTCTAGCTACGCAAAAAACATTTAAATTGCATTGGTTTGCATAGTCTGCATAACTGTACTTCTTGGTCAATATGTGTGTTATATTGGTCCCATTATTTATGTAGATCTCTGTTCCTGTTTTAAGCTTTTAAAAACCGCCAAGCTACGCTGTTTGGTACCATTTCTGCAGTGGGTTATCATGATTTGTTTTACTTGCAGCTTTTCCAGTTTTCTTTAAAAGAGAGGAAAATCGTCAAAATAAATATTTTATAATATTTCGTGCTTTTGCGCACATTTAGTGCTTTAAGTTCCATGCGTTAACTACAGAATGAATTAAATTTATGCATACAACTCTGCAACCAGTGTAAAATA
This sequence comes from Taenia multiceps, assembly GCA_001923025.3. NCBI lineage: Eukaryota > Metazoa > Platyhelminthes > Cestoda > Cyclophyllidea > Taeniidae > Taenia > Taenia multiceps. The sequence goes on along the minus strand of CM010312.1, from coordinate 15,050,698 downwards.
TCGTGGTGCTGAGTAAGATCTGTTGTTGAAACGGATGAATCATATTGTTAGTTCCTTTTGCTCTTCGACCGCATTTGAGACATATTTGTCGATATCTTAGTGAATATATTCTAGCTACGCAAAATCATTTAAACTACATTGGTTTGCATAGTCTGCATAAATGTGCTTTTCGGTTAATTTGCCCGCCTAACTTCCTATCATTTTTGGGACGATAGCAGCCGTTCAAGTCAATTTTATGATCATTGGTGTAAAGAGGATCGAGAGAGGCAATGTGAGGGCAGAAGAGGAAGTAAAAGAAGTGTAGCTGAGGCATCATCCTCGAAGAACGAAGAAGCAAGTCATTCGTCTAGATGCGAATGAGAGGAATGGCAAGAAGAAGTTCCAGCATGCATGACATTCACCGTAATGTATCATTCGTATTAGAGGATACCTGCCTCCTCCTTTTTTGCTAGTGCACTACTCCTTACTTCTGTCCCTGTACAAGCCTGTCATCGGAAGCATTCATTTACATTGCCGCTGCCACTTAGGCTCTTTGCGACAACACAGAGGACAGAAATGACCGAGAAAAGATTATTTTGCCTTAAGACGCGTGGAATATAGACAGATGGCTGTCTCTTGGCTAACTCCACTTGAAATCAGACGGCGACGAGCGGTACGTCAGCTGTCTGATTGGGTCACAACCACTGACTGGCTGGCCAACTGGAGTGTCGGCAGGTCAGTAGGTACTTAAAAGGGTGGATCAATCAGAACCTGACACAGCGTGGCTTGAGCGTGTGTGCCCTTCCATTGGCACATTTCCAACGATGCCATATCCTTCCTAGGTACATATGTGGAGCTTACAAAGGGTCTGGTCAAACACAACCCCTGACACAAGGTCGTAGAATGGAATGCTGATCAAGGTAATGCAGTAGCTAAGCCTGCTATAAACTTGCCAAGCAGGCCTTCTAACTGATATTTGCAAATGCGAGAAAATTCATTTCGATTGCCACATGAGGGTATTGGTTCACCGAAATCCCTTATTGTTAGTCTTAGGAGTTGTTATGCTGCAACACTTTGGTTTGTTCGCTTAATTTGTCATTTCTGTATTACGGCCACTGTAAGTACCGTATTTATGTCTCCTGACTAAAGCATTGCCTCGGTCCATGTCAGCGGCCCATACAGTCTTTACGAGCACCATCAGTGCGTGCTCTGTTATGGTATTTGGTTGGAGGAAAGCGACTTGGTCCTAGGAGGACTATGGTTCCAATTTCCGTCCCTAATTGTTGAACCTTGACATGACGTAAATGCAACATTCTGCGGATGCGGCAACAATACAAATGCAGTTGTTTTCAGGAAGACCTACAATAACTGAAGCACGCTACTCCTTAAAACAGTCTCTAAACCTGTTTGTCATTAGCTGTCAATTTTACCTGTGTGGGGGTGTCAACCGAGTCAGCACGTGCACCTCTCTGCCAACTAGCTAGAGCCCAGGAAGGTATAGCTGAGCAAAAATGAAGGGAGAATAAGCTGCCAAGGAGGAATAAGGGCAATAATTTACTGCAATAAATCATTACAAAGCAAGATGCCTAGCATACATTCTCTCCCTTCTTAACAATTTTCATACGGATTAAGACTCCAAATCCACTGAAATGCCAGAAAGGATCAGTGGTACTGTGGCCAAATACCTACTCAGTTGAAGGCGAATTCGATGGCTTGTATAGGTGGTTTGCTGATAGATTTTCTGCAGCTTCGATTGCGTTGAACACGTAACGGCCTGCTCATAATGGCATCCTGTTTCAAGTGGCTGCTAATTTCTTGCTGAGAGCAGTCATTATTTGGTAGACTGAAGCCATACAAACCATATAATGCTCCTCTTGAGGCATTCGAAAACAGACCAGTTCTCGTCTTTACAACGGGTAAGCCAGTACTTGTGATTATGAATTTAATGAACTCACATTACTGATTTCAAGCAAAGTTTAGTGCTTGCATCCTGGTAGGCAACAGTTGACTGCATTGATTCGGACATCTATTTGCACCTAGTTTAACAAGAAAGATTATGAGATGCAGAGAGTTGTGCAGCGTGGCGATGTATGCATTACGGTAGTTAATCTACTGCGCGAACTTTTCCAAACTAAAGGCTACACTTACTTGATGAATTTCTAAATGAGTTTCAAATGGTAAAGAGTGCTCCAGGAAGAAGGTGGACGATAGGGATTCTGCTCGAAACAGATCAGCTATGAGCTCCTTATCGACAAATGATACATTTTTGGGAATGTCGCAAGTAATATCGCATTTAAACGCATCGCAGCTCACCACGTGATAATGCGTTGCCAGCCCCATCAATTGCTCTTGTCAAATCCATCCATTTAAGCATGCATTCAGAATGACGCATCGGTTCTTAAATGGATTGTGTGGCCACGGAGCTAACTAAGAGGGCGATTTGCTAAAATTCCACTCAACTGACTTTGACTGCTAACCGTTATTCGCATAATATTGCCGCAAGTGTGGAACTCGTAGGCATAAGAGCCTGAAAAATTGCGTATATTTTGAAAAAAATTACAACAACTTAAAGCAATTTAATACGAATTGTGTCAGCAATTCTTTTAGCTGAGCAGGAGTTACGAAGTACATGCCAACGAGACAGAAGACGAATGAGACAAATGATTAAGCCAAATGGATGAAGCGAAAGTCCCGCATGCCAGCATTTTGCTTCAAGGTTCCTAAACTCACTGCTTCACACAACAATAGTTGAGTGTTAAAAGCCTCTATAAATGCCTTATGCAGATTCTTCTGCTAAATAAACCTTTTACCAAAGCATATGATTGCGATTTAACGTGCGCTGTTTCGCAGAACCACTAGAGAACAGCTTGTGAACCGATGAAGATGCCTGTCTGCCTCCTTGAGACTGTTGCCTTGCCACTTAATTCGGCAGCAAATGCATTTTCAAATGGCTCTGTTAGAACCATGCATACTTGCTATCACGCTCGACTTAGTCTTCCACATTCGTCACTGCACTCAAAGCTGTCCAAGTCCAGTTCTTTTAGTAGCAAGTGCTTCCTACAATGGTGTCACCACATCCGAACCTTAGAGGAATTGGAATGCATGAATGGATGTGTATATGCTTTTGCCCGAGTATTGCATTATTTGGCCTTCACTGCACAAAAGAACATCCCTGGTCAAAGTCCTAACGTCAATACATTGATAGGGGATTTGGTTACCATAATAAAACAACATAGGCTTAATTATCCATAAAAATATCAAACCAGTTTAATAAGAGAAAAATTATTCACCACTACGGCTGAGGCGATTGAGCCTATGTCTACGAACGCAAAATACCCTGCAATTAGTTTCATTTGGCGGTTCTCATTTAACAAATCAAGAGCAATGACCACCCTGTAATACTTGTATTTACCTAAATGCAACTTTTGGGCGAGAGACGTAAATCAACTGGAACTTTTGCTTGAAGAGAATGTCGACTTCACCCCTATCAAGACATTATTGTTTCACACTCCCAAATACGGCAAATATGCCCTAAGATGGGGCATGGGAACTAGGAAAGCAGTGCACTTCCACCAAAACGATTGCACTGAGCATGTAGATGCGATCCTCGAATATGCGCATGCATGAAATAGTAAAATGCGAAAGTACTACAACCAGCACCTAGCTACAAGCCAATAATTACGATATTGTGATTATAGTGTAAAACAAATGACAAGCCAGCAAGCTTGAAATTGTGTGATGCTTTCTACAAGTGTCTAAGAAAATGGGAGCAATTTTACAAATTGTATTTCCATAATCTGAGCTCTCGTTGTTGTCATGTTTGCTATTTAAAATGACTTTCCTTTGAAGCTAACGGCATTTAAATCAGTTTAATAAATGCGTTGCTTAGATGCTCTTTGTAAGCCAGAGGTGGGAGGACAATTTCAACCTGTTTGCGAACGCTTGAGGTTTCTCTCAAGAGCCTTAGGCTTCCCTGTTGTAAATACTTCTTTCTCATACTTCCCTTCCATATTATAATTTAGAAATGTGCCTTTAACATTGATGATAATTGTAGAAATGCCATTCTGATGATGTGCAGGGGTCCCTTTTGATAATGGACTACTGTCTTCTTGAATAATCTCTTTTAGGTATCACTTGTATTTTTGCAATAGAGGTCGTTCTGGAAAGCTAAATCAATAGACCAGATCAATTGACCGACCTTAATTTGGACTCGAGTGAAAGCATTGGTGAGAGAGTTCGTCTGAAGAGTGTAAGTTTACTACTATTTAGTCCTTTACCAGGTTTGATTAATTTCTACTAGCTCCTCAGTAAGCGCTAAAACTTGAATGCTGCTTTTTAAGTATCCCCTTTGAGTACCATTTGAAGTCACTTTCTTGGGCATCGCGTTGTCTGCTTGTTATATCCTCTTCTCCATCAACAAATGTGGTTTCTTGCTGTAGGACCTTGACATTTCCCTGATAACACTGTCTCAGTACTGTATCAAAACGTGAATATAGATATTGTTGATGTTCCATCCTCTCGAAGAGATTGTGAATGATAGTTAAGTCCACAAAACCTCTTAGCATGTACCCTAAAATCATGGTAAGTAGGAATGATATGCAAAATTGTGATGCATAACTGCCTGTACGATTCTCTGATAAAAGGAAATGTTTTGCGCGAAAGTTTTTGATGAGGCTCAATAATGTCTTAACCCTAAGGAGTTGCCATTTGCGTCCACTAAGAAGTGGGTAGGCTCTCTGTAAGGGGCAATAGTGGACTTGACTGCAAGATTAATTTTCTGTGAGGGATGAAGACTTCCTCACGTATTCGCCCTTCTAATTTGCCCGGGGTTTGCATGTTCCATGATTCAGAGAAGTCAGCACCTTCGTCATCACAACTAGTGCACTTCTTGCAGTCAGCTTAGGGTGATTGTTCTGTTGCCTTCAGAACGAACCGCATTACTGCTGATTCTTCTGGAATATTTGTTCACGTACTCTGCAAGTCCAATGATGTTCCTTTAAATTACAGCGAAACGACAGATGCATTTGAAATCGGCTGTTGGTGCGAGTTAGTTGGTCAAATGTTTTGCAATGCTTTTGGCAAGAGGAGGCCATATAATTCATCCTTTATAGTCATGAAGAGTAACTATGTTGTCTCTTCTACAGTGGATAAAGCGCGCGACTAAAAAGGAAAGTGCCAAACTCTGCTGTGGGTAAGTTCATTTGCGTATAGCTTCTGAGTTAGTTACTTTGCTTCCCAGACATTTAGGATGGCAAAACTTCCAGAATTACAACTCATCACCTTTTGGAAGAGGCTTTGCCTCCCCAATTCGCATTTTATTATGTGTGTCGTTTTTAGAAGCACGAAAATAACTTTAACATCGATCACCTGTGCTTCTTTTACGTCCGCCTTTTGACTGTTGCTGTGCTGTGCTCGTGATAGATGTAACATCCTTTTTCCTTTCCTCCGCCTTTCTCCGCTCCTTCCGTTAGCCCGCCTACCTCCCACTAATTCCCACCCATCCATTTCTGCCTTTCGATTCGTCCACTCCTTGTTTTCTAGTCGACGATGCGAGACATGTATTGCATTTTTATGATATGAAGAAGCCTTTGCCTAGATTCTTGACTAGTCCTTACTGTTCCGGATGAATAAATAGTGCTGCTTTCACACCGCTGGATAAGCAGAGCTCAGTGGGAATTGTTGAGTAGCATACATCAAGGGCGCGCTTTGGTCTCCATTTCTTCATATGTTAGAAGACGATGTGTTCTCTCAACAATGGAGTAGAAAGCTATTCTTGTTTGAAGCTTGTAGCCGGTTTAATACCTGGGGTAGAGTAGTGAAGATTTTGAGCGGTGGTGCTCTAATAATGGACTGCCTCAACCCTGTGCCTTGCAAATTGTGCTCATGAACAATCGTAAGTATATACGGGTCCTTACAATTTGGAGCAAACTGCTGGAGTGAGTCATGCCGAAGAATTTGTCTAGGAGTTCGTTTCTTAATTCTTTGAATGATGGCCTCATAATCATTGCCAGGCTAAATGAGATGGCTTTTAAAACTTGAATGTATGACCCGCAACCAGACAAGCAAACATTCTGCCTAATTAGCACTCCAGCGGAGTAAAATCACAGATTTTTAAAAAAACGTAGATTAGCATAAGCAAAATTAATCAGCCCTCCAAGCTTGCTTGCTTTTTAGCGAATCATTTAAGTTGGAGCTAATTGACAAACTCGTCACTTACTTGCGTTGCTCTGTCGCCTTGTCACTGCCACAAGCTCATTAGTGAAGTTCGATTGTTGCTACCCCGTGCTATGGGTTAGGGTTGTCGCCGTCAGTCGTTAGGTTCAGATGCAGCCATAGGTGCTCAGCGTACTCAGTTCCCTTCCTCCCCCAAACAAGAATAATCACATCGATTGGCCTTGATGTGGACCCTTTGATGGCCGCACCCGCGCATGCGATTGTCACTCCTCCATTCCTTACGTTAGGAGGTGAGTGACAACGAGATACTTGCCGAAAGTGAGAAAGCTTTTCAAAACCCCCTCACAGCCAGCAGGAATTCACTAAAGTCGCATATAAAGCATCGGGATTGAGTAAATGGAAACTTTGTGACATTCCGATTCTTCTTATAATCTGTCAAATCACTAGTCAGTAAAAGTTGCTTATTCACTTAGTGTTTAGTTTGTGGTTGTTTACATTTATGTCTCCCTAGCTCCTGATGTACCCCTTAGGGCATTTATTTGTTTCACTGCTTATCTTCACCCTTAGCCACCGTCCTCCCGCCCTATTTGTCTGATAAAGAAAGCGCCACATGTTGAGAGGTAAAGGTCCGGCGTGATGAGAACTGACTACCTGAAAGGAATCGTAGCATATGTTTCAAAAAATAAAATTAGGAATAAGAAAGCTGGTTGACTGGATTGCAATCATGAAGGATAAATGGTTAACTGGTTTCTGCTCTGTTAAAACTAAGAAAAGTGTAGGGAACTGGAGTTTATTAGCGACGAATTGGTTCTTGGAGTAATAGGAGTGGATATAGGGTGTTATGGAGTGTCAGGTGTAGATTAAAATTTTCTAGTAGTAGAAACTGCGAAATGGAAAGGGTTGAAGCCAGATACGCAGTGAGTTTGAATTTGGGGTGGTGAAGACTAGGTGCTTGTAGAAAAAATGAGGTAAATATGTATGAGAACTATATTTTGGACTGAAGGATTCTTCATTTTTAAGTGAGGCCTTTAGTACATAAGCAAAGAAGTAGATTCTATAGTGATAGAGAATAGAGAGCTGGAAGAAATAGTGGTTCTAGAAGGGTGAGATGCAAAAATCTGAGAGTATCAGAAACTGAGATGCAGAGAATCTGGTTCTGACTCAACAAGAACTAAGATGCTGCGGATCAATCTTTAGGGAGAGTTATGTTCTCGGGTAACATCAGGTTGAGAAATGAAGGAAATGAAGGGAGATGGGTAATGCGTTGGGTGCGTATATGATAAGAGTCAGAAGCGAGCGGACGGGCTGAGATAAAGTGGTGCATCCATCGATACCTACTTCAAGTTCATTTCGACAATAAAACGCGTATTTTTGCACCGACATGACATTAAGTGTACGTTAACGCCTCAATGAGGGCTATCAAAGGCCGAATGACTGCCGATCCTCATTGCCATGATCCCTGACTGTGTAGAATAGGGTTTTACATACTTTGGCGAGTGATGTACATTATCAATGCATAAAGTAGCCTTTCTCTTAATCGCATGCGAAAAACCATCCTTCTCCTGGACAAAATATTGGTTTGTTTTTAAAGCTGGCCTAACTTTATATTCAAGTTGTGCATTCGCATCGATAGATCTCTTGGCGCTGAGGGCTCTTAGGCTAGGATGCACATGGCTAAGTCAAAGAAAGCACCCAGCGCTGTTCTTACTTTTGGAAAACTTCGTCTTTTAATCTTTTGTTAACCCAATTTCTTATTCTCGCGGCTGTTCTCTTGCCGTGACTTTTGCACTTGGTCTCACTTGCGCAAATAGACGACGCCACACTTTATAAAATAACACGTTAAGCTGAGAACGATGAAATTCATCATTGGGTATTCTTTTGCTTACCTGTAGAAGATCGAGGTTAAAGAAATGGCCCAACTTGTGAGGGGTTTGATGCTTGGTGCTGGGCAAGAGGCCAAAATATGATTTACTGCTATTTGCGCATCTGTGAGTATCCTCAACCGAGATGCACAGTAACAGCGTCTCTCTTGGGCATATCTTTGGTGAATTTAAACATTGGACTGCTAGTCTACTTCCGTCTCTATTGTCGAATTTTGTCAGCGTGAGAAGCTACGCGTCTGCCTTGGATATGCGTAAATCCATCTACCTAGGACTTGGCTCAAAGCTCCGTCTGTACCTCATAGGTTTGATCGACAGTTATTTCCTTATTTCCCACCTCTTTCCATCAGCTGTAGCGTTTGGTGTGCTTACGCTTCTGCTTTACTTACAGCGAATCTTTCTGCAACATGCGATTGCTTGCAAGCTGAAACCAAAGATAATAAGATGAATACTTCCTTTGAATTCGCTTTGGTGTTTGTGATAACTTCTGTAGACGCAGTCGTGATTTGCGGATTTCGCGTCCTCCATGCGCAAAATTTAGGAGAAATGGCTGTGTACCGAAATTTTTTAGATTGTTTATGGTTGTTCGCAGATTCTCTTATCCACAAAATGTTTATCACAACGCTATCATGGGGTTTAAGCATTCAGGAATAGAAATTGAACCGACGTCCAATAAGATCAAGTTCGCTCCCATTCTGCTCTGAGAACATCCAGGCAGAGTATGTCTTACCGACCCAAGGGAAGGCTAACGATCTACAGACAGCCAGAAGGCCATACTATTCAGTAGAAGCACAAATGCGAAAGCTTAAGCATTCACACAACCAAAACGACTAGTTAAGCAGGCATTCTAGGTGTTATAGCTTACCTCCTTTAATGTCAGAATTCCTAGAAACTTATCAATTTTGGGACTGGAAGTGTTGGTTCACACTATCAGCAACTGGCGCCTCTTTTGAGCATGCCACAGCGCTAAAGATCGAGTGAGTCAGTTGGCTACCTTCGGATTGTACATCCTTCATGCAATTACCTTATTAACGTTGGGCGAATTGGAGAGCCAACTATATCTAATGAAGAATACAAGCCTGAGGTGATCAGCTCAAGCAACGCTCCCTTTTAATATCTGAGAGACAGAGTAATGAGGCATTTGCGCTCCCTTAAGGCTCCCCACACCCCACCAAGGAGGTTAGTCAAGGTAGTCGTCAGATGTGTGGTTAGTTGGTTATTTGCGTTGTTTTGGCGGTTGGAAGTCCAAGAGTTCGCCAATAGGTGCCACTTGAACCCACCTTGGTGCACACACAAAGCCAGCCAACCCCTGTCCGCAGTGTCTGCCACGCAGCACACGCAGCAGTTGCAGTTACAGCGCTGCTTCACCACCAAAAACTCGCGCACTTACGCGCACGCACACTTACGTCAGCTAGGCAGGGGCAAGCGTGAGGGTAAGGAGGCATTGATGTATTTGCGGGAGCCAAGCGCAAGCCTGCTTTTGGACGGGCTGACAGTCGATTAGGCTTCGTATCAGTGCGTGCGTGGGCTTGTGATCCTTTCTGAGTAGAGTGGATAGGCGGAAGTGTAAACAGCTAATTAGGTATCGTGCTAGTGCGTGTGTGTGCGTGCGTGCGCGAGGCAGTGGGGAGAGCAGGAAGTTGGAGAGAGCAGTGGAGAGCTTTGCCTCCCAAAAAAATAAAGATCCTCTCTGCACATCCCACTTTTGCATGGCTGGAGGAATCAACTAAAGCTTGACTTGTATATCCTCGACAAAGTGAGGCTGATCCACCCCGCCTCATCAAGAGTCTGTCAATACATTTAATAACCCATTCATAGACCCCACACGACGTTCAAGAGCTTCCAATTAGAAGATGTGCAGCCTCAGACTGGGGAATAACCGGAAGCAGTATGCCTAGATGTCGCAATAAAATAGACCAATTTTGATGTGCAATTCCCTTTGTGAAGGATCATTGCTTTTATGAGAGACACAACCTCTAGGCGGTTATTAGTCGTGAAAGCAAAGCCTAGAAGGTGGCAGCGCACATGCAAGCATATTCATGGCACAGAACTACTGATTTCTTATCAATAGCACCACCGTACAAAGATTTGAGACGTGCAGAAACGCCAGTGCGGAAAATAAATGTTAACAGTGCAAATGCGCCGATCGCATCACGACATGTAAGAAACCTCAGCATCCAAAAAGTGATAATAGTATCTTCTCATTTTGAAAAAGAGATTTCGGTCAAGTGAAGTGGCTTATCCAGTGCCAAAATAGCTTTAATAGTCCAAGCCCAATGTTAGCGACTATATTTCTGCAAATAAGGCGTATCGTCAAAGTGATTGAAAAAATAATTCGGTGCCAACTATAAGTAACCAGATTGCTTCAAGTACACTTCAGCGTTTTACAAGCCGCTTTTAATGGCAGTATATGATCGTGTGAGCATCCACATCATTTTGGGACGCAAAGGCTGGAGCTTTACTCTTGATCCTTGGATTAGAACAAATTTAATAATGTCAGTTAATTCTATCAACTCTAACAGACATAACACCTGAATAAGTAGACGACGAGCCTCGTAAACTTTTGCCATCACTGTGATTGAGCAAAACTTCTCAAGAAAATGCTTCTATTCTTCACACTTTCCCTTGCCAGTGACTGAGCTTGTACAGCAACAATGCTCACGATAAGCTGTAAATTTTGGGTTCTAAAGTTTAACTTTTAAGAAGTCATGAAAGCATTTCAGGAAGTGGTTAACAGAATTTTGGCAAAAACTGGGCAGGGAGCACCTTTTCTATTATTTCAACTTGATGGTCTCTGATTCAGAATGCTAACAAGCAAGTGTTACACATGAAAGCATCTTATAAAAAAAGCTAGATCAGGACTACTCAGAGTGGTTTTGAGCAAACACAAAAAATCGACAACTGTTTTATTTTAAAACATAACTCAATTTTATTTTCACTAAACTCCTAGAAAAATTAACTTACACTACAAACTAGTGTCTTATGCAACGTTTTACTTCCAACGAAACAATACGATGCTAGCACATACAATTTTGTGTTCCTGCAGGGCGTTCGCAGGTGAAATTTAAATCGTAAGCACAGATAAGCGCTATGACGCTGAAAAGTAAAAACAAGCCGTTAATTATGAACAACAGTAAGTAGCAAAATAAAAAACTTAAGTAAAATAAAGTATAAGCTTTTTGTAGAGCTGTCAAATTAAATGGAACGAGTAACTCCTGAATGAGCTGCGATTAAATAGTCACGATACCATCGTAAGGGCTTGAATAACACTTTACAAACTATCAACAGTTAAGATGTATAGATAAACGGAATGGTGATCTATGCCTTCGGAAAGGAAAAAAAAGTTAACAGGGTCAAATGAACAGCATGTGGGTGAATTCCAACACAGTTGCCACCCTTTTAGACAGCAATAATTTCAATATTCATAAAAGAAACAATGCTGAATGATGGTACGCTTTACTGTTAACGTCACATTAGACTTTATGCCTGGATTCCCTTTTAATTCAGTTTGTTTTGATGTGACATTTAAAGTTTTACTGCATGGCTGTTAAGAGACGCACAAAGCCAGTGCTTGGGAAAAGCGAACAAAACAGGTGTTAAGGGGTTTATCCATTTTATGCAGGTAATAATTTGCGTCAGAAAACTGTTGAAGCGTGTGGCTTTAAAAAGAAACTGAAGACCCCAAATGGTCTGAAATGGGCTTGATGCTTTGATAAACAATACACGGCCAGCCAATAGTGTGTTCGGTTACAGTCGATGCTTTTAAGCAGATTGCAATTCTTACAGCAAAATAGAGAATCGAATAATTGAGGAAGATTTCTTTGTCTGTGTGCACTGATTGGGTGTAAAACGCCACGCCTACAACTGATTGCAGAGGAAGGAGAGCGGAAAGCTTCTGCATTTTTAGTCTGGCGACTGTGAGGAAATAGTGGACGGTACAAAGGATAAGTGCAACCTCATGTTTTTTGCTTCATATCTGCATGATTAAAGCAGGCTTTTGTACGGCTAGATGAAAGGAGGCAGAAAAGGGACTATGATTCTACCGCCCTATATCTTATTCAAAGTTTGCCTACACAAATGCATGGGGCTCCTACACGTTAATTAGGTCCTCTTCATGAATAAGGGACAAAATTTATGTACCCCAGCCAGTGTTCCACATGACACAAGATTGTTGTATTTTTCATGTCCCAACCGGATTGTCACCCCTCCATCATCGATGGCGCTGATCCTTGCAGATGTTTGAGTCCAACTTGCATAAATAGTTTTCAGTTCGTGTCAACTTGGCAGAATATTAGATCGACGTCTAATTTTCTAATCTAACAAGCACATGAAATGATGGGGAAACTTGTGATTGTGGTGTCACACCCATCTAAAGACTGAGTTCATTCCAAACTGGTTCCAATATTTCTGTTATGGTGGGCATCCTAAATGGAATGGCCAGGTTAGTCACATCAACTTATGTTACAGTTCTCTGCTTGGGAAAGATAATCCCAATTCGTGGCCTCAAAGAAATGTGGAGTCACCGACCAACAAATGCCATTCGTAAAGATGCCTTAAATTTGAAATGGCTAAGGCATCAGCTTTTCCACAGCATGTACTATAGTGAGCACCGCTTTAAGTCGCTTAGCTCAAAACTCATAACAACTTTCCACAGGAACCGCAAATTTAGACATGATCATAAAACATGACGAGGCACTGGACACTAGCTGCTAAAGGTTTTCACAGTAAAAGGGATAATGCTAAATCTTAACCGATAGCTCGACTACAAAATGCATTGCATACTTACGAACCTATTTCTCATTCGAATTGGTTGCTGAATTGTGGACGGGTGAGGGTCGCAAGCGAATTTGGCCTTGGACATACGCGAGTAGGAAACTTATGTTGTCACTTTGGCCCTTATGATGAACAATGGATTTGTACGCATTTTGGAAGGAAGCAACCAAAGAAGGGGTGATGAATGGCCTGCTATTAACGAAAATTGTGCCCACACAGAGTCTGCATAACAGAGCTGATGAGAGTTAACGGATTTGGGAGTCATGGGGGGGGGGGGGGGGGAAAATTAGACCGACGCTACCCTCATGTCAACACGCTGAGCCGTGTTATGTCGCCCTGTTTGAGTGGCCTAGATTTCGCAATTTTAGGGGAGTTGCGCGATACCTTTCTGTCATGACTATTACAACTAGGGCTAGGTGTGACTCCGAATTAGCAACAATGGTGATTACTTGCCCTTAACCATCTGCGTTGATGTCTTATAAAAGAAAAATAGGACAAAAAGATAAATTTTGCGATTAGTAATTTAATTCTTTACTGATAGTCGCTGTCATGGCTTGGCAATTTGAGATGGTCGTGAAACTTTCAAATGAACACTCATTCATCAACATGTGATCGAATCAAGCGCGATGGCTGTGGTACTCATTCGACCGTGCCGCTGCTATTTCGGGTGTTTTACGCATGGTTATCCTAGTTTCTAATTTCAAGTGTTTTTTGAAACAAAAGTGAAACTGCAGCGTCTTGGGCAAGAGAGAATGGCAATTTAACCACTGTCAACAAAATTGTTTATGACGGAACTGCCGCATCACCAGTTGAAGTAACAAGTAACTGCTAATTTCATAAAGCAGTAATATCCATTTCAAGAAAGCTAATTAGGAGGCGTTCATTCGCAGCAAACCTGTTAAGTTGGACACGTGCATGCAGAAGGTCCCATGAATTTCACTATCCTTCTCCCCCAAAACACCGATTGACCAATCAACCGACAACCATTGACCAATCCACCAACTCCCGCTAATGTGTTACGTCTATTTTACTTTCCATTTGGGCACGCGCTTAGTAGCACTTCAGTAAAAAACCAGCCCAACCCGTGTGCTGTAATTTGGCTCAAGCTGCAAGTTGATGCGGCATTGCAAACATACTTATCCTTGCTGCTTCTCATGTACTGCTTCTCTTGTCTCCTTTGCTATCACAATTCCTTTACCCAATTATCGTGTCACTAGTGATGGCATGCTTTTGATTCACTTAGGGAACAACGCAAAATCACTGAACTTCCAGCTGAGTTGTCATTAAAAAAACACGATTTCCTTGATGTTGAGGACTCGTGAATGCCTGCAGCACCCCTCTCACCCTTCCACAACCACTATTTCTTTCAACTCTCCGGTTTCTATCACTCTAGAACCTACTTCTAGCTTATATGTTAAAGGTCCCACCTAAAAATGAAGTTTCGTTTGGTCCAAAATATAGTTCTCGTGCATATTTATCTCATTTTCCCTACAAGCACTAAGTCTCCATCACCCCACATTCAAACTTACTGCGAATCTTGCTTTAACCCTTTCCCATTTCGCGGTTTCCACTATTAGAATGTCGCAATTTACTTCCGACACTCTTCAAAACACCCTATGTCCACTCCTATTACTCCAAGAATCAATTCGTCACTGATCAACTTCAGTTCCTTACACTTTTCTTATTTCCAACAGAGCAGAAACTAGTTAAGTAGCCAGTTCTCATCACGCCGGACCTTTACCTTTCAACATGTGGCGCTTTCTTGCTCGGACAAATGAGGCGGGAGGGCGGTGTCTAGGTGTGAAGATAAGCAGTAAAACAAATAAGTGCCCTAAGAGGTATATCGGGAGCTATGGAGACATAAATGTGAATAACCGCAAACTAAATGCTAAGTGAATAAGCGAAATCACTGGCTAGTTAATCAACAGATGAATAAAAGAATCGAAATGTCACAAAGTTACCATTTTCCCGATCCCAATGCTTTACATGAGACTTTAGTGAATTCCTGCTGACTGTGAGGGGGTTTTGAAAGGCCATCTCACTTTCGTCAAGCATCTTGTTGTCACTCATCTCCTGACATGGGGAGTGGAGGAGTGAAAATCGCATACGCGGATGCGGCCATCAAAGGGTCCACAACAATGCCAATCGATATGATTACTCTTGTTTGGTGGGAGGAAGGGAACTGAGTACGCTGAGCACCCGTGGCTGCATCTGAGCCCAACTACTGACGGCGACAGCACTAACCCATAGCATGGGGCAGCAACAATTGAACTTCGCCAATGAGCTTGTGGCAGTAACAAGGCGGCAGAGCAACGCAGGTGAGTGACATGCTTGTCAATCAGCTCCGACTTGGATGGTTTGGTAAAAAATAAGCGAAATTTGAAAGCTGATTAATGTTGTTCATACCAGGCTACGATTTCAAAAGTGTGTGATTTTACTCTGCAAGAGCGCTAATTAGGCAGAATGTTTGCTTGCCTGGTTAATAGTCACACATCCAAGTCTTAAAAGCTGCCTCATTTAGCCTGGTAATGATTGTAGGGACATCATTCAAAGAATAAGAAACAAACTCTCAGACAAATTTTCTAGCAGGACCCACTCTAGCAGTTTGCCCTAAATTGTGAGAACCTGTAAAATGCTTACGATTGTTCATGAGCATGAAATGCAAGGCACAGAAATGAGGCGCTTTGCTTACTGCAGAAGGGACAACATAGCAACTCTTTGTGACTAAAAAAGAAGTAATTATGCAGTCTTCTCTTGCCGAAAGCATTGGGGAGCATTTGACCGACTAAATCGCACCAACGGTCAAGTTCAAATGCATCCGTCCTTTTGCTGCAATTTAAAGGAACATTATTAGTCTCGCAGAGTATGTGAACAAATATTCTAGAAGAACCAGCAACAATGCGGTTTATTCTGAAGACAACAGAACATCCTCCCTAAACTGGCCGCAAGATGTAGACTAATTGTGATATCGAAGGTGCTGACTTCTCTGAATTATGGAACATGCAAACCCCGGGCAAATTAGAGGAGCAAACACATGAGGAAATCTCCATACCTCACAAGTAACTCAACCTTGCAGTCAACTCCACCATTACCCCTTACAGAGAGCCTTCCCCACTTCTTCGTGGACACAAATGGCAATCTCTTACGATTAAGGCATCATTGAGCCTCATCAAAACTTTCGCGCATCACGGTTCCTTTCATCCGAGAATCTTACAAGCAGTTACGTATCACAATGTTACATATTCTTTCTACTTACCATAGTTTTGAGGTCCATGCCAAGAGGTTCTGTGGACTTAACTATCAAGCTCAAACACTTCGAGAGGATGGCACATCAACAATATCAGTGCTCACGTTTTGATACGATACTGAGACAGTGTTGTCAGGGAAATGGCAATGCCCTGCTGATAGAGACCACATTTGTTGATCAAGAAAAGGACATCGCAAGCGGACAACGCAATGCTCAAGAAAATGACTTCTAATTGTACTCAAAAGTGATCCTTTAAAAGCAAAATTCAAATTTTACCGCTTAACGCGGAGCCAGTGGAAATTAATCGAACCTGGTAAGGGACTTAACAATGGTAAACTTACACTCCTCAGACAAACTTCATCACTCATCCTTCCACTCCAATCCAAATTAAAGTCGGTCAAATAATCTTATTTAGTGATTTAGCTTTCCAGAACGACCTCTATTGCAAAAGAAGGACCTCTACACATCATCAGAATGGCTTTCCTACAATTATCATCAATGTTAAAGGCACATTTCCAAATTGTTATATGGAAGGGAAATATGAGAAAGAAGTATTTACAACAGGGAAGCCTAAGGCTCTTGACAGGAAACTCAATCGTCCGCAATCAGGTTGAATTTCTCCTCCCACCTCTGGCTTACAAAGGGCGCCTAAACAGCACATTCATTGCACTGATTTTAAAAGCCGTTAGCTTCAAAGGAAAGTCATTTTAAGCAGCAAACGAAGCAACAACGAGAGCTCAGATTTTGGAAAGACGATTTGTAAAATTACTCCTATTTTCTTAGACCCTTGTCAAAAGTATCACACAATTTCAAGCATACTGGCTTGCCATTTGTTTTACTCTTTCACCACGATAATGTAATTTTTGGCTTGTAGCTAGGCACTAGTTGTAATACTATTGCATTTGACATTTTAATTCATGCGCATATTCGAGGATCGCATCCGCATGCTCTGCGCATTCATTGTGGTGAAAGTACACTGCTTTCTTAGTTCTCATGCCTGTCTTAGGGCATATTTGCTGTATTTGGTAGTGTGAAATAATAATGTCTTGATAGGGGTGAAGTCGACCTCTTCTTCAAGTAAAGGTTCCAGATGTTTTACGCCTCTTGCCCAAAAGTTGCAGTTATGGAATTATAAGCATTACAGTGTAGCAATCGCTCCCGATTTGTTAAACGAGAATTGCAAAATGAACTTAACTCTAAGGTATTTTGCGTTCGTAGACATAAGCGCAATCGCCTCAGCCATAGTGGTGAACAATTTTTCGCTTATTAAACTGGTTTAATATTTTTATGGACATTTATGCCTATATTGTTTGATTATGGTAACTGATACTCCTATCAATTTATTGACGTCAGGACATTGGCTAGGGATGTTCTTTTTGTGTCGTAAAGGCCAAATCGTGCAACACTCGGGCAAAAACAATCTATACACTCAGTCATACACTCCAATTCTTCTAAATTCGTATGTGGTTGCATCTTTGTAGGAAGCACTTGCTTCCAAAAGATCTGGACTTAGACAGCTTTGAGTGCAGTGACGAATGTGGAAGACTAAGTCAAGCATGATAGCAAATACGAATGTAATTTGGCTAACGGAATGGTTCCAACAGAGCTATTGAAGAATGCATTTACTACCGAATTAAGTGGCAAAGCATCAGTCTCAAGGAGGCATACAGACATTTGCATCATTTCATAAGCTGTTCTCTAGTGGCTCTGCGAAATAGCGAACGTAAAATCTCAATCATTTGTTTTGGTTAAAGGTTTATTTAGCAAAGGGCATCTACGACAGCTTTCAGCACTCTCAATTGTTGTTGTGTAAAGCAGTGAGGTTGGAAACCTTAAAGCAAAATGCTGGGATGCAGGGCTTTCGCTTCATCCATTTGGCTAAATTATTTGCCTCATTCGTCTTCTGTCTCGTTGGCATGTACTTCGTGTGTGGTAATTTGTTACTCCTGCTCAACTAGAAGAGCTGCTGACACAATTCATTTTAAACTGCTTCGATTCGTTCTGTTTTTTTGAAATATGTGTAGTTTTTGAGGATGTCATGCCTACAAGCTCCACTTCTGCGGCAATATCGTGCATACAACAGTTAACGCTCACAGTCGACAATGTGGGATTGAGGCAAATCACTCTCTAAACTAGCTCCGTGGCCACGCAATACTTTTAAGGCCCGATGCGTCATTCTGAATGCATGCCCAGATGGATAGATTTGACAAGAGCTTTTAATGTGACTGGCAACGCATTGTCACGTGGTGAGCTGCGATGCGTTTAAATGTGATATGACTTTCGACATTCCCGAAAATGTCACTTGTCTATAAGGAGCTCACAGCTGATCTGTTTCGAGCAGAATCCTTATCATCCACCTTCTTCCTGGTGCACTCTTTACCATTTGAAATTTATTTAGAAATTCATCAAGTAAGTGAACCCTTTAGTTTGGCAACGTTGTTTCATTTTGCGACACACAATGGTGCAAAAAAGGCTGCAAAATTTGTCATGGCTGGATTGAATTTTACTAGTTTCAAAAAAGGAATGAACTACAAACCTGCAACAGTTATGCATTAAAAGTCTAGTGTAACGCTTTGTACTTTCATTGTAATTCTTACATTGTTCGCGCAGCAGATCAACTACCGTAATACATACATTGCCACGCTGCACAACTGTCTGCCTCTCATAATCCTTCTTGTTAAACTAGGTGCAAATGGATGTCCGAATCAAAGCAGTCAAATGCTGCCTACCACAATGCAGGCATCAAACTTTGCTCGAAATCAGTAATGTGAGTTCATTGAATTAATAATCACAAGCACTGGCTTACCCGTTGTAAAGACGAACACTGACTTAGTCTTTGAATGCCTCAAGACGAGCCTTATGTGGCTTGTATGGCTGCAGTCTACCAAGAATGACTGCTCTCAGCAAAAAATCAACAGCTCTTTGAAACAAGATGTCATTATGAGCAGGCCATTATGGGTTCAACACGATAGAAGCTGCAGAAAATCTATCAGCAAACCACCTATACAAGCCATCGAATTCGCCTTCAACTGAGTAGGTATTTGGCCACAGTACCACTGATCCTTTCTGGCATTTCAGTGGATTTGGAGTTTTGATCCGTATAGAAATTGTAAAGAAAGGAGAGAATGTATGCTAGACATCTTGCTTTGTAATGATTTATTGCAGTAAATTATTGCCCTTATTCCTCCTTGGCAGCTTATTCTCCCTTCATTTTTGCTCAGCTATACCTTCCTGGGCTCTAGCTAGTTGGCAGAGAGGTGCACGTGCTGACTCGGTTGACACCCCCACACAGGTAAAATTGACAGCTAATGACAAACAGGTTTAGAGACTGTTTTAAGGAGTAGCGTGCTTCAGTTATTGTAGGTCTTCCTGAAAACAACTGCATTTGTATTGTTGCCGCATCCGCAGAATGTTGCATTTACGTCATGTCAAGGTTCAACAATTAGGGACGGAAATTGGAACCATAGTCCTCCTAGGACCAAGTCGCTTTCCTCCAACCAAATACCATAACAGAGCACGCACTGATGGTGCTCGTAAAGACTGTATGGGCCGCTGACATGGACCGAGGCAATGCTTTAGTCAGGAGACATAAATACGGTACTTACAGTGGCCGTAATACAGAAATGACAAATTAAGCGAACAAACCAAAGTGTTGCAGCATAACAACTCCTAAGACTAACAATAAGGGATTTCGGTGAACCAATACCCTCATGTGGCAATCGAAATGAATTTTCTCGCATTTGCAAATATCAGTTAGAAGGCCTGCTTGGCAAGTTTATAGCAGGCTTAGCTACTGCATTACCTTGATCAGCATTCCATTCTACGACCTTGTGTCAGGGGTTGTGTTTGACCAAACCCTTTTTAAGCTCCACATATGTACCCAAAAAGGACATGACATCGTTGGAAATGTGCCAATGGAAGGGCACACACGCTCAAGCCACGCTGTGTCAGGTTCTGATTGATCCACCCTTTTAGGTACCTACTGACCTGCCGACACTCCAGTTGGCCAGCCAGTCAGTGGTTGTGACCCAATCAGACAGCTGACGTACCGCTCGTCGCCCTCTGATTTCAAGTGAAGTGGGCCAAGAGACAGCCACCTGTCTATATTCCATATGTCTGAAAGCAAAGCAACCTTTTCTCGATCATTTCTGTCGCAGCAGCGGCAGTGTAAACGAATGCTTCCAATAACAGGCTTGTACAGGGACAGAAGTAAGGAGTAGTGCACTAGCAAAAAAGGAGGAGGCAGGTATCCTCTAATACGAATGATGCATCACGGTGAATGTCATGCATGCTGGAACTTCTTCTTGCCATTCCTCTCATTCGCATCCGAACGAAAGACTTGCTTTTTCGTTCTTCGAGGATGATGCCTCAGCTAAACTTACTTTGCTTCCTCTTTTGTCCTCACATTGCCTCTTTCAATCATCTTCACATAGATGACCAGCAAATAGGCTTGAAGGGCTGCTATCGTCCTAAAAATGATTGAAAAGTTGGCGGACATATTGACCAAAAAGTAAAGTTATGCAGACTATGCAAACCAATGCAATTTAAATTATTTTTGCGTAGCTAGAATACATTTACTAAGATATCGACAAATATGTCTCAAATGCGGTTGAAGAGCAAAACGAACTAATGACATGATTCATCCGTTTCAACAACATATTTTACTCAGCATCACGATATTCTACACTGGTTGATTCTGCAGTTAACACTCGGACATTAAAGCACTAAATGTGCGTAAAAGCACGAAATATTATAAATATTTATTTTGACGATTTTTCTCTCTTTTAAAGGAAAACTGGGAAAGCTGCAAGTAAAACAAAGCACGATAACCCACTGCAGAAACGGCACCGAATAGCGTAGCTCGGTGGTTTTAAAAACTTAAAACTGGAACCTAAATTAATTGCAAGGCAAATGTAACAGAGATCTACATAAAGGATGAGACCAAAATAACACATATTTGTTGGTCGTCAGCACTGATATTGTCAGCTTGGAGTAGAGTTAAGCCTTACCTTTTTCTCTGCGACATGTCAATCAACTTTCGGCAATGCGCAGAAGAAAAGACGAGGCTAATCACTCTATAAGCAAAGGATGGACAGTGACCGCACTGGAGCTACTACATCACTATAGCTGAGGAAGCAACCGCGTAGTGATGATCAGTTCATTGCCTCCAAAGTTGTCATCGCAACACCGTATTGCCAACAAAGCTCATTTAAGGATAAGTTCCGCTTTGCTGCAGATAGTTACGCAAGTTGTGCTGCGGATTACTCAACCCCACTAACGTGCAGCAAGCTTAATTCGGTGCAGGAGTGACCTTGAATTCAAAAGGGTGCCAGTTCTTTTACCGTTTGATTTCTTTTTAAGACACAAAATCTCGTCAAACGGGATAGCGATTAACGAAGATCGTGCAAAACAAGTGAAAACTTGGCCAACGCCAACTGATCAAACCAGGCTTGCAGTTTTCTTGGTTTTAAAAACTGCTTTGAACGCTTCGTCTACGACTTTGCAAAGATCGTCAATTGGGGAAAGGAACGTAATGAGGTCTTTAAGCAACCAAATCAGATGCTCTTCTCCGCCCCGATTCTGACCTTACCGAATCTTGAGAACAATGCACCACAATTTGTACTGGACACGAATGCCCGCTGCATAGCTCTGGGTGGTGTACTTTCACGGAGAAGGCGTAGAACACGTCATCTCCTACGTCCGTGCTAGACTCAACAAAAATATGGCAGAAAAGTGCAACAGGGCGTGAACTGTTCGCCATCTGTACGGTGGTTCGTTAATTTAAGCACTATTTGACAGCGAAACAATTTATAATGGGAAGAGAGCAGTAAGCTCAACCCTGGTTAGGAACAATGAATCAGATCGACCATTCACCCTCACGTTGGTACGAGGAACTACATCAATATGACTTTACTGTACAGTATAGAAAACTTGTGCAAGTAAACAAGGAGCTCATGGTAGCTATAACAGCATCATTTACTCGTTGAACGTTTAAGCCTAGGACCTATGTAAGACATCAGGTGTACTGATTAACAAGTCATGAAAATACTGAGCATGATATTAACAAGAGATTAATAAATTCGCCAACGTAGAGACACGAATTACAAGAGTATGGTTTGGCTAATTAGGAAGGGCTAGCCAAGGAGATATGATCTACATCTCAATTTATGTAGAACGGATCAACATACTTGAAGCGCCTTTGAAAGGAAGAAGTAAAAGTCGACTACATAGAACGGTTTGATTCAAGATATGCAAGTAATATCGAATTTGTACATGGGCCTTAATAAAAAAGTTACATTAAATGTTGCAACTTAAGGAGTTCAAAAACAACAAAGTAAAATGGCAAGTGAGGTGATTAAGTTTCAAGCATAAGTGAGCAAGGGTCTGAGAAATCGGAGTAATTCAGGAGAAAAGTATATGCGACAGAACTTAATACGGATGGTATGAAGCAGTGAACTAGTCAACTGAAAGACGACCGCATGAACGGCTAGTTGAGCTACTCAATGGGCCAATAGAAGGCCGAAAGCTGGACGACAATGCAATAGATGTACTTTCACAATTTCAAGCAAACTTAAACTACTCTTCCCGAGCAGAACAACATCACACGGCCTACTCGAGCACACAGTTTAGGAGAAAAACGTCCACCAAAGCAATGCTTGCAAAGAAACTCGCTGAGCAAAACTAGGATATACACTCATAATAATGAACAGCTTACAAATTTTTAAAAGTAGTTTGTCGGAGAGTTCAGTGCGTGATAACAAACTTGAGAGTCAACATGCAAGCCTGTCCTTAGCAAAATGTGCTAAAATTGCTTACATTAAGTTAAATTATAGGTGTATAGCATAGTCTCTATTTTCACTTATGTGACTGCATTGTAAATGAAACTCAAAAAGGCAGAAAAACTTCGCTAGCCCCATTTTTAACAAAGGTTCCATGCTAGCTAACGTAGGTTGCCGATCGGGTCAATGGAGCGCACTAGGTGCTTAAGTGCATCCTTATTCTAGCAGTTGCATTTTACTTTCTCTCATAAATTCTGATCACATTAATGTTGTTTTATTGTTGTTCTTGTGACTAACGCATTTTTATCAACGATTAAGGGGTTTGAGGTTACGTTGTCATCAGCCGGCACCTCAACAGGTATCAACCCACCACATGATTGTCTTAATCTTCGCATAAGCGCATAATGATAAAATTGTTCGCCTACTTTTAGGAAAAGTGTATGTTCTTAATTTATATTGCACTTACAATAACGACTGGGAAGGGGTTATACATTTAACAAGTTTTCTCAATGACTAGGTACATAGGTCGTCTCAAAGGGCAAAGGATGGACAACGACAATGCGCTAAGTCAAAGGCTGGCTGTAATACAAATCGCGAGCCTTCAATAAATCGACGCACTTGCCCTCATTTCCGAAAGTCCGCTGGGCGGAGAGACTTGAAAGGTGGGATCTGGGGTGGGCTGGAGTAGCAAAAAGAAATAGGAAACGTGAGTGCTGACATGGAACAGGACAGGAAGTAGTAAGGTAAGATACGATCATCAGTACAGCTCAGTGCAGTCGGATCTACGTTCGGTCTTAACTATGGATGCAGGGGATAAAAGTCTAAGCATATGATGGAGAGTAGACGTGGACAATCAACTTCGAGTATGACTCACCAAAGTGGCATTGATAAGAGCTAACTCGGAGAGTGAAGGAGATAGGAAAGACGCAAATTCCACTTCGAAGGATGTCGAGGCATGAATACAAAAAGGGACATGGAGGAAGAACTAGTTCTGGTCTCACTAAAAGGCAATGAAGGAAGGTAAGTACATGAATGTGCATCTAAAATCTCTAAACGCCAGCAAATCAGACAATCAAAATACGTCGTAGGGATAATGGAAGAAGAGTGCGAAACTTACTGTGGTGGCACTGGAGTGGTATATGCGAGGGAATTATGATGCGTGAGAGCTGCATCTTACTCCCCGATCTGAAGGTGCCAATTGTCCCTACGTATTTACGACAAAACCTAATACCTGACGATCAGAATTAAGGGCATAACTGACCTCTAAGTCTTTCTCGAAAATTCTGGGGCAAATGAAGTAGCACTAAGATGATGAAATGCGAAATGTCTAGTTCACCTTAGCTTAATGCAGTGCGTCCACAGTGGGTAAGCAATTGGAAGCATAGGGTTTTGACTTAGTACGCCTGCTGATTGGTTCATAACTGTCCCATGAATTATGAAGATGCATAAAGATGATCAAGGCATGGGTGTGGTAAGGAGAGAAGCGACTCACCCCTAAGTGTAACTACAGAACTTGCAAGTGTAGTTAGCCTGTGTGCCTTTCTGATTCTGTGCCTTCGACAATGCCTGCTCCTAACTAAAGAGAAGAGTGAGGGTAACTCTAACTCACCGGCGCAAGCAAAGAAAAGCAGTTGTTCTGCTGCAAGAGGCGAAGGAGTGGGATGATGTGGACAAACGAAAGGGGATAGAAAGCGAAGAGATTAATAGGGAAACAAATGTAAATAAACAAAATGCTAGCAAGATCTAGTACCCGCGTGGGGCAACTGATTTGATTTGGGATATGTAGCATAGTAGTATTTTCTTAGTTTCATGAATTCTTCTATTAATCCACCTATTCATGCATTCGATGGTCTATCCACGTTCGCGCCATCGCTGTATAAGTTGCCGAAATAATGCTAAATATGAAGCACTAGAAAGCTAAAGCCTGGATGCTTACTTTGGCTCACAAATCTCTGCTAACGGGCCAAACTAAGAGCACTACCATCTAAATAAATACTCAGCAAAAGTGTGAAAATGAAGAAAATAGAAGAAATACAAATAATTTGATAGGGAAGTAGAGAGAGTTAAGTCATGACTCACCCTTAGTTTCCACGAAATCCGTCTTCATTCCATGCAATAGTCCATTGGCGTTCTTCGAACAGTTAGGCGGGGAACGGTAAAGAAATAAAAGGGCACCTAGTGCCAGAACGAAGCGTTGCGGAGGAGGGGCGTATAGGATGAACTGGATCGTGGAAAGGACAATGGTTTAGAGAATCTCGATCAGCAGCATGTCAAGCGTTGATGTGACTAAATTCTTCCCCATCGCGTGCGTGGAATCGATTGGTGGCACGCGTTGCATGCAAGTGTCGCATGGTCTATTGCAATATCGTGTCTGTTGGCTCTGAGAACATTGGTACCATACTTACTTTAGTTTTGGTGTGACACCAAAATTTATGTGCTTTCGCGCCTTTTCATCTTGACTTAACGCCCGCCGCAGAGGAGATCTGGAGGCAGCATGCTCTTCTCCAAGGCTCTCCATCCTTGCATAGCACATGGTCACGGTGCATCTTCTGCCTCCAAATAAACACGCCTTTGAATTCCTCAAGGTGGCTCTTTAATGAGCATGCAGTGCTGGATCTAGCACCTTTGTTGGTGGAATAACTGCAAAGATAGTGATGTGCGAACATGTCTAGCAGCCATTCGTACTTACCCTAATTTGCACATTTCCATTTAAATTTAAGATAACTTTTTCTAGGATAAAGCATGCGCAGATGCAGCAGAGTGACGACCTCGAGACGAAGGCCCCATCAGCGTACACTAATATTTTTCCTGCACGCAAAGTGGGCCTACGAAAATTTGATTTCAGTAGACCCACTTCGACCTAGTTGCCAGAGACAAAGCAGGTCTAGTCGCCTTGGCACAAACCTACTGTCCACTGAATGAAAGAATAAGCAAATCAACGTCATTAGCTCTGCGAATTTCTTCCGCTTTACGCTTGATGTAGGCTAAGGATTTGCTAATACCCAGAAGAGACTTCAACAATTGACGTGAAAGCGGTACTTAGAGCTAATTACGAATTCTAATTAGCTCTAATTAGTGCTAGTGGTGCTAAAACTATAACTATGCAAGAAAACGTTTGCTCTTGAGTACTTACCTCAGCCTGATCAGCTAAAATCGTGTGCATCCACGCTCTAGTTGCCCCGACATCCACTGCACAGCCAAGTTCAATCGAGGCAATGAATATTCGAGACTGTATTCATCCAGTGCTGGGCACTTCTTAATGTCAAGCTGCTTATCGCACGTGCATGTACGCCTGCGTCGTATCGGCCATGGCAACCCACCAGTTGGTAAATCGTCATTAACCTCGAAGACTTTTCCATTGAACAAGTCTTGTGGACGACCCAAAAGTGGTTCAAGTCTTTGAGTGTTCAAAAGGATTTACTTCAGCCACTTCGTGACCCGTTGAGAGGCAATCAACCTGCGCGTTCTATATGCACATTCGTAATGTGCGCGTTTACATTAATAGAAAAATTGGTAAGCTATTAGAAATCAACCTTATTGCAAAAACGTCGGAATAGGCGCAAACAAATCAAGTCGTTAATTCACAGGTTCTCTTGTTAAAAAATCATTGCACTAGCTATTATCATAACGGTGCTGGAGTGCGCACCAGACGAGTTGCGTGTCGATTGGCTGAACAGAGCCAACCACGTGGAGTTTGTGCGTCAGCAACCACCACATTCAACTACAAATGCATTAGGGTAGAGCAATAGAAATAGTGCATACATAATTTACACTAGAATGCATCATTGCGACAAAATTGTGCTTATATTAATTATATTGTCAGTGGCATTATTCCCCCTGCCTCACTGGCGACGAACTGGCTAATCCGGTGATGGCAATCGGTAGGGGTGCTGCAGTCTTTGTTGCCAGCAACAGCAATCACCAGACTACAGCTACATGCCTAGTGTTTGTGGCCATCGTTCGAGTGCTGGAGCGTTGGCGGATGGGTGTGCCTCTCTGCGTTCGTGACCGCTGTCATCCGATGCAATCCTTCCACCACTGATGGTGAGTTCCTTGCTCATTTGACCAAGATGACCCGGTACACTGTCACGTCGATCGAACCCTGAAATTCTATCGACCCTGCCAATGATTCGCTTTATATATCGTTTTAGGTCTAAATTAATTTAAACTGTGTAGTGGCTAGCTGTGATACAGGCTATGCGCTTTAAAATACATCAAAGCATGATTGAGACTTCACTATTGTGTCATTTGAATTGAATAACAAGTTAAAAGACAACCTAGGTCTTCACAATTATGGTGTTTTATCTCTTAAAGGAAATTTAACCTTGCCTAGGAGTCTAGCGCTACTGGGTTACCAAAATGACCTTGTGTAATAAGAACTCCAATAGTAGCCTCAAGCTCTGTTTAAAGGGCTAATGCTGCGTCAACTGATTCTTCAAACCATCCTGCACTGCGTCATTTGACATCTAAAATGGTCTAGAACTCTGTTTGCTGGCCCATCTTTGTAACACTGAGCCCTGCCCACGGGTGCAAGTTAAAATGAATAAAGTACAAATGATGTAACTAAACCAGCGATGACGGAGCAGAAAATGGAAGAATAAGTGAAAGAGACCATAAGTGGTGGGGAGAAGAGTAGGAGCGCTAGTGCAAGTTATAGGCCGTAATATCGGATGAGGATGAATGAGTGGGAGGTTAGCATCGACCCACACACGAATTTAAATAAGGACCATGGCCTTGCAAGTGGTGAGGACGCCAGCGATTGTGGAAGGTACACCAGATCCGCGAGTCTTTACAACGCTCTCCTCCTCATCGCCTGTGTGAGCAAGACGTTCTTAATCCAGCACTCTTGAGGCAGGCATTAATTCATGATCTGTGCTCATTAGCGTGGTGCACTGCTAAAAATAAACATTCACCCCTCAAAGCTCTCTGTTAGAGACAAAACAATGAGATTTATCGTGAAGATGCACAAGAAAACACTTTTCAGGACCAGTTGCCATTAGTAGATCAACATATGCAGCCTTTAACTAGTTGGTCATGGGGAGGAATGGTTTAGTTTCCCTTCCAATGTAGAACCCCTAACACACTGACGGAAGGGAGTTAGGAAAGAGAGGAGAGGAAAATTATCCCAAAACGAGGTCAAATAGAAACCTTTTTAGGAACAAAGCCAGTTTTTACGCAATGTTTCGTACATATTTAGCCCACATTAAGTTTGGCTATTCAGGTGGTAGGTTGTCAACTAGTACAGAATTTTGCTAGGCTAAGGTCAAGTGCTTGAATGTACGCCTGAACAGCACAGACGCGATCGTTTGGGATAGGCTTGTTTAAATGCAGATTCTAAGGTTGACACGGCAATTACGTTGTTTGTATTAGAACGGCTATTACAGAGACCCATCAGCCATGTTATGGTCGACAGGCAAAGCTACAAAACATGTACTAACTTGTTTTTTCCTAGTTTCACAAAATTCTTTAGAGATCGTTCAGTGGCATTTGAACCACCGCTGCTTTATACGGTTAAAGCTTACGCATTACCACACCCTAGTTTAGTGAGTAGTTAGATTCGGTGAGTGCGTTAATGCAAATAGGAAAGAACAACTTCATTACAATGTCAATGTCGCGAAGCTATGATCTTAAATCTCAAGGAACAAGCGAGAAA
Source organism: Taenia multiceps (assembly GCA_001923025.3). NCBI lineage: Eukaryota > Metazoa > Platyhelminthes > Cestoda > Cyclophyllidea > Taeniidae > Taenia > Taenia multiceps. The sequence continues at coordinate 15,022,213 of CM010312.1, read as the reverse complement.
ATGTGGGACAAGAAACACAACAATATTTTGCATGTAGTGATTGAAGGGAACGTACAGTAGTATTAGTGCTTTCCATCAGTATCGGTCTAACCCTACTCACAGGGGAACATGTGAACCTGTATCTTTTGGACTACATTGAAAGGCTAGGATCACACACTTTTTAATAAGCGATGCCTTTAGCCAACTCACGGGCATAAAGTAAAAAAGGAAGCATATTTATGTTTCGTACACAATTATTATAGATTGTGTGCGGTAATGCAGATGCTTTTAATTAGCGTCGGACTCACCTCTATCGCAGGCAAGCACTTGAAGCCAAATCATTGGAGTGCTTAAGTAGAAAATAGAGAACCCAGGATCTTTTAAATCAACCATCGTCTCGTGCTGGGTACTGACTTCTACAGTCTGAGATTAATTGAACCATTCTATTTGTCCGTCACACATACCTCAAAACCAGATGCTTTGATGTTCCTTTGCTTTGTGTGTGATGGGAGTGATATAATGCACGTCTAAGTTAAGCGAAAGTATTTGTTAACTCTAACTAATGCGTAAGCAGGTACCCGTCCCTTTTTCCATAAGAAAGAACCTGTCAAAGGGAAGGGAGCTACTGTGCCACCTTCTTTCGCTGACTTTTCAGAATATCTTACCGGGTTCGCTGCTTACTGTGAAGAGAAATAGAGCAACGATAGTTGTAAAGGGCCAGGATGTTTAATCTGAAAGTGAAGTGAGTATCCTGGTGAGGCCCTTTTCGGGAAGCAATAGTGGTTGGATGAATGAATCCCACACTACAAAAGGCCCAAGCAGCGAGAAAGTCTTGCCTAGGTGGTCACTGCTGAAGAGCACCTAAGGACGGAAGTTCTGCATCAAAATAATCACAGCTTCAATTCCTGCTTTCATCTCAATTTTAGCCACAGTGAGATCTCGTGACTTGTTCTGCAGCAAAACCGACCAGTAGAAAGGTGTGTTTAGAAATGAAACAGAGAAATTGGTTGGTTCACCCCTGCACGCCAAACTTCTAGGCTAAAATTTGGGATGCCATGTCAATAAAGTTGCTTAAGGCTAACCTAATCTAATTCGTGGCAGTGATTACAAGTTGGTTTGGGATTTCTGATGGCAAAGGTCCGTTTTCATGGTGTTCTTGAGTTGTCGAAAAGGCATTCCAATAGTTTGAATCTCTGTTCTACCGAATTTCGCCATTTTCTGTGGGTACGTTTTTTGCATTTCACCAAAGATAGCTAAGCTGCTTTTTGGACTGCTGAAAGGCCAAAAAACAAACAACTTATACATCTTGTTTTAAAATCTCTAAGGCTCCATGGGCTCAAAGCGCATCAGGATTTATTGGTTTAAAAATAATGGACTAGTTACGTTTGATCAGCGTCGAAATCATTAGTCAAGGGGTGAATGCACATTAATTTTCCTAAAAGGCTTAACAAATGTCAAGCTCAGATTAATTATTGCACTCATAGGCATCACCTTTGCGCTACGCATACCCAAATGTTTGTCAGCAGTAGTAAGTAACACCAGCTGAAGGAATTTCACCTAAAGGAAGTGGTAGTCGGCTTTGCAAAAGCATAAGGACCTTAACCTGGAGAATTCGATTCACTAATGAAATGGAAAGTAGTTTTGGAGGTTGAAGCATTTAAATATGGACAAGTGGGCATCATTCTCTTTTAATTGTACTTCTTTCTCTGTATGGTAGACAAGGCAACAATAACTCCGAATGGCGCTCCGAAGACAAGGTGTACCCTGATCGATGACCTGCACTCAGTAAATTTCTTTGTTCCATACATTAATTCCGTAAAAGCCCTTTAAATTTAATTAATAACTACTTTAAAAATCGGAAAACTTTGTTTTGGCACAGGGACAATGAGCGCCAACTTTGTATCCAAAATGTAACAAGCTAAAAATTTTGCACCTATTCATTGCGTTTATGCAGTTTATGAAGCCATGTGCAGGTTTTGCTGTGAAGTGTGTGAAAAATGGGGCAAAGTAGTTATCAAATATTTGTGAATTGTTTAAAAATCAAACCTACGTAAAGAATCTATAAATGGCATGCAATTTTATTCAACGCGCAAATCTTTTTGATTTGAGAAAGTCGTTACTCCTGTCAAGAATTGCTAAAGGGCAGGAAATCACCGAAATGGAGTTTACTATTTGAGGAGCTAGAATAGGTAACATATAGCAAATGTATTTATAACTCGTATTTTCTCAACGGTAGGCTTTCGGTTCATGTCTTTATGCGTTTCAAGGAAGAAGAAGAGGCAGTGATGTATGTGCGTGTGTACGCAAGCGGGCATGTGCATATGTGTGTATTTATGCAAAGTTTTATTGTACAGCCCCCCTACAACTCCCATCATTTTTCTTTCCTCTCTTTTCGTCTACTTAAAAGGTAGTCACTTAAACTATAAGAAGAAGACAATCGCACCAGCATGGCCTGCCATGATGACGTAGTCGGTAGCAAGGATTCAGTCCTCCATCATTGTCCGATGGAATCCGTGAAACTGTGTTGGTGAGGTCGTTGATGCTGTGGACGGCGCCACGCAACTCCACCGATAGTGTTGGTAAAGAGTCGACTGCACCTGCTGCGCGTCTTCTTTGGATGGCCTTTAAGATGGTGGTAAGCACCGCCAATGACGCGGCGCGCCTTCTCCTTCGTCATCTCTTTTCCCATTCTCCCGTTTTCCTCCCGCTCAGCCCCCTGCTCTCCCTTACTCTCTTGCATAAGCTCCTTCCTCGCCGAACAATCCTATGCCTTCCCCCTTCCCCTCTTCTCAGCGCAAATGTACCTTGCGCCATCCACACTACCGTCTCCTCCTCTTCCTTCTCCTGCCTTCCATTCGCACTTATCTGGAAGGTCGGTTATGCCATGACTCGTGGCTGCAGTGCCAGTGTTGCCTTCCACTTCTGTCGAGTGCAACTTGCACCGCATCAAACGACTTCCAGGCAAGGCGACGATGACGAGTATCTACTAAATTCCGGTGAACTTCGTATTGAATGCTCCTGTCGAGTTATCCTCCTCCTGGTCCCCTTTTTCCACATGATCATCTGTCTGAATGGCCTTATCGCGACAGCAGACCGCTAATGGATGGCTTCTATGGCGACCTGCAAGTGATTGGCGTTAGTAGAGATGTGCGCGAAGTCGAGCACTTACTCACCTCAGCACAGTTGCCGCGATGGCCACCGTAGTCCAGGCTACAGAAACGAAACGAAAACTAAGACCAAAGACGCAACTGAGGAGAAATAAAAGGCAGGCAAAAAGGAAGAGAGCTCTGTCGCACGTTTGTTGGCTAGTTAATGTCACGTCAATCAACTTGAGGAAGTGGGGCAATCGATGGATTCAAGCGATCTGCAGCTTTACTTCTGCACCGAAACCCCCCTATATGTGTGATGGAAGAACGGAAGGAGAAAGACTTCGGTGTAAAACAATTGGCCAGCGTGTTTCAAACCAGTTGCGGAAAGCGGTCCCCATGTACAACGCAGCCAATTATTTGTGTTTTTTCACTCAAGTTTAATTCGTTTTGTACTAGTTATGTGGTCTCTCACTGACAGACTCCTGGTTTTGTAATTATGCCTTCCAAACAAGTGCAGAGGGAGAGGCGGTAATGTATGCATGCATGTATGCGTGTATGCATGAGACTTGGAATAGCAGTGGCAGCGGAAGAGTTTTGAAAGAAAAAGGTGAATTGGTTGCACGTGTGTGTCGTAAATGTGTGGCGGTGAATGTGAAAGCACAAGATGATAAGAGAAAAGTAGTTGTTTGAGCAGATGATTGTTTTACTTGTGAAGGAAGATAGGGAGGAACATGAATAAGCATTGAACAGTAGATAACACATAAAATGTTTGACCGTATGAAAAAAAGCTGGTAAAGCAAGATTGTTAACCAATGAATAATAATGGTCGATTTGGTGAGATGTAAAGAATTTGTTAATATATGCCTATGTATGAGGATTCAGGGGATAAGGTTATAATAGTGTAAGCCAAGCATGGTGTATTTGGAAAAGAGCGCAATAAATCCTTCTTACTAATGTTTCTTAGTTTATTTGGAAAGAGTTATGGAAAGGAAATTAATATGGAATGCTCTATGATTAATGGGAGTAGGTGAATAAAAGAATTACGGGGACGAGTAAAAGGAGGTTGTCTATTGATAAACGGATATGGTAAGAAAGAGAGGGAAGGCAGAATGGAGGCAGGGAGGGAGCGATTGAGCAGTAGCAGTAGGTTAGGTAGGCGTGGAGGTGCAGGCAAGTTGAACGCATAGGTAAAAGTGAGCGCCCTCCAAGGCTTAGATATTGTATCATCCGGCTTACAAATGAGGTCTAACCACTTTTGGGAGTATCACTATGCAAAATAACTCCCTCTGCGTTTGCATTATTATGAGATCTGACCTTGAGTTGAGTATTAACCCCACCAAAAGAGCACCAATACAGCGTCTGACCTTAGAATGTTGCCTGACTTTATTTGAAATTACATTATTGCTTCATCTGACATTGGAATAAGGTTGTTTGCAAACCTGCGGTGCACCAATGTGTAATCTGACCTACAAATAAGTTGCAACCCCTATCCCATAGTGCACTGACACGTAATCTGACGTTGGAAAGAGGTGCAGCCTCACAAAAAAAGCACAAATGCCCAAAATCTGACATTGTCTCCTGGCCTCTTACGCCACCTAAATCGGTATGCAGGGCCGCAAATTGGTGTAATTTGTCCTTGGAGTCGATACGGCTCTCTATCTAGCCTTGATTCTGACGTCAATTTGACATGAACTTTATCTGGATTGGTATGCAGGGCCGCGAGGTGACGTTATTTCGCCTTTGAATCAAAGTTAGCCTCTTTGCAGTCTCGATTCTGCAATCACTGCAAGCTGTTTAGGCGCATTCGTCTGCTCGTGCTAATAACTGAAGTAGACTGATTGCCTCTCAAAGCAGATGGTTGGATGGTGACACTTGCTGTTTCGGTTTGCTGCCTTCGTCCACCACTTGGCCTCTTCTTCTTGCTCATGTTCAGGCTATTCAGTCCTGAGGCTCTGCGGAGTCATATGCAATCATTTTGCTTCTCTGTGTGTTTTGCGTAGTGTTACGGATAAAACCGACGAGGGTGGCAGGTTGCTGAGGTGGACGTGCGCGCGTTAATTGAATCTTTGGATGTCAGTGCAGATGTGAAGCTGCAGAATGCTTCAAAATGCAGGCCTAGTGTCCAACCCAATAAGTCTGTTGTTTGTTCTATCCTCACCGAAACTCCCATAATTATATTGCTTGCGCTATAAGTGCCCCCTTAACCATCATACACGTCTTCCTGCCATACTAAACAGTGCCGACTCCTCACCGAAGTCATTAGGGTAACAATTTAATTTTATTCGCATTTTTACTTCTTTGTCATTCTCAGGACGCAGAACTTCTTTATTGTTATAATTTTTCTTTACCTTCTTCCTCGTTTTCTTCTTTTTATTTTCTTCCAAAGCACCTCTTCCTTTTTAAGTGTTAAATTCATCCCCACCACTTTCAGTTATTCTCTAGCCTCGTTCTTTCCTTTAGCTCTTTACCCATTCATTCAGGCATTTAGTAATTTATCATCCATTTGTTTCCCGCTGAAGAAATCTGCTGCGCTAACATCACCACCGTCTAACAGCTCAAGACCCTCTCCCACAAACCTCTCAATGTAATCACCCTATTCCGGAAGCACCAAATAATTTCAAATAGGCTGCTGTATTTTTCATTTGAACAACACCCGTGGCCTCAGCATGTCTTCTTTCCCATTTCCTCTTCCCGCCACATACATGCGACACACACACAAACTTTGTTTACCATTTTTTTCCATCTTGCTATCATGCATTGCAAGCGCAAAATGACAGCCGCGCACTTTCAAACGCTCAAGCAATAGATTGACCCACTTCCTCAAGTCACTTGACGAGCGAACGTACGTGCGATGCAGCTCTCATTTTGCTTGCGCACCTTCATTCCTCCCATCCGGTTGCGTCTTCGATTGTCGTATGCGCTTCTTTTTCGTCGCCTGGACTGCAGTAGACATCGCGGTAATTGTCTCAAGAAGAGGTAGACGCTCGACTTCGCACACACTTCTGCTAACGCCAATCATCTGATGGAGCAAATATCAGAATGGTGGGAGGTCATGACGGGGGCGAGATTCTCCTCCATCGCTGGAAGGTATGGGCACCATGCTTGCCGACTAATTGCTCCACCAAATGGCAACGACAGTGCTAAATAAAACTCGTCGAAGTCAGGCTTCACAACGCATGCGGCAAGAAGGAGAAGAGGAAAGAGAAGTAAAGTTAAGCTTGTGGTACACTGCCAATCGCATTCACCAAATTGGACTTCACTCATCCTTATCCGTCACCATTGCGATACACAGCCACTGACACAATGCCAAAACATGGTTGCATAATCAGGTAAAGTTCTGTCCCAGTTAAATGATAAATGAATGATCAAGTGTGACTAATTGGGGAAAGGAGAGCCTACTAGTGGTCAAGTAAGGAGTGGCAACCAGGTGCTTATCGACATTAAAAGGCTTCCTAATACATTTGACCACACCAATCAAAGTGCACCGTCACTACACTTCAAAAAACATTCACCAATTGAGAAAAAGCTTGCTTAGTCCCCAGAAGCATGTTGCAGCGAAAAATAAACGTGACTGGCCATTGCAGAAGAAAGAGGAGGGTGCATCTTCACAGTCGTTCCATTTAGCCTTGACGCCTACTCTAGCAAAAACAACCGGTGATACACAAGTAGGGTTGCAGGGTTAGAACTCTTCTCAATGATTCCAACGGCAACATTTATCCCAATCCGTCAGGATTAAAATAGCAGGTCAGCTGACAACCTGCCAAAGCAATCCTAACTAAACAGTTGCAATCAGGCGCCGCCGCAACGGCTTCAACATGGGGGCGGAAGAGAAGGCAAAAATTGCAAAAATCGCAAAAATTGCTTCCCGTATTTTTGTCATGCCCAGGTGGCAATCTTGTTCAGGAGAATTGCAACCTAACTCTTTGAGCAACTTTTCATCATTGACATTACTTTCGTTTTCAAATGACAGACGCTTTCCCATATGGGTGTCATTGCAAACCTTCGGTCTAAAGCTGAACATTTTGACGATGTGTGGATTTATTAGGTTAAAACGTGGTCTTAAACGAGGCCAACTTGCTTGCTGAATTTTGAGCAAGAGGAGGAAAACCCACCGAGATTGTGATCGTGCAGGAACATGGGTCTCTGCATTGTCAGGTTTGCGATTGTTTCTATTGCTGGAGCGATGCACCCTGTGATGCACGTGTCCGATGCGCTGGAACATCTTGTAGAAGACTGCGCCTGCAATCAGGCTGCACTCCACTCCACAAGGAATAAGTGGCGTACAACTGTTGCGGCTTGAGAATGGCAATGAACTGGAATCGCAAATAAAATCAAAATGATACTCTGGTAAATTCAGCAGGAAGTTTCCACTGTTAGCACGACGAGAAAACGTGTGCGATTTTTGAATATGTTTTTTGGAAATAACTTGTGTTCTAATTTTGAAAAGGAAGGGATCAAAACATGGGATTAGTTTCTACGCTTGCTTTTGAATAAATCTCTGGCTTCAGTTTTTCGCTAAGATATCTTTTTGCCTATGGAAGGTTCGGAAGGCTTCGGTGTGAAACAATTCGGCAGTACTTCGGAAGCATCCTAGGTCTTACGAATGAATATGCTTATTTTTATCGAGGTTTATTTTGCATTGCGCTATTTGTGTGGGAGGAAGTCATACCGTAGCATACTACAGCCACACTTATGATTGTCTTTCAAAACTCAAAAAGCAGTACTTGAAGGCCTTCGTAGACGCTTACAGCTAAGGCCAATGCCACCTGCTGGCACTGTTATTAGTGGTGATAGGACTTGTCCTTGACACGTGTGCCAGCAGTCAGGTCACGTTGCAAGACCGAATTATGAAACCACCTATGCTTATGACAGCTACTTTGAAAAGAACTAGAGAACCTGCTTTGTGGCTTTGATTCAAGTGCCGTCAACACGCTCAAGCACCGGTTTCCTATAGGTAACGCAGATATCAAGGGACGCGGATGGCCCGCCTGATTATTCAGTGCATAGCATTGAGCGATACGCAGCGACGGTCATTATTATATCTCTGCCACCAACATTGTTTGACTTCAAGTTGTCTTCTGCACGATGACAATTTAACAGGCGAACCACCCTTGAAATAGAATAGTAGAGAATGATGATTGCACATCCCAACCAAAATGAAAACGGAATGTTTTACATCACAAATCAGTTGTGTTTCATTTTAAGAGAATTCTGGATGACCTTGGATTTCGTTGCTTCATGCATTTTCTAACGATTACTGCTTCTCTTCATGCTAGAATTACCTCCAAAAGGGGGCTTCGGCAGGCGTAACTCTGCGAGTTGAGCAGAGTAGCTGCTGTCCTTTTATGCAGTTGTCTTCCTGCCTTTACTGATTTTATTTTTGGGTCTCTTGTTCTACTCAATGCTACCCTACGTTGGCCTTCCTCCACTGGTCCTTGTTCATTGGGGACAGAATTATCCACACCAGATGCATCCGAATGGGATACCGATGCAGTAACCAAAATGCAATGGAAGGTCTTCCTAGCCAAGCGCTCATGTAAACCGTATTTCGTCATGGACAAGTCACCTTAGTAGCAACCGTCTTGGCAGAATTTCGTTGGGGAAGTGCTTTATAATATGGCAATGCAGAGAATCACTGCATATGTATCGGCACGCAGTGGCATTAAAGTCACGCTGCTGCGTGCACATTTATGCTGCGAATGCCACCAGGTCTTTAATTTGTGGGTGGTTCGTTGCCAGTTATGTTGTGTCAAGTAATAGGCACGTTGTGTGTTCTATGCTTAATTCATTTCCCATTTCATTTTTAAAAGGTCGGCTCGTCCTCAACACCTTATTGCGGCAAATCCATACCGATGCTTACATTTTCTAAACACAAGCAACCACTCCCCTTGCCTCCCTTCGACGTATATGCATTGAAATTTCACTAGACTTACGCACATTGCAATTCTATTTGATACAGGCACTTGTCAAATGAAAAGCTGTGCATTTCTACTCACTGAGTGTTCGAATTCGCATGATCCATAGTGTTTAGTGTCAAATTTTATTGCTATTTAAATTCTTAACGATTGATGTTTGCGACATTTGAAGAACAAATACGCCACTAAAACAATGTCAACACTATGGATGGATTCTTTTTGTTTTCGCCGCACAAAATGCGCTAAGCGCACACGTCGTTGAAGCATGGTAACTAGATTCAAATAAAGTTTATTCAAAATCTGCGAAAATTACTGTGTTGTAGATCGTGCATTCCAAGGATAAATCGGAATCATTTGCCATGAACTCTTAGGAAATTTTGAAGATTGAATGAAAGTTATATGCCTCTATAAGTCGAGTGGCTATAACACACTTTCTTAAGTCATAAGTACTATCAAGTTCCTCAACTTCTGATCGCATTGTTAAGCTTGCTGACCAGAACTGCGCGCCAGCTTGTGCCACGGCGAAGCCATCCACAAAACCTGTGAAGGATGCCTAACATAGCTGTTTTGGTAAACACATGTCCTGTGTCAATAATGCAAATGGCTTGCTTATCAGAATGCCTTGCATCAAACCTGCTCAGAAAATCGTGTCGTCGTAGCATTTGAAGACGATTCATTTACAACTCAGCAAATGTTTTGCGTTTCCGTTTTAAGTAAAGTTTGGCAGTCAATCTTGCCAAGCATTATTGCGTGCAATCGACCTGTCATCAGCAGCATCAGGGAGGCGAATAACGAGTCAAAATTGGTTTGCTTCGGCCATCTTAAGGCCCAAAATTAGGACTTGATTAATACAAATGTCTTGATTTCTTGGAGTCGCGAAACTCTCCACGTTTAGATGACTTGTATTGAAACTTAGCTTGCATTTATGAAGGACGTGCAGCAGCTCTACGGGGCGATTGGCGTCTCCATTGACGAGCAGGAATCCATCATCGGAACCAGTGGGATGACAAATAATGTTTACCTGCGCTTCTAAATCGGCTTCACTGCGCATGTAGACTTCCTGTTGACTGCTAGCATCTTCGACATTTTTGGTAACAGTGGCACTTATCTGAAGGTCCATAAGAACTTTTCATTAGTAACAGAGAAGCTGCTAGCTGGATATTCGAAAGAGCCGCATTGATACTTAGTACGCAGTTTTGTTGTCTTTGTCATGACGTATGCAGGGATGCTTAGCGCAAGTGAACACCACAGGCTCCACATAAAAAACGCACTTGGTGCAAGGCTCCTTTAAATTGATTATCAAGCTCTAGTATAAGCCACTGACCTTTACTTTACGGTCTACAATTCCCAAAATCAATGCTTTACATTTTTACCTTTCCCTTGGAAAAAGGTTTGGCTAATTAACAAAACGTTTAGTCATGCGGAAGACCAATGTGTGCGCAGATGATATGCATTCAAACAGCCGCAGTCGTGGTAATTACTGCTTGTAGATTTAACGTTGCAGTCATGCCGCCTGCCTAAAATTCAATTCATTAAAGAAAACACCAGTTGCTTCCAGTTTATTCAGTTTACTTAGTCTCCACTCTCCACCTCTCCTTCCACCTCCACTAAGTCCTCTTCTCCCTTGAGGAGACAACCATTTCTTTAGCCCATTCTACTCGCGCAGTGTAGGGCGAAAAGCACCATCTGTTGGTCGGAAGGCAAACGAAGCGTCTTCGTGGACTGCTGGATATAATCTTGTACTACTCTGAATGAAGGATTCGATTGGTTAAAGGCATGTGATTGTATAGATGGGCACCGCCTTCGCCAAATCAGTTAGACTATGGCACCTTTAAGGGGAACAGGAAAAATGCAAACAAGTTTAAGGACAGGCAAGCATGGTCCCCTATGTTTGGTCTATAGCTGTAACTGCAACTGTGGCCCCAAATTAATTTTTTGTTCGCTAGCATGTAAACTTGCGAGTTGGACTAATGCAATGTCCCATTCGATTTCCTTACATTTACTTGGTAAGGTAATTCCACTTAAGACGTCGGTCATTACATTAAACCATGGAGTGATTAAGGTATTCGGCACATGCAATTCTATGCATTCGTCATTTGTCCAAAAGACTTAAGCATACTACGCTCTATGATCAACAAATGCTGTGGTAAAATATTGGTGAGGCGTAGGGTAGACCAGGACTGGCTTAAAGATATGTGCGACCACAAGTAATAAAGAAATGAGTGTAAATCATTTCAGCAAGTTTTATCTCGTCATTGGCCCGGTTTTCGCAATGTTTCTGGTGCAGTGGATAGATGAAATGCTTAATTGCATTCAAGCCCCTCTCCCTATTTCCATAGCATAGCAGCAAAATTATACAGTCATCATCAACGCAGCCCCTTTGGATAACCAGCCATCAGCTTCCATAAGTATGATGAGGTGTTCTTGCGGGTTTCCAGATCAATGTAGGAATCATCAGAACTGCCGAATAAACTTACGCTCAGCAGTGGTTCTACTTTCACGTTGAAGCAAATTAGGTTCGGAGGGAGGCATTCATCGCCATCTCGTTGTTTTCGATGATGGATCCTGCTCATAACTGGAGGCGTCAACTGTCCTATGCAGCTGCTGGGCGTACTTCATAAATGTTCGTACGGTTGCCGAACATGCCATCAGTATGGGTTTAATGAAATCGGATGCCAAAACTGGTTCAGGTCCCACTCCACATTCAGTGATCCACTTTTGCCACGTTAGTCTCCCTTGTGATGCTGCCGACGTAACGCAAAAGTTGGATATTTGGAACACTAAGACCTGTCGATGATGCCTATTGATACAAAGGGAAATTGACCTCTAGAATGCACCTAAGAAGAGAATGTTGAGAACTGGGCAACTGAGACAACATGATTTAACATATGATCTGAATGAAGGTGATTTGAATAATCTACCTTTGCAATTAACTTTGCCACCTTCTCCCATTAATTAGTGCAGTGCATTTGCGACAAAACGCGTTCCACATTTTGAACAAACAGCCCAATCTGCCAGTGTATATCTATGCCTTGAATTCGATAATTGAATACCTGTTTTAACAGATTAAGCACCCATTGTATGACTAATAGCCTTCATTCCTCTGACCGTAGGTAGGTGAGACGCCCTTCTGGTTGGTAGGAGTAACACACCAATCACAAGACGCTATGCAGTCACGCGAAATCCCTCTCATGCAGGTAAGTGGCAACCAGCCACTATACACAAGTTTTCAAACATCTGTAGCCAACATAATTAAGTCGTTCCATTTTTCTAGACTGCAGCAGGACAGCTTTCATATACACTAAAGAATTTATATTTAAGGACGAATTGGGGATGTCATGTGCGCATAGGGAAGTCCACCAGACAAAACAAGTTAATGCGTACCCTTGATCCAAAAATGAGACTCGAAGCACATTTCATGCCTTTGATTTCTACTGTGGTCACATATAACATGAATTGTGCGAATTTGTATGCTATCAAAATTATGTGGATGAATCGACTCGTCCACTTTGAAAATCTAAACCTACACTTTGAGTAAAGAAATAAGTGCTGAACGTCTCATTGCTGTCAATCCTTGCATAAGAATTTGGTTGATGACTGCGTAAATTGAAATTAATGCCAATGCACATCCATTAGGTAAAAGGGATGGGAAGACGGAGAGCCAATTTTAGGAACTACAGCATCGATATGACACTAAGGTTTGGTGAACAGAACAATTGACGCCGCAGTATTGAAAACCGAGATGAGATAAACAAAACTTGCGGTTCTTTGATTATTCGGTGCAATGAAGCCGCAGCGACATCCGTTGTTGCATCTGAGGGATAGTTCGGTTTTTTACACGCGCAGGAACGTAGCAACTTAACCACAAGGCCGTGGAAGGCCAATCCGCTTTCGCTAGCATTTTGATTGGCCGAACAAGGCGTCTTTGCACGTCGCGATTCTGCCATATCGGTGACTGGCAAAGGTGGCCTACCTTAAGGAGGGTTCGCGTCTGTTATGATTTTGCAAGGCGCACGCTGGGACATTGTGGTTAACTGACTTCATTCCCAAACATGCGGAACCAAATTTTCTGTAGTAGTTCAGCACGGGTATTGCATTGGCTACGATTTATTTTATTTCTCTTGAACAACAGTTGCTTCGTCTTCCAGTTTCGAGCTGATGCCTATCCAAGGCAGGTTATTGTCGATCGCGATGACTGATTTCACCAGAAATCGGTACTGCAACAAAATTTACTTAACGCAAAACAAAGAAGCATTTTCCCGGTATACTTTCGTAGTTACGATGAGATTCGATGAGTAATTGGCTCTACGAAATTTGTATGAAGTCAGGTTGATGCATGTCATTAAACGAGGTTCAGTAACAGACATCTTATTTTGCCACACGGGTTATCGCTACTACCCGGACAAGGCAGGAACACAGCCATAAGCATAGGAGGTCTGGTTAGAATAGGGGACCTAGCCATTATAATTGACGATAGCGCATGCGCGGACGGCTGGTGTCTGAGTCATGGTTGGCTGACTATACCTGTATCGCGTGGTCCACAGCTTGGGGCTGTGGCCGCATGGACTGATCGCTAGAGGCATGCCACCTATAAGCGTAGGGTCATGACCACTGCCATAATCCTTTCAGTCATACATTGCTAGATGTGCAAAAAGATGACAGCCTAATGAGTTGCTCATGATCAGTACAGCATCATTGCCAGCCAGCAAAATCTGATAAATCCTCCACGTCACACATGTGTGACGCAGGAATTTGAGTGGGGTAATCAGGGTATTACATGTGGTGCTGGTAGGGTTGACGGCAATCGCGGATTTTAATTGTGGCGCGTTTAAAAATATGACATAAAATGCAAGCATTTTAGTCTTCTTCTTTGCTGAAATCAATGGCATGTTGCTGGCCCCCTAGATGCCCATCATATCCCAATAGAGTAGTCGGCTTCCTCCACCCATCGCCTCCTTATGGACTTAACACTTTGATTCGGCTGACTTTAATGGGCGACTAGGAGGCTGGCAAGGATCGTTAAATCGGCAGATTGATAGACGCGTTGTGGGGAGGATGCGATAAGTGCTTTTAAATAATATAACCTGGATGTTTTACCTTTGTGTGGCCTTTGAAAGTTGTAGGCTTTATAGCTTGAAATGATTTTTACAGCACAGATTGAGTCCTTTGCCTTTAAGGCTAGGATGTTCTCAGTCTGTCCTAATTACAGCACCTCATTTCCATGCCACCACACTCAAGTGGCTATTCGTTCACTACTTCTACTTCCAATTGTGGAACCCACAGAGACTCAAGAGGAGTGTTTAAAAATTTATTACAACATGTTCCACGTAAAATTTGTTCCAATCAATCAAAGGTACGCCGGTGAGGGAAATAGACAGTAATGCGATCTCTGATTCACCACCGTTCGTTTCACCCACTCTCTCCATAGAGCCTCTGCAAATTTCACGACCGGTTCTTTTGAAGCATAGAGAAGCTGGATAGTACTGATCTTGTCTTCCAGGTGTGACTGCAATCTGCAGTGAATTGGGTGATCTCGCACTTGAATAAGAATTCGTGACTCCTAGTGACCACTTTACGTGCGGCAAACCGCATTATGTGTTCAGGTTACTACCATCGGTGCAATAAAATGATCACATCTTCGATTGCTTACGTGCCTTTTAGGCAGCAACTCGGGATACGGTCAGTAAAAACTGCCCTTTACGGATGAAGCTGGTGCTGAAGGATTGAAAATGTGCTTTGTTTGATGCGTATTGCAAAAGCAGGCACATTCCAAATGCATCAGCTTGTCTACTCAAACTTAGTGGTTTTGTAGCCGTACTGAAAAGAATCAAGTAGTGGCTCTCGAGGGAAAAGCAAAAATCGAAACCTACGAAATAATGCTCTTAATAGCATGGGAGACGGCAAATGAACTTAGAAATGGGGGGTTTCGAGGCGCCCTTGCGTTAACCAAGGCGATGCTTGAAATTGTGACGATGATGGTGATGGGAAAATAGTCAAATAAACCCGTTGGGCGACTACGTACATCTCCTCAAGCGTGCTTTCTGGTAGGACAGAACAGAAATCGACAAGTGTATTAAACTTTTTGGCAGTAGAAGCCCAACCCAAGTTTCGAGTCCTAATACTAAGCATGTGTCCATCCCCTTGCAGCCGAATCAGACTGTTTCTTATTGTTTTAGTCTCACTTCGTTGCATAAAGCATCTTCTCTAGGGAAGTGTATGAGAGGAGGCATAAAGTACATTTTTCTTCCCCCCATGACATTTTGCTAACAAATTTGCGTGTTACCAAATATTGTTAGTTTAAAGACCATACATACCTATGCAATATCCTTTTTATATTAGTAACAAATACCTTAGAGCTGGCCCTTACTGAATCCACTTACTTGACAAAAGCGATCCCGCAGACGGGTTTTCCACACATTTGTTCAAACATTCGAAAAGTCGCGTTCTTGCTTAGCCTTTTCAAAATGCGCTCTGGGATGTGCTGGTAATCACTAAAAGTTCGTTGTCAATCAGTCTATCTTTCATCGCCTTAACCGCGATGGTTTAGTGTGAAGTCACTCTTCTGGTTCGCCTACGCGGTAAAGAAAGAGGTCTAGGTGGACAGGTGGATGTGCGCTTGCAGTCATGGATGTCAGAAGTAGGTTTCAAGTCCTTGCTGTATACCCACGGCAATTCTGCAATTCGTCGCCCTGGCTGCTCGTTTATTACCACGCGTCACAACCTTACGTTGCAGGTGCAATGCAGGCCTACTCCGCGTAAACTGAGGGCGAATTTGCATCTTCACTTACAGTCGCATTTGCCACTCTAGCGCATACTACCGAGGACGAAAATTCCCACTTGCAATGAAAATTAAGAGAAATCAAGTCAACGAAAGGTGAAAGGGTGTAGCTTTTCTGAAAGTGACAACTGCCCTGGTTTATTTTTCGATTTAGCGTCTTCCTACTTATATCCGTGTGCATCCCAATATAGGAGCATTTAACGCTAAGAGAGCTATCGGTACGATAGCACAACTAGAATGCAAATTTTAATACTTTTATGCTAACAAATATTTTCTTTCAGGAGAAAGTGTTGTGCTAATCTTTCGTATGATGGTTTTTCGCATGCACTCCAGCAAAAGAATAGGTTATGCTTTGAAGGTGTAAATCATGGGCCTGAACATGTAAAAGCTCATTCTACAAAGAAGAGCCACCGATAAAGGATTTTCAGTGGCATTTGGCCCTTGATTACTCCCATCGAGGCGTTTATATCCGTTCGATGGCGTTTAATCCGGGAATACGTGGTGTATTACCGCAACGCGCTTGGAGTACATATAACCAGGAGCAGATTTGATGCCTCCACTGCCTACACATGTTACTACAGTTGGCTGGTACGCAGATGCGGAATACATTGCTGACGTCTGGAGAACTCAGGTCCATGGTTAGCAATGAGGATTCACCACTTCCTCATAGTGACCTAACTGCGACAACAGGCGGCTCATCTCACATTCTATTCAGAAGTTTAATAAAATGAAGCAGGATAACTTTTACTGAGGAAGAGAAGTCCGTTAAAACCAACTACAAGCGACGTATCCAAGAAGTTCGGTGTTTTGGATGTCGCCAGCGTTATAAGTCCACCCAATTAGTCGCAAAGCCTAAGATCCAGACGTTAGAGGGTGAGGTTAAGGACCTCTCGATTCAAAGAAATCAAGACAATCAATTTGTGCACATTTGATACGTCACTGGTGGCACTATGGTCAAGTAAAAGAACGATTTAGCGGACAGGACCAGTAAAGGTAAGATGCAGTGTGGGCTGTCAACATCACTCCAAAGCCTGGGATTGCAATGCAAAAGACGCTCAAAGCTAACTTTTGAGGGAGAAAGAAAGGAATGTCCAGCCTCGACAGCTGCTGGAAAAGTAGGGCACAATAAGTCACCTCATCATTTCCTGAGATGAATATGGAGCCCTACTTGAGCATTGCTAGTAGCAAAGAGAATAAAGCTAAAACTACCACAGCGAAGCATAAACACGACGGTCAGTGAGGTGGCAGGTCAAGCATTCCTAGACTCTAGGAATTTCAATTCCATTTGGAAACGAATTCACGCTGAGCACCGATGATGACGTGAATAAACGACGTGGTGAAACCGCTATGACGCTCATTCTTCACTAGGCCAAAGCTGGCTTCCCAATATTTCTCAAGAAAGCAAGGAAAGTAAAGTGAAAAGGCACAAAGGGCAACGACTAATCAGGGAAAAAGTGAGTCATCTACTGCTCGAAATTTCCTTTAATCCTCGAGAATTTCGCAGGTTGGGACTATTTAACTACATATCGTACCGCAGTTACGGCTATCTGCTTACCCACCTCAGTTCTACGCTGATCTAATTTTCTTTGATACCCAACCACAGTTCCCTGCATTTCTCACTTACCTTCATCTTTCCCCCAGATCTTTCCAATTATCAAGGCCCATTCATTTCAAACCAAACGACCCACCCGTCTGCATCTGTCCCCCGAGACTATTGGTCCCCGTCACTCCCTACCACTGCATTCATCCAACCATCTATTTCCCTTTATTCTGTAACCAATTCACCACATACTCCAGTGCGTCCTCGGTTCCAGTTCCATCCACTTCGAAGCCTATTTCGCGTTATATATGCCTCGGTTCTTCTGCAAATTTCCGATTTCTGCAGTTCAAAAGCCCAAACCTGCACCTCTCTAACCCAGTACGCATGCTCGATTCTGGCTCCCATCACATATTTACCCGATACACTACCTATTTCCCTCCACTCCATCTAGTTCCCGAACTGCTCTTATTCGAGAACATAACTGTCCCTCAAGGCTCATCCATATATCTGGCTCTGATACTACCAAGTTTTTGCATCTCACCACTCCAGAGCCTTTATTTCTCCCAGCTTTCTAGTTTCTATCACCCCATAATCTACCTCTCCGCCTATATTTATAAGTCTCCTCCTAAAAATGAAGCTCCTTTCACTTCAGAACACCTTTACGCACATATTCATCTCAGCTTCTCCACAGCCTCCTATCCTCCATCACCTCATATCTAAACTCACTGCACATCTTGTAACAATCGCTTCCTAATTTGTAGTTCCCACTACTGGAAAATCCTATTTTACGTCCGATCCGCTGCGTACCATCCCAGCTGCCCACCCCTATCTCCACAAGTCAACTTCAATTCCTTACACCATTCTTGGTCCCATCACGGCAGAAATAAACTAACAATTTATCCGTCCAACTTGCAATCCAATTAACCACCTCCAATATTCCAAAACCCGTTTGTTCAACTATATGCCACAGTTCCTTCGAGGTATCTAGTTCTCATCACTCCAGAACCTAACCTTCGTCGCCAAACCCTTCCATTCCAGCGTCTGACGTTTGCTCACTCACACAAGTTGGGTGGGAGGGTGGAGGCTGGGGATGGGAGTCAAATGTAAAACAAACAAATGTCTTGAGAGGTACATTGGGGACTAGGGAGACATGGATACAGCTATAAACAGCCATAAACTAAACACCAACTGAGTTAACAGATAAATAATAGAAAAGTCAAAACGCAAAAAAGTTGTCATTCGTCTGACCCCAATGCTTCGCATGAGACGTTAACGTATTCCCGCTGACTGTGAGGTGGGTTCTAAAATGCTGCCTTACCTTCGGTAATCACGTCGTGGTCACCCACCCCCTGACATGAGGAATAAATGAATGGCGAATTCACCACAAGTGCATCGCACACGCAGATATGGCCACCACAGGGGTCCGCAACAAGTCCGATCGGTATGATGACTAATAGGTGGGGGAGGAGGGGAGACTGAGTAAGCAGCTTAATTAAACCGGAAGTTATACGCAAAGAAAAGCATTTACGATAGAGGTTGGCTATTTCTTTCCGGATAGGTGCGTTTCTCACTAATAGGACGGGTGGTATATTCCTCCTTTGCAAATAGAAAGAAGTGGTTCTCTGGTCGCCCCTTGCCAAAAGCATTGCGGAACATTTGGCCAAATAGCTCGCACCAACGACTAGTTCCAATCACTCCTACCATATCGCTGTAGCTTGAAGGAACATCAAGCATCTGCAAGCTAGACGGGACAATATTCTGGAAAAGCCAATATCAGAGTAGCTTATTCAGAAGAAAATAGGGCATTCTTCTGTTAAAACAACCACAAGGCATGGGGTAGCTGTGACGACAAATGTCCTGACTGGTCAGAATCATGGGACATGTGATTGTCGAGCAATTCAGAGGAGCGAACACATGGAGGAATTTTGATGGCTTACTGGTAACTCAACCTTGCAGTCAACTCTGCTCTCTTTGTCCAGGCCTTTTACTGCTTTAGTGGACGCAGATCGCATTCCGTTATGAAAAGGACATCATTGAGCGCATAACCGCATATCATTTATTCCGAGAATCTTACACAGTAACATATCCTTCTTACGTACCATGGTTTCGAGGTCCATATCAAGAGGTGTTGGTGGATTGAACTATCATTTTCTAACGGTTTGAGTAGAAGGCACATCAGTACTGTCAATATTCACCTTTTGACACCGTGCTGAGGTGATGTTACCAGGGAAATGCCAATGTCCTGCTGCTAGTGACCATATTTATTGATGGAGAAGGAATCATCACAAGCATACGACGCAATGCCCAAGAGAATCATCTCAACTGGTACTCAAAGGGAATCCTTAAAAAGCAGCATTCAGAACTTAACGAGCACTGCAGAACAGTGAACACAGCAAGGGACTACACAATAATAACCTCACATTTCCCAGGCAAACTTTGCCACCCGTGCTTCCACTTAAAAGCCAAATTAAAGGCGCTCACACAATCTGGTCTAGTGATACAGCCACCCAGAACGACTCCCATGGCAAAATAATGAAGTGATACATATAGGCGATTATTCAAGTAGGCAGTAGTCCAGTATCAAAAGGGGCCTCTGCACATTATTGGCATAGTATTTCTCAATTACCATCAATGTTAAAAGCGTATTGCAAAGTTACATCATGGAACGCCCCTCGGTAGGTAGTAATTGGACGCTTTAAAGTCGCCTACAATTACACCTATATTCGCACTGCGTTTGAAACACCCAATTACGAAATGCTGAGGACGGATCTCGTGAGATGGAGCAAAACATCCTCTTGCAAATAATCAAAGACTGCCCTAAGCTATGCTCCACTAGAGCAGTGGGTGACATGTCAAAGAAACCCAAAGCACTGCAAACAAGGGTAAGACTTCTAAAATATGCTAAGGAACAAAGGTCTAGTCAAAGGATCACGAAGCCGATTCAAACAGTGCAGGTTGGGACTCAACGCTTCCCATTGACTAGATTTAAGACATTCCGTTTTTCCCCTTTGATGGCCTATCCGTGATAATGACGGCGATCAAAAGAATGATGTTGGTGAACAGGACCTGGGTTCCAGTAAATCCCCTCCAAAGAAAATGAAATGCAACACGCAAAATAGCAGCTGCGGAACCACTGTTTTGTGCATTCAAAACGAAGGTCTTTCTAACGAGACCATTCATCATGACACCACAAAAGTCCATTCCTTAAATAATGACGCTGTTTGCGTTTGATTTCTTCCGCTGGTTTAAATACTGCTCAAAAACGTGAACCTGCAATAACCCGGCACCAGCTTTCCAGCTTTATCCGTAAACATCTCCTTGGCACCACACGATTTGGTACAACTCCAGTTACCATGAACTGCTAGACGGCATGTCAAACCTGCATGACATAACAACTAGAGTCATAAGGTGCACGGAAGCCTTTTTTGACAATGAAAAATGCAATCAGAAAGACCATCAGAATCAAGGAAAATGACACTCACATAATTAAATCGCTGACCCTGGATTCCAGGTGAGCCAATTCAGACGCAATTATGGGGAGTGGACAGACATACTGAGCCTCCCAAACATTAGCGGCAAATGTATGTTCTGCCACAGAAATCGCCGAATCGCCACGTTGAATGCTGTTGTTGGAGAATGTATCCTTGGCGAGGGCACTAGACACCTCAGCCCTCACGAAGTTCTCTGGAGGGCAGGAAATATCTATTGATTGGCCAACAGGAAAGCAACGCGAGCACAAACTCTTGCTAGAATGCGCTTGTCCCAAAACAATTCAAAGCCACCTGGTAGACGGACTGTGGAAATTTGGACTTCGTAGTTTCGGCAACTTCTTGAAAATCCTTCATGTTCCTGAGTGTCATACGCATAAAATTAGACCTCGAAAATATTTGAAAGTGTCATTTAAGTGTTGAACTAGTGCATACACCCTTGGCATTTACTGCTTTGCAACTAGATCACACGAGGTGCTGAAACGAAAGGCTGGCTAATTACACGACGAAACAATGACCTTGAGGACAAAAGTTGGTTTGATTTTCAAAGCCGCTAGCCTAAATAGAATTGTCATTTTAATTATTGAACAAGGCAGCTATATAAAAAATAAGAAATTATAATTAGTAAAATTTTTCGTACATTCTTAGCACATTTATTAAAAGCATTCATCATTTTGAACATACTACTTGACCATTTGCTATGCACTCTAGTTGCAACAATGTAGTTTTTGCTATTCAGCTCGATACAAGTTGCAATGCTTTCGTATTTCATGTCGGTATGCATGTGCACATTCGAGGGTCACATCTGCTTGTACATGTGCATTCGTTGGGGTGAAACGGCACTTCTTTCTTCGTTCCCTCCCCTTCCTCGCAATCGCTCACGAAACTAGAGGACTTATTGTCTTAAAATGTCTTTGCTGAATCTGGTAGGGTTAAACAGTATTACCTTGATAGGGATGAGTTTGACCTCCTTATCAGGCAGGAGGTTCGAGATGTGTTACGCCTCTCACTCAAAAGTTGCATTTACGAACATGAGCATTACAGGATGGATGTCACTCTTGCTTCATTAAATAAGGATCACAAGATGAACTTGTAATACTTTGTTTGTTGGAACTGCCGGTTTCGGTCACTTGGGTGGCCATATTGTACTGAGCCGGTTGGTCGGCCTTTGGGCCGTGCCAACAGCCCCCAAGCCCTCTGTTTCCAGAATGCATGTATTCTACCCCTAGTACTTTGCCTTTTTTTACCTTAAAGGGAGTCTCGGGACGCTACGGAACTGACTTCGAGGTATTTCGCTTTTGTAGAATAAACCTCAATCGCCTCAGTCGTAGTGGTAAACAATTTTCCTGTTATCAAGCTATTTTGTTATTTCCATGGGTATTTGGTAATCAAAGTCCTCATCAATTTTATTCTCGTCTGGACTTTGGCTAGGAATGCCCTCTTTAGAGCTATGAAGGCCACATAATGCAATACTCGAGCAGAATTCATTTATACGTCTATTCATGCGTTCTAATTCTACCAAGGCGCTGAGGTGTTAACGACTTTATAGGAAACACTGGCTTTGGAAGCAAATGGAGATGGAAAACTTTGGATGCAAAGACGAATGTGAAAGACTAAGCCGAGTAATGTTCTAACATCCTTCGATATAAACCACATACCCAATAGTTTTAGTGTCTAATACCTATTTCGGAGTGAGGTGGCAAATAGTAGAGTGGTTCAAGGTCATCATCAGTAATGCGCGAAAGTCCCATTTCGACGCATTCACACAAACAGACCAGTATTGTTGTCGCTGCCACAGGTTCATTTACTGAACACGACCGCGCATGCGACTTGGCTCTCAGTTGGCGTGATGCCCTCGGCCAGGACCAACGTGAGTCATGTGTGGTAGACCGACCGTGACTCACAGTGGCCGTCCGCACATGCGTCATCCACGGCAGGCGCACACTCACACACACTACCGCAAAGCGCAGTGAAGAGGCTTTGATCTAATTCGACCCCTTTCTCTGTTTTTCATCTGACTCGGCTAGTAATGACAACACATCACTCAGTGAGTCCAACTAAACTCCAGCATTGGCTGGATTTGCAAAAACCGAAATATTGCATTAAGTAAGTAGACAATCGCGCAAATGCCTCGTACAATAGATGTTAAGCATTGCTTGTTGGCACATTTCTGCCATATTTCCTCTGATTTGCTCTACGACTGCTGCGCACTAGTTTATTATCAATAAAGAAATATTATAACGGCAATTATGCCAGCCACGAATGAAATAGGTCAGTGAGTTTGACAACCGCATGGAATGTTGTGAAGACATGGATTGTTATACCAATGTGCTCAGGGTTGTCAAATTTCGCAGCACATACCTTGGAATGGCGCTATTTCCTGGTGGTCTTCCAACATCCTACCCGCAAAACCACAGCGAAAACAAACCGCCGTTGAGGTGAAGCATCTGTTCTGGTAACCTTAACTGCAGAGTAGCGAATCAAAATGTCGCTAAATTCTAAATGGACCGTCGTGACCTTGAAACCACATTGCTGCATGGTCTGGGTGCTCTAAATCCAAACATTTTTAAGTGCGTGACTAGCATACTTTGCGGCTCCATTTTGCTGAATAACAAGAACACTGTAAGTCTTTTCGTGTATGGCTGATTTTGTATTTTAACGTTAAAACGTCGACTGGTCAAGTCCTCCACCCTCGTTTTACCTTTCGGCCTAAGCAGGCCATTTCAACGTTCCTATTTCTAGTACAGTGGCCTTTTAATCGCCCTGATTCTGCCTGACGCTTGTGTATCAAATAACAATGGAAATCATATATGGCGGAATCAAATTTTCCTAGAGATTTCGAAGAAGTCGAGGTTTTGTAGTCTACTTTTGCACATCAATGCGATGCATGTGGTAATTTTGTGGAGCCACATCGTACGACGCATGGTACGTAACATTAAGTTGCGATTTCACGCATCCTAACATTCCATGACCTGGGCTCTATTAGTAAAGCAAGATGCACATCAGACCATATGTTTATTACAAGGATAGATTGCTGATTTGTTTTCTCGGGCAGAAGTTAATAAGCGCACAGGATATTGAAGCTTTGCATTTGTTAATAGTGTTTCGATTTCATCAGCTCCACATGGTTGAGGAATTGCGCGGAGAGGCCTTGGGCTATCCAACCACGTGGCTGTAATCACGCCAACATATTTGCCAAAGCCACAGGAATTAGCGACTCATCGAGCCCGTGACTGTTGTGTCACCCCCACCAACCAGATGTGTGTGATGCTGACATTCAGAGTGAAGACGATCATCAATTACAGCGATCAGGCTTAACTTGTTAAAACAGGCGCTTAAAGAAAGGGCTATGGGAGGACGTTTTTTAATTTGATTACAGGGTCTGAATCGCAATTTGAGTTGTTTTGGTGAAAAATATAGAGCTGCTTCGGTGATATCTGTTGATTTTGTGTGGGCGAAAACCCATGTCAGGCTGGTGGATTGTTTATTCAACTTCCTTCCATTTAGCTCATCTGTAAAATTATGTGGTCTTGGCATGGGAGGACAGTTTAGTTATAAACTAATCGTTGTACAGCACCTTCATTTAGTGGTCAGTCTTACCTGAAGTAGATGATTGCTGTTGGCATGTCGTCGAATTGGAGTCATCTTAATTTCGCTCTGCATTGAAAAATCTGTGGGGAGAATAACACTCTAATAGATATTTACTGTGTGTAGCAGTATCTTCGGATCGGTCTTCGTCTAGATGACACATCCAGCAACTCAGCGCACATTTACGAAGGACGTGCAGCAGCTCTGCAGAACAATTGACGCCTCCACCGATGGCCAAGCATCCATAGTCGGGGTGGATGAAATGACAATTAAGGTTGCTCTGCACCCCAAATCCGGCCACAATGCGCATGCAGATTTCTTACTGACTGTAAATTTCCTTGGCATGTTGGTATTACTTGTATTTGCGTGGAATTTCACCTGAATATTTAATTGCTCATGTTGCGTACTCTATTTCACAACTGAGATAGGAACGGCAATTCTAAGCGTGTGATTTTGTTGTGCATGTAAAGGAGCTGCCTCCATATAGCTGGTTGTAGGCATTTCACAGTGCTCAGGCCTCTCATTTGAATTGTGTAAACCGTGGTTGACTTAGCAAAGCACTTGCCACACTAGAACCGGGTCACTCGTTGCCGTTGTTTGATATATCATTGAGGTTGCTTTGAGAATGTTTGGCAAGTGTCATTGCTTGGTGTGTGCCTAATTTTAGATCAAGTGTTCTCCCTCATATCCCAGGGACCGTCCTGAGGTATCCTTCAACTCACCCATATTTCATCCCAACATTGACTCTTCGTATGGTTCTGTATGCATGAGCCTTCTTGACGACTGGCAAAGGTGAGCAACATTTTGTGAGTCAAAATTTCCGAGCACTGCATGGCTGAGTATATTGACCGATGTGTTTCATGGGATGAATTTGGCGGTGCGCAATTAAACCTGTAAATGTGAGCATGGAAGAAGTGTCGCCTTTTGTTCCGCTTTATTAACTTAGCGCCCTAGAAACGGATGTAAAGTCCAGAATTTCAGTCCCAAACACTGTATTAAGATGGCAGAAGTGACTTAGTTGCCTGTCACGAGGCTTATTTCTCCTTTTGGCTTGCCCGATGTACAGCTGCTACAGTCTACTGGACCTGGTGAAAGCGATGCTCTACCTCATCGACCATCCCGACTTTGACTCGCCCAACAATTCCTTCGGCATACTCAGTGATCTTGCACAGCTGCCCACGATGACGACGCGTGTGCTTGCTGGTCTCCCGGTGAAGGGACGTCGCTTTCCACCTAATGCCGCGTGGTTTGAGTGGGCTCGCGACAACAGTTGTCTGCCCACCGAAGAAGAGGAGGTGGGAGAGTCGCGGAATGTGATGGAGACAATGAGCAAGTTGGATCAGAAAGGCAGTGAAGTGATTGTTGCTTACACCAAAACCGCGGCCTCAGAGGATGACAAGGTTAGTCGAAGAACTTACAATGCAAATGATTTGGGTGAAATAGAATTACTAGATCTTTCAACAAATGCTTTATTGCCTTAGAATTCTGCCAATGAGACAGTTGATGCATCCTCTGATACTGCATCAGATACCGTCCCATCCTTTGCGAAGATACGCTATTTGCTTGATCCTGAGGATGAAAGTTCTTCTTGGGATCCTTATGCAGCACTCTGGTCACCATTTGAGGTGGAGTCACATCGCGTTTTAATATGGCACCCTGCTAATGACCACAACACTGATGCTTACAGTGTTTTCTACTTCATCGAATTCTTGGGAACCGAGCACCATCGCAATGAACTGGGCGAGCATTATAACACCCTCTTCATCGGCAATGTCTTACGTGAATGCCAGTCTCACCCAGAGTCAAGACAAACGTCGAGCAACTGCTCTTGGTACGCATTCACAAAGTATTTTGGAAGTTCTTACCAATCTCACACTAGCTACAGCTCTTCTCTGCACCTTGACAATATGTTCAAAATTAACAAATCAGTCAGGCTGACATTGACTGCAGACTTCTGCCCTTGGTCAGCGCAGGATGGTAAAGGCAAGCAGGCCCTGTTTGGTGGACTATTTTTCGAGGACAACCGGAGGAGAGGCAACTTCACATGCTTTTTGGATGAGGATGGTGACGACGACAGTGCAAGTCAATGTCTTGCACGGCTTTTCGACTCTGTCTATTCTGACCACGAGGAGCATTGTACGACACCCAGTGAATCCTCTGAGGCTGATGCTCAAAGTGGGACCACGGGTCAAGCAGACAGCTTACTTTCAAATAGTGATGTCCCTTCCACAGAAGAATATGATAATAATGTCCCTGAGTCTGATGAGGAGGGTGAAGAACCGTCTTCATTTGCCTCATCTTCAGCTTACAAGGACGTTCGTGTGCCTTATCCAACAATAACAGATTGCTTTGATTGCCAACACGATTATGATTACATAAGGGGCTCTGTTAACACAGGCCTAGATTCGGAGTGGAAGTGGTTTCTTCGTGGAACCCGATGGTCCATACGATTTGCCCCACAGCAAAATGTGGACCTCTCAATGACGGGTGTCCAAATTCCACCATGGCGAGCCAGTTCGGGTCGAATGCTGTCGGATATTTGCCACTTTTGCGCAAAGAATCAAGGCATGTTAAATCTCGTTCTTCTCGATCCCATGGTAAGTCAACTTGTGACAGTAATCTCTTTTAACTGCCTATGATGCTGTTGGATTTTAGTACCTAGAGCGGGCTTTGTTAGTTATATGAAGCAAGTTGAGCACTGATGTACATTGGATGGTTAATCTAGACATTATTTTGAGAGGTTGAAGCAAAGCTAGTTGCCGTTCTGATCTTATTACTGAGTGTAGTTCATTGTTTTGTTGAATTCATGCAAGGGTGTGCAGCTTGAGGGTGTGAAATGCAAGTCAAGAATGCAGCCATTTAAGGCATTTTCCTACTTACGCGTATGCATAGGCACTGTCGCCGCTGTCGCCTTTGCTCAACCTGATGCGCCACTGCGCGTCACCAACACCTCGACTCACAGGCGTTCTCTGGATGACGCCGCTCGACGCTATCTCGCCTTTCTACCGTGTGCCCATTCCTACCAGTGAAGAGCAGACAGGGAGCGAGATTGGTGAGCACAAAGGGGTAGGCGGTGTCTACCCCACACCTCTCCGTCTGCGTTTCCTTGCCGTTGTGGGTCTGGTCACCAACTGGGTGGCATGGATGTCACGAATGGAGAACTATGCTGCCCTTGGTATGTCACGATTTCATCCTGATCTCATCAGTGCTCCCGTGGCTTCATGCATGCAGCAGCCCCTGAGCCTGGGCTGCGGTCAGGCTCCTTTGATGGATCTGTGGCCAATGTGGCTGCTCCGTCGTCTCCTCGCCCTTTCACTCAGACTCTCCCAACTCCGACTCCCTTTCTGCCACCGCAGCCACCACCATCTCCACTATATGTTCCCATTCTCCGACCTTGACGAAATTTGAATTCCCACATTTTGACACCTTACTTATTGTTTTTATCAACGTTACCTTGAAGATATTTACTTAAAGGTTCCTTCATAGAGTGGTATGCACATTATGTTTTGCATTTTTGATACAAAGTTTGCTGCATCAACATAGATTGTATCGAACATGGCTCTCGATTTGTGTTGTTGTTTTGGGGTGCGTTTCGTATTGTCTATGCCCTAGCTCATGTTGTATTTAGTGAACTCGAAAAAGTAGTGTAATGCCACATTGCGGCTAATCTAGCTATTGCGAACCTGGTTTTCACGTATGCGAATTCCTTTTGTGCTGAACAATTGGCATCCAATGTCAGTTATTTCGTACGGTCTTGCGGAATTTACCCGGCTTTCTTGAACACATGCGGCATCAGTGAGGTTCCGGGCTAAAGCAGACCGCAAGAGATTCAGATAGCATAAGAGATGGAGCAAGTCAGCGGTGAAGCGATACGTTGTGAATTGTTGCACTTCAAATTCGAGGGAATCTCTCCTGTCAATCAGTAATTCGTCCCCATTTCGGGTCAGGGAAACCAGTCATCGGCGGGATTTCTTGGTAGTAATGAATGAGCATTTATTGTTCTGAACAATGATAAGTAAGTGAGCTCAATTTTGGGGCTACCTTGTTTTAAAGTGAGATTCCATTCGCAGTGAAAATCGAACCGACGACTATGAATTGGCCACGCCTGTTACGGGTATTTTTTTAAGTCATTGCCTACTAGGCTCGTAATTATCCACCCCTTGGTAAGCACAGATAAAGAGCAGAGCACAAACATATCAGTGGTTTGCTTGCAATTACTGGTTCAAAGCCAGATTCCTGGCATGGTTAACTGGTGAAAATTGGAATAGTATGGGAACAGCGAAGTGTGTGTGGTAGTGAAACGTATCTAAACACCTACAACTGAAGCAGAATGTTTGCAAAAGTGACTTATAGTGTTATTTTTCTAACGAGTTGATTGGCAGAAAAGTATAGAATGTGTACAGTAAATTATTTTATCACGAAGACTGTACCAAAGTTGAATTCTGGGGTGAGGTAAGGCTCTTGAGTGCACTTTGTTAACGCTAATGACCTCAGGAAAAGTCCACAACGCTCTTCAACATCTCAATTTGTGCTCCCAGTGTGCGGTGGATAGGGCAAGAGAACTAGCTAGACTGACCAGTGCACGTTACACGATGTGCATAGATGATGAATTTTGAGGAGACGTCCTGACATGCCAGACATGTCTGCAAGTTTGTCTTTTACTTGAATGAGTCGCAAACGAGCTTACATCGATAGTTAAACCACTGTAATTCCTACCAACCCCATCTTTTAGCATCGTTGTTGATACACCTGTGTAAAAGATTGCCTCTCCCACTTCCAAACAGCACTTCAATAGATCAGTGACTCCATCAGCCTTGTGGATTTGATCCAAGCGCAATAACCACGTCAAAGCACCGGTTTGCAATCATTAACACAGATAACAAAAGACTCAGGTGGTCTGCCTGATGACCCAGTGCCTAGCATTGTGCAAAACACTTTGCTTCCGCGCACGAAAGGTACTCAGCAATAGCTGTGAACATATCCCTGCCACAGAAATTGCTAAACTTTTCTGACGCCACTTACTTCTAATCGGTTCCCACTCGGTGATAGTAGATCAAGCTGTGCAAACGCCTGGTGATTGAAGGCAGGACTACTGCCCAAACTGCACCACTGCATTCAGCAATTTCCCGAAGAACAAAAATAGCAAAAATTTGCGTAATTGGCTGGATTGTGTACTCCAACACCTGGAAGAAGTGAATGAGTAGATTACCAACTGGCAGTAAATCGGGAGAGTTCGCCACACAAATGTTAGTTTACTCTAACATTGGTTTGAGAATTGAACAGAGCGTTTGCCAGAGAGACGAATCACTCACCTGATCCGCATTGGAAACCAATTTAAAACTCAGTGCTAGTGGGGCGACTCAGTCACGGGTGCTATCTCGACCTCACTGCTGCGTGGCCCGTACCATGATGACACCCATCCAAGCATACCACCGTTTATTGGGGTTTTCCGGGCAAATTGACCTTATGTGTTGCCGTTTGTTTACAATGTGTTAAAACAGTTTAGATCATTGATGGAGTTTATGATGGAAATAGGCAACAAATTTCACAAAGTGAGGATGGTTAATCAAATTTTTCGTTTTGCATTGAGCGCAAATGAGTGGAAATGGAGCCCTGCTAATTTAGACTTTGGAAATGGCGTGTGGAATGAGTCTATTTGAATTATTGATGGATAACAATACAGTACAAACTAGCCGGCGGCGATGAAGTCTTAATGACCAGCCATCATACCAGTTTTTTCCAGGCCTTGTCTAAAGACCAATGATTGTGGACGACAAGTATAGGTTTGCCACTTGAAGTGCTCTAGAGGGTAAAGAAATAGCTCTATTTCCCTGCAATATATGGCGCAGCTGAAGCTTCAAATGCACTCATTTCATGGTTTCCTTTAGCTAGGGAAAAGAGGACGGTTCGCCCAACTCCAAGTTTAAATGCTTGCCGGTGTGGTAAAAGGACTGGATAGTAAAGAGGCCAAAATAACGCTCAAGTTGGATCCAATCGCAGTGACCATATGCACTCATGCTTATGTGTAGTACCCATTGGTGTTCAATTGTAGCAACAACCAACTCAACGTATTTTGGAGTAAACAATGGCTTGAAAGGTCAAAGCGCGGCATAAGGCAATTTACCTGAGGCTGTAACGAAAGTTTGGTGGGTTCGTGTTAGGTCGCGTGAAGAGTGCGTGGTGGACCACCGGAAACTTCGACCACAAACCCCATACGCGAGGCATATTACCACTGATGACGCAAAAACAACACAGATTTCGTTTTAAGTCTTTAATTGGGATCAACTGTTGCAGGTGTAGTCATTAATCAAATTACGTTTCGAGCCGCCCGATGTTGTGAGGTAAAATGACACACAGAGAAGGCAAAATGCCCTAGAAACGGAAGAGTGGAGAATGACGAGAGAGGTTCTCATTCAATAGGAAGACTCAGCGTCTCACATCTCAAAGAATTGTGCTTTATTTTGCGAAAGTACTGGATGGCAATTCATTCCATTTTCTAAGTCCATTGATTTATGCATTTACTGGTGGTTACCGCTTCCCTTAATACTAGGATTACGCCCATATAGGAATTGTGGTAAACGGAGATCTGCACGTTGATTTTGGGTAGTTGCTGCCCTTTTATGCAGTTGTCTTCCTGCTTTTACCAATTTTGATTTTGATTCTCGTGTTTTACTCAACGCTACTCTACCTTGACCTACCTCCACCTCTTTTTCCAATAGGCAGAGAATTATCCACACCAGCTGCATTCGAATGGGATATCTAGGTAGCAAGCGAAAGGGCGCTGGAAGGCCTTCTTGGCTGACTGCTCTGGTAGTAGCCGTCATGACAGAATGGCGTCTGGAGAGGTTCTATGATGTGGCAAATCAACAAAGCACTGCCTATAGATTGGCAATCTGCGACCTTAAAATCACATTGCCGCGTGCACCTACGCGCCTTACATGTGTGGGTGGTTTCCCTCCGGTTACATTGTGCCGAATAGCTAGCACACTTGCTTCAACGCTTAATTCATTTCCTATTTTATGTCTGTAAAGTCGACTAGCCCTTGGCGCCTTATTGCGGCTTTAGTCTAGCGAATCTATATCGATACTTATGTTCCCTAGTCTCCTTGTTTCCCTTCGGTGCATATGCGTTGGAATTGCGCTGGAACCACACAAATTCCGACTCCATTTTATGCAGGCAACTATATAATCAGAAGTTGCGCATTCCTGCTCCTTGGGAGTTCAAAGCGGCTACCTATGTTGATGAGCTAACCCCTTTTGTTACCTTCAAATTCGTACGATCCACAGTGTTTGGTGGCAAACTAGATTTTCGTTTGGCTTCCCAATACTTGACGTCCGTGTACTCCGAAGAATAAACACGCCACTGACTCAATGCCAATACCAGGGATGCGTTCATGATGTACAAGTCTCACAAAACGCAGCATGGCCAACCCGATACAAATATTGCTCAATTGTAGATTAAGCGACCCAAGAATAAATCAAAATTATTCATTGTGGATTGTTGAGGAATTTCGCGGTTTCAATGAGACTTGTATAGCCACACAAATCAAGTCGTATGAACATATTTTCAAAGTCATAAGTGTTTGCACTTTGCCTAACCTCTGATCGCATTGTTAAGTCCACCAACAAGAACTGTGTGCGGTCATTATTACGGTGAAAACATATACCGATCCTGAGACGGGTGCTTAATACAGCTGTTTAGGTGGAGCACACAGGTTTCGTGTTAATAACGCAAATGTCCTGCCCATTTGAATCTCTCACATTCAACCATTTATCAAACTACGCCACCTTGGCATCTGAAGATGGTTCATTTTTGAACCAATTGGTGTCATTCTTCTTTGGCATTATCCCGTGCAATAGAGCTATCTTAGCGTTGCAGAAATCCAAACATCGCACTGTATTGGCAGCGTCGAAAAGGAGGCTAACAAGTCAAGATCGGTTTGTCTCAGCCATCTTTGGACTCAAAATCAGTATTAGTTCGATGTAAATGGATCGTTCCCCTGGACTTGCACAAATCTCCGCGTCCTGATGACTTGTATGGCAACTTGGCTAGCATTTATGAAGGACGTGCAGCAGATGCATAAGCCAATAGACGCCTCCACCGACAGGCAGGCATCCATCGTCCGAATCGATGAAATGAAGGTGAAAGTTTATCTGCGACTTAAAACCGGCTTCAACGCACACGCCGACTTTCTGTTAAT
The DNA here is from genome assembly GCA_001923025.3 of Taenia multiceps. Lineage (NCBI taxonomy): Eukaryota > Metazoa > Platyhelminthes > Cestoda > Cyclophyllidea > Taeniidae > Taenia > Taenia multiceps. Next base: position 14,989,636 of record CM010312.1, on the reverse strand, counting down.
TGCAAGCATCTTCGGCATCTTTGCCAACAATGGTATTCACCTGAAAGTCCATAAGAGCATCCCTTCGGCTACAGAGAAGCTGCTAGTTGGATATTCGAAAGAGCTGCGTTGGTACTGGTTGCGTAATTTTGCTGTACCTGCAATGAAGTAGGCAGAGGTGTTCAACGCATGTCACCCTTTAGTTTCTGCATAAACAACCATATTTGGTACAAGGATCTTTTAAAGTAATTATCAAGCTCTGGTGTGCAGGTGAATATAAATCCAACACCCAGGTTGGAAATAATAACCCTTAAATTATGGTCTGTAGCTTCCAAAAACAATACTTACCACTTGTGCTTTTCCCTTGAAAACGGTTTGCTGACTAGCAAAATATTTGGCCATGCGAAAAAAGAATGTTGCGCATGGAGATAAAACGCATTCAAACAACTGCAGTCGTAGTGGAATAATGTTTACACAGAGTAAACTCGATTTAAAATGGAAATCGGTTAATGTGGGAGGTGCTTTTCGCGATAAGTTACTTATTGGAAAGCTACGAAACATGCCCACTAATTTAATCTATTCTGTCATGCAGCTTACCTAAAATTTGATTGATTTGAGGAACTATCGGCTGCTTTGCGCCTTTCCAGTCCAATTTGACTTCATTAACCACCCCTTCTCCCGTGAGGAGAAAACCGTTTCCGCCAGCTTACTCAATCCACGCGGATTCGGGCGAAAACACCATCTGTTGATCAGAAGATTAATGAAGCGTCTTCATAGATGGCTGGATATAATCTTCGGCTGCTCGGAAGGAAGTATTCTATAAGTCAAAGGCGGGGTGTTCGAGCAGGTGTGCACTGCCTTCGCCAAATCCCTTAGGTTATTGCGCCTTTACGGGAGACAGAAAGTAAGGGTAAACAGTTTTAAAGACAGCCCAAAGTCGTGACTGACTCTGGTCCAAACTAAATTTCCGTCTACTAGCATGCAAATGTGCAGGACATATTACTGAGCTGCTCATTTAGCTTGCCTTACATTTACTCTAAAGTACTTTCGCCTAAGGCGTTGATCGTCACACTCAACCGTGGAACAATTCAAGTGTTTGACATACAAAATTTAACACATGCCCGTCAGTCTTCCAAAAGACTTAACTATATTAGACCATGTGATTGATAAATTTTGCGGTGAAATATGAGTAGCACGTACGATAACTTGGGACTGGTTTAGAGACATGCGGGACCACAAGTGATCTAGAACTAATTACGCACCATTTTAGCAGGTTGTGTGTTATGAAAATCGCTCAGTTTTCAAGATAGTTCCAGTGCAATGGAAGGAAAATGCAATGTATAATTGCATTCAAGCACCTCCACCAACTTCCATAGCTATAGCAGACATAGCAAAATCACACAATTAGCATAAACAGAGCTTCCATAAGAATGATGAAGAGCTCCTATGGATGTCCAGATGAGTACAAGGATTATTAGAAATGTCGGAAATGCTTACAGTCAACAGGGCTTCCGCATTTGAGTTGAAGCTAATTAGATTCGGAGGGAAACATTCGCCGCCATCTCATCGTTTTTGGTGGTGAACGGCTGCTCATAAGTGGAGGCTTCAATTGTTCTGTGCAGCTGCTGGACGTACTTCACAAATGTTTGCGTTTTTGCTAAACATGTCATCTGGACAAGGCTAAAGGAATGGGACACCTTAACTAGGCCACAACTGGTTCGGATCCTGCCCCACATTTAGTGAACCGCTTTTGCCACTCCGGTCTCCCTTGCGATGCTGCCAACGGAACGCAACACTGGGATAATGAAAGCTCTAAGATCTGTCGATCAAACCTATTAATGTAAAGGAAGATTGACCGCTAAAAAACACCTAAAACAGGAATGTTAAGCCCTGAGCGACTCAGATAACATCATTTAACATATGATCTCAATATGGGTGATTTGAATAAGCTAATTTTGCAATTAAATTTGCCACTCCCTCTCATGAAATAGTGTAGTGCGTTCTCGAGAAAAAGCCCTCCACATTTTGAACGAATAACCCAACCTGACAGTGCATACCCATGCCCTGGAGTCAGCTATCAAATACCTGTTTTAACAAATTAGGCACCCCTCCTATGATTATTAGCCGTCACCCTTCTGAGTGTAGGTAACGTGCGCTCCTACGGCTTTCTTTTCATGCTGCTATGTGACAATCAGTCACACTACACAAGTTCTCAGTCACCTGTAACCAACATAACTGAATTGTTCTAATTTTTGGATTGCAGCATGATGACACTCATAGCCCTTCACAGACGTTCACTTAGGTCAAGTTGCGACGCCATATGCTCTTGCTAAGATCTGTAAGACAGGACAAGTTAATAGCGCATCCTCGCTACACATACATGACCTAAAGCGCACTCCACACTCCTAATTTCTCCTACGACACAGCTTAAGAGTTAATGGCGCCGCATCTGCATCACACATCTCATGATTGTGCAAAGTTGAAGGCTGTCAAAACAATGTAAACAAATCAGCAGATATCCACTCTGAACATTTAAAATTACACCTCCATTGGTGAAATAAGTGCGGAAACTTTTACTGCTGCCAATCTTTGCATAAGGGTTCGGTTGCTAACTGTACACATGGAATGTAATGTTACTGCATATTTATCAAATAGATGGAATAAGAAAACGGGTAGCCGAGTTTGGAAAGTACAACACCAATGTGGATTGCTTGAATCAAAAGCGACTCTAAGATTTGAAAAACAGAACAAATGACGTCTCAACATTGAAAAGCAAAATGGACCACACAATAAGCTTACGGCGTCCTAATTACTCTGGACATCGGAGTTACAACGACAATCGTTGCTTGAATTGAGGGATGGTCCTGTTTGTCGCACGCAGCAGTTTCACCTCAAGGTCACGCAGAGCTGACATTTTGATTTGCCAGACGATGCAAGTCTTTGCATTTCGAGACTACCGTTCCGGCGTTTAGCAAAGATGGCCCGCCTTAAAGAGGGTTCGCCTTTGCTAGGATTTTGGAAAGTACGGGACGGGACATCGTGCAAAGGGCTTCATTCCCGGGCTTGCGGTACCAAATTTTGTATGATATTTCAGCACGGATGTTACATTGTTAGTGATTCTCTCTATTCCTCTTGACTGATCGCAGTTTTGCCATCAGTATCACGTTAACGCCCACCTAAGGCAGGTTATTGTCGATCTTGATGACCGATTTCGTCCGCAACCGGTACTGCACCAAACTTTATTCAGCATAAAACATAAAAGGCCCAATTCCAGAACGTTCCCGCGTTTACAATAAAAGTTGATGCATGAATGATCCTGCAAATTCGTATGAAATCAGATTGATGCATGGCAATAAGCAAGGTTCAGGGTCGGAAATCAGGCTCTGCTGTACGGGTTATCACTACTATCCGGATCAGGCAGAAAACAACTATCGCGACAAATAGCGAGCGCATATTCGCCCAACTTACCTTTGCCTTGAGCAGTTCTTCTCACGCATTCACCAATATTCCTATTTATCCACCATGAATCAACTGGCACGAGCAAGCATACACACTAAATAGTCCTTTTCAATGCTAGCCTGAGTGACAGAAGAAAAATCACCCACCTTTTAATAACGCTTGACCCTCAATAGCCGGCAAAACTGTGCATTTAGACGAGAAGAAACGCAATCCCCAACACCGTGCAGCAGAGTGCACAAGACAGTCATACAATTATTCACGGCCCAAAACCTTTCGTATCGTACTTAATCGAAATAAAATGCCAGTGAAAATTCATAAAACAACTATCAAATTTATTGTGGTTATCACTGAGGCGTTGGCAGAAATGCTTTTCATTAAGTTGTCAAAGTCAACTTTGTTATAAAGCTCATTCGCATTATAAATTAAAATTCGCAACAAAACGGCAGTAACAAACAGCCTATTGTTATAAACCTTACACAAGCATTGCTTTCAAATCTTTAAACAGTATTTTCATGCGTTCACAAGTCTCATATATTCGTGGACCAATTTCACATTTATGCTTACTTAGCAATTTATTTTGCCTGCGTATCTACTTTTTAAATTTGGCTGCAACAACAAAAGTTTAACAATAAGTGTAGATTTTGACTTGTTAAAGGTACATAATAATAAAAGTTTATTTGTTTTGTTGGCTGATTTGTGCGCGAATCGCATAAGTGGTGTGCGTTTCAGGGACCACTGTTTTCGATAAAGTAGCCTTTGTTTGCTGCAAAAAGTTGAGAACCTGGTAAGCATTTGGCATTGTTTTTCCTGCTGTTAGATTTGTTAGCTGTTACTAGTCCTTTTAAGCGTTCCTTGGCTCCCTTTACACACCTGCTTGCTAGAGTAAACGCAAAGGCTTAATAATGTGGCTTAAGGTGTTTGATTTTCAACCGCAAGGCCTACTCACGTTTTTTAGTGTATAATACTTTAAGCGATAAATTAGGATTGCTTTGGTGATTTATTATCCGAACGGCTTTGCAATGACGCTGGGACATGACCACTGTTACGTAATTTTTTGAGAAGATTTTTAACCTTACTAAGTGTTTGGTATTGATTTAATGCTCTTTTACGATTAAATGCCCATTATATGTATGCATACATATTTAGTTATCCGTCCTCTCCATCTGTTTGGATTGCAAGACTAAACGTTAAAGGAATAGATGCAGTTGCTCTGAGGACTTTTTGTTTTTTGATTTGCACTGCCTGACTGGGTTGATTTGCTCACTGCACAGTGTCTGTAGCGGTTAAATAAGATTGCTCTGGCTGTCTCTAACTGGTCTGCCCCTTCAGTAAAGGTAAGCTTTGGTTGATGAGGCCTAATACGATGAAGGAGCTTCAACTGCGATGCCTACTCACGCCCCTTTTTGTAGTCTAATACATTAAGCGTTAAATTAAGAGTATCTTGGCAATTTGTGGTTAGATTGCCTCTTGGTGACGGTGGCTTTTGATTAATAGGACATAATTTTGTTGGGAGGACCATAGATACAACACCTGGTGCACGGTAATTATTTTCTTACTGATAGGTATCCACCATATTTACAAGCCTTACTGTCTTTATTTCATCTGTTTTCATGCTAGAATAAACGTTGGAGAAGAAGTAGCTGCAGCAATGAATGCGAATCTCGCCTTCGCTATCACTTCGCACACATTTCTCAGGTAAGATTGGATTGTATTTAAGTGCTTCATTGTGCTCCTTGCTTGAATGCACACACTTGGTTATCCACTTCCTCCTTGCACTTATTTGCTAGAACAAACGTTGAAGGTATGACTGCAGTTGTGTTTGTTGGGACTGTTTGTTTTCCAACTACAATGTCTAGTCTGGTTAGTTTTCTGCTGCACAACACTTACAGTTTTCAACAAATATTCTTCCGGCAGTTTGGTAAGTGCTCTGCCATATTATTAACGGCGATGGGTTGTAATTACTGAGGCCTAACTTGGCAAAAGGAGTTTTAGCTTTGTTAGGTTCACGGTGCTATTATATCACAAATGGGTACCTTTCTATTGACCCAATGCTGTTTATCCATTTCCCTAACCAGAGTTACTGTGTTTTGCAGACACGAAACCTCAGCATGTTTATTTTTCTTTTCTGAGTGACACTTTAGATGGCAGGCAAAATTGCTTTGGGACTGTATTGAATGACTGTATGGTTTTATGACTCGGGATTGGGATTTGTGAGGTTCAATTAGTTGGATGGGGTCGGGAATCTATCGCATGCTTGGCTCTCCTTCCCCTTCGCCTCTCTTGTTGAAGCCGTTGCGGCGGAGCCTGATTGCTACTGCTTAGTTAGGGTTGCTTTGACAGTTTGTTAACTGGTCTGTTATCTTAATACTGACGGATTGGGATTAATGTTGTTGTTTGAATCACTGAGAAGAGTTTCAACGCTAAAATACTTGGGTGTCACTCGTTATTTTTGCTAAAGTAGGTGGCAAAGCTGAATAGGATGACCGTGAAGACGTGCTCTTCTCTTCCGCTTGCAACGCCCAATTGCGTTTATTTGTCGCTGCAACATACCTCTGGGGATTAAGTAAGCCTTCTTGGCAGTTGGTTATTTTTTAGAGTATAGTGACAATGCATTTTGGTTGATGAGGTCAAATTTACTAGGAAACCTCTTGACTTTACTAAGTACTTCGTTGTCATTCCTCGCTTGCCTGCTAATAAACCCCTCTCTCTACTTAGTCGCACTTGTTAAATCGTTTATCATTGAACTGGAAAAGTGCTTCACTTAAGTAATTAAATTAATTTTGAAATTGTTTGGCTGGTTGGATATTGTAATGGCAATGGTTAAGGACCAGTGAGGTCCAACTTGTTGAATGCAGTTGAGAATGTACCACATACCTGGCTCTCCTTCCCTTTCTCCTTCTTGTTGCAGACGTTGTGGAGCCTGACTTCGACGAGTGTCATTTATCATCGTCATCACCATTTGGTGAAGCACATGTTTGGCAAGCATGGTGGCCTTACCTGGCAGTGATGAATGCGAGTCCCTCCCCGGCATGATTTTGGACCGACTGGATAGCTGGTTTATTATGCCTAGTATCTCTCTCTCCCTCCTTCCGAGATGGGATTGAACACGCGTGAATTGCAGTGTGATTGTAATGCCGTCTGCTACGACGTTGGTTGTTATTGGAAATAGATGAATTGGCGACTTGGGAAGTTGGGGAGGAAGAAGAAGAATAGTGACCAAATATCAGTCAGTTTGCCCCTCTTCTCTTACTTGGGAGTTTGTGAAACCGTTTGTGTTGATTGGCGATGCGACACGGGACTCAATTTGCTGCTTACCCCATCTGCATGCCTTGTCACCCTCTTGCCCCTCCCTCCTCTGTGGGGAGGGGCAGGCTGGCAGCATGGGGGATGGTGCTGGGAACGGACGGAAGCGAAGAGATCATGCACTGTGTTGGTACACGTGGAATAGATACGTCTTCTGCAAGACCACTGCCACTACTATTTCTGTGTCTCCTTCCTTTCGTCTTTCTCGATGGTGGGCGAGTGGGTGAGTGGTAGGGAAAGACTGGGTGGGGGCACTGCAGTGTGCACGTATGGATTAGAGCGGAAGATGATGTTCTATTGCAGCGCACTTTGTCTCTACAGATGTGGGAGTGAGTGCTTCCTTCCCTTTGCTTTGTTGGATCACGGTTTATGAATGTTGGTGACACCATCCCAACTGGTTGAAGGAACACAATCCAACAGGGAATTTGATGTGTTGGTTTGGCAATGGTGAGTAGGGGGAGAGGAGGAAGTCTTGCTATAGTACCACTTGGACAAGCCTGTTCATGACTCCTCAATGTCGGTGTCTCCCATCCTACATCTGCTGTTACTACCACTGCTACAACTCGCTACAAATTAGCACCGCCGTCCCGTTGATGACTAAGTGGACAGGTGCTCTAACTAATGAAAGAAGTGTCTTTTTAGCCCAAGTTAAGGAGAGGGTTGCCAAAGAAGACGGGGGGAAGGTGTACTACAACAGGGCAGTTCAGAGAGATGCCCATGTGGAAGAAGTGGGTAAGTGAGGAGGAGGGAGGGGCAACTCGTCAGTCACATCTGACATAAAATCGACGTGGTTCTAACGTGTTTTATGTCGTTGCCTTGTCCAGAAGAGCGAGGTAATGGAAGGGGCCTAAGGCAGCAGCAGCAGTGGTAGTGGTCTATGCCATGCCGAAGGTGTATATGAACGCGAATGGGAGGAAGCGGAAGGAAGGAAGGGATGCGGGTATGAAAGAACGAGGAGGTGGAAGGCAGAGGGTCGCTCGAATAAGGAGGAGGGAGGCGGAAGATGGATGGAGAAGCGACGGGGCGAAGGAAGACGTGAAGGAAGAGGAGACAAGACCCGTGGTGAAGGATGGCGCTGGCGATGGTAGGGCAGTGCTATTGTCGAATGCGGCGGACTACTGTAGGATGTTGTTGTTGGCATCGCGAATTCTCAACCGAACACTAAAAAAGGAGGAGAGTTAAAGGAAGTGGGGAGGAGTGGGACAGAAGTACGGACGGAAAGAGGCAGGTTCTTTTTTCTCTCGGCGAAGTAAAGGTCATCATCATCACCTATCTCCTCCTCCTGCTGTGCTAACCGCTGGCTGTGCAAGCAGATGCGTCAAAAACATCAACAGTAACATCAACTAAAGTGCATCCCCAAAACTCTCCTCCTGCTGCATTAACTAGAGTGAGAAGACAATCCCACCAAATTGGCTTGTTGAGGTAGTGGGTAGCAAGCTATTCCTCATCCATCAATGTCTGATGGCGTCGGTGTGACTGTGTCGGTTAGGTCGTTGGCGCTGAAGTCGGTGCCACACGGGTCCGCCGGTCGTGGTGGTGACTAGTCGACTGCACCTGCTACACGTCTACTTTGGATGGCCATCAAGATGGTGGTAAGCAACGCTGATGACGTGACGCGCCTTCTCCTTCTTCACCTCTTTCGTCATTCTTCCGTTCTCCTTCACCCGCTTTCGCTCCTGCTCCTTCTTTGAACAGCCCTTTGCCTTTCAGCGCTAATATCCTTTGCGCCACCCACACTACTGCCCCCTCTTGCCTTCCAATCGTGGTCATCAGGAATTCCGGTTATGCCATAGCTCGTGGCTGCAGTGCCAGTGTCTCATTCCATTTCTGTCGAGCGCAGCTTGCGCTACATTGAACAACTTCTAAGCGAGGCGACGAAGTTGAGTATTTGCTGGAATCTGACGAACTTCATATCACATGCTCCCGTTGAGTTCTCCTCCTCCACCACCATTCCGTCTTCTTCTTTCACATGATAATCCATCTGAATAGCCTTGTTGTGACAGCAGGCTGCTAGTGGGCTGCTTCAGTTTTGGCAACCTGCAAGTGACTGGCGTTAGTAGAGGTGTGTGTGAAAACGAGCACCTACCTCCCCTCAACACAATTACCGCGATGTCCACTGCAGTGTAGGCAGCAAAATGGAATCGAAAACAGATTCCAACTAAGGGAATAAGCAGCAGAAATGCAAGGCAGGCGACAAGAAGGGGAGTGATGTAGCACCTCGTTCTGCCAGCCATTATCTCTTAAAGTAATTTGAGGAAGTGACGCATTCGGTGGATCGGACCGATTGCTGCAGCGTTTAAAAGTGCGTGGCTACCAGGTGACGCTCTCAGACTACAGGCGCAGCATGGGCGCAGAAATGGAGAAAAGGAGTATACAAATGCGTGTGTCACACATGTGTGGCGGAGGAATGAAACGAGAAGGGAGACAAGATGAAGCCGAATGCGTCGTTTAAATAAGAAAGGCAGAAATCTGTTTAAAATTGCTTGATTTATCCCAGAATGGAATGATAAAAATGAGCTGTTTGGGGGAGGGTGGTGGACTAGTTGGCTGGTGGGTGATGATGATGTTGGTGGCGAAGATGGCGTTTTAAATGAGGGAAAGAGAGGCAGTGAGAAAGATGTGGAAAAATGAATGAAGGAATGAATAAATGAATGTATGAATAGGGAGGGAAGGGAAGAAAGAGGCGAGGGAGTGAATGAATGCAGTGGAGGTGAAGTTAACACTGGAAGGGGAAGAGGTGTTGTGGAAGAAAAGAGGAGGAGGAAGGAGAAGAAGAAGAGGAAGAAGAAGTAGGAGGAGATGTTGCGGCCCAAGAATGACAATGAGCTGGAAATGCGAGAGAAATACGTTTATTACTTAAATGCCATCAGTAAAGAGTCAGTGCTGTTTAGCATGACAAGAAGATAGGTGCGATTGCTAAGTGGACTATTCTAGCACAGCCAATGTAGAAATAAGAATTTCGGTGAGGACATAACTATAAATAGTCACACGGGGTCGCACTGAGAGTCTGTTTGTTTGATGCATGCTCGGAAAGAAGGCTTCAATGCGGAACGATTGGTAAGCATTTCTAGGATATTCCAGAATAACCTACTTCAATTACGGAATGCAGTCTCAATCCACAGCAAGCTTATTTTCCACACTCGCAAGCAATTTTGTTTTTTCTACTAGGGTTTAAATCACATTGCAATACTTATGTGGCCTCTCAGCAGCAGATTTCCAAGTTATGTCTTTGTGCGTTCCAATAAAAGACGAGGAAGAGGCAGTGATGTATGTATTTATTTATTTATGTATGTGTGCGTACATTTACGTATTCCTGCACGTGTGAGTGTATGCATGAGACTTAGAATAACAGTTAAGGTGCTGATTTTGAACAGGGAAATGTAAATTGTTAACACGTGCGTGTGTATACGTATCACATATGTGTGACAGTGTAGGGGATAAAAGGAAAAATTGTAGAAGTCGGGCATGGTATGGCTTAAAGGGAAAGTTTTAAATCATCCTTAGTAATTTTCTTTGGTTTAGTTGAGTTGAGTTGTGCTCTGTGACTGATGGGAGGAAGTGAATAAAAGAAGGAATTGGGGAGTAGAAGGTGGTTGTCTAGTGATAAACAGGTCAATTCAATAGGTAAATAAAAAGAAATTAAAAAAAGAAAAGTTTACTAGCTTTACGTAAGTCGCTGCAATAGGGAGCAAAAGTGAATAAATATATGCGTCACACATATGTGACTGTGGGGGAGATGAAGTGGGAAATTGGACTTAATGAAGGCAAGGGTATCGTTAAAATGAGGACCATGAAAACCGCTTATTAAATTGTCATCTTTTTACAGCTAGTGAAATAGTAATGCAAGAGAAGGTGGTTGAAGTTGGAGAGAGTGAGAGGGAGGGAGAGATACTTGCCTTTGAAGGCTGTCTGCTTACTGTCAGTAACTTGCGCATGGAAATAAAGGTAAAAAAATAGAATCGATGCACATCACTAGGGACACGTCTTGTTGAGGGAAAAGTGACCGATTAAACAGTGCTTTAAATTTTTGGAGGAGGGATGCATGCAAAGTGGACAAAAGTTAAGAAAGTGAAAATACATAAGCAGTGAAAGTTAAAGGAAGGAAAATGAGCAATTAATGACTTTGGGAGAGTAGAAAGCAATAATATTACCTGAAAGAAGCAAAGTCAACCTCTGATACGAAATATTACTGTCTTCGGCAACTCTTGGCCGACTTCATGTGATCCAATTTTGCGTCGCGTGGAATATCAGTCACCAAATACCGTGATGCCAAGAGAGAACACTCCAGGGACTAAACATCCAACCAAGCATTCATTAGTAAATTATTAGGCTCGACAAGTTTAAGAGTGCAATACGCTGAGCGATATGCAGAAAAAGTAGCCGAAAGTAATGATAAAAGTGTTAACGCGAGCGCATGATAAGGCGTTTTAGCACTGCAGCAAACGATCTTTTCGGCACTGATTCTAGAATTTTCCATTCCTGATTTGCACGCATCATCTTTGGCCCTAAATACTGACACCAGTGATGCGGCAATAGGCTGTGCTCTATAGCAGAGACAAGGAGTGAAAAGCAGCCACCATTGCCAACGCACTCGGCAATAAAATGAGACAAAATTTGTTTAAATGTACGATTAATGCAATCGTTACACTTGTATGTCAGGCAGTCAAAGCAATTTAATGGGAAATATGATAGTTCAACCCACTAGCATGTTGTCTTCACTAAATCATCACCTAGGGTAGGACATTTGCAGATTCACGTCTTCTTTAAATAGGCGATTAGAAAGCAAATCTTCACGAAACAATTGGTGGCTTGTGATAAACGAGTGAACAGGAAATGGTACTAATGGCATAACTCACGGAATGCAGAGGTAAAAATATGATAAAGGCACAAAGCCAACGTATTATTGGACAAAATGTGGGGGCCAGAAGCCTGCATAAAACATGAGAGAGCATCTGCCACTGGAACAGCTTTTATAAGATGAAATCAGACCGAAAGTGACAACTTTAACAAAGGCCGCATCAGAAAAATTGAAGGTAGTCAAATTGTTTAGCAAAATTCGAAATACTCCAAGTTGCTTCATTATTTGCAAGGTTATGTGAAAAGAGGAGTACTTTGAATTAAACCTACTGATTTTTGAAGGGACAGAGAAGGGCTAGCATGTTGTCTTTTGTTCTGATTTGCCAACTTTCTGGTGTCTATGAGAATGGATTTGATGAGGTCTGGTTGCTAAATTTGAAGGTTTGTACTACGCGGTCCCCTCGGTGTTGGCGGTCATGGGCCCTTGACTGAACATACGAACAATGGCAATGAGTGACTCATTCTGACGTGTCTGGTCAGGTCACCAACATTTTCGCTCAACCAGGAAAATGGATTAGACTGACCTCATCAGGTGACCATGTAAATGGCTTAATGGTGCAAACACAGGATAGTGGTCGTAGTCCCCTGATCATTTTGAACTTTGTCAGGTTACTGTTAACCAAGTATGCTTTCAATGTCAGTTAAACACGGAGAAGGCTACTTCCTAACATCGTCGATATGTTTAAAATTCATTGATTGTAACGATGAGGTAGTTGAAAACACGTGAGCCTCCACGTACGTGAAACTGGTGGCATAACTTGCGTTTTGCACTCAAAGCTACAATTTTTGAATACAAGTAACTACCACCAGAGAAGCGCTAATATATAGAATGTAACTAGCAAGAATTTGGCATATAACCAATTTCGTTTCCAGTACAAACAATAAAAATTCGATGTTTACTATGCAAAATAGATAGCTTGCCGTAAATTAGGAAAATCTTGAGTGCATTGTAGCGAACATCATGCTTGTTACTGGATAGAAGCTAAGAAGAGATCCGAATGTTTTTATTTGTGACGACTGTCTTTTTGAGTCACACAAGTGGCCTATTCTCCCGAAGTTTGAATTTAAATTCACTTTTGCTAGAAGCTACAAATTTAATGAAGAGCATGCTCCTTCTGCAAAGGAAGAACCTTTTCTGCATGGATTGTCTTTCATTGATTGTAAAGGTGGATCAAATTAACGTTGCAAACGAATGGATGAGTGAAAAGTGAAGTAAGGGGAACGCTTGCGTGTGCCGGGAGTCGAACCCGGATCGACTGCTTGGAAGGCAGCCATGATAACCGCTACATCACACACGCGTGCCCTGCGATGTCACAAAAGCTTTACACGGGATGCATTTGCGCAGACATTTGCTGCTATTGGCTGGCACTTTTACCTTTATCTGTTAGGACAATGAAAGACTGTTCTGCGCAACTATGCAACGCGTCTTTGTACTCGCTACGCACACCATCCTGTCGATCAACCAAAATCCAGCATTTTCTCCTCTGTGCTTTCACATTCTTATCACTAGGATGCGGACCACAGATCTTTTAACGCTTAAGCAGCTGATCGACGTGCAACGAGGCATCGTGTCAAAGGTAAGATAGATCTTACTGTTTCCAACACCACGATGGCTGTGGCTATTTAGTACCCTGTTTTCTTAAATGGCAGTTCTAAACCAGATGAACTCTACGTGTCAAAATCTTCCTACTCGTCTCATCATACAGCCTCCAAATTCATGATAAATTCATTTGATATCCGGTGCCTGGGTGGGCACGTGTTTTAAATCAGTGGCTAATTTTTACCAAAACGATGCGACAGGCAGCCTTACTGAACAGTCTGATTAATTCACTATCTTGTCGATTATAGCCATAGCCTGCCGATGTTTCTCTCGCTCTGTATACCAACAATAAATTACTTTTCCTCTGCAGTGGCATGCCACATTACGCAGTAGAAAATCGAGGTTGATGAAATAGTTTTCTTGGGAGATGTTCGGTTGATGTTTGAAGCCAGAGAGGGGGATTAAAATATAATTTACTGGTTCTTACGCATCTTTGAGCACCCTCAACCAGTATGCACAGTAACAGCGTATCTCCTAAGTACAATTTTGGTCAAATTAAACACTGGACTATTGGCCTACTTCTGTCTCTAATGTCGAATTTTGTCAGCTTGAGAAGCTACTTGTCTGCCTTGGATATGCGTGAATCCATCTACCTGAGGCTTGGCTCAAAGCTCCGTCCGTATCTCATGGATTTGAGCGACAGTTGTTTCCTTATTCTCCACCTCTTTCCATCAGCTACGGCGTTTGGTGTGTTTACGCTTCTACTTTGTTTGCAATGGATCACTCTGCAGCATGCGATCTCTTGCAAGCTGGAACCGAAGATAATAGGATGAATACTTCCTTTGAATTCTCTCTGGTGTTTATGATAACTTCTGTGGACGCAGTCGTAATTTGCGAATTTTGCGTCCTCTATGGGCGAAATTTAGGTTTAATGGCTGCGCACCGAAATTTTTCAGATTGTGATTGTTCGTAGATTTTCTTATCCACAAAATGTTCATCGCAACGCTCACCATAGAGTTATAGAATTCAGGAATAGAAATCCGAACCGACGTCTAGTAGGATTAAGTTTGCTCCCAATCTGCTCTGAGAACAACAAGACAGTATGCCTTACCAACCTAAGGGAAGGCTGACGACCTGCAGACATGGCCAGGAGACCATACCACTCAGTGGAAGCACAAATGCGAAAGCTTAAGCATCCACACAACCAAAACGAATCGTTAAGCCTGCATTTCAAGTGTTATAGCTGACCTCCTTTAATGTCAGAACTCCTAGATACTTGACACTTTTGGAGCTGGAAGTGTTGGTTTACACTATCTGCAGCTGACGCCTATTTCGAGCATGCCACAGCGCTGGAGGACTGAGTATGTCAGCTGGTTACCTCCAGATTGTAATCCTTTAAGCAGTTACCTTAGTAAATTTGAGCAAGTTGGAGGGCCAACAATATCCATTTAAAAATACAAGCCTGAGGTGATCAGCCTAAGCAATGCCCCTCTTTAATATCCTAGGGACAGAGCAATGAGACATTTGCGCCCCCTCAAGGCTTCCCACACCCCACCAACGAGATTAGTCAAGTTAGTCATCAAATGTGTGGTTAGTTGGTTAGTCGCGTTGTCTTGGTGGCTGGGATTCCAAGAGTTCGCCAATAGGTGCTACTTGAACCCACCTTGGTGCAGACACAAAGCCAGCCCAGAAAGTAGGGAAATCGCACTGCCTGACTTGGCCAACCCCTGTCCGCAGTGTCTGCCAGACAGCAAAAGCAGCAGTTGCAGCTACAGCGCTGCTTCACCACCAAAAACTCGTATACTTACACGTACGCACACGCACGTCCGCTAGGCAAGAGCAAGCGTGAGGGTAAGGAGGCGTTGATCCGCTTGCCGAAGCCAAGCACAAGCCTGCTTTTCGACAGGCTGGCAATCGTTTAGGCTTTGCATCAGTGCGTGTGTGTGTGTGCACTCCTTTCTGAGTAGAGTGGATAGGCGAGGGGTGTAGACAGCCAATTAGGTATCGTGCTAGCACGTGTATGTGCGTGCGTGAGCGAGGTAGCGGGGAGAGCAGGAGGTTGGAAAGAGCAGTGGAGAGCCTTACCACCCAAAAAATAAAGATCCTCTCAGCACATTTCACTTCTGCATGGCCGGCGAAATCAACTGAAGCTTGACTTAAGCATTCTCAACAAAGTGTGACTGATCCGCCCCAACTCATCATTCATCGACCCACACGGCGTTAGCTGTCAATTTGGAGATGTGCAGCCTCAGACTGGAGAATAACCGGAAGCAGCTCTGCCTAGGTGTCGCAATAAAAGGAACAATTTGAATGTGTTAAATCCGTTTTGACGGATTATTATGTTTATGAGGTATACATCCTCTAGGCGGTTATTAGTCATGAAAGCAAAGCCTAGCAGGTGACAGTGCACAGGCGAGCATAAGCATGGCACAAAACTACTGATTTCTTATCAATAGAACCGCTGTACAAAGATCTGAGGCTTGCAGAAACGTCATTGCGGAAAGTAAGTATTAAGAGGACAAACGCGTCGGCCATATCACGATATATGAGAAACCTAAGCATACAAAAAGTGAAAATTGTATTCTTCTATTTCGAAACGCAGATTCGATTTGCGTGAAGTGGCCTCTCCGGTGCTGAAATGGCTTTACTACTCCACGCCCAGTGTTTGCAATCACGAATCCTGCAAGTAAGGTGGATTGCCAGAGTGGCTTAAAAATAATTAAGTGCCAACTATAAGTAACCAGATTGCTTCAAGTTGATTTCAACGTTTTCCAAGCCACTTTTGTTGGCAATAAGTGATCATGTGGTCATCCACATCATTTTGGGACACGAAGGCTAGAGCCTTACTCTTGCCCACTAAAGTGAAACAAATTTAACAATGTCAGTTAATTCTATTAACTCTAACAGACAAAACACCTAAAATAGTAGATGACGAACATTGTGATACTTGCTATCATTGTGAAAAATCCCTTGTAATTGAGCAAATCTTCTCAAGAAAAACTTTTGTTGTTCACACTCCCTGCTACTGACTGAGCTTGTACAGCCACAATGCTCACGATAAACTGTAAATTTTGGGTCCCAAAGGTTTAACTTCTAAGAAATCATGAAAGCATTTTAGTGCAAGGTTAGCATAACTTTTGACAAAATTTAACAGGGAGTACCCTTTCCATTTTTATAACTTAATGGTCTCTAATTTAGAAAACCAATGAGCAAGTGTTACACATGAAAGCATCTTTTTAAAAAAAGCTAGATTAATACCACTCAGAGTGGTTTTGAGCAAACACAAAAAATCGGCAACTATTTTATTTTAAAACATAACTCAATTTTATTTCTATTAAACTTTTAGAAAAATTAACTTACACTACAAACTAGTGTCTTAGATAACGGTTTGCTTCCAAAGGAACATTAAGCTGCTAACACATACATTTTTGTGTTCCTCAAGGGCATTTGCAGGTGAAATTTAAATCGTAAGCAAGTATAAACGCTATGATGCTGAAAGTAAAAGCATGGCATTAGCTATAAGTAACAGTAAGTGGCAAAAATAAAAAAATTAAGTAAAATAAAGTACAATCTTCTTTATAGAGCTGTCGAATTAAATGGAACTAGCAACCCCTGAATGAACTGCGATTAAATAGTTAGGATACCATCGTAAGGGCTTGAATAACACTTTACAAACTATCATCATTTAAGAAGTTTAATGAACTGAAGCAGAATAACTTTTGCTGAAGAAGAGAAGTCCGTTAAAACCAATGACAGGCAACGTATCCAAGAAAACCGAGTCACAGCAATAAGAGGTTCGGTGTTTTGGGTGTCGCCAGCGTTATAAGTCCATCCAATTAGTCGCAAAGCCTAAGATCCAGACGTTAGAGGGTGAGGTTAAGGACTTCTCGATTCAAAGAAGTCAAGACAATCAATTTGTGCACATTTGATGCGTCACTGGTGGCACTATGGTCAAGTAAAAGAACGATTTAGCGGACAGGACCAGTAAAGGTAAGATGCAGTGTGGGCTGTCAACATCACTCCAAAGCGTGGGATTGCAATGCAAAAGACGCTCAAAGCTAACTTTTGAGGGAGAAAGAAAGGAATGTCCAGCCTCGACAGCTGCTGGAAAAGTAGGGCACAATAAGTCACCTCATCATTTCCTGAGATGAATATGGAGCCCTACTTGAGCATTGCTAGTAGCAAAGAGGATAATAAAGCTAAAACTACCACAGCGAAGCATAAACACGACGGTCAGTGAGGTGGCAGGTCAAGCATTCCTAGACTCTAGGAATTTCAATTCCATTTGGAAACGAGTTCACGCTGAGCACCGATGATGACGTGAATACACGACGTGGTGAAAACGCTATGACGCTCGTTCCTCACTAGGCCAAAGCTGGCTTCCCAATATTTCTCAAGAAAGCCAGGAAAGTAATGTGAAAAGGTACAAAAGGCAACAACTAATTAGAAAAGAGTGAAGCATTTACTGCTCGAAATCCCTTTTAGTCCTCAAAAATTTCGCAACTTGGGACTATTTGGATCCATATCATGCTTACCCACCTCAGTTCTACTCTGTTCTGGCTTTCTTTGATACCCAACCACAGTTCCCTGCATTTCTCACTTACTTTTTTTTTCCTCCAGATCTTTCCTATCATCAAGGCCCCATTCGCTTCAAACCAAACAGCCCACCCGTCTGCACCAGACCCTCCGAGACTATTAGTCCCCGTCACTCCCTACCACTGCATTCATCCAACCACCTGTTCCCCTTTATTCTGGAATCCAATTTATTACCAATTTATTACATACTCTATTGCGTCCTCGGTTCCAGTTACACTCACTTCAAAACCTATTTATCGGTATGTCTCCCTCGATTCTTCTGGAAATTTCTGATTCCTGTAGTTCTAAAGCCCTGCACTGTCCTGCCACTAGAGATCACATTTAATGATGGAGGAGGAATCATCACAAGCGTACTAAGCAATGCCAACGAAATGGAATTCTTAAAAAGCAGCACTCAGAACCTGACGAGCATTACAGAGCCAGTGGAAATTAATCGCGGCGAGAATATTAAACATAGTAAGGGACTACACAATAGTAACCCTACATTTCCATGCAAACTCCACCATCTGTGCTTCTACTTAAAAGCCACTGAGAAAAATCATACCTAATGAGACATGTTTTTAATTAAGCGACCAGTCACTTGAGTGATCATAGGTGCAGTCAGGCAAGCATTGCAAATCTAGCAATGAAAAATGTCAAGCAAGCATCATTTAACGACATCAACATGAACTGTTTTTAATTCAGCCAAAAATTGAAATTTTGTTGGAAACTACTTCAGAGGACCCATAGAGCATTGCTGTACTCCAATTGCAGCGTGTCGTATACGGGTCGGAATGCGACAATCTTTAGCATGCGAGGCCATGTCTTACGTGTGCGAGGCAGAAGAAAGCCTGGGCATAAGTAGCGAGGGAACCGCACTTGCATTCATGTTAGTATTCAGCCATTACCACTCCTCAAGTAAAGGAGTGACACTCTCAATTGCACACAGATTTCAATGCGCTCTCTACACAATAGCTAAATCTAAGGCGATTTGAAGATTGGCTCTAGGTTTCATGGCGCAAATCCGCCTCAAATTTCATCTTTGCGGACCTTGGTGCTAAGAGGCGTGATATCTGGTTGTAGGATGGCCCACAAGAATCAAAACTCATTAGCCTTTATTTTAGGAATTCAGAACTCGCCTAATAGGTCAAGAACAGGATGCCTGATAGGCTATTGCGTATGCATGGAATGCTCATACATGCGTTGGGAGACGTTAGTGCAGGCAACTATGGATTGAGGATGGCTATTCCATTCTGCCTCATTTTGTTGGCTGTCTGCGTTTTGGCTAAGGGTTCCACAGAAGACGAGGCAAATGTCTTTTAACGCTTAACCGTTATGTATGCTGATCTAGTTATCGTTTAAATGCTCCACTTCGAATCCCGTAATGTAAACAATACCATACGATTGCATCCACCATCTCAGCCAGCTACTCTCTTCAAGCCTCTTACCTGCTTCTTGCTCCAAGGCGCTTCTAAAGCTATTCGCTATCTCGAGGAATAAAGAGCTCGTATAAGGGTGGAACAGCAAGTCTTGCCTGCCCACTATCCAGCAGTTGCATCGGATGAGAAATATGCACAGCAACTCAAAGCAGCACACGTTAACTTTGCTAAAATCTTTATCACGAAGTGGTATATCATCGCCTATGCACACACTGTTTGTGCACATAGGTTTGCGTCAATTGAAATGGCGTCCGGCTATAGTGCATAGATGCCACATATGGAGAGGAATAGCTATATCTGCCACACCATAAACCATCCAAGTAGGCACGGTCTAGTGGTTTCTTCAGTTTGGCAGATTACTACAGGCGTCGTATCGCAAATCATGCAAAGGTAATTAGATCAGGCCATAAATTTTGCAATAGCGGACATGTGAAGATTTAAGCCGTCAGGGAATGAAGCCTTCGAAGAATTGACATAGATGCATGGCTCCATGCCACATCTAGTGCAACCAAACTTTTCGTCAAGCATCCCATCACTCATGTGGGTTACTGACGCCAGCGAAGCACAGGTGAGCTTAACGACAAAGGGGGAAGTAAGCACATCACCGTCTGTCAGACACTGCACCAAACACAATATAAACATTGGACGGAGTAGAATTAGCACAACACGTGCCTTTGTCACCTTCGCAGTGGTGAAACGTGTGTTTGGTGAATAAATGGGAAGGTGTGTGTGTGTGGACGAACGGACAAGGCAGTGTTGGATCTAAGAACGGAAGAAGTGCCAGGACAATAGGGTGAATATGTGGGCACATTTTGTTAACGTATGCGTGCCACATGCGTGAAGGCTTACAATCACACCTCCAAAGCAATACGACAAAAATTGAATGGAGCCGCTCCATCACTCTTCAACTACTTACGTAAAAGTTGCGAAAGTTTGTGCCAAAGTAGTTTTACTGCCATTTTGCAATCCAAAGTAGGGATTTCTTGCATGGCAAAAAGTTACTGGTGAATTTGGATTCACTTGCCTAAGTGCAGGCTACCACCATGGTTGCTGTTCCTTGTAGGTTCTGAAGTTTATGATTTTTCTACCCAAGTCACTGGTGATTGTCTAACACCTAGGACCTATTGCAAAATTGTAGGATTTGGGCGTTTAGCATTTGGTGGAGGTTCATGCTATAATGCACGCAGTGGAAACGTGGATGCTTAGGTTTTGTAAAAATCAAGAATTCCAAGCCAAAGTCCTTCAATAAAGGGCATTTATTGAAGCTCTCCATGTTATAGCCCCGAGTAGGGCGAGCCCTCATGTCTCCTATCAGCCTCCTCTTTATCGGAAAACCACTATGTAAGCTTAACTTTAATTCTGACGCAATTTCGATCCTTTAATGCAAGAATAGCATAATTTTACAATCAGATAAAATGAGTCCGTTGAAAGGGAAGGAGACAAGGACGAATGGGTCCAAATACGAAGTAAGCTGTGACTCTTGGCTCCACAATTCTATATTGGATATCACGGGAGGTTCCGCCTCCCAAATCAAAACACTGAAGGCCCAAAAGTTCATTTGCTGCCAAAGAGAGACGTCTATGTGACTTCGATGCCGTTTAGGGGCTGCAGCTGAAGCCTTTGGGTGCAGCTCACCATGCTAGCTGTTAAGCGTGCAAATATCGATATGTATCCGGTTTGATGTAGGCTTGGAAGAACAAGTAACGTTAGTAACATGACAAAAGTTATCAAGAGTATAAAACATCTAGCAGCCCATTATGAATTGTACCACCTGCTAAAGGAATTGATCGGAGACTAGATCATTAACTTATCCAGGTCATCATGGATCATATCAGTTGCTCTACCATGAGGGAGATAGGAGGCGTTATCCACAGAACATACGTTAGGGGTAGTCACTGAACCATGATTGGCAGCAACATATTCTTCTCCACCTACCAATGCAGCATTCGAAACGACCTTGGGGACAGATGTACACAATTTGACGGGAAGAACTATGTGCTGATGACGTTGTGAAGGAATAAAGACATTGCTTCTAAAGCGAAATCTTTGAACTTTGGGAGTGGATGGCGAAAGGTTAAACAAGAAACGCCCTACGGCACAGTCTAGTCACTCTACTGCCAGCTGAGAAGTTGATCAAAACAGAATGTACAAATTAGGCCTGGAAAATTCCCAACGGGGAAGTAAAGCACTACTTTTCAATGATTTATTATGGTCCAGCTTGTGGTGCAAAGGAGAAGAAATCTGGTTAAAATTGATTTTTCTGCATAGCTGACTTGGAGTTTTCACATGCCTCACGGATTGGGTTGTCTTACCTTTTCGACTACGAATGCAACAAATCATGAATTCATTGAGGCTAGTAATTAATATGTCATTCCTTTCGGCAATGGCTGTTTAAGGAGATCATCTTGCCGCCGTCACAGGAATACTCTTCTAGTAAAAAGTGCTGCAGTGCTTGTAGTTCTTATATTATTTCGCTGTTACTGTCCCGGGTGTTCCATACACTGCTGTTCTGGTGCACAGAACCGATTAAATATTTGCCAAAACAGAAAATAAAGCAAGAAGTAAATGGAACTTGCTCACAGGAAACCCGCCAAATTTGATGTGATTTGCTAATATTTCCACTGCTTGTACTCTCACCGTTTCACTCAAAACGTGTGCGTACAACTTTTGTCTATTTGTGTTCTCCGGGCGCCAAAGATGCTAAATCGCTGCGCGTTAGCCTGTTTCGTCTCTGAGATGAGACTTCAGGCACAGAGCACCCGAAATTCTGCCCTACACCTCTTAAGCACAACGAACGTGCCTTCTGAGTCCTCCTTCCGACAAATTGTGATGCGTAAGCTATCAAGGCAAATGATTTAGCAAGAGAACGGTAGAATATCCATACAATTAATAAACCAAAGTAAGTGGTCCAAAACGGTTCTTTGAAAAGTCACCAATATTTTTAAGAAAGCAAATCACAGTGAGTCAAAAGAAGGAGAATGCATTTGAGCGAGCATTTATAGGAAAGGAAGGGGGAATTCTAGGATCATGATGCAACCACCCTCCAAGTTGACCTCTCCGGTTTTAGGTCGCTTGACACAACACAGTCGCCAATCCAACGCGGTAGTTACAAGTGGACAATTTGCAAATTTCTTAAAACTCCAAATAAACTTTGCAAAGGGTGCATGCTATTAATTGCATCACCTCACGCTCCTGGTAAGATTGCAATGATTCATGTTTGATGAGGCTTGATGACATCTAAGAGGTGCGTTAGTTGATGCTGGCAACAAAATTCTGGATTCACCGGGAATACGTAGCAGTCGTAGTTCAAGTTATCACTTCCAAACTCATTGCAATATGTCATGCTATCGTATCAATTTGCATTGGCAGCAAAGTATGTTTCATTATGCCAATAATATCAAAAAGACGCAGACTACATCTTGCTAATTCGACATCTATGATTCGCGAAATTGCACTGCAATAGCCCTGCTTGTGGAGCGTGGTGATATAAAATGCATAACCGTTAAATATGAGGCAACAATTAATAAGATTTCTGGAAGAGGATGGGTTTAATTAAAATAAATGTTGTTGAAGGGATTTCGTTTTCTTGATAGCAGGGGAAGGTAAATGCGATCAACAGTTGGCGAGGTCTGGGAAAATAGGAGGCAGCAGAAATGCTTGTCTAGCCACCTGCAATTACTCATGTGACGGCCCATTGCCCAAGTTGATCGTTGACTTGCCAGTATCCATCACCAATTGGCAGAGCGTTGCTGGCATTCACCGAATCCTCCACATCAAGGAAATCGCATATTTTAATGACAACTCAGCTGGGGATTCAGTGATTGCACGTTGTTCCCCAAGTGAACCGAAGGCATGCCATCACTAGTGACACGAAAATTTGGTGAGGAAATTGTGATATCAAAGGAGACAAGGGAAGCAGTATATGAGGGGTGGCAAGAATAAATATGTTTACAGGGCTGCACCAACTTGCGGCTTGGGCCAAATTATGATACACGGGTTGGACTGGTTTTCACTGAAGGGCTACTAAATGCGTGCCCAAGTGAAAAGCAAAATAAACTTAACGTGTTAATTGGAGTTGGTGAATTGGCCGGTGGTTGTCGGTTGGTTGGTAAATCGCTGTTTTGGGAAAGAAGGAGAGTGAAATAAGTGAGATCTCCTGCATGCACTTGTCCAATTTAACATGTTTGCGCAGAACGAACATCTCCTAATTGCCTTTCTTGAAATGGATATTACTGTCTCACGAAGCCAACAACTACTGTATACGGCAACTGATGATGCGACGCCTTCATCATAGGCAATTTTGTCGGCAGTGTGGTTGAGTTGCTATCCTTTCCTGTCCAAGACGCCGCGGTTTCACTTTTTTGTTTAAAAATGTTCACCTGAAATTAGAGACAGGATAACCATGCGCAAAACACCCGAATTAGCGGTGGCACGGTAGAATGAGTACCACAGGCATTGGGCTTGATTCGATCACGTGTTAATGAATGAGTATTAGTTTGAAGGTCACACAGTGATCTTCTCAAATTGTCAGGCCATGGTAGCAATTGTCAGTGAAGAATTAGAGCAATAATCACGAGATTTATCTTCTTCCCTCGTTTTTTGAGGCATAAACGCAGGTGTTTAAGGGCAAGTAATCACCATTGTTGATAATTCGAAGTCACAGCTAGCCCTGGTTGTTATAGTCATGACAGAAAGGTATCGAGCGACCCCCAAAATTGCAAATTCTAGTTCAATCAAACAGGGCGACATAACGCGGCTTAATGTGTTGACATGAGGGTAGCGTCAGCCTAATCTTCCCCCCATGACTCCCAAATCCATTAACTCTTGTCAGATCTGTCATGCAGACTGTCCGTGGGCTAATTTTTCGTTAATAGTAAGCCAGTGACCTCAACCCTTTCTTTTACTTCTTTCCAAAATGCGTATAAAGCCATTGCCTATCATGAGGGTTAAAGTGGCAACATAATTTTCCCACCTACTTATGTTCAAGGCCAAATTCACTTGCGACCCTCACCTGTCCACAATCCAGCAATCAAGTCGAATGAAAAATAGATTCGTAAATATGCACTGCATTTCGTATTTGAATCGCAGGTTAAAATTCAGCATTATCCGTTTCACTTTGAAAGCATTCAGCAGCTAGTGCTCAGTACCTCGCCATATTTTATGGTCATATGTCTAAATTTGAGGTTCCTGTGAAAAATTGTTATGAGTTTTGAGCTAAGCGACTTAAAGAGGCGCTCGTTATAATACATGCTGCGGAAAAGCCGATGTTTTAGCTATGTCAAATTTAAGGTATCTTTGCAAATGGCATTTGTTGATCGATGGCTCCATATTTCTTTGAGGCCACGAATTGCAATTATCTTTTCAAGCAGAGGACTTTGACACAAGCTGATGCGACTAACCTGGCCATTCCATTTGGGATGCCCACCACCATAGAAGTAGTTAAATCAGGTTGAACTGAACTCAGTCTTCGTTTATCTTCCCAGCCTTAACATGGGCACAACACCACAGTCACAAGTTCCCTCATCGCTTCATGCACCGCCTGTTAGATTAGAAAATTAGACGTCACTCTAGTGTTGTGCAAAAACTTTAATTGCAGTTTTCACACAACACTACTTGTCACTCATTTTGGAAAGGTAATCTATTCAGACAAGTTGACACGAACTGAAAAACATTTATGCAAGTTGGAATCAAATATCCGCACGGACCAATGCTATCGATGATAGAGGGATGGCAATGCGGTAGGGATGTAAGAACCACAACATTCACAGGCCATGTAGAACTCTTGGTAAGGCAAATAAAATTCCTTCCTTTATTTGTGAAAAGGACCGAATTAACATGTCGGAACCGTGTGCATGGGTTTGGGCAAACTTCGAATAGGGTATTGGGTGGTAGAATCACTCTCCTTTCCGTCTCCTTTCTTCTAGTCATACAAAAACCTGCTTTGATAATGCATGCGCAAGGCAAAAACACGAGGTTACACTCATCCATGGCGCCACCCACTATTTCCTCGCAATCACTGGACTAAAAATGCAAAGGTTTCCCGTTCTCCTTTCTTTACAATCAGTCAGTGCCCACAGACAAAGAAATCTTCCTTAATCATTCGATTCTCTATTTTACTGTAAGACTTGTAATCTATCTAAAAGCACCGATTGCAACAGAACACACTACTGTTTGGCCGCGCATTGTTCCTCAGAACATCAAGCTTTCCTCAGATTATTAGGGGCCTTCAGTTTCTTTTTAAAGTCACACACTTCTACAGTTTTCTGATTCAAATAATTACCCGCATAAAAGTGGATAAACTCCTTAACACTTGTTTTTTTCGCCCTTTTCCCCTGCTCAGGCCTTATAGGTCTCTCGACAGCGATGCGGCGAAAACCTTAAATATCACATCAAAACAAACTGAATCAGAAGGGAATCCAGGCATAAAGCCTAACATGACGCTAATAATGAAGCGTACTATCATCCACTTCTGTTTCTTTCATGAACATTCAAATGAATGCTGCCTAAAATGGTGGAGAATGTGTTAGAATTCACCCACATGATGTTCATTTGACCCTGTCCATACATCATAAATGTCGACAGTTTGTAGTGTTATTCAAGCTCTCACAATGGTATCGTAACTATTTAATCGCAGTTCATTCAGAGGTTACATGTTCCATTTTATTTGACAGCTCTATAAAAAAGATTATTCAATATTTTACTTGGTTTCTTTTTATTTTCGCCACTTACTGCCTTTTATAATCAATGGTTCGTTTTTAGCTTTTCAGCATCATAGCATTTGTCCTTGCTTACGATTTAAATTTCACCTACAAACGCTCTTGATAAACATAAAATTGTATGTTTTAGCATCTTAATGTTCCGTTGGAAGTAAACCGTTTTAAAAGGCACTAGTTTGCAGTGTAAGTTAAGTTTTCTAGGAGTTCAATGAACATAAGATTGAGTTATGTACAGAAATAAAAGAGCTGCCGAATTTATTTACAAGTGCTTACTCAAAACCACTCTGAGTGGTCGTGTTCTAGCTCTTTTTTTAGGATGCTTCCATGTGTAACACTTGCTCGGTATCATTTTGAGTTAGAGATCATCAAGTTGCAAAACCAGAAAAGGTAATCCCTGCTCAATTTTGTCAAAAGTTATGCTAACCTTGCACTAAAATGCTTTCATGATTTCTTAGAAGTTAAACCTTTGGGACCCAAAATTTACAGTTTATCGTGAGCATTGCGGCTGTACAAGCTCAGTCAGTAGCAAGGGAAAGTGTGAACAATAAAAGCTTTTTCTTGAGAAGTTTTGCTTAATTACAAGGGATTTTTCACAGTGATGGCAATTGTCACAAGGCTCGTTGTCAACAATTTTAGGTTATTTGCCTGTTAGAGTTAGTGGAATAAACTGACATTGTTAAATTTGTTTCACTTTAGTGGGCAAGAGTAAGGCTCTAGCCTTCGTGTCCCAAAATGATGTGGATGACCAAATGTCACTTATTGCCAACAAAAGTGGCTTGGAAAACGTTGAAGTCAACTTGAAGCAATCTGGTTACTTATAGTTGGCACCGAATTATTTTTAAGCCACTCTGGCAATCCACCTTACTTGCAGGATTCGTGATTGCAAACACTGGGCGTGGAGTAGTAAAGCCATTTCAGCACCGGAGAGGCCACTTCACGCAAATCGAATCTGTGTTTCGAAATAGAAGAATAAAATTTTCACTTTTTGTATGCTTAGGTTTCTCACATATCGTGATATGGCCGACGCGTTTGTCCTCTTAATACTTACTTTCCGCAATGACGTTTCTGCAAGCCTCAGATCTTTGTACAGCGGTTCTATTGATAAGAAATCAGTAGTTTTGTGCCATGCTTATGCTCGCCTGTGCACTGTCACCTGCTAGGCTTTGCTTTCATGACTAATAACCGCCTAGAGGATGTATACCTCATAAACATAATAATCCGTCAAAACGGATTTAACACATTCAAATTGTTCCTTTTATTGCGACACCTAGGCAGAGCTGCTTCCGGTTATTCTCCAGTCTGAGGCTGCGCGCCTCCGAATTAGCAGCCTTCGAACGTAGCATGGGGTGTACATTTTGGCAAACTCGTAATGAGCTAGGCGGACCAATCTCACTTTATTGTGGGTGCTTAAGTCAAGATTTGGTTGCCTAGAGGATGTGCCTGTGCATGCGTGTAAGTGGGCGAGTTTTTGGTGGTGAAGCAGTGCTGTAGCAGCAACTGCTGCTTGTTCTGCCTGGCAGACACTGTGGACAGGGGTTGGCTAGGTCAGGCAGTGCGATTTCCCTACTTTCTGGGCCAGCCTTAAATGTGCACCAAGGTAGGTTAAAGTGGCTCCCATTGGCGAACTCTTGGCCTTCCAGCCACCAAGACTACGCGACTAACCAACTAACTATGCATCTGACGATTGGTTTTGCCAGCAGGTTTAACCCGTGTCCACTGTGCACGTGATCACGCGAAACGGTGACTGATGGTGATACCAAGCAATCAAGGTCATCCCAATCGTTCAGCATAGGGATCGACTTCGTTTACAAATCTCCTCACTGTAGAATTTATCGTTTTCCATGAACTCGCAATGTGACATGCCACTGCGGAGGAAAAGCAATTTATTGTAAGCATACGGAGAGAGAGAAACATTGGGAGGCTATGGCTATAATCGCCAAGATGGTGATCCTAATCGGACTATTCGGTGAAAGTCTGCCTGCCGCATCGGTTTGATAAAAATTGGTTGCTAATTAAAAACGTGCTCACCCAGGCACCAGATATCAAGAGAATTTTCCATGCATTTGGAGGTTGTACGGTAAGACGAGTAGGAAGATTTTCATGCGCACAATTCACCTGGTTTAGAACTGCCATTTAAGAAAAGAAGGTATCAAATAGCCACAGCTATTGTGTTGTTGGAAACAACAAGTTGTAGTTACACTGCCCGCTTTGCACGAAAGCCTTCCATACACTTACTTATTGACACATTTCCACGTGTAGGGTGTTATTAGCAAAAAGGGAATGGAATCCTACATATTACGAGTCTCGGAGCCCATGGGGGGCTAAATTCGACCAATTGCGTCGTCAGCTGCCAGCAAGTCTTAAAAAATCATCGACCTCGGTATTCCTAAAATCTACAATTTAAAAAACAACTGTCCTCCAATCAAATTATGGACCTCGCCTAAATTGCTGCGTGAGGGGACAGCGGCTTTGCAGGGATCCAAGCCAGGTGACGTTTATGCATTTGCCCTAATGGTGCACGATGTCTTCTGCCAGATAAGACCATATGGACCTGGAGACCTTCCAGTGAAATAGATTCTGGAATGAGTTGTTTGCAAAGTAAATCCTCCCCTTCGACCACAGATGCATATTTATTGTCCCCAAAAATTACCGCCACTTTGGCTTGGTAGCATTCTGCAAATAGGATAGACTGGGTCAATTAGGGCCTTCCCACAAGGTTGTTAAATGTGTTTTAAGCGTCTCAGCATTTTTAAAATAGGTTTGAGGTTGGTGCTAGGTGAAGTCTGCCCAAATCTTTCTAGAAGTGAGCTTAAAGACTACGTCACGCTGGGCGGCACCACCAACCTTCTTTTCTGAAGCCAAGTTTTGCGACTCACATCGTTTTGTGACAACCAAATCCCTTAATGGTTGATGCGTGTCAATATTGCCTAACAATGTCAGTTTTCTGCTTAATCAGCGCGCAGTGCTGTGCTGATTTGGTAGTTTAAGAGAAGCAGCGCATCTGACCCCTAGGATTGGAACCCATAAACGCTCTCCTTGTTAATAAATGATGAAAGATGGTTTGCTTGCTTTTAAAACCTTACGTTGCTGATGTTGTGGGACCTTCTACGCCTCGTTTTTGTCTTTTCGACAATGCCGTAAATTGAGCACTTAAAATGGAGTCATCTGGAGTCAATTAGTGGGACTCAAAATGTTCTACTCTCCTTTACCATGACCCCAACTCATGATAATATTACTTCAGCCCTTAGAATGCACATTGGAGAGGAGACAAAGACACTATTAGACAAAATCGGCTGCTGCCACGTTAAGTATCATTGCGCAATTGACTTCGATGGAGGCATGGCAACGACAAGTTATTGGCTCTGTGGCAGTGACAATTTCTACAAGACTTTACCTAAACCACCTTTGTTAATACCGTACATATTTTCCGGTTGGTTTCTCGTTGCGATACTTTTGCTTTGAATTTCAGGAAATTTGTGTCGCGCTGTCTAGTCATGCAAGGTCTGTTGCTTATAGGGATGAAGGTATTCAGAACTCCACCTGCTTAAATGCATTAAATCAGTGAAGTTTTCCTTCAAGCATTTTATGGACACTAGGGGAAGTTGTACCCTTCCGACTTGGAGCCCTTGCAGACCCCATTGGTCTGCCAGGGATGGAATTAAAAGGCCTAAACTGCCAGTAGCAGAACAGCATTGGATTATAACTGAACGCAATACTTGCATGCAGTCTAGTTGCGATCACAAGGCGGCCTTGTTTGCACAAATGTGGACGAGGTTAAATGCTGAAGTGGCAGAAAGACTAATGAAAGAGGGTTGTTAAGATGCAACTGACAGACTTGGCTCATTTGCCTTAAGGATGCAGGAGAACTGTGCAAATAATTCTCTCGTGAGCGGTTTGTACAAAGAAAATGTTAACAGTGGCTCTTTTTAACAGATTGTACTAGATGAACCTTCTCAAGTTTAAAGTGGAATAGGTAGGAATAAGTTGAAATCTTTCCAAGCACAATAATACCCTGAGTGGTTTTGGCGTTTCGTGCTATATCATGCATTTATATCAGCACTAGTGCAACATTCGCCCACTCTCACGCATTGAACCTGATTTCCTCTGCTGGTCGTCAAGCAACGCAGCTACGTAACACGCATTTTATTGTCTATTATGCAGTGGATCAACTCACGGGTGAGTAGCGCTATAGACGTCCTCAATTTCCTTGTTATTTAAGGCCTTGCATGCTCCCTTTGCAAAATTCTGACTGTTTATTGACTGAAGATTGGCTTCAATAATTTTGTCAAAATCTAACATGTGTCCACATATTATTCAGGAGGTGGTTTGGGGAGAAGGGGTTAACTACATGATCTAATATGCCGCTAAAACACCAAGGGAAGCAAAGTTTTTAAAATTGCTTTTGAATATTGAACAGCTCACTTCCAGATACTTCAAATGACTACTTGCCGCTCCACTCCAGCTGTCAGCTGCATTAATTTTGAGTCAAGTGATAATCCAAAATGGATGGTAATCATCGCTTGTGGGAACGTTATGAAAAGAATACGATTGATAGAGCTGAGGGGGAGACAGTATCTGCTTTCTTCTCCTCGTCAGTCACCCTCATACTCGTCCGCCAGCCCATATACGCATGCACAGACATTAGAAATCCATGGAAAGCGAAGTCTTGTTAGTGCGAAATGATGCGTGACTCGAAATGGGGAATGGGCAGTCTGTCGATCAACTCGGCGAATATGGCAGTACAGATCCAATTCTCGCTACCAGTCCGTATTCCGTCGGTCATTAGTCGGTGGCCGGGTAATCCTTCCTTGACCAGAGGAGCGAGGAGAGCCAAATCAACTGTACTAGACCCATCTTTATTATACGGTAATGCAAAGTAGATGTAGTGGCAGGACTGTACATTTGCGGCGGTTGCAGATGTGGCCTAACCGCTACATCAGCATCATCACCGGCGTTTGTGCGTTGGCACAAGTTGCTTCACCCACGGTGGTCTCCCGTTATCTGAGCATACGGATGACAACCTTGTTCTTTATTTCGATAGTAAGGTCTGCTTGAACCCGATTACGGTAATTGGAGTAATTTTACGAGCGTGTTGTCTACTCTCACGCCTTACCAAGGTGCTGTTTAGGCACCTTTTCCCTTAAAACAGAGCCAGAACAGCTTTGCATAACAAAAAGTGGTCGACGGAACAAACACACATTTTTGGTCGGCTTACGAGAAGTTCTATCTGTGCTCAAGTTCTTGACCTTCCTAGATGTTCCGTTGGTGACCTCTAATAAAATTTCCTAAATGCGGATCAGTACACATTCGTCTGCTTTTATTCGGCCAGTGATCACCCCAAGACCACTGGAAATCATATCCAGATTATCACGTGCTCATCGCATTTATGTATTACTCACCCTGCAGCAGTCATGCACTCGACGTACTTGTGTTGACCAGCACGAGAAACCCAGCGCTAATCGTCTTCATTGCTTAATCATTCTGACTACAGCCACTATTGTATTGTGGCACGCTATTATATCAACTCCTCCCCACTGCTTCATTTCTTCTTCCGGACTGGCCTGTGACTATCCTGAAGTGGCCAACTTGCCTCCATAGATGCAGCAGTAATCACGATAGAAACAGATTAACTCTGATTTCTCCCAATGATGCAAAGTTACAAACTTCAAATCTTTTTTAATATTAGGCGCATCATTTGTAATTCGTCGCCTTTCCCTTTTGCACAACAAATGCCTTCAAATCAGTCAAGGCAGCTGATGTGTCCCTTTTCGGCTGTTGTCACCCTACATTGCCAATGCCTTTTATTCCATTCTGCATCGTCAAATAGCCATCTGCCTTTCATAACATAATTCGTTGACATTGGAGGTCTGGTGCACTGGGGAATATTACTGACTGACTTAAACACCAGTTGAAGAATCAGCCCGACATCCAACCGCCAATGTGTAGCCTTACTTATTTAGCCAATAAAACCGGAACGACGTGGCCAATTAACACTTCGTTGTCCCTCAAATCTCCCACCTTAACTGCGATGACACCCACATGGCCAAGATAATGATAGATCACTAATGCTAACACCATACCAATTACATTCAGAGAAAATGAGAGATGCTTTTCGGAAGCAGTCCTGCATCCTATGCAGGCATCCGTGGCAATCAACATGCCACCATTTTGGACTTCCTTCGCAGTGTCAGCCTGCACTTTTGTCAAGTAATCTTCCACGCATTCGTTTGCCTCTCAATCTTATTCAAAACAAACTGCTTCTCGCTTGCTATGAGACCGGTAGCAATTTTGCTAGTCAGCAAGAGAAGAACAGTGCAAATACTTTAGCATTTTAGGTGCTTAGCACTTCCTTTATTTTGCTTGAAATCGTTGGCCTCGCCCTCACCCCCAATTTATGCAGTTGACTTGCGGTCCTTGCGAAGCCTCTGACTAATTGCCTGTGGCAATCCCTTAAGTCTGGGACGTTACAAAGCTCTCCGATCCGTTGTTACTGACTGCATCCTGGCTTGTAGTAGAACACTTGATGAAATCTTTTAACGGAGGAATTTCCCAAGAATTAAGCCAAATTTGGTAAAAAAGCCGATTTTGTGATTAAAGCCAGCGCTGCTTCTCACATGCATTTCAACACAGGCCTCAGTTTGGCTTCCAACCCTTGAATATCCCTCATGTCGACGAGAATATCAATCAGATAAACCGTGGAAACTCCGGATAAGAAGTTCAACTCATGAGGCGTTGTGAGATTTGTTTCTCACTGCCTTGCTTCGTGCCAATCTGCTCTGTCTGAATTATTGCACTTCTATTCCCTGCACTGACTCCTCGGCACATACGAACCACATTTAGCCTGACAATGCAAAGAAGAATGATGAGATTCGCTTATTTTTCATGCTAGCTGATCATGATGAAGGGCGCAAATCTCACTGCAGCTGCTACGATTTCAAACTCCTCTTTGTTGGCAGCAGAAGTGCTCAATGGAGGCTGGGACCTAAACTCTTCGGATAATTGATGCTTGTTGCATGGCTGAGCTGCTCATCATGGCCATAATTTTGACAAATGCGTATGCAGGCTGAGGTGTTCAGTGATTTTAGCGTGAGCGCATGTGTCATTTAAGTGCAAATTGGGTCAAGCTGACATAAACTTGAGGCCGACAATTCTTGGTGATATGCTGCACACAATCATGGCAAGAGATTCGATAAACGCAGGTCGTTCGAACTTGGACCAGTCGTCAAATCCAGAATCCTTCAGCAGACGCAAAGGAAAAGTAAAATGCGACTACTGTTCCCAATGTTGGCCACCTTTGTATTGCTCATCCATTGCGTGACTTTCAGACCGTGTGTCACAAGACATCTTATTAAATGGTGCTATACACAAGTGTTTCGGTGCGAGTTGCGTGTGAAATTCTTGAGGCATGTGCCAGTAAATACAGTGTGAGCAAAGCCAAACTTGAAAATGGAATGTCAAAACCAAGTTTGGCTCCACACCAAATTACTGGGTTTGGTGGAAATGCAGTCCAGTGGCTATGGTCTCTCATCCAACGTGGTTAATAATCTTTGTTAACATTAACGGTGGCACTTTACCAAAACACATATTCGAGGTAGAGTCTGCAAGAAAAAGAGCAGCGTGGGGAAGTCGAGCAGTGACGCAAGACGGCGGTCCCTTCTGATGCGTGCCACTTTGTCACGCATGCGATCATCTGATCTGCTGTTCATAGTCGGAGAGTCGTGGACCATATGAAGCAACTGTTGGCAGATGTAGAGGTAGTTTCATCAAAATCATGCCATTGGCTCAGTTTTGGTGGCTGATAAAGCGTTGCTGCCCAATTCGTGCATGGAATTGCATTTTATTCTACTGAAGTTCCTTGGCGTGAGCAATGATATGGTGTAGACATATTCTGTGGGCAGAATATGGGACCAATGCGATGGGGAGTTGAAGCCACGTGGTTTGATGGCATAGCAGAGGAATGCACAACCTTTTATTCGCAAGCGCTTGGATCAACGTTCATTTAAAATGGCTTTCCCCTTCTCTTTGAACACACGGTGATCCGCAGTGAAGGGCAATTATAATTATGGAGAACGTGAAAATTTACACCCTGAAACGTGCAGCAAATGGATTTTGGATATTTGCTTCTTAAATTCACGGTCGCCGCATCATCTCCCTTACCGTATGGAGCGGCCCTGTCCTTATTTGCCTTTGCAAAATGCATGCATTCGGAAACCTAGCCGAAGGTATTTATGCAGTCCATTATCTTTCCGAACCTTAAAAACATGGATTCTTAGAGCACTCGTTTCCCCAGGGGGTTCACTGGCATATTTAACTCTCAAATATTACAAAGCAGTGTCTTCTAATCAACAAGATCCACACTATTGTCACCTCGTATTTATCATGTTTTTTATTATCGACTAATGTTTCAAAAAGTGACTAAGGGAAATGATTGGGTTAAAAGTGAACTAAGGAGTGTTTAGTATTAACACAGAAGTGAGGATCGTGGTAGCTAGGACACAGTGTTTCCGTAATGAGTCACGCATGACTTACTCATTGACAAATAGTTCCTTAACACCGTGACTGCATTTCCCTTAAGCCTTGGCAGAACGATCGCCACTTCGCCACCCTGGCGTTCCATTTATATCGGTGGACTTTCTGCCCGATATCACTCAACTGTCTGGTGGTGAAGATAGCCTAGAACGCCCTGGTGAAAGTAACTGTAGGCCAATCTTGTACCAATTACCAACATTTTAAGTTCATTGGCTTGACATCGATTTCGAATGCTGCAGAGGAAGCATCTTACCTAACAGAGCGGAAGTGAACATCAAAAGGCTCTTTATCAAATTCCTGAGGCTCTATATTTATAAATATAAGAGCACAGATCACCTAGAAGAGGAGGTTCTAGCATAGCTCTTGGATCACCTCTTCATGTAGTGCAGCAAGAGCACGATGCATCGTACAAGCACTCCAGCTTTGTACATCCGTAAGATGTGCATCTGTAAGATGATACTACCT
Source organism: Taenia multiceps (assembly GCA_001923025.3). Taxonomy (NCBI): domain Eukaryota; kingdom Metazoa; phylum Platyhelminthes; class Cestoda; order Cyclophyllidea; family Taeniidae; genus Taenia; species Taenia multiceps. Next base: position 14,954,774 of record CM010312.1, on the reverse strand, counting down.
CCTAAATCACTCGTCTTACCACATTTTGACTTGCGGATGACGTGGTGCTTAAGAATTTTTATTAAACTCGTGACATTTAAAATCGCATTCTCTCTAAAACTACTTCACCGCATCACTCTCGATCCTAATCTGAGGCTGACTGCTGTAAAAAGACCAGAGCAAACGCGTGCCCAATTGGCAACGCGATAGCGATGTTCAAGTGGAATGCAAACAGAATGTTAAAGGTAATGCATTATGACTAGCAAGGCCTTCATTTCCTCACCAGCTTCAATGCCGCCTTGACAGTAACGTTGCCCATCTGTGCCCTAGTATGCTCATTGGTACGCTCCTTATCACCTTCAGGTGCTCCATTATTTCTTTAGGGAGGATCTCCATCCCTAAACTATAGGTGAGAGTGAGCCGCAGGGAAAAGTGGACTTTACTAATTATCACCAAATTTAGTAAATTGGCCGTCATTCACGAGGGATTTGTATGAGCACGGAATCTAAGGTGAATGCACTTCTCCCATTTTTAATCAGATTTGCACTTTCTGTCAGCACCACTTCGCATTTGACAGTCTCATCAATGTGTCATACTAAATTCCCTCTGTCAGTCCGCTTGCGAAAGCGATAGTGTGTGCTCTGTCGGAGAACTTGGCTGCACGGATCATGACTGTCATCGCAGCCACTGCTAAATCTACTAGCTACGTTGAAGCTGTTGCTACTTCCTTCCTGTCCTTTGTGCTGCTCCACTTGTTTTGTAGCACATTTCGCATCAACAGCTGTGCAAGTTGGAAGTGCCTATTTCTCATTACTTCAAACCCTTGAGGTGCGTTGCAATCGAGGATGACGAAGTGCAGCGTCCTAGCAGTAGTGGTGTAGGAGGTAAGATGAGTGCCCACAAGCCACCTACCTCTCGAATAGCTATTCCTGGTTCCATTGGCTCCCGTATGAAGAGGACAGCCTGAGTTAAACATGAGGAAATCGTCAGGAAACAAATCCAAGAAGTTGCAGAGATGACGATGATTCTGATGAATGTCTTTTAATAAATTTTACGCTGATACAGCCTTCCCGTCATTTATGACTTGTCGAAACTATTTTCGCTTAACGTCATTTCAAGAGAAAGTTATTTTAACTGTAAGATTAAGAGATGCCAATTAAGTCGCAAGAATCCAGGTAAATGTGAGCTCCACACCATATGGAGCACACAAATGGAGGTGCAGGTAAAGAACCCGCTGCCGTTATAGGCGGATGAGGCATGAGTGCGTCTTATCACCTTTTGCATGTCTGAAGGTCCTCATTTTGGCGGTGGATTTGTCCCTGAGAACAGTTTCACGTAAGGAAGTGGTGTGGATTGTTTCTCAATGCTTCATGTAGGTCACGCTCTTAGAAAATAAATAGTAGCTGTAGTGAAGTTAGATAACCAGATAGAGGAATGACAGCTGAGACTGTGACAAACTTACTAAATGAATACCCGATATGTTTAGTAATTTGTTTCCGACTTGCATCGCATGCATGACCAGTGTTAGTCGAACACTAAAATAATCGGAGATCGCATCAAATCCAACATTAGAATAAATCAGAGGTCACGTTGTTGCGCAAAAGAGACGCGCGTTTCGTTTTATTGGATGTTGAGGCCAAAGGTTTACGAGATCCTACTATCGCTGCATAGCAATTACATGAGAAGGATTAGTTTACATTTTATTGAAGTTTCGTAAGTCAAATGGGACCCATCTCCTGATCAAAAAGCTAGAGTAATGAATAACCAAAGCAATGTTATTATTCAAACCGTTCAAAGATTCTAGCATAAAAATTGTCACTCGATTCCTAAATACTTTAACAACCAGTGCAATCAAATTTGTACATCGAAAGGGGCTTGACGCCAGCCATTGTATAAAACGCACTACACTTCACACTTCCGAAAACTGATTCTTTGCGCCACCACTTTCTTAGTAGTTATGACCACCGACTCGTAGGGTGCACATTGTCGACTCACTATCCAAGGTCTTGCATCCGATCTCGTCCATGCGCCCAAAATGATGCTCTTAAACGTCACTCAAGGAGTTGCTGCTGCTGTGCGATTCTCGGGCCCGCTGATGCCAGTGAATAATGCGATGTTTTACCCTTGCTGCTCCAAAGCGCTGGCAGGTGTCTGGCTGCTTCATGCAAGAGGCCTCAACAACAGGCATGTCATGAAAAATCCTGCGAAATTTACAGGGTATTCGTGTCGAACTTTGGGATTTTTCAATGCAATGTTAGTAATTTTGCTTCGAATAACCCAGTCTTTAGCAAAAGCCAATGCTAACGAAACCAGAGCAGTCGTATTTACAAACTTTTGTGGAATCGCTATTTGAAAACCAGTGCTACTACTATTTTCCAGTAGCGAAGCTGCCAAGAGTTTTGGGTACCCTTTATTATGGGCTGCAATTGGATTCATGATATTGGCAGACATGTGATGTCTTTCACGGGACAATCGTTCCTTCAACTGGTAAGAACTATAAAATTCGTTCCTGCCCTGGTATTCTTAGAATTTAAAATCGCTTCCTCGGGTCATCGTAGAGCTTGTGGAACATGCTTTCTGCTCCAGATTTAGGAATCAGCATTGCCACTCGATTGCGGCTGGAACTAAAGCGCCCTACCGGTCAAAGCGCTAGTGGAAGCGCAAATTGTGCTTTGCATAGTGCTTTATCTCTTTCTCGATGAACTCTAAATAATATGAGGCGAAGCAAATGCTGCCCGAACACAGGAAGGAATGAAACGCACTTATTGACAAACGCGCGCTTTTATTTCGTTTCCTGGGAGGCGTCAGTATAAAATCTCGAGTTCATTTGCACCTGTTGTATGGAAGGAAACGCACAATAAAGCTAATGGTAGCATCTGACATAGGTGCTGCGGTACTTCTACGCAATTACGGACAAACAGCTGGAACTGGTGACCAGTTCAACCGGATGTAATTGATCGTTAATAACAGTGACTAGGTATAAGAATTATGCATTGGGAGCTTAAACTTTTTAGCCTTAACAACCAATTCGTAGGAAAATTAGAGGCCTTAGCGCAACACCAGTTAGGCTTAAATGCAGAAAATATCGATGTCATCATGGAACGCGTGCCATCTGTCCCCTCGAGAAAGTGGCGTACTCGAAGCAGGGATGGTCCTAATCATCGTACCTCGTAACTCTTTCCACGCATTTCGTAACAGTTAAACTTTGTCTGCTGATAAGTGAAACTAAGTAAACCTCACGCAGATAACTACAATTAGTAGTTATCAATCTTTTCTTGCCTCAATCCAGCAGGCAATTTTGTACTTTCCTTAGACCAAATGCAAGCAAAGACTACAGCGAGATACTCTAGAAATATAGCGGTAATCACTCGCGCCATCAGCGAATGCATGGGTGCTTGCACATCAATCCTGCCATCTGTGTTCGCAACACGCTGAAGTCGCACTTCTGTGCATGAATGGTCGTCCAAAATGAACTTTCATGAGGACATGGATAATATTGCAAATTTGTTTGTTGATGAAGTTTATGGTCAAGAACACACAGAATGCCATGCTTACTGACAAGACCAACCCCAATTCTCAGAAACTTTGCCTGTTTGAGACGCATTAGTTTTGGGTGAGAATAGAGACTAGTAGACATTGCGAACAAAGTCAGAGATGCTTAGTGGTGGTAGAAGATGAAGTGGTAAGAAGGCAGACAATATGGCAGATTAATTGACATAAGGGATGACTTGGATGCGTTGACAAGAGGCTTACGTCTTCTGTAGCCATAAAGCCATAAGCGACTCGAGGTGTGCTGATGCATGGTCTAGGAAAGAACTGATGCAAAATGGATGAAAGCCGCAAACACGGGCTAATCGCAGCGCATGAGAAAGTCGACAAGTAATTAAGGGTGAGTTACAGTATAGAAGGACAGAAACTTGGTAGAATCTCATAGATAGAGCGCAGCGTTAAACATAAGGGTAATGGAATGCCAAGCATCCAGCAACTTCACACCGTCAAGTCGTTGCCTGTAGGACCAAGAGTTAAATTTTCACAAAATTTTACATTTGCAAACCCCGCACTATTTCAATCTTCACACGCTGTTCGTTTTTATCCTTCACGCCAATTAGCCTGTAGGTATCTTGCGCTTTTTCGTCCTTTACACTCTCTCCACCTATCCGACTATGATGCCTTTGCATCGTAAACCAGGCTCTGCATCGTCAGCTCCTAATTTTGCAACGGTTCTCATGCGATATGAAGACAGCGGATCCGAACTGCAGAAAGTTGACTTCAAACAGCCTTTGAATCCCAAGCACAGACCGAGGAGAAATCCACCTCAAACTCTCTGACTCGATACAGTAATGGTACAATTTCGGCACTGAAGTTTATAAGGAGTCCTATAACCGTCGATGCCATATAATTCTTTTGTTATCAAAGAATAAAACTGGTATAGGAAATCTACATTAGCTTGAAGTTATAAAATGGCTTTAATACAAGCAGTGAAATCATAAAATACTTTATGAGCAAATTTTGTCGCTATCTTTGGGCAATGATGAATAATAAGTAGATGATGAACCACTATCTTAAAACAGGCAAACATGGGTCTAAAGCAGAACTCGACGGTTCTTTACAGCCTGCTGAATTAGCTCTAAGAGAGAGTTGATGTCTGTGCTATGAAGCTCTTAAACACAGTGAGTGATCGAGCTCCACGCCCGAACTAAATGCTAATCCATCCCGCAATCGTAGTTAGGATGGGTCGCAGATGAGAAGTTTCCTTGGAACTAGGCATTGTTGCGTACTTCGGGTCATCTTCGCATAATGCTTCTTAGCATTGGCGTGGCTTTACAGCAAGTGTCTCCTCTTTATGGCACGTGCCCTTCTTGAGGAGAGGATGCAACGGGACTAGTAGCGGTGTGAGAGGGTTGGTATCTACATCCTTCAGATCGGTAATCATGTCCTGAAAGGAGCTGGATTTTCCAGTGTAGTGCTAATACCTGTACGTCGAAAATCTTCCGCACGTGCGCCTTATACAAGAACAATGAATTGCATAAACTAGTTGCATCATATGCATCAATTGCGAAACATTGTCTTACAGCTGGGTAAATCGAGGGTGTGATTGGGCAGAATGCCTACTTTTACTGCAATTCCTACGAAGCAAGACATAAAAGGTGGAATTCTTGAGACTTAGAAATTAGGAACTTCACACTCTGCTTTACTAATACCGAACGATCACTCTTTTATTCAAAGGACGATGCAGTGATTCACGTTTATGGCTCAGTGGAAAGATTTCAGATTAGAAGCTGTTTGACCTTCAAATAGTGGAATAAAATGGTACCGATTGTGTACAATGATAATACAAAGTTCGACAATTACCAATTTCTCTGCTTTGAATGCCCCTTAGTACCATGAATGTGTTCTACAGTCCAACCAGCGTACAGGATTAGGAACCTAGGTGCAAGGTGTAAAGGCTGTGCCATGCACGGAAGCACAAACCGCGAGTTATTTAGCGCTAGTCTGTTCCACTGCAAGCTAAACAGTCCAGAGCGTCATGCACGCTTTTACCCTACGCAATTTACTCTGAATGTAGACGAACAATGTTTCCTGACATAAGAATAGAGTGTTCTGAAGTCTGCTGAACAGAAATAACAAAGGGCTTAATGCGTAGTGGCCGAATCTCCAAAGCATTCGTGCCCAATAAACGGCGAAAACAGTATGGCAGTTATGATTTGCTATTGCATCCTCCATACTTAACAACGGAAAAATCAGTAAGGAGACCTGTGTGAGTAAAGATAGAGATGTTTATTAATTCATACGGAAGTTGCAGGCTATACTCAGGAATGACAGCATGCGCTACGCGTTCGAAACAAAATAGACGTGGAGGAGAGCTAGCTCCTCCACCTCCATGGTATCAAGCGGCTTCTTCGCAAGCGTCGGTGTGAGCACAAACCCGATCGCGGTTGCTGTTTACCAACATTGCTGCGACCATCCGCACGGCTGTGCACATTGTGGCACCACATACGACCACACACATGGTGTCCAACATTGCGGCTTCTGCTCACACGGCAACGCACACGGCGTCCAACACTGCGCCTTCTGCTCACACGGCAACGCACACGGCGTCCAACATTGCGGCTTCTGCACAGACCACAATGCCAACTTCTGACCATATTGTGAGCCCTTCACAGCCTCACTCCACGGTGCCCACTTCCACGGATACGAGCACGGCCAACTTCCATACTCCATCTCTGTGACTGTCTCTGCTTCCTTCCAAACTGATTTGTGTGCTGAGGGTGTGCGCCTATATACTAGTTGCCTTGTCCCCAACCGTTCCGCGTGATATTCGTACTCACTGTACCCTTATTTCTGCACTTGTGCTTACCGATCTTCAACAACGCTCTCTTAGTCCGACTATTTTAGGTGATGCCGAGCACAATGTCTTCCCTTTATACGTAAGAGATGATAGAAATCAGGCAAACAATTTTATGGATGGTAACTGGCCCTGCCAGCGTACAGCTCGCAGAGCACAAACTGACATCGCACCATGTCAAACTACTAAATGTGGCTCGTCCCTTTTCCACCTGTGCTTGCGTTGGAAGAAAATAACCCAGTGGCATCAAATGTCCTCTCGGTGGCAGGTAATTTACCCCACCACCAACCGTACAGAAGTGGGCCTTCATAACGCTCAGTGAGTGGCGATGTGATGACCAACCCAAAATACGCGACCATGAGCGCAATGGATTCGATATTCTTTTGACCGATCTATGTGTATGGTGGAAGAGGCGACGTAGACATCGGCGACTGATATGTAGCAGAAACATAAGCGAGAGATCATAACGCTTATATTTAAACGTTCCCTTATTCCTCATATGTTTTTGGGATGCACCAATCACTGCTCAAGTCTATGGCGAAGTACACATATCTTGTGATAAATTTGAAGTGAATTCGGTTGTACTGCATGAATAGGGGTACTTTCATTGCATCCTCGAATTTGACTTTGAGGCCTTAACGCTTAAAATGACCACCAGACTAAAACCTTTAACATTTTAAGCCTTAGATTGCATAAATCGCTCCCTTTCCTTATCATGGGCAGGTGGATAACTTGCAAATGGGCGGTGCGAAGTAGAAAGCTTACCAAGACAGGAATTGTCCACGTTGCCCTTTTGCCGTTCCATTGCTATGCTGTCATTCTTGGACAATCTTAGTGATCGGTCACTCAGAAACTACTTATTGGTGTTTGCTACAAGTAATTAGACCGAATTGTGAGGAGTGGAGCTAGTGGTTGCACAAATGAGTTAACTTTGAGTGGGCTGGGTGGGAATAAAAAGCATCAAAACAATTGTGTCTAAAGCACTGTAGGACAAGGGGCTGAAGTTAAATTTACCCTCACCTTCTCAAACACACTGCCTAGCGACTCTTAACATACACCCCAATCTTCAACTCACTAACATCGCAGATGCAGTATTCATGTTCCTGATTATCTATAGGTTAAGTTGGGCAAATCAGTACGGCGCTCCTTAGCCAAGATCTGATGGATGAAGCGTGAAGCATTTATCTAACCACGAATCTATACGCGCCCATTTTGTCGGATGTCGATTTTAGGTTGCAAATATTGACTGCTTCTTTGATCAAACCTCCATCTTTGATCGTGGGATCGGATCATCAAGTGCATTGTTTTAGAGGAGTAAATTAATTTGCAGCTTATTTTTCTTCACCTTTGAAACCTCGATTTTCCGGGCACTTCCTTTCGTGTCTAGTATAATGTTTTTCGTTTGCAATCAAAGTGAAATTTCCAACCGCTATTTTCTAACTTCATGGCCCCAAAACGAAGAATGCAGACACCTTGATCGGTCTGCTGTTAGCAATAAAATCGTCCTTACGTGCACACCCTGTGATGTGCAAAGATCTCTCATTTAATACTAAGTGCGCCGCTGCCCTCCTAAAGTCTGTAGAGCTCCAACCAGCCATTTAACATCTTTGGTGCTATCTTACCTTTATGAATTTTTAGAGAGCTGGCAAACAGTGCGTTTTATGTTTCGCGGAATAGCCAGCTTCGAACTTCAGAAAAACAGAACTAAGTGCCATTAAATTTTAGTTTGCATAGCGGTGCAGAACAAAAGACAATTTTAACAAAGTCGGTTACATTCCACAAAGTAAATGGAATGCGTATAGCTTTTGGTGTTCACGAATTCATAGCAAACCATATTGAAGGGAAAGGACATTTCGTTAAAGCATGCAGCAATGAGCTAGTTAGAGCTGTTTTATCGGATGAGAAGGAGCCTATAATGATCACCACCAGGGCAACCAGGAAGTAGGGATCGCAAAAGATTTAGCATTGCTGGCCGCAGTGCGTGTCCAGTCAATCAGCTATCCACATGGAAGTATACTTGTATCGAGGAAGGACCTCTCTACTGATCGCTATTTCACTCATTCGCATCACACTGAATGGTAATGATCTTGCAATGATTACTATCTCCTCACTCTGGTTCGTGGTGGTAAGGTGAATGAATTGAAAATTTAAACCCTTTACTATATCAGACACTAAATAGGAGCCTCAGAAACCTTCTAACGCAGCAAGTGGGATGATTGAAATAGGGCATTAATGACTACCACAGATGAAAACGGTAGAATGCTTTATTAGGGCAATTGTTCTGAGGAGGATTTTCACAAGGACCGGCAGGAATGTAGATGACATTTGTGTGGGCATATTTATCTTCTTGCAACTAATACGGTTTAAGCTTCGTAGTAATCAGTAAAGCAGTATTACTACAGACTGAAGGCTAAGAACTTGATATGAAGAGACAGTTTTTATACCTGGAACCATATCAAATGTTGTTCGACAGGTATCAGTGATCGTCTTCCCAATTAACTTGGAAGAAAAGGTTTGCAAATACTTGTGGAGATAACTTGTCTATCATGATGTGCAAAGATAGCGTGAGGCTGGTTGTCAAATGAATGGGGTTATTGCCGCAGAGTCTCAATGAGGGAGTTATCATCCAGATATGAAAGTAGTGGTTTCCAGCACTCGCTACCCAAAATACGCATTGGCATCTAAGATGAAAAATTTTAGCTCCAGAACTTCCAAATGATTTGCACAGTGTATCCGTGAGGCAAAATAAAGAGAGCATTTAACTCCTTCAAATTTGGCAGCAAAAGAATTTCGTCCCACGCTAGAAGACGTGAGGTGGAGGCTTAATATCTAACAGAAGGAAATGTTACCAGTGTGACTGCAAAAATTTGCTCCAGCCAAATTTTACTAATAATATTAGACAACTCCATACATAGGCTTCAGTCCAGTCGGATCGAGAATAAAACGCAAATTTCAATCATCCCACTTGCTGCGTTAGAAGGTTTCTGAGGCTCCTATTTAGGGTTTTAATTTCAATTCATTCACTTACCAACGAACCAGAGTGAGGAGATAGTAATCATTGCAAGATCATTACCATTCAGTGTGATGCAAATGAGTGAAATAGCGATCAGTAGAGAGGTCCTTCCTCGATATAATGTATACTTCCATGTGGATAGCTGATTGACTGGACACGCACTGCGGCCAACAATGCTAGATCTTTGCGATCCCTACTTCCTGGTTGCCCTGGTGGTGATCATTATAGGGCTCATTCTCATCCAGATAAACAGCTCTAAACTATCGCTCATTGCTGCATGCTTTAACGAAATGTCCTTTCCCTTCAATATGGTTTGCTATGAATTCGTGAACACCAAAAACTACACGCATTCCATTTAACTTTGTGGAATGTAACCGACTTTGTTAAAATTGTCTTTTGTTCTGCACCGCTATGCAAACTAAATTTAATGGCACTTAGTTCTGTTTTTCTGAAGTTCGAAGCTGGCTATTCCGCGAAACATAAAACGCACTGTTTGCCAGCTCTCTAAAAATTCATAAAGGTAAGATAGCACCAAAGATGTTAAATGGCTGGTTGGAGCTCTACAGACTTTAGGAGGGCAGCGGCGCACTTAGTATTAAATGAGAGATCTTTGCACATCACAGGGTGTGCACGTAAGGACGATTTTATTGCTAACAGCAGACCGATCAAGGTGTCTGCATTCTTCGTTTTGGGGCCATGAAGTTAGAAAATAGCGGTTGGAAATTTCACTTTGATTGCAAACGAAAAACATTATACTAGACACGAAAGGAAGTGCCCGGAAAATCGAGGTTTCAAAGGTGAAGAAAAATAAGCTGCAAATTAATTTACTCCTCTAAAACAATGCACTTGATGATCCGATCCCACGATCAAAGATGGAGGTTTGATCAAAGAAGCAGTCAATTATTTGCAACCTAAAATCGACATCCGACAAAATGGGCGCGTATAGATTCGTGGTTAGATAAATGCTTCACGCTTCATCCATCAGATCTTGGCTAAGGAGCGCCGTACTGATTTGCCCAACTTAACCTATAGATAATCAGGAACATGAATACTGCATCTGCGATGTTAGTGAGTTGAAGATTGGGGTGTATGTTAAGAGTCGCTAGGCAGTGTGTTTGAGAAGGTGAGGGTAAATTTAACTTCAGCCCCTTGTCCTACAGTGCTTTAGACACAATTGTTTTGATGCTTTTTATTCCCACCCAGCCCACTCAAAGTTAACTCATTTGTGCAACCACTAGCTCCACTCCTCACAATTCGGTCTAATTACTTGTAGCAAACACCAATAAGTAGTTTCTGAGTGACCGCTCACTAAGATTGTCCAAGAATGACAGCATAGCAATGGAACGGCAAAAGGGCAACGTGGACAATTCCTGTCTTGGTAAGCTTTCTACTTCGCACCGCCCATTTGCAAGTTATCCACCTGCCCATGATAAGGAAAGGGAGCGATTTATGCAATCTAAGGCTTAAAATGTTAAAGGTTTTAGTCTGGTGGTCATTTTAAGCGTTAAGGCCTCAAAGTCAAATTCGAGGATGCAATGAAAGTACCCCTATTCATGCAGTACAACCGAATTCACTTCAAATTTATCACAAGATATGTGTACTTCGCCATAGACTTGAGCAGTGATTGGTGCATCCCAAAAACATATGAGGAATAAGGGAACGTTTAAATATAAGCGTTATGAGTCTCTCGCTTATGTTTCTGCTACATATCAGTCGCCGATGTCTACGTCGCCTCTTCCACCATACACATAGATCGGTCAAAAGAATATCGAATCCATTGCGCTCATGGTCGCGTATTTTGGGTTGGTCATCACATCGCCACTCACTGAGCGTTATGAAGGCCCACTTCTGTACGGTTGGTGGTGGGGTAAATTACCTGCCACCGAGAGGACATTTGATGCCACTGGGTTATTTTCTTCCAACGCAAGCACAGGTGGAAAAGGGACGAGCCACATTTAGTAGTTTGACATGGTGCGATGTCAGTTTGTGCTCTGCGAGCTGTACGCTGGCAGGGCCAGTTACCATCCATAAAATTGTTTGCCTGATTTCTATCATCTCTTACGTATAAAGGGAAGACATTGTGCTCGGCATCACCTAAAATAGTCGGACTAAGAGAGCGTTGTTGAAGATCGGTAAGCACAAGTGCAGAAATAAGGGTACAGTGAGTACGAATATCACGCGGAACGGTTGGGGACAAGGCAACTAGTATATAGGCGCACACACCTCAGCACACAAATCAGTTTGGAAGGAAGCAGAGACAGTCACAGAGATGGAGTATGGAAGTTGGCCGTGCTCGTATCCGTGGAAGTGGGCACCGTGGAGTGAGGCTGTGAAGGGCTCACAATATGGTCAGAAGTTGGCATTGTGGTCTGTGCAGAAGCCGCAATGTTGGACGCCGTGTGCGTTGCCGTGTGAGCAGAAGGCGCAGTGTTGGACGCCGTGTGCGTTGCCGTGTGAGCAGAAGCCGCAATGTTGGACACCATGTGTGTGGTCGTATGAGGTGGTGCCACAATGTGCACAGCCGTGCGGATGGTCGCAGCAATGTTGGTAAACAGCAACCGCGATCGGGTTTGTGCTCACACCGACGCTTGCGAAGAAGCCGCTTGATACCATGGAGGTGGAGGAGCTAGCTCTCCTCCACGTCTATTTTGTTTCGAACGCGTAGCGCATGCTGTCATTCCTGAGTATAGCCTGCAACTTCCGTATGAATTAATAAACATCTCTATCTTTACTCACACAGGTCTCCTTACTGATTTTTCCGTTGTTAAGTATGGAGGATGCAATAGCAAATCATAACTGCCATACTGTTTTCGCCGTTTATTGGGCACGAATGCTTTGGAGATTCGGCCACTACGCATTAAGCCCTTTGTTATTTCTGTTCAGCAGACTTCAGAACACTCTATTCTTATGTCAGGAAACATTGTTCGTCTACATTCAGAGTAAATTGCGTAGGGTAAAAGCGTGCATGACGCTCTGGACTGTTTAGCTTGCAGTGGAACAGACTAGCGCTAAATAACTCGCGGTTTGTGCTTCCGTGCATGGCACAGCCTTTACACCTTGCACCTAGGTTCCTAATCCTGTACGCTGGTTGGACTGTAGAACACATTCATGGTACTAAGGGGCATTCAAAGCAGAGAAATTGGTAATTGTCGAACTTTGTATTATCATTGTACACAATCGGTACCATTTTATTCCACTATTTGAAGGTCAAACAGCTTCTAATCTGAAATCTTTCCACTGAGCCATAAACGTGAATCACTGCATCGTCCTTTGAATAAAAGAGTGATCGTTCGGTATTAGTAAAGCAGAGTGTGAAGTTCCTAATTTCTAAGTCTCAAGAATTCCACCTTTTATGTCTTGCTTCGTAGGAATTGCAGTAAAAGTAGGCATTCTGCCCAATCACACCCTCGATTTACCCAGCTGTAAGACAATGTTTCGCAATTGATGCATATGATGCAACTAGTTTATGCAATTCATTGTTCTTGTATAAGGCGCACGTGCGGAAGATTTTCGACGTACAGGTATTAGCACTACACTGGAAAATCCAGCTCCTTTCAGGACATGATTACCGATCTGAAGGATGTAGATACCAACCCTCTCACACCGCTACTAGTCCCGTTGCATCCTCTCCTCAAGAAGGGCACGTGCCATAAAGAGGAGACACTTGCTGTAAAGCCACGCCAATGCTAAGAAGCATTATGCGAAGATGACCCGAAGTACGCAACAATGCCTAGTTCCAAGGAAACTTCTCATCTGCGACCCATCCTAACTACGATTGCGGGATGGATTAGCATTTAGTTCGGGCGTGGAGCTCGATCACTCACTGTGTTTAAGAGCTTCATAGCACAGACATCAACTCTCTCTTAGAGCTAATTCAGCAGGCTGTAAAGAACCGTCGAGTTCTGCTTTAGACCCATGTTTGCCTGTTTTAAGATAGTGGTTCATCATCTACTTATTATTCATCATTGCCCAAAGATAGCGACAAAATTTGCTCATAAAGTATTTTATGATTTCACTGCTTGTATTAAAGCCATTTTATAACTTCAAGCTAATGTAGATTTCCTATACCAGTTTTATTCTTTGATAACAAAAGAATTATATGGCATCGACGGTTATAGGACTCCTTATAAACTTCAGTGCCGAAATTGTACCATTACTGTATCGAGTCAGAGAGTTTGAGGTGGATTTCTCCTCGGTCTGTGCTTGGGATTCAAAGGCTGTTTGAAGTCAACTTTCTGCAGTTCGGATCCGCTGTCTTCATATCGCATGAGAACCGTTGCAAAATTAGGAGCTGACGATGCAGAGCCTGGTTTACGATGCAAAGGCATCATAGTCGGATAGGTGGAGAGAGTGTAAAGGACGAAAAAGCGCAAGATACCTACAGGCTAATTGGCGTGAAGGATAAAAACGAACAGCGTGTGAAGATTGAAATAGTGCGGGGTTTGCAAAATGTAAAATTTTGTGAAAATTTAACTCTTGGTCCTACAGGCAACGACTTGACGGTGTGAAGTTGCTGGATGCTTGGCATTCCATTACCCTTATGTTTAACGCTGCGCTCTATCTATGAGATTCTACCAAGTTTCTGTCCTTCTATACTGTAACTCACCCTTAATTACTTGTCGACTTTCTCATGCGCTGCGATTAGCCCGTGTTTGCGGCTTTCATCCATTTTGCATCAGTTCTTTCCTAGACCATGCATCAGCACACCTCGAGTCGCTTATGGCTTTATGGCTACAGAAGACGTAAGCCTCTTGTCAACGCATCCAAGTCATCCCTTATGTCAATTAATCTGCCATATTGTCTGCCTTCTTACCACTTCATCTTCTACCACCACTAAGCATCTCTGACTTTGTTCGCAATGTCTACTAGTTCTCTATTCTCACCCAAAACTAATGCGTCTCAAACAGGCAAAGTTTCTGAGAATTGGGGTTGGTCTTGTCAGTAAGCATGGCATTCTGTGTGTTCTTGACCATAAACTTCATCAACAAACAAATTTGCAATATTATCCATGTCCTCATGAAAGTTCATTTTGGACGACCATTCATGCACAGAAGTGCGACTTCAGCGTGTTGCGAACACAGATGGCAGGATTGATGTGCAAGCACCCATGCATTCGCTGATGGCGCGAGTGATTACCGCTATATTTCTAGAGTATCTCGCTGTAGTCTTTGCTTGCATTTGGTCTAAGGAAAGTACAAAATTGCCTGCTGGATTGAGGCAAGAAAAGATTGATAACTACTAATTGTAGTTATCTGCGTGAGGTTTACTTAGTTTCACTTATCAGCAGACAAAGTTTAACTGTTACGAAATGCGTGGAAAGAGTTACGAGGTACGATGATTAGGACCATCCCTGCTTCGAGTACGCCACTTTCTCGAGGGGACAGATGGCACGCGTTCCATGATGACATCGATATTTTCTGCATTTAAGCCTAACTGGTGTTGCGCTAAGGCCTCTAATTTTCCTACGAATTGGTTGTTAAGGCTAAAAAGTTTAAGCTCCCAATGCATAATTCTTATACCTAGTCACTGTTATTAACGATCAATTACATCCGGTTGAACTGGTCACCAGTTCCAGCTGTTTGTCCGTAATTGCGTAGAAGTACCGCAGCACCTATGTCAGATGCTACCATTAGCTTTATTGTGCGTTTCCTTCCATACAACAGGTGCAAATGAACTCGAGATTTTATACTGACGCCTCCCAGGAAACGAAATAAAAGCGCGCGTTTGTCAATAAGTGCGTTTCATTCCTTCCTGTGTTCGGGCAGCATTTGCTTCGCCTCATATTATTTAGAGTTCATCGAGAAAGAGATAAAGCACTATGCAAAGCACAATTTGCGCTTCCACTAGCGCTTTGACCGGTAGGGCGCTTTAGTTCCAGCCGCAATCGAGTGGCAATGCTGATTCCTAAATCTGGAGCAGAAAGCATGTTCCACAAGCTCTACGATGACCCGAGGAAGCGATTTTAAATTCTAAGAATACCAGGGCAGGAACGAATTTTATAGTTCTTACCAGTTGAAGGAACGATTGTCCCGTGAAAGACATCACATGTCTGCCAATATCATGAATCCAATTGCAGCCCATAATAAAGGGTACCCAAAACTCTTGGCAGCTTCGCTACTGGAAAATAGTAGTAGCACTGGTTTTCAAATAGCGATTCCACAAAAGTTTGTAAATACGACTGCTCTGGTTTCGTTAGCATTGGCTTTTGCTAAAGACTGGGTTATTCGAAGCAAAATTACTAACATTGCATTGAAAAATCCCAAAGTTCGACACGAATACCCTGTAAATTTCGCAGGATTTTTCATGACATGCCTGTTGTTGAGGCCTCTTGCATGAAGCAGCCAGACACCTGCCAGCGCTTTGGAGCAGCAAGGGTAAAACATCGCATTATTCACTGGCATCAGCGGGCCCGAGAATCGCACAGCAGCAGCAACTCCTTGAGTGACGTTTAAGAGCATCATTTTGGGCGCATGGACGAGATCGGATGCAAGACCTTGGATAGTGAGTCGACAATGTGCACCCTACGAGTCGGTGGTCATAACTACTAAGAAAGTGGTGGCGCAAAGAATCAGTTTTCGGAAGTGTGAAGTGTAGTGCGTTTTATACAATGGCTGGCGTCAAGCCCCTTTCGATGTACAAATTTGATTGCACTGGTTGTTAAAGTATTTAGGAATCGAGTGACAATTTTTATGCTAGAATCTTTGAACGGTTTGAATAATAACATTGCTTTGGTTATTCATTACTCTAGCTTTTTGATCAGGAGATGGGTCCCATTTGACTTACGAAACTTCAATAAAATGTAAACTAATCCTTCTCATGTAATTGCTATGCAGCGATAGTAGGATCTCGTAAACCTTTGGCCTCAACATCCAATAAAAACGAAACGCGCGTCTCTTTTGCGCAACAACGTGACCTCTGATTTATTCTAATGTTGGATTTGATGCGATCTCCGATTATTTTAGTGTTCGACTAACACTGGTCATGCATGCGATGCAAGTCGGAAACAAATTACTAAACATATCGGGTATTCATTTAGTAAGTTTGTCACAGTCTCAGCTGTCATTCCTCTATCTGGTTATCTAACTTCACTACAGCTACTATTTATTTTCTAAGAGCGTGACCTACATGAAGCATTGAGAAACAATCCACACCACTTCCTTACGTGAAACTGTTCTCAGGGACAAATCCACCGCCAAAATGAGGACCTTCAGACATGCAAAAGGTGATAAGACGCACTCATGCCTCATCCGCCTATAACGGCAGCGGGTTCTTTACCTGCACCTCCATTTGTGTGCTCCATATGGTGTGGAGCTCACATTTACCTGGATTCTTGCGACTTAATTGGCATCTCTTAATCTTACAGTTAAAATAACTTTCTCTTGAAATGACGTTAAGCGAAAATAGTTTCGACAAGTCATAAATGACGGGAAGGCTGTATCAGCGTAAAATTTATTAAAAGACATTCATCAGAATCATCGTCATCTCTGCAACTTCTTGGATTTGTTTCCTGACGATTTCCTCATGTTTAACTCAGGCTGTCCTCTTCATACGGGAGCCAATGGAACCAGGAATAGCTATTCGAGAGGTAGGTGGCTTGTGGGCACTCATCTTACCTCCTACACCACTACTGCTAGGACGCTGCACTTCGTCATCCTCGATTGCAACGCACCTCAAGGGTTTGAAGTAATGAGAAATAGGCACTTCCAACTTGCACAGCTGTTGATGCGAAATGTGCTACAAAACAAGTGGAGCAGCACAAAGGACAGGAAGGAAGTAGCAACAGCTTCAACGTAGCTAGTAGATTTAGCAGTGGCTGCGATGACAGTCATGATCCGTGCAGCCAAGTTCTCCGACAGAGCACACACTATCGCTTTCGCAAGCGGACTGACAGAGGGAATTTAGTATGACACATTGATGAGACTGTCAAATGCGAAGTGGTGCTGACAGAAAGTGCAAATCTGATTAAAAATGGGAGAAGTGCATTCACCTTAGATTCCGTGCTCATACAAATCCCTCGTGAATGACGGCCAATTTACTAAATTTGGTGATAATTAGTAAAGTCCACTTTTCCCTGCGGCTCACTCTCACCTATAGTTTAGGGATGGAGATCCTCCCTAAAGAAATAATGGAGCACCTGAAGGTGATAAGGAGCGTACCAATGAGCATACTAGGGCACAGATGGGCAACGTTACTGTCAAGGCGGCATTGAAGCTGGTGAGGAAATGAAGGCCTTGCTAGTCATAATGCATTACCTTTAACATTCTGTTTGCATTCCACTTGAACATCGCTATCGCGTTGCCAATTGGGCACGCGTTTGCTCTGGTCTTTTTACAGCAGTCAGCCTCAGATTAGGATCGAGAGTGATGCGGTGAAGTAGTTTTAGAGAGAATGCGATTTTAAATGTCACGAGTTTAATAAAAATTCTTAAGCACCACGTCATCCGCAAGTCAAAATGTGGTAAGACGAGTGATTTAGGAGGTAGTATCATCTTACAGATGCACATCTTACGGATGTACAAAGCTGGAGTGCTTGTACGATGCATCGTGCTCTTGCTGCACTACATGAAGAGGTGATCCAAGAGCTATGCTAGAACCTCCTCTTCTAGGTGATCTGTGCTCTTATATTTATAAATATAGAGCCTCAGGAATTTGATAAAGAGCCTTTTGATGTTCACTTCCGCTCTGTTAGGTAAGATGCTTCCTCTGCAGCATTCGAAATCGATGTCAAGCCAATGAACTTAAAATGTTGGTAATTGGTACAAGATTGGCCTACAGTTACTTTCACCAGGGCGTTCTAGGCTATCTTCACCAGACAGTTGAGTGATATCGGGCAGAAAGTCCACCGATATAAATGGAACGCCAGGGTGGCGAAGTGGCGATCGTTCTGCCAAGGCTTAAGGGAAATGCAGTCACGGTGTTAAGGAACTATTTGTCAATGAGTAAGTCATGCGTGACTCATTACGGAAACACTGTGTCCTAGCTACCACGATCCTCACTTCTGTGTTAATACTAAACACTCCTTAGTTCACTTTTAACCCAATCATTTCCCTTAGTCACTTTTTGAAACATTAGTCGATAATAAAAAACATGATAAATACGAGGTGACAATAGTGTGGATCTTGTTGATTAGAAGACACTGCTTTGTAATATTTGAGAGTTAAATATGCCAGTGAACCCCCTGGGGAAACGAGTGCTCTAAGAATCCATGTTTTTAAGGTTCGGAAAGATAATGGACTGCATAAATACCTTCGGCTAGGTTTCCGAATGCATGCATTTTGCAAAGGCAAATAAGGACAGGGCCGCTCCATACGGTAAGGGAGATGATGCGGCGACCGTGAATTTAAGAAGCAAATATCCAAAATCCATTTGCTGCACGTTTCAGGGTGTAAATTTTCACGTTCTCCATAATTATAATTGCCCTTCACTGCGGATCACCGTGTGTTCAAAGAGAAGGGGAAAGCCATTTTAAATGAACGTTGATCCAAGCGCTTGCGAATAAAAGGTTGTGCATTCCTCTGCTATGCCATCAAACCACGTGGCTTCAACTCCCCATCGCATTGGTCCCATATTCTGCCCACAGAATATGTCTACACCATATCATTGCTCACGCCAAGGAACTTCAGTAGAATAAAATGCAATTCCATGCACGAATTGGGCAGCAACGCTTTATCAGCCACCAAAACTGAGCCAATGGCATGATTTTGATGAAACTACCTCTACATCTGCCAACAGTTGCTTCATATGAACGTAAAGGGGAGCGCTTCAATGGTCCACGACTCTCCGACTATGAACAGCAGATCAGATGATCGCATGCGTGACAAAGTGGCACGCATCAGAAGGGACCGCCGTCTTGCGTCACTGCTCGACTTCCCCACGCTGCTCTTTTTCTTGCAGACTCTACCTCGAATATGTGTTTTGGTAAAGTGCCACCGTTAATGTTAACAAAGATTATTAACCACGTTGGATGAGAGACCATAGCCACTGGACTGCATTTCCACCAAACCCAGTAATTTGGTGTGGAGCCAAACTTGGTTTTGACATTCCATTTTCAAGTTTGGCTTTGCTCACACTGTATTTACTGGCACATGCCTCAAGAATTTCACACGCAACTCGCACCGAAACACTTGTGTATAGCACCATTTAATAAGATGTCTTGTGACACACGGTCTGAAAGTCACGCAATGGATGAGCAATACAAAGGTGGCCAACATTGGGAACAGTAGTCGCATTTTACTTTTCCTTTGCGTCTGCTGAAGGATTCTGGATTTGACGACTGGTCCAAGTTCGAACGACCTGCGTTTATCGAATCTCTTGCCATGATTGTGTGCAGCATATCACCAAGAATTGTCGGCCTCAAGTTTATGTCAGCTTGACCCAATTTGCACTTAAATGACACATGCGCTCACGCTAAAATCACTGAACACCTCAGCCTGCATACGCATTTGTCAAAATTATGGCCATGATGAGCAGCTCAGCCATGCAACAAGCATCAATTATCCGAAGAGTTTAGGTCCCAGCCTCCATTGAGCACTTCTGCTGCCAACAAAGAGGAGTTTGAAATCGTAGCAGCTGCAGTGAGATTTGCGCCCTTCATCATGATCAGCTAGCATGAAAAATAAGCGAATCTCATCATTCTTCTTTGCATTGTCAGGCTAAATGTGGTTCGTATGTGCCGAGGAGTCAGTGCAGGGAATAGAAGTGCAATAATTCAGACAGAGCAGATTGGCACGAAGCAAGGCAGTGAGAAACAAATCTCACAACGCCTCATGAGTTGAACTTCTTATCCGGAGTTTCCACGGTTTATCTGATTGATATTCTCGTCGACATGAGGGATATTCAAGGGTTGGAAGCCAAACTGAGGCCTGTGTTGAAATGCATGTGAGAAGCAGCGCTGGCTTTAATCACAAAATCGGCTTTTTTACCAAATTTGGCTTAATTCTTGGGAAATTCCTCCGTTAAAAGATTTCATCAAGTGTTCTACTACAAGCCAGGATGCAGTCAGTAACAACGGATCGGAGAGCTTTGTAACGTCCCAGACTTAAGGGATTGCCACAGGCAATTAGTCAGAGGCTTCGCAAGGACCGCAAGTCAACTGCATAAATTGGGGGTGAGGGCGAGGCCAACGATTTCAAGCAAAATAAAGGAAGTGCTAAGCACCTAAAATGCTAAAGTATTTGCACTGTTCTTCTCTTGCTGACTAGCAAAATTGCTACCGGTCTCATAGCAAGCGAGAAGCAGTTTGTTTTGAATAAGATTGAGAGGCAAACGAATGCGTGGAAGATTACTTGACAAAAGTGCAGGCTGACACTGCGAAGGAAGTCCAAAATGGTGGCATGTTGATTGCCACGGATGCCTGCATAGGATGCAGGACTGCTTCCGAAAAGCATCTCTCATTTTCTCTGAATGTAATTGGTATGGTGTTAGCATTAGTGATCTATCATTATCTTGGCCATGTGGGTGTCATCGCAGTTAAGGTGGGAGATTTGAGGGACAACGAAGTGTTAATTGGCCACGTCGTTCCGGTTTTATTGGCTAAATAAGTAAGGCTACACATTGGCGGTTGGATGTCGGGCTGATTCTTCAACTGGTGTTTAAGTCAGTCAGTAATATTCCCCAGTGCACCAGACCTCCAATGTCAACGAATTATGTTATGAAAGGCAGATGGCTATTTGACGATGCAGAATGGAATAAAAGGCATTGGCAATGTAGGGTGACAACAGCCGAAAAGGGACACATCAGCTGCCTTGACTGATTTGAAGGCATTTGTTGTGCAAAAGGGAAAGGCGACGAATTACAAATGATGCGCCTAATATTAAAAAAGATTTGAAGTTTGTAACTTTGCATCATTGGGAGAAATCAGAGTTAATCTGTTTCTATCGTGATTACTGCTGCATCTATGGAGGCAAGTTGGCCACTTCAGGATAGTCACAGGCCAGTCCGGAAGAAGAAATGAAGCAGTGGGGAGGAGTTGATATAATAGCGTGCCACAATACAATAGTGGCTGTAGTCAGAATGATTAAGCAATGAAGACGATTAGCGCTGGGTTTCTCGTGCTGGTCAACACAAGTACGTCGAGTGCATGACTGCTGCAGGGTGAGTAATACATAAATGCGATGAGCACGTGATAATCTGGATATGATTTCCAGTGGTCTTGGGGTGATCACTGGCCGAATAAAAGCAGACGAATGTGTACTGATCCGCATTTAGGAAATTTTATTAGAGGTCCACCAACGGAACATCTAGGAAGGTCAAGAACTTGAGCACAGATAGAACTTCTCGTAAGCCGACCAAAAATGTGTGTTTGTTCCGTCGACCACTTTTTGTTATGCAAAGCTGTTCTGGCTCTGTTTTAAGGGAAAAGGTGCCTAAACAGCACCTTGGTAAGGCGTGAGAGTAGACAACACGCTCGTAAAATTACTCCAATTACCGTAATCGGGTTCAAGCAGACCTTACTATCGAAATAAAGAACAAGGTTGTCATCCGTATGCTCAGATAACGGGAGACCACCGTGGGTGAAGCAACTTGTGCCAACGCACAAACGCCGGTGATGATGCTGATGTAGCGGTTAGGCCACATCTGCAACCGCCGCAAATGTACAGTCCTGCCACTACATCTACTTTGCATTACCGTATAATAAAGATGGGTCTAGTACAGTTGATTTGGCTCTCCTCGCTCCTCTGGTCAAGGAAGGATTACCCGGCCACCGACTAATGACCGACGGAATACGGACTGGTAGCGAGAATTGGATCTGTACTGCCATATTCGCCGAGTTGATCGACAGACTGCCCATTCCCCATTTCGAGTCACGCATCATTTCGCACTAACAAGACTTCGCTTTCCATGGATTTCTAATGTCTGTGCATGCGTATATGGGCTGGCGGACGAGTATGAGGGTGACTGACGAGGAGAAGAAAGCAGATACTGTCTCCCCCTCAGCTCTATCAATCGTATTCTTTTCATAACGTTCCCACAAGCGATGATTACCATCCATTTTGGATTATCACTTGACTCAAAATTAATGCAGCTGACAGCTGGAGTGGAGCGGCAAGTAGTCATTTGAAGTATCTGGAAGTGAGCTGTTCAATATTCAAAAGCAATTTTAAAAACTTTGCTTCCCCTTGGTGTTTTAGCGGCATATTAGATCATGTAGTTAACCCCTTCTCCCCAAACCACCTCCTGAATAATATGTGGACACATGTTAGATTTTGACAAAATTATTGAAGCCAATCTTCAGTCAATAAACAGTCAGAATTTTGCAAAGGGAGCATGCAAGGCCTTAAATAACAAGGAAATTGAGGACGTCTATAGCGCTACTCACCCGTGAGTTGATCCACTGCATAATAGACAATAAAATGCGTGTTACGTAGCTGCGTTGCTTGACGACCAGCAGAGGAAATCAGGTTCAATGCGTGAGAGTGGGCGAATGTTGCACTAGTGCTGATATAAATGCATGATATAGCACGAAACGCCAAAACCACTCAGGGTATTATTGTGCTTGGAAAGATTTCAACTTATTCCTACCTATTCCACTTTAAACTTGAGAAGGTTCATCTAGTACAATCTGTTAAAAAGAGCCACTGTTAACATTTTCTTTGTACAAACCGCTCACGAGAGAATTATTTGCACAGTTCTCCTGCATCCTTAAGGCAAATGAGCCAAGTCTGTCAGTTGCATCTTAACAACCCTCTTTCATTAGTCTTTCTGCCACTTCAGCATTTAACCTCGTCCACATTTGTGCAAACAAGGCCGCCTTGTGATCGCAACTAGACTGCATGCAAGTATTGCGTTCAGTTATAATCCAATGCTGTTCTGCTACTGGCAGTTTAGGCCTTTTAATTCCATCCCTGGCAGACCAATGGGGTCTGCAAGGGCTCCAAGTCGGAAGGGTACAACTTCCCTAGTGTCCATAAAATGCTTGAAGGAAAACTTCACTGATTTAATGCATTTAAGCAGGTGGAGTTCTGAATACCTTCATCCCTATAAGCAACAGACCTTGCATGACTAGACAGCGCGACACAAATTTCCTGAAATTCAAAGCAAAAGTATCGCAACGAGAAACCAACCGGAAAATATGTACGGTATTAACAAAGGTGGTTTAGGTAAAGTCTTGTAGAAATTGTCACTGCCACAGAGCCAATAACTTGTCGTTGCCATGCCTCCATCGAAGTCAATTGCGCAATGATACTTAACGTGGCAGCAGCCGATTTTGTCTAATAGTGTCTTTGTCTCCTCTCCAATGTGCATTCTAAGGGCTGAAGTAATATTATCATGAGTTGGGGTCATGGTAAAGGAGAGTAGAACATTTTGAGTCCCACTAATTGACTCCAGATGACTCCATTTTAAGTGCTCAATTTACGGCATTGTCGAAAAGACAAAAACGAGGCGTAGAAGGTCCCACAACATCAGCAACGTAAGGTTTTAAAAGCAAGCAAACCATCTTTCATCATTTATTAACAAGGAGAGCGTTTATGGGTTCCAATCCTAGGGGTCAGATGCGCTGCTTCTCTTAAACTACCAAATCAGCACAGCACTGCGCGCTGATTAAGCAGAAAACTGACATTGTTAGGCAATATTGACACGCATCAACCATTAAGGGATTTGGTTGTCACAAAACGATGTGAGTCGCAAAACTTGGCTTCAGAAAAGAAGGTTGGTGGTGCCGCCCAGCGTGACGTAGTCTTTAAGCTCACTTCTAGAAAGATTTGGGCAGACTTCACCTAGCACCAACCTCAAACCTATTTTAAAAATGCTGAGACGCTTAAAACACATTTAACAACCTTGTGGGAAGGCCCTAATTGACCCAGTCTATCCTATTTGCAGAATGCTACCAAGCCAAAGTGGCGGTAATTTTTGGGGACAATAAATATGCATCTGTGGTCGAAGGGGAGGATTTACTTTGCAAACAACTCATTCCAGAATCTATTTCACTGGAAGGTCTCCAGGTCCATATGGTCTTATCTGGCAGAAGACATCGTGCACCATTAGGGCAAATGCATAAACGTCACCTGGCTTGGATCCCTGCAAAGCCGCTGTCCCCTCACGCAGCAATTTAGGCGAGGTCCATAATTTGATTGGAGGACAGTTGTTTTTTAAATTGTAGATTTTAGGAATACCGAGGTCGATGATTTTTAAGACTTGCTGGCAGCTGACGACGCAATTGGTCGAATTTAGCCCCCCATGGGCTCCGAGACTCGTAATATGTAGGATTCCATTCCCTTTTTGCTAATAACACCCTACACGTGGAAATGTGTCAATAAGTAAGTGTATGGAAGGCTTTCGTGCAAAGCGGGCAGTGTAACTACAACTTGTTGTTTCCAACAACACAATAGCTGTGGCTATTTGATACCTTCTTTTCTTAAATGGCAGTTCTAAACCAGGTGAATTGTGCGCATGAAAATCTTCCTACTCGTCTTACCGTACAACCTCCAAATGCATGGAAAATTCTCTTGATATCTGGTGCCTGGGTGAGCACGTTTTTAATTAGCAACCAATTTTTATCAAACCGATGCGGCAGGCAGACTTTCACCGAATAGTCCGATTAGGATCACCATCTTGGCGATTATAGCCATAGCCTCCCAATGTTTCTCTCTCTCCGTATGCTTACAATAAATTGCTTTTCCTCCGCAGTGGCATGTCACATTGCGAGTTCATGGAAAACGATAAATTCTACAGTGAGGAGATTTGTAAACGAAGTCGATCCCTATGCTGAACGATTGGGATGACCTTGATTGCTTGGTATCACCATCAGTCACCGTTTCGCGTGATCACGTGCACAGTGGACACGGGTTAAACTGCTGGCAAAACCAATCGTCAGATGCATAGTTAGTTGGTTAGTCGCGTAGTCTTGGTGGCTGGAAGGCCAAGAGTTCGCCAATGGGAGCCACTTTAACCTACCTTGGTGCACATTTAAGGCTGGCCCAGAAAGTAGGGAAATCGCACTGCCTGACCTAGCCAACCCCTGTCCACAGTGTCTGCCAGGCAGAACAAGCAGCAGTTGCTGCTACAGCACTGCTTCACCACCAAAAACTCGCCCACTTACACGCATGCACAGGCACATCCTCTAGGCAACCAAATCTTGACTTAAGCACCCACAATAAAGTGAGATTGGTCCGCCTAGCTCATTACGAGTTTGCCAAAATGTACACCCATGCTACGTTCGAAGGCTGCTAATTCGGAGGCGCGCAGCCTCAGACTGGAGAATAACCGGAAGCAGCTCTGCCTAGGTGTCGCAATAAAAGGAACAATTTGAATGTGTTAAATCCGTTTTGACGGATTATTATGTTTATGAGGTATACATCCTCTAGGCGGTTATTAGTCATGAAAGCAAAGCCTAGCAGGTGACAGTGCACAGGCGAGCATAAGCATGGCACAAAACTACTGATTTCTTATCAATAGAACCGCTGTACAAAGATCTGAGGCTTGCAGAAACGTCATTGCGGAAAGTAAGTATTAAGAGGACAAACGCGTCGGCCATATCACGATATGTGAGAAACCTAAGCATACAAAAAGTGAAAATTTTATTCTTCTATTTCGAAACACAGATTCGATTTGCGTGAAGTGGCCTCTCCGGTGCTGAAATGGCTTTACTACTCCACGCCCAGTGTTTGCAATCACGAATCCTGCAAGTAAGGTGGATTGCCAGAGTGGCTTAAAAATAATTCGTGCCAACTATAAGTAACCAGATTGCTTCAAGTTGACTTCAACGTTTTCCAAGCCACTTTTGTTGGCAATAAGTGACATTTGGTCATCCACATCATTTTGGGACACGAAGGCTAGAGCCTTACTCTTGCCCACTAAAGTGAAACAAATTTAACAATGTCAGTTTATTCCACTAACTCTAACAGGCAAATAACCTAAAATTGTTGACAACGAGCCTTGTGACAATTGCCATCACTGTGAAAAATCCCTTGTAATTAAGCAAAACTTCTCAAGAAAAAGCTTTTATTGTTCACACTTTCCCTTGCTACTGACTGAGCTTGTACAGCCGCAATGCTCACGATAAACTGTAAATTTTGGGTCCCAAAGGTTTAACTTCTAAGAAATCATGAAAGCATTTTAGTGCAAGGTTAGCATAACTTTTGACAAAATTGAGCAGGGATTACCTTTTCTGGTTTTGCAACTTGATGATCTCTAACTCAAAATGATACCGAGCAAGTGTTACACATGGAAGCATCCTAAAAAAAGAGCTAGAACACGACCACTCAGAGTGGTTTTGAGTAAGCACTTGTAAATAAATTCGGCAGCTCTTTTATTTCTGTACATAACTCAATCTTATGTTCATTGAACTCCTAGAAAACTTAACTTACACTGCAAACTAGTGCCTTTTAAAACGGTTTACTTCCAACGGAACATTAAGATGCTAAAACATACAATTTTATGTTTATCAAGAGCGTTTGTAGGTGAAATTTAAATCGTAAGCAAGGACAAATGCTATGATGCTGAAAAGCTAAAAACGAACCATTGATTATAAAAGGCAGTAAGTGGCGAAAATAAAAAGAAACCAAGTAAAATATTGAATAATCTTTTTTATAGAGCTGTCAAATAAAATGGAACATGTAACCTCTGAATGAACTGCGATTAAATAGTTACGATACCATTGTGAGAGCTTGAATAACACTACAAACTGTCGACATTTATGATGTATGGACAGGGTCAAATGAACATCATGTGGGTGAATTCTAACACATTCTCCACCATTTTAGGCAGCATTCATTTGAATGTTCATGAAAGAAACAGAAGTGGATGATAGTACGCTTCATTATTAGCGTCATGTTAGGCTTTATGCCTGGATTCCCTTCTGATTCAGTTTGTTTTGATGTGATATTTAAGGTTTTCGCCGCATCGCTGTCGAGAGACCTATAAGGCCTGAGCAGGGGAAAAGGGCGAAAAAAACAAGTGTTAAGGAGTTTATCCACTTTTATGCGGGTAATTATTTGAATCAGAAAACTGTAGAAGTGTGTGACTTTAAAAAGAAACTGAAGGCCCCTAATAATCTGAGGAAAGCTTGATGTTCTGAGGAACAATGCGCGGCCAAACAGTAGTGTGTTCTGTTGCAATCGGTGCTTTTAGATAGATTACAAGTCTTACAGTAAAATAGAGAATCGAATGATTAAGGAAGATTTCTTTGTCTGTGGGCACTGACTGATTGTAAAGAAAGGAGAACGGGAAACCTTTGCATTTTTAGTCCAGTGATTGCGAGGAAATAGTGGGTGGCGCCATGGATGAGTGTAACCTCGTGTTTTTGCCTTGCGCATGCATTATCAAAGCAGGTTTTTGTATGACTAGAAGAAAGGAGACGGAAAGGAGAGTGATTCTACCACCCAATACCCTATTCGAAGTTTGCCCAAACCCATGCACACGGTTCCGACATGTTAATTCGGTCCTTTTCACAAATAAAGGAAGGAATTTTATTTGCCTTACCAAGAGTTCTACATGGCCTGTGAATGTTGTGGTTCTTACATCCCTACCGCATTGCCATCCCTCTATCATCGATAGCATTGGTCCGTGCGGATATTTGATTCCAACTTGCATAAATGTTTTTCAGTTCGTGTCAACTTGTCTGAATAGATTACCTTTCCAAAATGAGTGACAAGTAGTGTTGTGTGAAAACTGCAATTAAAGTTTTTGCACAACACTAGAGTGACGTCTAATTTTCTAATCTAACAGGCGGTGCATGAAGCGATGAGGGAACTTGTGACTGTGGTGTTGTGCCCATGTTATAAGGGTTGGTTCTGCTGTCAGATGTGTACTAGATTTTTTCCACCTCTTAAGGCATCAACCTAGCGCTCTTCTTGTTTTTACTAAAAGGCATTTCCCTCCCTGATACCTACAGTCCTGGCTAGCATGAAAAGCTAATGTATATGAATGAGGAATGTTGACATATGTGACGCTAACTACGTGATGGCTCCCCATGTATCCTCCCTATTAGTCATATGGTTCAAAGAAACCGTTGGCATTTCACCCGCTACTTTCTCATTATCACGAAGGTAGCCTTATAATACTTGCAGATACAAGGTTACGGACTACTTTTGGGACATGCAAAGATTTGGAGAACTAACTGAGAAGGCAGAAGATGATAGAGCATATGTTTCATGCCTTGTATAGCGATAAGAAAGCGAAAGGTGCGCATGGCCGGCTTATTGAGATGTAATTGGGCATTGCCTAACACTCTTACTCCGAAAAGTTGCAAATGACTTAAGTGAGCAGTAGAAGACTGAGATTACCACTACAAAGTCCAGCTTAGCCAAGTGTAGCATTCTTTTGGCTATAGTTGCCCATGACGTCGTATTCATGAGGTGTAGTACTGACATTGCCTAATCACAATGCATCGAGGAACATTTTGTTAGAAAGGACAGAGCGTGGTAATGATTACCATACTAAGGTGTAGCGGTGCATATTCAATTGTATTGAAGTTCAGACCCCAATTAGCAAGAAAGTAGACACTTAGGTACAACACACACCAGCGTTAGTCAAGATGGGCACTTTTTGGCTAAACCATTGACATCGTCGTTATTGCTGCTATTGGGGACATCCGTTTGGATGGCATTCATTGTGTTTCCATCAGCGTATTTTGCCAAGGCGTTCCTGTGGACCTAGTAGAGCACACTGGTGAAAGGACTGCAAGAAAGGCCAGCTCATCAACAGATTTGGCCCCCTCAATATGTCATCATTCACCCATCGTCCCACCCGTTCATGCGCTTTCTTCGGCCTGCTATTTTTTCCTGTTGCATTTTCCTTTCATTTGGATTAGAATGCTCACCTCGTGGTGAAAGAGGAAAGTGTTCCATTGCCCAAAAGTCGAACAGCCCACAAAACAGCATTTCTAAAGAAGTGGAAAATTCGCAATCCTAATAGGGCATCACATTTCAGTCGAAGCACATTAATATCATCCCTTTGCAGGCGCGGTGATGAAAAGAAATCGCCCAATGAGGAAGAACAAAACAAAGTGATGCTTTTTCTTACAAAACCACTAACGAAGAATGATGTTCATAGTCCTCACCAGTCGGTGATGGGAGCCACCACGTGGCACGTGCAACTAGTCGATTTACGCATGCGGGATTCAAACACCTCGATCACTTAGTCATCCTCGAGCCATGCTGTAATTCCTGTTGTCACGTCTGCTTCACGTTATCCTTCCCGCCATTCAGTTCTTCTTCAATGCCTTTTCCTGCTTCGTGATTTGCAGGCTGGTCGAGCTACTACTCGCTTACCTCGCTGCCTACCCACTTTTTCTCCTTGTAGATTGCCACAGCCTAGCGCTTTGCAATAACGGGCGCAGCAAATGAGTTCTCGCCTAAAGTATTAAAACAAACACTGGATGGCTGGCTAAATGACTTGGTTATACGTGCAGTAGCACAAATGGTAGAGTCACTCATCGGAGTATTTAAGTTGCAAGGTGTCTGGTCTTCCCTCCTGCAAGATGCTCATTACATCCACACCCTCCCATCCTTCCCCTTCCTTCTCACCATCTAGCTCCACCTCAGCCTCCATTTTCGCACTTATCTTCACTGTCGCCCCTAGCGTGCTCGGCGATTGGCTTGCCGGCAACGGTGTCACTGCGATGTACGATGAAGAGGTGGAAGGACTGGATGCCATCAGGGAGGGTGGCAAGTGCCACAACTCTGCCTGCTCATCCATATCCAGCCACCATCTCGTTTCAATCAAATAGTCGGCTAGGTCTCATTCTGGCTTTATTGTTCTCCACCAACTCAGCCTCGTCGTCATGGTACTGCACTCGTCTCTGTTGCTTTCTGCTGTGGTTGTCCTGCGTTCCATTGTCGCAAATGAGGCCTGAGTAAAAGCAAAATACAAATGACTGGATATGAGCAGAGACAGCTAAAAAGGCTAAAGACTGCTATTGCTGAAAGTGGTAGAACAGATGAGTCAGTGCGAAATCTGCTCACATGAGCGGTTGTCTTCTGCATAATCACCTTGTCGAAAGCAGCTCTGTGCTGCCGGTTGGAGGGGCAAGAGGATGCGGAGAATCTGTGAACAACTTTGCTACAGTTCGACACCCCTAAAAGTGCTAGCAAGCTACAACGTGTGGGGTAATGGCTGCTTTAATGGTGAGTCAAAGTGAATATTTGATTAGCCAGTCAATAAGGGACAATTACCTTGAGGCTTGATATGTGGCGCCAATTCCATGTCAATGTGTAGCTGTACTTGTGGACGCAAAGTGAAAAGTAATTTTGAGTGCTAGTTAGTTTGTATGGGAGCACAGAGAGTGGAAGAGAGTGGGCGCAAAATGTGCCGCAATAGTAGCAAGGGCTTTGCCGCTCGTCTAAGCATCTCGTCGTTTAATTCGAAGCTTATTTCAGTGACGCTGAATTAACTCGTGGATTAAAAGGATGATGAAGAGGGAAAAAAAGGGGATTGGGATTGGGTAGAAGAAAGGAAAAAGCATGGTGCTGAGCGAGAAGGGAATAATTTGCTGTCATACCAAGTTGGTGCTAGATGAAATGGGCTGCTATTTGCACGCTGCACTATTCATGCTAAGTAATAGATTTGGTGCAGGTAACTGCATTTTCTGATTCTTGGATTTGGTTGTCTCGTCACCTGTGTCAACAATCAACGACGATCCAACAAATTAAGCGTTTAAGCATCTGTTGAATCAAAATATGCAGCAAAATATATCTAGTAGTCACACAACTAAGTGACAATAAACAGTGCTACAATTCTTAATCTAAAACCGCCATCACAGACACATACGTACGCAAAGCATCGTCTTCTGCCAATCCTAGCCCCTAGAAGACCAAAGAAGACACAATATAAGCAGAATGCACATCTGTTTCGCTTGTTGACAGCCCTCATGGTAGACATGCAACGACGAGAGAAATAATTAGCCCATCATCAACATCCGGCATTTTACAAATCTCTTTTCAGTTCCCTGTGGTGGAAGCGAATTCAGTAAAGCATGGTGGAAATGCGCCAGCAACCACGCTCAAAGGCAGAAAAGTCAAAATTCTGTAAATGTTACGGTCTCAAGACCATAAAATTGACAGAACACTTGCATCCTGTCTAAAGTTTGTTGTCTCGTAGCCAAAATACGACGACAAGCCTAAGCAACTGTCGTAAACGGTATTAACACCCAACATCATTAGCCGTAAAAATCAGACACCTGAGAAAATTGTGAGATGATATTTGTGTGCTAGTGTGAAATCCTTCAAGAAGAGATTGACGGACTTATGCGTAGCCTGACTAAGTGCACTACTATGTGATTTCTGAGGCTACACAACACGTTTCGCAAAGATAAGTGCAACGTAAAACAATAGTCTTGAAGAAAATAAACAATCAAATTGATAAACGGCCCGAACTTTCAATCTTTCTTTTACCAATGCAAAGATTCTAGCTATGAAAACAAAATCATTGCATCGTGCATTAAAATACGTCAGGACCTACGGGTAAATGTAAAAGCCTGTCGTTGCAAGAAAAACGCACATCGAATCTGTCACTAAATGAGAAGGCTGCAACCCCTGAACTACAGCCCTGTCGGACCTGAGAAATGCAATGAGCAATAGCGAGGGTGGAATCGTAATACCTAGCTGATAGTGCCCCGCCAGACTTGTGAGCTTCTGCAGAACCGAAAGCTAAAAGTGCAATGGATGCCACGTGAAGACAATACTCACAGAAATTTTCCAGTCTGCATACAAATAAAGCCTGTTTAGCTAAAACAAGAGCTTACTCGATTTCCTTTTTAATGCTCGAGTAAATACGTATTCTGCATACAGGTAGGTAGTTGTTTGGGCGGCATGCAGCAGCATCTACTCGCCCGAACAAAGTCGGCAATGAATGAGGGTTTAAAATCTTAGTCGAACGCAAAGCTTTTGTTGCTGATAACATCCTACACATGGAAATGCGTTGATAGATAAGTGTGCATAAGGCTTTTGTGCAAAGGGGGAGTGTGACTACACCTAGTCAAGGACTTCTCTCTATATCACAAGCATTAACACTAAGACAAGGAAGCGAAAGTGACTTCCACATGCGGTAGAAAACACAGACGGTGTGATAAGCGTCACTGCATAACGTGTCTGTTGAGCGTGAGTGAGAACTGTGTCTTGGGCTGGTCTACTATATGAGTGGGGAGTGAATCGAGTAGA
Organism: Taenia multiceps; assembly: GCA_001923025.3. Lineage (NCBI taxonomy): Eukaryota > Metazoa > Platyhelminthes > Cestoda > Cyclophyllidea > Taeniidae > Taenia > Taenia multiceps. The sequence continues at coordinate 14,922,341 of CM010312.1, read as the reverse complement.
TTTACAAACGTGCAAGTGGTTACAAGTTTGTTGTGTAACAGTCAGAGAAGGCGGGGAAGTGGACCGGATTGACTTGAACAATTTAGTCCTGGCCTTTTGTCTACAGATTTGGAGTTGCGTCCCGTTTAGTTGTAATTTGCGTTTCTCATAGTAAAATAAATCCTGCTTGATTTATTTATGGCAATTAGTGAAATGCAATGTCAAAGTCAGCCCTTCTAAGCACGAAACGAAGCCAGCTTCTTTGTAGGAAAAAATCATGACAATCAATGGTCAATAAAAAACCATAAACGCATTCCTAAGAGGTGATGCATGAGTTATCAAAATATTATCCATGCAAAGTCGCGCATCCAATGGGTGATCAGAATTGGAGAGGATGAAGATGCCAGCTCGCATATCTCGCCTTCCCATCTAATGCTTTAATGGCATTCCTCAAACGGGTGGATGCTATCGTCAGGCGAATCAGCTTTCGACATTCACACGGACAAATGTGGCGCAGGATTGGAGGCGACGTGATTTAGCCACTATTAAGCAACAAAGAATGCATGCAATAATGATGCAGGTCTCCAGGGAAAGATTGCAAAAGAAGGTGTCGATAAATCTAGAAGGGATCCAGGATCAAACCAGTTGGACCAGTCCCTCTCCGTGTCTTTCGTTCTAACACCTTTGCATAGCTTTAGATTGTGAGGTTAGGACTGATGCAAATTGCGCATTTGAGCCCAGAAATATTGTAATCACATGTCGCGTCACAGCCCACACAATCTTGTTAGCAAATCATGGATATTATCTGTGTAATAGGGGTCCGGAGGAAGTCGCAAAAGAAAGCCATGCTCTAGATAGGCACGTTTCATAAAGTGCACATATAGTTATGCGTTATCACCTGAAGGGTTCCAAATAGCAGTACTCAAAAATAAGATTGAAGGCGTCTGGAGTCCCACAGCATCCCATAAGGTGTTGATACTTTCGTACCCAACTTGTCGCAGTTCCGCAAGGTACCAAATCAACTCTAAGCGCAGTGGAACGCGACATAGGCGCCATTCCTTCATGTAGACTTTAACACCCTGATTCACAAGCGAAGCAAAAAAATTGGATATTGAGAGGATACACAATTATTTGATGCCAACTCTGCTATTTTAGATTGTGCTATCACTGCGGTGTTGTGGTTTCACATTAAGTGTACGAATGATGCATGCATTTGGGCTCTTCCATACACGTTCTAAGGCGCCGCCAGAAACAAATTGACTACTATCAATTATCGGCGCGTTGTGTCGCACAAATTCTTACATTTATTATAAAGATTGAAACTGCTTTTCCAAAAGCCTAAAAACAAAGGCGGCTTCCAAAGACGGCGAAATTACAGGGATCACCCTGTTAGAACTAAAGAAAGCAACCTTACTTTGTGCACTTCTCTGTTTTAAGTATTTGCATTTTATTCCTTCCACAAGTGAAGCGGAATCGCGATTTTCTTTTTGTCTGTGGCAGCCATTTGTGCTTTTGTAATACCACCGTGTCATGATGAAGCTACTGTGTTTACTTGGAAATCTACTCCGCATTTTTGTTGTGGGAATCATGTACCACTACCGATCCACTAAACGCTGTAGAAAGCCATGGGGCCAACGGAGGACCATGTTCCAAACAAGACGGTGTTTACATGGTTGAATTCTTCTCTGGATACAGTACATCGGCTTTTTTGCGAGTAAGACAGCTGGCAACTCAAATATCTTTAAAAACTGAGCATTCCTTTCCTATAACACACTTCAGTGCTTAGTTTGCAGAGCTGCAAGGATTTGGCGGGCATAATCGTTATGAATATACCTCCTCCAATAGGCATTTGAATTTAGCTCTTATTTTATCACACCTAATTATGTTTTAATTAGTCGACTTCATACAAAGCTTTCATTGTTCACATACGCAAAGCATACATTTAACCATGCGATTCTCCTCTTTTTATGGTCTGCAAAGATTTTTCACTTAAACGCAGCACTGCAATCGGTAACTGAGTAGTAGGCACAAGCGTTTGGTAAGAAGGGGCTACATTCGGTGATGCCACTGAATTCGTTCGTGACTGTGAGCTCAGGAGAGACTATAATGCCATAAGGGATGAAAACTACGCCAATGTGAAGCCAAAACTGTGCCTACTCCACTTCCTTTCATTAAAAATTGTCTCACGTCATTGCGTCATTTTCCATCGTTATTGCTGAAAACAAAAACACCTTTGAGAAAAATGAGTTTGAATGAACTTAGGCAATTCATTTTGCAAAACTCTTTCCTAAATTGGCTGCATCAACGAGGGTGCACAACTTGGCATGCCAGTAAACAAACACAGCTCCCAAGTATATGAGATTGACACTGAGAAACTCAAGCGAATTCACTATGAAATAGCTTTTACTGACTATAAAACGGAGACGGTAAATAAATTTTTGCATCAAGATGGAATTGAAATTATCACTTACCAAAATCTTTAGGGGCAACCGAGCAGTTAGTGTAATGAGGTCCCTTTCCACTTCCTGACCAGTGCATTTAGCTCTTTCAATGCGGCAGTATTAAAGAATAATGAACGATACTAATGAGCTTGAAAATTTATTTTTTTCTTGAATGAAATGCGAATTCTTTTAAATAAAGACCGATCTAGTGCCGGCTTCAGATACACCGCGCTTCTGGGGATGAGTCAGGCTCCTCAAGTCCCGTTTAACCGGACGATCCTGGAGCAGGAGCCAGTTGTTGGATAAAATAGCTGCCCAAGACTCGCACCATGATACAGGCAAACAATTTTTGTCATAGCCAACCACAGATAAATTCCCATAGTTCCGCAGAAATGCTGTAGAGTAGAAGTGGAGAGCAAGGCCCTAGCCAGTGATTTTAAAAAAGATTCTGTGCCCTCGGCGCCCAAAATTGGCAGTCGGGATGGGAAGACAACATGCGCACGTAGCCAGGGTTTCACCGAACTGAACGGCTACAGACATTCATACATGCATACAGACATACATTATACCAAAAGGAATGTAAAGTAGGTAAGCGAAGTAGCTCACATAATCTGCCGCTGGATGACTACGAGTACTATTTGCCACATTGGAACTTCGGCGTTTCGTCACTGCCTGAACACCTTTGCCCTGGAATAATCGGTCCCCCTTCTTGGTAAACAGGGTGTTTCAGATTTCAAAAAGTGAAGTATTTTGGAATGATTGCATTCACTCTCGTCGCGAAAAAATTAATCCTTGCATTATTTGCTACCAAACTACGCTAAAAAGCTCAAAAGAGTGCCTGTTACGGACTGCAGACAGAACCGATGCATCCAAGGACTTTGCTTATGTGTTGATACACGACCGTCCTTAACATATTTGCATACCTCATGTGTATTGCACGCTTGATATAGATATGCCCAGGTTCAGGTTTCGGCTCTTCGTTAGCATTAAGCTCCGCCATACAACATGGTATCCACGCACACAACGCTACTCTCCCCAACATCTGCTAGAAAGAAAGAGATAACCTCATTCACACGGCATGGATTTGTGTTTAGTCGTTTTGGCGGGTCAGATTGAAGCGTAGGGTTGGACTTCAGTCGCAACGGGCAAAGCACCTATGTGGATGAGGTATGCACGATAGATCAGATAGCCCCGTACACCCTCTCCGTTCTTGTTTGACCGCGTCCGTCTTAATCTAGTCAAGGTGGCTAATCCCGTTTGTACTGCCCGGTCCAATGCAATCAGATTTAGTCAAGCCTAGTCTTGAGCACCGTGCTGCAGTGCGGCAACGATGAGACATAAATATTGAGCAAGTTATTGTGCATCAGTATATCTGTCAGTGCTGCTTATGTGGTGATTATGAAGGCACGTGAGAGAAATGTAAAGCAAGTTATGCACAGCAAGTGCAGTGCAGAGTAGGAAATTGATTTAGAAACTCTGCGATGCGCCTCTAAAGATCCCTATTAGGGTACCAACGATGAAAATCTGTCTCTTACCCCTAAGTTAGTGCCTGCAAAATTGTTTTCTTGCATTACAAGTAGTAATAGTGGTCCATGTGGTTCTTCAGTAGGAGCTGTGTATCATTAATCTTCAGCTGAATGAGACAAGAGAATGATTAAGATAGGAGAGAATAGGTGAGAAGTCGCAGACATGGAGCTGTGGCGCAACGTCTTCTCTTTCTTCTATCTACTCCTAAACCGATTTAATTGCCCACTCGTCTAATAATATGACTGCGTGAATTATAGGGAAATGGCTCGATGAAAGGAATTTGACTTCCTTTTAGAATAGCACACTCGAAGAGGCCAAACATAGTTCTCCCCCTCCATGTGACTTACACTAAATGCCAGATGAAAAAATATTGGAATTGCGCACGCAACTGAAGTAAGGAATTGGGGCATCAGAAGAATGGATCGCGGATAAGAAGAAGGGTAAATCAAAACCAGGTAAGGATTAATTACTTACTCACTTTTTAGATTCTTATTTTAAATCGAGCAAGCTGTCAATCTAGGCAAGCTAAAAACCAATAGCTTTGATCCCATTTTTTGTAAATTGCATAGCGCATGCAAAAGGGGAGCTTTAATGAAAGCAAAGGAGTCAGTTAAAACAGGATTTGAGCAGCATAGATTTATACGGACACTTGTAAAATGAAACATTTAACCCATGCAAACCAACCTTGATTAGGTGGAAGATGCGGTTTGGTATCCCGACGGAGAGTTCATTAGCAAATTGACACGTTTGGATTTTTCGGCGTTGGGTCGCAGAAGAACGCGTGCTTATAATTGACTCAGACAACACTTTTTGGAAAGTGCACTATAATTTTGGCGATCATGGAGAAAGGTTAACCTTAGCTCTTGAATTGCATAGTTGGGCCCAGAACAATGCCTATGCACGAAGACTGTCTCAATGCAGCTGGGAAAAACTGATTTTACATCAAATATTTCCCAAAGTCTGCAACCGTATTTTCCAGTTCTCTTTTACTTACCGCTACTACTTACGCATGTTAAGCAGCAAAAAAGCTAAAATTGTTGCTGGGTTGATGGATCTAGCCAATGAAGGCGAAATTCATTGGGTATCCATTACGTAAAGCACAGGAGTGCGATGTCCAATGGTATCTCCCTGAAACTAATTATCCTTTACTCTTTTTGGGTTCAAATCGAATGCATTCTGGCATACAATTCCATAATTAAGCCTTATCTTATACATGTTTGGCAAAAAAATCCTGGCGACGAAGTGATGCTTAAACGCTTTTTTGATTGAGCACATGAGGTCTTTAAATGTGCACTTTGCTTTTTCGTCTTAGCGGCACCTCGCGCCCCATCATCTTGGTTAACTCTTATGTATCCCCTCTTGCATCTTTGCATTCAATCTAGCACGTCTTGTCGCCTAGTTTCATCATGCGACTGTTTTCCCATCGTCAGCAATGGCTTTTCAGTTGTCACCTCTAAAGTTCCGTTCTCTTATTTCCCTTGCTGTGTCACTATTACTAACAGGCAATGTAGCCAAGCCCTTATTGACCAGACTTCGTGCACATCAATTAAGGGCTATTCTTCACTTCGTCTTTCAATTAAGTACTTGAAGTGACTGTGGTTGATCTGTCACGAAAAATCGACTAATACAGTGGTCACAGTGTATTTATGCAACTTGCAAAGCAAAGATCTCTTGGGCAGTAAAGTGTTTGCGTAAGGCATGTTTCGTTTGTAACCGCTTTGGTCAAAGATCTCAACTGCCTCAGCTATGGCAGCGATGCCATTTTAAATCTAACTAACAGTCCTTATTAGTAACTGGGTGTGATGGAGTTACGCAAATTCGATTGCGTCGGCAAATTATATCCATTATACCTTCCGTTTATACTCGGCCACCACTGAAGGAAAGCCAAAATGTCTCCTAAGCAATAATTACGTGTGCTTTTTGAAATAGGTAAGTAAAAGGTGGAAGATAAATAATACTTTTGCAGCAGTTAATTCAAACAACCACTGCTTTACTTTAAAATCCCACAAAGGCGAGCGAATGACAATCTTTAATGGGTGTCACAACTAATACATCAAACAGGGATGAGTGGTGAAATAATTTCTTAAAACGCATTAAAGGCTGCTGCAAAATAGGCTTGAAATTTAGCTCAGAGCGTTAGCAAAGCCTTATTGTCTCCAAGATTTTGATTGGCGTTGTATCGCCGTCCCTTGTCCTTAGGAGTCGCATGAAAACAGAACACCATTTTATTAGGGCACCTCTTTCTTGTGCGCATCATGTGTCGAGAAAAAGGACTTAAGTTAATCCACGGTCGTAAATGAGGGAACTCGCATTTTTTGCTTCTTCATGCTTGCCAACTTACTCATAAAACAATTGGTAATTGCATCGAATGCACAAAGCCATAATGGCTTTGCAGCTAGGTGGTACTCATTAATGTCAGTATGAGAAGGTGGCCGTCAGTTTTGCAACAGATCTGCAAAAATGTAAAACAAAATGTCGGATCAGTTAATAAAAACGTGTGTCCTGCCAGCATCTTAGTCGGTAGCATCATATCATATGGTTGTTTTATACTTCAAATAACCGCTTAACGACGAAACGCTCTACTTTTGCTTCTGAAGTAAGTGCATGCTCGCGTTTTATAGTAGACTTTCAATAAAGACTGGAGGAAAGGTGCACAGTTTGTACGTTTCCCTAACAGACTAAGGATACGAATCGGCTGAAAGGACCGAAGATAGACATCGGTCCAGCTAGAATACAAATCGCAAACTTGTATAAATCGACGTGCTTACCCTTACTTTCGAGAGTACAATGGTATGAAGACCTAGGATGGACCGAGGTAGCAAGTGGAAATGGGAAACATGGCTGCTGGCATAGAACGGGGCAGGAAGCAGTAGGATACGGTCATCAGTAAGGTTTAGTGCAGTCTGATCCACTTCCAGCATTAGCAGTAGCACAAATACTGAAAAATGAATGCAGTAAGCCAAAGGTGCGAGCATATAATTGGACGATGAGTGGAACTAATCAAAGTGGCGTCGATGAAGACCAAATAGGAAGGAGGGGAAAGAAGAGGTGTAAGTTTCATAGTGAGAAAACAAAACCAAATATAGGGGAAGAACTAGTTCTCGTCCCACCAAAAGGCTGTAGAAAATGGGAGTACATGATAGTGCATCTGCGAATCTGTTAACAAGGTAGATGAGCAAGGTGTGGTGGGACGCAATTGTTTATTTCATAAGGCGCACTATTTCAATAAACTGTAGGAATCGTAAAGAGAGGATGAGACGCTTACAGTAGCGGTGCTGGAGTAGAGTCCGAGAGAAAAATAGGAGATATGAGGGTTGTATCTCATTCTTCGAACCCAAAGTGCCTATGGTCCCTACGTGTTTGCAATGGACGCTGACATCTGGATAACGAAGTTAGGGGCATTATTGCCATCTAAGTCTTTTTCATGAATTGTTAGATACAAAAGAAGCATAACTGGAATGATGAAATACAAAAGGATGAATGAGGTTTGCATGCTAGATTAGAAACCCGAATGTGGTCTGGCCCATACATGGCCTATCAAACCTAGTTTAGTTCAGCTTTGCCTACTGCAGTACATCTACAGTGGGCAAGTTACTGGAGCCTAGAGTTTGATCCTGTACGTCTGCTACTTATTTTGGACCTGCAATATGAATTATGAATATGCATAAAGACGATCAAAATGTGGGTGTTATAAAGAGGTGAGCGAATCACTTAAAAATGCAAATACGGAACTTGCAAACGTAAGTTGTCGATGGGTGTTTCTGGTTCCTTGTTTTCAAAAATGCTTGCTCCAAATTAGAGAGGAGACAGAGGATGGCTCGATCTTTTCGGCTTAAGCAAAAAAAATAGTTATTTAGCTGAAAGGGCCAAAAAAGTAGGATGATATTGACGAAAGAAAGGGAGTGAGAAGGGCAGAGATCTATGAAGGAGCGAATGCAATCAAAAGGATGTTAAGTTCTGATAGCTGTGCAAAGTATGTGGTTTGATTTGTGTCATTTTGTAATGCCATCCTACCCTCTCCAAATCACGATTCTCTCCATCAAACCATCTATGCATGTATTCCATCATCTATCTACATTTGGCTAACGAGTGTAAAACTAACAAAATTGTTGAATATAAAATTATCATTAATTCGTAGCTGGAACGCATGCTTTTGGCACACAGGTCACTCTGATCAGGCCTAATTAAGAGCGCTATCATTTGAATTAGTGTTCAGCTGGTGCGTAAAAAACGAAGAAGAAGAGGAAGTAGGATATAATTTTATTAAAAAATAGAGAAAAGTATGTCGTAATTTGCCTTTAACTTCCACGGATGCGCCTTTAAGCTCTGCCTTGGTCGATTGGCCTTCTCCGAGCGAGGAAGAGAGGGATGGTGAAGAAACAAAAGGCCAAAACGTAGCGGAGAGGGAGCGCATAGGATGAACTGGGTTGTGCAAAGAATAACGGTTCTCAGGATCGCGAGCAATGGCATGTCTAGCGTTGACGTGATTGAGTTCTCTCTCGTGACATGTTTGGAATCGACCAGTGGCACGTGCTACATGCAGCGTATCGCGTGATCTACTTCAGTATCTTGTCACTTGACCCAGAGGGCAATAGTACTATGATAATTTTTGTTGGGTGTGGTAGCAGAATTTATTTGCTTTCGTGCATTCCGTCTTGGCCGAACTATCTCAATAGAGGGTATCTGAAAGCAGCATGCTCTTCTCCAAATCTTTGCAACCTCGATTAGCACAAGGTAACTGTACCTCAATTGCCAATCACTAAGCATACGCGATGTTTTAAATGCAACTTTAGTATCAAGACATCTTTTGGTCTCGGCTGACAATGCTTCAGGAGTTCGCAAGCCAGCTCTTTAATGATTAAGCACTCAAAAATATAGCACCGTTGATGGTGAAATAACCACCAAGGTGGTGAAATGTGAACCCATCCAGCAGCCAATCCTTCAAACCTTCATTTGCACATTGCCACTTAAATCTGAGACGGCTACACTATAGGCTGAAGCGAATGAAGACGTAGCAGAGTGACGGTCTCAAAATAAAGGCCTTAGCAGCGTAAACCAATAACTTATTTTCGTATGTTATTTGGGTATGCTGAAATTGGGTTTCAGCAGGCGCACTTCGACCTTATGACCTAACACAAAGCAGGTCCTGTCACTTGACCCCTGGAAGAATGACTGGGCGATTTTAAAGTCATTAGTCATGAGAGTTTTCCAGCTACTTTGTCTTCTCTCTGCTTCCCGCTTTATGTAGGCATAAGAGACGCAAAGCAACACGAGACAAAGAAAAGGATTGTGAGTTGCGTTGGTGATTGTGTGAATGTTGAAATGGAGAAAATAGAGAGGTCTGGCTCAATTGTTTGTTAAATCTAATGCAGTCCTTTTCAGTACAGTGGTGATCATTTGCCTTTGCGCTTTTAGTTTTATTTTTTTCATTTTGTTCTTGGTTCATTCTCGTTTTTGACTGCATGCAGGGATGCCTTTTTAAGTTTTTCCAGGCCATCAATTTTTTGATAAATGAAACGTAGTTGCTAGCAGCTATGTACACGCATATCTATATTTTGAAATGCATGTGTGCTTGCACAGAGTTTTTTGAATGAGTATCACGAGGAGGAAATGATCAAGTTTTCGTTGTCGATGGACAACGCTTCCACGTTTGTTTGTTATGCTGAGCAGTTGTAAAAGGGATTGATATAAGTTGTCCCATTGGCCTGCTATGTGGTGGAATATTTCGTAAAGGAGAGTTTAGTGGAAAACGGGATCTCAAGTGCCGTTAAAGTGTGAAAAACCTCTCAACTATTCGGCTTTACTTGGTGCCAAAGTCTTTGTAGACCCCAAGTGCTGTGAAAGTGACCTTCTCCTTTGAAATCTTTTGTGAACAGCACTAAATTTTGACTTCGCCTTCGAAATTGGTACATTGCACATGAAGCTTGTCAGCAGAGCACTTTCTGTGTTGCCGTCACCTTTGAACGTTGGTTATAGAACCCTTTTTAATGACACCACAGGCTCATCAGGCTGCCAAAAATATCCATTATTGCCGTCTGTGGCAATAAAAAAAATTTATGGATGCTGAAGCCGACTCGTAGAATATTACTGTGAAGGCACTAGGCGCCTTTGAACTTGTCGACGTCGTGAACAGCTTTGGTATTGCGATTCCTCCTATCGATCCTGTTGAGAGTTTCTTTGTTCAGCGTTGTCTACTCATTCACCCTAGACTTCTGAAAGTCTGAGTGCGGTGTGTGAGTGCCATGCGAGAGGGAAACAGAAATGAAGCGGTAACTTGATAAACTTGGAGGATAAGCTGAATGAGATTTTGCTCTCTCCTTGCAGTCATTGGTTTTGATTGTTCTTTTTGTGACCTAAGATTTTCAGGCCTAGTCGCCTTTACTACCGTGGTATTTGATGAAGCCGATATTAAATAGGTGCAGAGTAATCTGAAGTGTGGTTGTACTACGAAGCTTTGATATGTAAGCATGATTGCCTGTAGATTCGTCGTCGTATTCGATAATCGCTTGTCTAATGTTCAAGGCTTAAGACGTAAGTTATCAGTGCGCGAATAATTGTCCAAAGTGGCAATTTTGATGATGCCCACATGTATGAGTGCTGGGTTCGGTGGGATTACTTATCGTCTGGGTGTGACTAATTTGTCAGAGAAAAGGGAAACGCCCAACGACTTCATGTTTCACTTGCTTCTGCAGGTTTTTACCTACACAGCCTATGTCACATGGAATTTCGCAATTTTGAAAATCCTGCGTGTGCATGTGCTTTGTTTAACGGTTATGCATCTATTGATGGCATCGAGTGCGTAGCCACTGTCAGAGGCAAGAGGTAGGGCTTGACATGTGACAGCAGATTGTAAAACCTAATTATTCTGTAACTATAATTGTCTTGATGCCGCATCGCTTACAGGAGTTTGTTCCCTCAACTCTAAATCAATATTTTTTTTGGTGGTCGTAAGAACGCGTGATCGTTAACACACTGCCCCATCCCGCATGGAATTAGCTTACAAAATGGGGGATGAGGAGACTTAGGGCACAGCACCCTAACGGAAGGTAGCACGGAGGTTGGTACTGAACAAGTCGATGTGGACCATGTGAGGTGTTGGTAATTTGTTAAATGACAGATTTAGGGGATGGGCGACTTATTTGTCCTGTCGTTGTGCTTTCAGGTAGTGTGTTGTTGGCACATTAAATACAAGTCTATGTACTCTGACCGGATATGATGTCCCTTTATGCCTTGGGGGTAGGGACCAGCTGCGGAAATTGCAGTACGTGTACATGAATTGGTGATGAAGAGGTTCTGTTGCGCAGCAGCGCCATATTGGGCTTTAAGGCATGAATCTACTTTCTTAACTTATTGGCTCGCAGTTAGCTGTAGGCAGAGTTGATGAGCGCATTTTGAAGTGCAGCCTCAATCTCGCTGTTAAGAGAATGTATTACTTGTGGGTAGTTAAGTGAGTGAGTTTGAGGAAGGAGGGTTGCATTTAGGAAAACTTGTCACCGATCATTGCGAATTCTAGTGTGCCTCCTGTAGAATATAAAATAATCTCACCCCTGAGTAGTTACTTCTTATGGATAACCTTCCGCAGTAGCTTAAGATATGTCCGCAAATCAAAGTAGAGGAATGGGTAGCAGAAACAAGCAAGCCTATATTAGTGTTTGGGTGCTCAACAGAGCTCAAAGTTGGTTGCTTTCTTTGCTTAAAGGCAAAACACTAAGCTCGCACTTTGTGTTTCGGGTTAAAAATAGAGGTTAATATGGCTAAATAACTATGCTTCATAAAAATGTTTTGGTGCGTTTTGTGGATTTTGTAGACCTACACAAGTGCAATGCATGTGGGTATTGTTCCTCACTTGCTAACCCATAGTAAAAACCCTCAAAACTGCGCACCAAGGGAATTTCACAAAGAAAAGTATTTGTTATTGATGTTAAAATAAGGTTCCTCAAAAATTTTTAGAGAGATAATAGGCTGAATACATTAAAATACCAGTCATGGGTATTACTTGCCCTGCGACCACCTGATAGTAACCTTGATAAAAAATTTAGTGAGAAAGGCTCTACTTGGGAAGAAGTCGTACTAAATACAATTTCGGAAAGGAGTTTTGGCACTGATCAAATTAATAGGCACATCAACCGCATGGTTGCAGATGTGTCCGGTTTGGAGACAAGTAGTTTATCTGTTTTTTGGACTAAAGAAGCTTATCTGTGGTTATGGTGCTAGTCACGCCAAAATGCTTACTGCTATGCATGTATGGTCTGCGCTTATGCTTCCAGTGTTCTGCAGCGACAGTGACCCAGGACTGTTAAAGCCACCATTCCCAGCATGTAATAAACAAAGCAAATTTCGATTGGCTTATGACCACCACCATGATTCGCAAAACCAACTGTTTTGCAGATTTTGAGCCTTTATTACATTATTTAAGGCAGTTTGGTTAGACTGCTTGCTTCAACACGCAGGCTTCAAGAAAATCAACAATATTTACTGACCAGTTACATGGACTGTCGTTCAGTTAATCGAACTAATGTGACTGTTGCCTATGCACAAAACAAAGTCTCACTCAAAAATGAGAACACGAGTGCTGGGTTTGGCCAGTGCTTTAACTGCTTGCGCTTTTGCTGAGTTCATAGGCCTAAGAAATACGGCACAAAATGGCCAAATACGGCCGCTAGTACTCGCACTGACATTGGGATCGTGCATCATAATCCGTCAAAAATCTACGTGCAGCATCGCTGTTTATGATAGAAATGAACTGAGCCAGCTCTACGAAACGGTTACAACGGAAGCTTGATATTCGCAATTGCAATGCTTAACTCACTCGTGAGACTAGTTTTCGGGGCTTTCAACGAAACTAAGGAGTCATAATTTGCGTGTTAAGTTTTAAACTAACTGAACATTGAAGTTGTTGGCATGAGGGCTAGTTTGAAATAGACACTGGCGTGTTTCGTTCAGATGAAGTTGAAAAGTTGAGCAGGTATAACTGAATGATACAGTTACCTGAATTGCGTCGCCATTGATCGTACGGAGCCTAGTTTGTAACTTCTAGTTCTGTGAGCTTTTTGGAAACCTTAAGCATGAGAATGCCAAGCCAATTGTTAGAAAAGCGAAGTGTTGATAAAAAAGCATTAAAATGCATTTATGTATGCATGCAATTCGTATGTGTTCATTATAGTTATGGATAACGTGCCTTTAAGGAAACAACGAAATGTACAGGGTGTTAACTGTGTTAGAGAAAAAGGGCACGCCTTGGAATTTTAAACAGCAGCATTTCAAAATGCATCTATCCTAATCAATCTTCAGCGACAGCTAAACAAGATTAACAAATTTGGAAATCTCTGTCAACTAAATTGGCATCAATGATCCGTCTTATAATGTTTTGATTGCCTATTCATTTAAAATTTTGCAGCAATGATGGTTTTGCTCTAACCTCAACAAAGCATTTTGTATGTAGGAAACTGCTGCGATTTCGCACCTCATTAAACTACCACAGACTTTTAAACTCATGAGTCTCCCAATGTGGCGAATTGAGCACTGATGAATTGTCAATGAGCAGCTAAATGACAACCTTTCTTCAACCTACCAGTGCTTGTAAAAGACTAAAATTCGATCATTTTAGGTGATTTTGAAAAGAGCCTTAACAAGCTATTTGGACAGCAGTGACACTTGAGCATCAACTTCATTGCTACAAGGCTAGTTCCGTTCTTTACGAAAAAGCTTGACATTACGTCGGCACCTTTGGCTGTCTAGCCATGGCCTTGTGTTAAGTGAACACGGCATCAGTAGAATCATTATTTTCTTACAGTCATTTGAATTGCGCTTAATGACATGATTTCCCTCCCTTCAATACAATGCTACTTACGGTAATTAAGCCATCACTTGAGGGCGAGTGTAAATTTTATGCAGGCGTAGATTTTGAGCGAAATCTGTCAAAGTGATCGGGTGGAAGCACAGCTTTTGTCGAAGGGCATAAGTCTAAACTCCTTCGCGTTATTAGTTTTATAATTGTCCGACTGTAATTATTGCACCGCCACACTGAACTCTGTCCTTCCTTGCACCCACTTTATAACCCTGATTTGCATTTGCAAATTCTCCCAATTCCACGTGTGTACGCATGTAACTATTCTTACTGAGTGAATTTCACATTGATTAGTTAACGCGTAATGGGCGAAAGGTGTAGTAATGAACGAATGTCATTCAAACCACAGCGAGTTGTGCAACAATGCAGAGCTGATGATTGCAATGATCTGTCCGTAAAACTAAGCAAACAGAGAAGCGACCATATAAATACCGTTAACCAGGGCTAAAGCTCTTAAAAATGTAGGACGTCCAGTGAGTAAATATAAAATCTAAGTTTGGGAACATGTGTTTGGCCTTTGTAAAGGAAAATGCTTTGAAACAACGAAGCTTAAATGTTTTTGGAAACGAATGTGCACGGTTGTGTGCAGTGCAGCAATGTGTGCTACATGGAAGAGACGGAGCCCAATTTAGGAATTTTCAGCAAAATTTATGGCAGTCAAGGCACTTGCGTTGCATCAGATTAAAGTGGTTGCAGTAGCTTAGACGATGCTCGACCAAATCAAAGAGGAACGAGGTAATACCTTAAGGCGGACGTTGACTTTGACACCAGTTATACAACCTTTTAGGCGTCGTCAATGATGAGACAGGACTGAATTGATTGCCTATTGAACAAGCACATATATCATGCGCTTTTTTAAAAAAGCCACTCTGCTTACACATCTGTTATTACTGATCGATACATGAAGAAGAATATTGTTCCAAATACTAGCACTTGGTTCAAATGGTGCGTTTGGAAATGACATGGTTATGCGCCGATGAAAAGTGGTTTAAAATTATTATAGAGGGTTAGAACGAGCTCAAGCAGTTATTTGATACTTTATGATATTGACTGACGCAATCAGAGAGTGTGAAAGAATAGCTCGTATTATTTAGCCTGAACTCTATTTTATAAAGAGCTATATCTTAAAAAGCCACATGCGCAATTCAATACTAAAATTAATTTGTGCAGCTAATGGAATACGGTCTTGTTGTTTTGACATCTTATTGCCTGTATTGGTGTCAGAACAGTTAAATGAAAATTTTTTATCAGCCTAGGTACAAATTAGCTTATGCTGCAGCTATTACCATAAGCCGATTGGTTTTACATTTAAACCAAAGTCCAGAAAGGTATTCTTGGCGAGTATAAAAAGCGCCACGTATGATTGGCTCAGAAACTACCATCACTAGGCATAACAATCATCCGAAAGACACCTGTAGGGTAAACTAATGGGGTGACGGAATAAATATCATTAAGGGACGTTATGCTCTCGATCAAGCGGCAAGGTGCCCATCACATAGAGGCCTGATGGTCCTCTAGTTGGTTGGTTGGCTGATCTATCAACAGATTGATTAGCCGACGTAAAATGATGCACAACGCTTAAAAGGGGCGTTATATCGTTATTACTGAGGCGTGCGCATCAATCCTTATCGATGCTAAAAGAGAAAATACTGGGCGGTTCTATTATATTAAAGCCAAGAACTACTAGTAAAAGCAAGGAAAGCGAAGAGGCGACCCACCAATGCCTTCATTTTTTCGTGTCTTCAAATTTTCCATGTGATTCTTCACCAGTTTATGAATGTATAATACATGCACAATGCAACTTTTGCGAACAACCTACAAAGTTAGTTTTACTTATGAATGTCTGAATACATGCATTTGAGCTCTACGAGTTTCTGCATTGGGCTGCTATCCATGCATAAGCACCACGAAGTTGGAAACGTGTTTGTACACAGGGTTGTAAAGCGAATGCCAGAATGCTACAAATCTTTTCACTACTCGTGCCTTTAAAGGGCATTTTTGAGGTCATAAGTAGTTGTTTTGGGGAGACTAGCTAATCTGTCTACGAAAGGTTGACCATTTGAGCAGTAGGCTAGCAAAGTTGCTATTATGACGTTAGCAACTGCCAAAGGCGACGACATCTCTGCCCTCGATACTAAAAATGTCGAGCAAGGCATATGAGCTAAACGACTTTTGATGCAAAGGCAGAAGCACCCGATAATTAATCTCGGGATTACAAATTAACGCGCGTGAACTCACGCATGCGCGCAAGTGCAAACCGAACACGAAATGCATTTTAATGGCCTATTCATTTGATTTCTTCTTTGGATGGTTGTGTTGAAAACATTTGCAGCAGTGCAACGGACAGCTACATGCGAGAAAGCTGGCAATCTTAATCAATTGATGCCCTTCCAGTAGGCCCTCTGTTATCAATTCATATTCACAGTAAACGGCAATTTTCGCTTTCATTGCCTTATCTAAAATTTAGCAGGGATCCAACACCGCACTTCATTTAATTATCTGGCGTAGTTAGAACTAAATATGTTTCCGTTGTCTCTATTTATGTGCGTGCAGTCTTCAATCGGGTCTTAAAGACAAGGAGAATTAGTGGTTGCAGAAAGTAAGATGTTATAAAAGTTATTCACCGTTCTCGTAAAAGGCAGGCATTGAACAGAGGATCAGATCCTACGTCGTTCAAATGATGAAGTAGTGTGAGACAAAATTGAGTGCTTGATATTTACAGCATGAATTTGGGGGGCAATGACTGCAATGTTCAGTCGCCTTTAAACCCATCGTCTCGATGCCTTAGGAGTCATATTGCTACTACCAAAATTTAGCTAGTAGGATGCACAACCGCTGACCATCAGCGCTGTTAGTGTTTAAAAATGCTCACTCTGGTTTACTTGACGTGAAAATCTTATTCTGTGAAAGGATCATCAACAAAAACTGATAGGATCGTAAAGCGAAGCCATGCGTTTAGATCTTTAAGAGTGTTTTGGCCTTTGGGAGGATATTTACTGTAACGTTTATGGTGGCCCACCTTACAAAATTGACAAACCATAGCAATCCCATTTGAGAGCATGGATCAGGACAGCTATGAGTTTTTGGCAATTTAGGCACAACAGTGCAATTCGAAGTTTAAACAAAGTCTTTGAAATGTCAAAAGCGGAATAATTAATCTGTGGTTGTCAGGGCAGACAATGTGGCACTGAAGATATCGGTGTTGCCTGTGAGAGCATCTGGTAGAAAGGAAGGCCCGCAATCGCATGTCACTCTTTTCGCCTCCTAGTCACCAACAAAATTAATTTAAGCTTTACTTAGGTGCTGGTATTATTTAGAGGTGGCTTGTACTTACGAGTTTCATGCCTTGATTGCTGAACTAAACTACAAACCCAGTTCACAACGCACGCTTCCACGGATACTAGCGCAGCCAACTTCCAGATTCCATTTCCTTACTAACCTCTCTGCCTCGTTTGGAGCTAGCTTGCGTGCTGAGGTGTGTTTGCTATACCGCGCCTCTCATTATCTCCAGTCGTTAAAAACAAAGCTCGCCACTTCAAAATAGCTCGACTTTGCACATTTTTAAGTCCAAATAAAATGACATGTGCAACATCTCGGACTAGTTGCTGAATGGGTATGTGACTAGCACAGTGACGATCTTGTGCCAGACTTTTGCATTTCTTTGCCTTAAAACACCATTCATTTTGGTCTTCAAGGACGTGAGCAGGAGAGTTACGGTTGTAACCTTATTTTAGCGCCTTGACATTACGCCAAAGCAACCTTCTTTTCAAAGATGAAAGTAAAATGCTCTAAGACTTGCACCGACAGACAGTTAGATATTGTGGACCGCAAGATCCACATCCACGGCCGCCACATCGTCATTTGTCACAGTTTAATCGATTAGCTTGACTTAGACTTCTAACATGAAATGTAATATTATTAGTAGTTTTCAAGGATCCATCAGGGTGTCAGAACCCAAGAAATAGCACTTATATTTCGGGGGGATTTTAAGCGCTGGTACATAGCGCTAAAGCACTCCTAAACGTCCATTTATTCATCCTTACGTAGTGGCTATAATTATTAAATATGTGATGCGCTTAACACCGCATGTCACTGCAGTATCTAGCCCAAATTTACGATATTACGGACAATGCATAAAGACCATATCTAAAGGTGTAATGAGCTGCTTAGTAAGCTACTAAGATCTGCATTTTATTGGAGATTGTTGACTAAATCGCAAAAGTGTGATAAATCGGGTTAAAGGTTGATTTGACGGCAAACATAGAACATCAGCTGCTCTTCAATAGTGACGGCTAAGTTTCCTAGTTAATAACAAATTTGTCAGATGCATGCACCATCACTGATTGCATATTACAGACAAAAACAAACGCATTTTCCTTTATTTTGAATTAGGACTCAAGAATTTGTGCCCAATCAGCACCTGTGGGTAGCTAGGTCGTTAGTGCGGATTTTATAACGCAAAAGCCTAGAAAAGTTGAACACTCGCTTCACTAAATAGATCCTTCAAATGAAAAGTCTACACAGAACTCAAACACCTACTGACTTATGACTCAGCCTGGAAGGCATAGGGCACGAAAAACTGGAAGTAAAATGTCAAAATTAGACAAAGCGCTCTGAAACGTTTCGTCCCCTTACGTAAAGCGAAGTGATTGTCGTGCACTCCCTCAATTATCGCCAATGGCACCACTGATGATTGCAAACGTTTCAGGTAGGTTTGTAGTATTTCGAGCAGCACATCTGAAATCTTTGCAAAGAAATTTGGAAGCCATGTCACAGCATGGATCAGAAGTCAAAATGTTATGCCTAAGACTGAGCAGATACATTTGGAGCAAGTAATTTGCTTTTATTTACTTGAAATCATGTATTAAAGAACCAAATTTAGCATTCTGGTAACCTATTTAAAACATGGAGTAGGTAATGAGCATTATAACGTTTTGACCTTCACAAACCGGTCTTACAGGTTATAAACTCATTGTCAAATATCAGATGATTGATTTCTTCCACATGTGAACCAATCCTTTGCAGCCTCGACTCAGAGTAAATAGCCACAGCTTGCCTTGCATGGAGGTCTGTTGGAATGATTAAGTACGGTGAATAAGGCAGTAGCCAGATTGGGCTTGTTGACAAGATGTCAAGTCAGGTCAGAGGAGGAGACCTGCCTGTCCTATCCGAGCACAATCTAATATGGGTGCTTAGCTTAGTCTAGCTTGTTGCAGTCCGAATTAGTCTAGCCAAACTTTATGTAGTCCACTGCTTCCAAAGTATTGCAGGCTTGGGCGTCTCAGAATGTTATGACTGTTACCGATTTGGCAACAGTTAACGTATGTATGGTAGGCGTGACGGAGCAGTGTGGCTCAGTAATTGTGGAATAAAGCATAAATGGGAATAAGGAATCGGCAACTTACTTCCAAGGGTTTCATTTTGTTAAGGATCAAACTAAGGGGCTTTTTAAAAGTATCGGTGTGTTCTTTTCCGTACATCTGTTCAGATATTTGATTATCAAACCAACTACCATGCAACAGAATCAAAAGACACTCAGCCTAGGTTGAAGGGAGTTTAGCTTCACTTAACGGCGCGCCTGAAGTGGATACTCACTGTGCTGAGATGGCGTTAGGATAGTGTGTAAACGAAGGAGACGAATCGAAAAGTAAGTAGAAAGTGGTGTTGATAATGAACCGAGTAATAAAACAAAGGCACGGAAAGAATGACAAACAACAGAAGTCGTTGAAATGTATGGACGGTCGGAGGTGTGATTAGGTTCCATGCATTTATCACGTGTGTAAATAGACCACTGGCATGCCTCGTGGAAGCCCGTGGTAGATCATGGCGTTGTGTTGGACAGCATTCGTAGCAGGTGGCTCTCTGCATCAAATATCATCTGCTTTCGTGTATCTTTACCAAATGGATCAGTGAAAAACCCCTGTCATTAGGGAGGACCATTAATATTTCTGTTTTCAGACTAAGACGAGAACATTTAGTAATTTGGAACTTCTTAATGCAATTCAAGTCCTTAGCCGATGCAGCCACGAGTCTGGGTTCTCAAAATGCTCTCTCAGAACGACATTTAGCCACGGACGTAATTAATGCCACAACCTTGCATTCAAGTTTTGATTCAGTAAGGTTAGCACAAACGCCTTAATGAAGCACATTGGTGGAGGACTGTTGTATTTTTGATGGCTGCTATAAATTCGCTTGGCGGACTGGCAAACCTAGTGACTGACATGGTTTACTTGTGGCTTCTACTAAACTAAGATGTGAGGGCAATCGTGTGTTTGATAAGGCAAGCAATGACAGCCCTCCTTCTCACTCCTTGGTTTCGCACGTTCCGCTGGCCTTTAGATTGAAAAAAATGAAACCACATTTGAGCGAGTACAGGCGTGCCCAGTAGGCGTGGGGCAAAGAATTTCCTACTCTGCCTCGTTCTCATCCGTGTCCTTTCATATCCAATATTACCACATGGCACCGTTAAACATGCAGGCAGCATTCACGACAAACTGCATATTAGTCTCGACAATTGGTCTTTTATTCAGCACATACTACTGCTTCTGCACGGAATTGCTAGGACACAATTACCGGCGTTTCTTCAAATGCTGTCTACTTGTATTTTGCTCAATACACACACAGTTGACAGCTGCTCGATTGTGAAAATGAGCAACCCAGATACACGTAATTGCCGCAATCGATCCTTTCTACTTCGCATCACTAACTTTTTAGAGATTTCTGAGTCTAATAATCAGGTGGCCGCCAATCGGTACCGGCACTTGTGCAGACCTGGAACGGAGCTACATATGGTTGAGACAATTAAAAGGTCTCAACAGGAGTGTTTCAGCCCCGATATTCAGGCGAGATAAACACAGCCTAGCTTTGTTCCGCTGCAACATCTTAGAATGCAGCATAAGACAGAATTTAATAGGCTAAATTTTGTTTAGCCATGGCTAGGTAAGTAATCAAATATGGCATTCAGCGACATTTGAGAGGCAAAATCTTAGTGTAAGGGCCTATACATAACCAATAGGCTTCTAATCTTACGATTTTACTCGTGTTTATCAGCTACAACGTCAGACATAGAACACAGCCACACCAAACTTTTAACATGGTGGGATGAGCCATCATAACGGTGGAGAAATTGTGAAGCGATAGGGTGGATTGTGCTCCTGATTTTAATGTGACTAATAACCGCACATAATAAAATGTAGTGGCAAACAGATGTGTAGTGCGTGATCTAAGCAAATCAGAAGACTCCGGTACTTTTGCTGACTGATTTCGTGCTGGCGGTTCTGCCCGCTTCACTATCAAGTCTTTGTAAAAGTGAAGGTAATATACTTTTACTGGGAACTTTCCTTTACCACCTCTCCGATGCGTTTACCTGTGGTCACCATCTCACAATGAGCTCATGCCTTGTATGCAATTAGGTCGACTGACATACTCCATTCTCTTTCCAACGGTAAGTGATATTCGGAGCCAAGTTGGTAGCACGATTTCACCGCTTCATAAGGGCTAAATAGAATCGCTTCTGAAGCTCGCAACCTGTTTGTTAATCGCCTTTAGTAAGGCTATTTTAATTGCGACCTTATTAAAATTTTCTTGCAACATGCTGTTGTCCAGAGAGTAAAGACCCATAAAGGTGGTAACAATTAAGAGAAAATGCTTTGGTGCATCCACTGACTGGGATAAAAGGTGCGAAAGTGTGCGAAAGATAGCTATGACGCAAAACGCAAAATCACGTTCCTGCTGCAAGCTCGTGGAATACGAATGAAAGGCGTGCTTAGAAAGAAAGCCATCCTAGAACAAATATTTTGCGACATCGCCGTAGGAAGAAATCACCTGCTCTAAGATAAATGTATCTGTTTTAACACCTGGTTTCAAGCACTTTTAAATCTGTCTTGAAAAGCAAATGCAATAAACGGGCTGCACACATGCATCGAAGCGTAGTCTAGGTCAAGCCACGCTGACCCAAAGCTGCAACATAAAAGCTGCACGGTGATGGTCCAAAAAAGTTTGGTAGTTGACTGTGCGCATGGAAAAGGGTTGCAGTTCTCACTTATTACTACACGCTGCATCAGGTAAGGAGTTATTGGATAATCCCTAAGACGATATTTTTGCAAGTGATTTTAAAGCTGAACCAGCCGATTGAATGGTATGTATTCATCATTCTACACACACACACACACAAACCTGCACACGCTCTTAAGCACAACTGAGCTTGGCTCGCCTCTGCGTGTTAAGTGGTTCTGCGCTAGGTCATCAGTGCCTTATTGCAGCCACTACCAGTGGTCATATAAACACATCATTGCTTAGGTACGGAATAAAGGAAAATTAAATAGAGGCTGTTCAGCGAAGCTCTAGTGTAGTATGAGACGGTAATGCACAAAGGACTCATCGGTTTCGAAACGAAAATGCATTAGCTATCGTTAAGACCACTGCAAACAATTATAAGATCCTTAACTTTATATCTGTTGCATCAGCTCAAAAAAATTAAAAACGTCTAGCATGCAGAGACTTTTCTCCGCATACCTGATGGGTCTGCAGTCAGTTTTATAAATACCAAAGGCTCATTGCACTAGGTTGTGGCATTCTAAATCTTAGTGATTTTTGGGAGATTATAGGGCCAATATTCAGTAAGGGAAAACTACAACGCACATAGGCATGATGCCTATGCCTGATTTGCCTCGCACAAAATCGGCGCGATTAGTGTCATTAGTCCATCATTAGGAGCAAGAGTTTACATCGCTGAGGAAATGCATAAGAGGTCGCGTGAATGGCCAGTACGAAATGCAAACGAAAAGAAAATCAACTGTTATGCTTACGATTGCACCTAGATGATTGGTTATCACATTGCTATGAAGTGAGTGTTATGAAGGTCAGTCTCAGCACAGTTGGAGGTAGGACAAATAACTGATAGCTGGAAAAGCATTTCATGCTGGTAAGTTATTTCTTTTCGACATGATCTCCACCGGAACACAAACTAACCGGGTTTGGTGGTTTGGTACAACTCGCTGCTAGTCTGTGCTGTACTGTGTGCGCATTGGCAAAGGCAGTCCCCATTCGTAAAGATTTTTGCTCGAGCTCCCACTAACTTTGACGCCCAAGTGGCAAATACTAGGCTGAGTCAGTCACTTGCAACTCACAGGCTGGAAATCACCTAAAAGTGTTGAAGATCACGAGTGCACTGCCAGAGATTGGCAAGCACGACTGCATAGCTAAAAGTACACTGAGCACAAGTTTCACGTGGAACAACGAGAGACAAGGCGACTAGTATATAAGCGGACACAGCTCAGCACACGATCAGTTTGAAAGGAAGCAGAGGCAGACGAAGAAATGCATTGCGGAAGTTAACCATGTTTGTATCCGTGGAAGTGGGCACTGTGGGGTGAGGTTGTGAAGGGTTCCAAATGTGGGCAGAAGTGGGAGTGGTGGTCGGAGCAGAAGCCACAATGGTGGTCGCCGTGTGAGTGGTCGTCTGAGCACAAGCCGAAATGGTGGTCACCATGTGCGCAGCCGCTGGGATGGTCGCATCAATGGTGGTAAACAGCAAACTTGACCTAAGATGTGCTTACACCGACGCTTGTGATAAAGCCTCCGCACCTTACAATGGTGAAGGAGCTGGCTGGCAATGTGCAAGTTCTCTTCTACCTTTATCTTGCTTAGAACTCTTCAGGAATGCTATTATTTCTGATTCGTGCTTGCAACTACCTAATATATGATTAGATACCAGTACACGAACCCACAACGGTCTTCTCTTTGGGGTTTTCCTTTGGGTATACAAGATGAATTAGCGAATTAGAAGTCCTCTGTGAGCTTTCAACTAAAGGCCGTATTGCCTAGACTGGTGACTTTACTGCCACAAGCGTAATTTCCTTCTTCGTTATTTGAAAGCCATGAGCACAGCCCCTGATTTACAGCACATTATAGGGTGACAATATGATCCACGCGTGACAATGCAAGGCCTGCCTTAGGCATGCAGGTATGCCTTACAGCGATGGTTTTCCAAGCGGGCACAAATATCCTCCATTAGTTTAGCAAAGTGCCTGCTGGTGCGATGGCATTCTAGTTGCTGCCGTTTGGGCAAGAATTCATGTTTACCATATTTTGCCAGTAATAAACTCGGTATGAAGCAGGTTTCAGTTTAAAGTTTGCCCAAATGCCTATCATTTTCTTCCCTAAATAATCATCTTCACCAAATTCAAGAGAATTTTTTTGATTGGATTATAACAATAGTTTTATAGCAAAGATTTTTCGAAAATCTACATCTAGTTTACTTTGCATTCGATTTTCATAGTTGGTCAGTCCTTGCTGATTGATGCTTGTCGAAGTACAGAGACACGGCAGGCGCTTCACCAGTTAAATTGACTAAGCTATACAAAAAGCAAAAGCTGTTTATCAGTAGAGCTGCTCAAGCTTGGTCAAATTTAGGCAAGATAATTGGGTCTTTATGCCTGCTACAGCCGTTTGCAATCACCTCAATCCAGCCGTACGTCATGGCGAATATAACTGAAGTACTTACAGAGCTTAAGCCTTTCCGTTGTCGCGTTTGGTCCTCTGGTGCCATTTCCTTATAGGATTAATGTAGTCCATTGCTGATGCCAGCTTTAGGGTGTAAATTGACCAAAATAGATACAGCAGGAGGCCTGATTAAAGTGGCAAGAAAATTATTAAAGCATTTAAATTTGGGTTCGCTCCATACTTTGAAGGATATTTTAGCACAGCTAGCACCCTCTTGGTGTGCTCTATGACATATTAATTCAGCTAATACGATCTCTTAATTTTAGCGCTTTTATCTGCGTGATTGTTTGAACTAAAGTGTTCTCAAGTTAACACTTGAGCACAATTTTGAAAATTTAACTGTAGCCGCATAAGGTCTGAAGACTCAGGGAGAATGTGCGCAGCTCTAAATAGCAAAATAATTGACGATGTCTATGGTGTGACACACCCATGAATTTCCCTGTTACAAAACAGAAAAATAAATGCTTGTTATTTATCTGCGCTACTCAACAAACGCCAATAACAATCGGGCAACATATGATTGAGATAATTTCAGATTAAAGAATGAAGCATCAAAAAATTATTCCAGCATTCGTTGCGCTTGAGGCTAGTTCGGCTTATTCTTACCAACCGCTGTAAAGAACTAAAAAGCAAATAAAGCACAACCTAGTTAGAAGAGGATTAGAAACGATTCCCGTTGCAAAACTGTTGGTGAGAGAACTACTTACACGATCCGCCTGTATGCCAACACCAATGATATGGACCTGTCACACATAGCTTATGAAATCTCAGCCATTAGCCTTTCCGCCACCTCGATGTTTTAGTTCGTCCACATCAGTACAAGTAAAGACGTATTTGAACACAAAAGCACCAGATAAAACTATCTCATTCCAATACTGCAGATTATCTAAAACACAGTTGGCCAGTTGCTCGCATTTTAATCAAAAGCAACGTTAAATTCATCTGGTATTTTATTAAAATATTCAGCATGAAACTTGTACCTTTGTTGCTTGCTAAGCTCTCAGCATCTTTGACGGACACCTGGATGGTTGTTTTACCTTTATCGTGTGAAAATGGCCTTTTAGGTCACACCACTAGCTCCGATTCGTTCCACATGTAACGCGAACATTCTTCTGTCTATATATCATAGTGGCGTCTTAGGACTTCCTTGAAGGCAAAATGAGACAAAATACTGGGACACAATCTGTGTTTAGCAAGCAGAGGGAACGGGGTCGCTGGTGTGGTCCGGACGCCTGCCCAACCGGTCGGGACAATATAACCAAACAAATGACCGAAACCGGCAGTCAGAACAAGCAAAGTACTACATGGCCCCCCTCTTCTTTCGAGCGTCGTCCTAATCAGAGCTATTTTGCCGCTACGTAGTATGTATGGGCGACGTTCCTCTTGGCACCAAGTCATGGCTGGTTGGAGAGTTGCTTTTTCTAGTTTTTGAGCAGAGGTTGACCCATTTGATCTACCTTCGTAGGGTAGCGTGGTTATCTTGCAACTGCGAGAGCATCGTGCATAGTTTTCCTGCTCAACGGGCAGACCCCTGCTGCAGTGCCAGGCCTGTCCGTTGCCTTCAATAGACTCCGGGTTTAATTTGTCAAATAATTTTGCATATACCGCACTACCATGGGAGGCTTGTTAAGAATACACAAGTAGATGATGTAAAATTTTGTTTCAAGTGAGAGTGTTAAGTTCAACCCTGCAACGCGCGAGTTTTCGACTGCACAACTATATGGCTGGACGTTGTTTTGCTAGCCTAATTTGGAACTTTGGTCCTTCGTAGTTGCTTAGCGTTTAAAATGGTTTTAAAATGGAAGCGCCAGTGTCGTAGCCAAGTTCTACGCGGAAGGCAGGCCTAGCATCCAGTTCTTTGTTGATGCACCTATTTTCTACTGAAAACACAGTACTCTCTAGACTAAGATTGTTGTTATTTGAAGATTTTTACCTGTTTGTGATATTTATTCTCTCATTTGTAGCGATGCCCTTTTAATGTCTCTATTTCTGCCATAAAAATTGGTGTATTTAGTCCATAGAACCTAAAAGCACCACTTCAGTAGTAGTGGTGCGGACAGGGACTCAAGCTTGAGGGCATGCGATGTTAAGCGGTCGCAACGCCATTCTATCCACCCTTACAATCTCGTGTTTAATAATCAAACAAGCTCCTATTCTCCCTCTCCTAAATTTATCTGCCCGATTTCGGAAGGGTGTTGTGAGAACAACACATGATTCTGAATGATTTGTTTGAGTTTGGCACTCGAACCGATGTCGTTCTATCTCAGTTGAGGAAGGCGGCATTCGGGTTTCCCTCACAGTTTTGACAAGGGGGGAATTAAACAAAGGACAGAAGAGAAACTTATTTCCCAATGAGTCATAAAGCACCGTGTGAAGTGTATTTGGTGCTTTCTTGCGCACACAATCCAGTTGGTCAAGCATGCCTTTCGGTATAACGATTACAGGCGGCAATTCTATCAATATTTCAAATATATCTCACTCTCTAAATTACTCTTTGCATTTACAAACGAAGGTGCTCTAGGATGAGACCAAGTGACCACAGGAGGTGGACTAAACCTAAGGATTTGTGAAGCGCTACTCTGATGATTATACTAATGCGACGGCAGATTGTTTAGTGCGCCAACGTTGGCAAAGGTAATCAATTTGTTTGAGTTTTAAACGGCAAGTGTGCCCTTGAACAGATGAGAAAGCTAGTGAAGGTGAACTGTTTGGTTAAAACTTGAAGTTGGCAGGCTGAATGGTCGTGAGGCAGGTCATCTTCATGTGTACGAGGAAATGTGGCAGTTTTTAATGCCTGCTTTTGCACATTGCCTGAACTGTTAAAGGCAAGTGCGGACGGCTCCAGCTCTGTGAAGAATAATTCGCAGCCCGCTTCCTCTTCCATCACTTACTCATTCATCTTCACTCGCGTCAAACGACAACCCAAAAGCTCCCAATTGTTTCGCCTCAGTAACAGTCGATTTGGCCGAGAGCTTATGCGGTAGGAGGTGTGACTTGCGACCTAGTAAACCACGACCGCAAATGCGACTATAAATAACCTTCCATTAAAGCATTTTAACGCAATTTGGCTGTGTTTCATTCAGCCCTCAATCCAGGTGCAATGACCACCACATAATAGTGCAACGTGACTGAGATAGCAGACAAATTTCGACAATTTATTGTGTTCATTTGCCCATTATATTAGCTTAGAATCTCATCTGTTTTAAAAGTCGGCGTAATTGAGGACAACAGCATGCTTCAACAAACCAAGTTTTAAGCGGGCGATGCACACAGTTGTGCCACATTGGCACCGATATGACTGAAATCCTCCGAATTAATGGTGTTCCTTGGTTATGCTAGAAGTAAATATCGTATATCTACGTCAAAGCGCTGCTTCAACATGTTGTCAGATCTGCATCGAGCGCCCCATCATTATGTCAATCTAACGTCTTCGTTAAGGAGTTTGCTTCAGTATAAACGAGCAAGTGTGGAGCTGTCGCTACCATTCATTCATAAAAATGAAACATAATTCGCTTGTGCAAGATAAATATGGCACCTTCTTAGGATCTAAACTGGCCACATGTGGTGGCATCCAAATAATCTGCACACCCATTTATGGGCCTACTCAAGCTGAAGTATTGCGAGGGAAGCCAGTTACCGTGCATAGGAAATCTTGCAATTTTAGCATTAGCAAGCAGCAGTACCTTTGAGAATGGTAAGTCCATCGGGCTCGCTCATTCTTTATTCATTCAAGCAAAACGACAAGTTGGAAGGTGACTTTTTAACAAACACCTCAATTTATTCATTTTATTCAATTATTCATTTCGTCAATTAATTAGCAGCAACCATCCTCTCAACAGGTAAGCATCGATTGGTACCAAAATGCGGCATTCAAAGCGATAAAGCTGCGATTTATTCAAAGTTCTCTTTCGTGGCAAGGCTCAGGTTCGTAGACAAATATTGTCCTTACCATCAGCAAATCCTATGTTAAACAACAGTTGTTACCTAAATTGGATTGTTTTTTGACTTATGGTTATCCTCAATTACCGTAAAGAAGTAATTCATGCAGCGAAGAGGTGTAGCAGGAGGTTTGGTATACCTTCGATGGCAACCACGAATCCGCTTTGACTGTTATATGGAAACGGCACTGACGGTAATTCGACGCAATCAAGCTTAACCTCGTGCAGACCTGAACGGACTTGAGACCAATTGCAATGACCACCACATGGAGTGGCATGCGCCTGATCAGCATTATTGAGACGGTTTAAAAAGCAATAATACCGTTCGGTGACTAGATAAGATTAGTACCTTAATTGCTCCACACGACGATGTGATTGAGAGACCTATTAACTGATAATGGCTTCCATGGGCACAAGGAGAAACGAATAATTGAGTGAAATGAGTGTGTTATGTGAGAAGAAGTCAGCGTAGCAATAATGGTGAAGGGATGAAATATGGGTGGTGTGATGAAGGAAGTTGGGCTGGGAGATGCAGAATTGTCGAATCGCAGGGCGGGCCGGGTCAACCGAGGCAGACAAGTTATTTATGCAAAGTAGTGCAACCCCTAAGCCGATGCGTACGTGTGCCTTTACAGGCACACTTTACCCTCTATTGCTTGCAGCAATGCAGCCGTGTGTAAGGGCGTATAGCGATTGCAATTGGCTTACCAAAAGAGGTGGATATTTGACGCCAAAATGGCAGTGTGCCCGTAAAGGCGTTCTAGCATATTAATTGTGAGTCTACTTCATGAGGATTGCACACCCAGGATTTCATGTTAAATTATGCCATTCACTTCCATGCTCAGAACCACTTTCATGCACTTAAAGGACATTATTAGATATGTGTACTATCTCAGCCACCTTGGTGGAAAGCAAGGAGGTGTTTGCAAAGGCTGCGTGCCTGAGAATAGAAATTGATGCGTTCACTATCAGGGTTCTTTTCAAACTATCACCATCTGTCTGCTTCGGCAATGTTTGCTAAGATATACTCTAGGGGATGGAACATCTATCAATTTTGTCCTTGTGAGACCGCAAATGCTGCATTGTCAGCAGTCGTTGCTTTTGTCCTACCTCAGTGCTTCGATCACATTGAATTAATTTTTCCATATCGACATCTGACATGCAGCATACACTCCCATGCATCTACTTTCCGAACCTCCTTGACGAATCTGGATAATCGTGCAATTAGCGATTGGACATTTGTTCGCTTCAAAGGGTCCCTCGTGGATGAGGTCACAGATGACTCCCCTTCATTTTCTGCCCTATTTTCCCCAGCTTACCCCTCCAAAACAATTCTTCAATGCAAAGCACTGTCAGTTTCTGTTAGGCCTGTTCATTAGCCTACGGTCTGTTCCTTTCTCATGCACTCCCGACTCTGTCTCTGTCAGTACCTACCCATCTGTCTCTTCCTCATGTACGTCAGTGGCGCATTTATGTTTTAAAGGTCCTCAAAATTTTGTTCGAATCGCCAAACTATCTTGTTTTGCATGCTCAAGTGGGATGTTACCGCCAATTTTTCGTTTTCACGAGTACTTTCCTACATTAGTGTTGTGATAGGAGACGAACTCTGCCTCTTCCATCCATCTTGACTCAATGCTTTCCTAAACATTTTATTTCCCCACTTTCGCCAAACACAAACCTTCACGCTACCGTTCTTTCATTGGCCAAATCATTCATACGCAAACTTCTTGGCATTATTAGTGGTTCCTCAAGGCCAGGTTGAAATCAAAAATCGTTTCCTACTCTTTTTATTTTACTCCTACTTCACTCAAGCATTTGATATGGAGCATTAGCAACCTGCCATGTTCGTTAGTCATAAGCACACACTTAATTCCGATTCATGACTGATCAGTGAATGGATATGGAGCTTGCTGTGCAAATTTTTGGTAAATTATTTCGCTTTTGCTTATGATGGTTGGGAGAGCAGCCACTAATAAACCCATATTCTTGATTTGCTTAGGAAACGGCTTCCTACCACTTTAGCAAATGAGGGAATTTGCCCGCAACCGGTTCACTGCAAATGTACAGATATGGTATTTAGCGTAAACCCATGTTGATTCACTCTCCCGTTTGAGCCCTCACAGGTACAATTAGTGCTCCTTAGGGTGCCTTGCGGCCCAGACATTGATCTTGCGTGTTTTGCACAACACGTTTGATTTCTCAACTTTAGGGCTAATTCGCATCTACTTTCAGTTTGTGCAGTGTGCCACAAGAGAGCATAACGAGCACTGCCTGTCAGAAGGGCAAAATCTGTGGTAGCTCAGACGATACTTATGGTAGTCAAATGGGACTGGCACTCTCCGATTAGCCTCAACGCAACACATTTTCCCGTAAGACACCGTTCGTTGCATCGTCAACTGCTCAGAATCCTGCAGCGCTTAAGGCTTAAGGCACCTTCTATATTTGGACTAGCTGCCTAAAAATGCAACTGAAAATCTGCCTTCACTTTATGAGGAATCATGTCAATTGCCATGATTTAAACAATTTAGGCACTTCAGGTAGCGTCCAGCATAAAAGAATCAACTGCACAAGGAATCTCAGTTACAATGACCTCAAATCACGCTACTAATCTAAGATAATTGCCAGAAGAGTTGAAATTGAGAAGGACAAGTGCAACGCCTAGCAGCTGTAAATGAACCATTAAGTTGACATTTAAGCTGTGGCCAACGTATGAAGAAAACAAGGACGAATGGGACGTCGGAGTGCAAGCAGATGGACAGCCATATAGGCACGGATGAACTTGACAAGAAGTGAAAGTTTATTCGGCAAATTTATTAAGTGAACTAGCACAAACAAGGACACTAAATCCATGCCACAACTGGGATCGCTGCTGATTAGATTGATGATTTATTTTAGAAGCGGTCAAATTTTCAAATGATTAGGTAAAGCGTTGGTATGGTTTTCTAAAGTGTACTTCTTTAATAATTACCTATGGAGCAGGTCGCTGCTGTCTTCGAAATGTTTGCAAAAGTACGCTCAAAGTGCCTACCAGGACCGCCTAAAAGCACTAGCCTGGGACCATAGCACATGTTGGCAGCCTATGTCGCCCATCACCAAAGGGCTCCAGACTGCTTGTCTTAGTCGCCTGCTGGCAAGTGGAGTTGCTTACAATCTGCACGCCTTTATTACTGCCCTTGCAACCTGGCTTGGCTGCCTTTTTGGGCTTATGGCCCTGCTCGTCTCACCACGCATCTATCTGCACAGAATGATCCACTTTTAAACGTGCTGCTTGATCCATAGAAGTTTGTCCGCCTTTCCGATGTAGCTGCTTCAACAATCAAATGCTGCCAGTGTTGCGTGACCTTTGTTGGCTAATAATACATAAAATAAAAGACCACTCTCACTTACTGAACTCTTGTGCTTCATAAATAGCTAAAGTCAATGAATGTTAAGTAGTAGCAATGTGGTATTCTTCTAGGTTAAACTATGCTACTTAAAAATAAACATTTCCCACTTACCTCGTTAAATGGCCGATGCGTTTTAGAGAGAAATCAACAATAAGTATAACGACCGCAGACAATATCGGTAGATGGGGTCAATCACTAACGCCCTTGGTAAAACTTCGCGAGGCATGTCAGTTATGATAACATCCATTAAAAATTAGTGGGCGCATATAACTTTGTCCAGTTTATCCCTGCACCTGCAGTGAGCGTAGAGGCAATTTCGAGATGGTTGAACTAATAGCGTGAAAATCCAGACTCTATTAGACGTGTATTCTTAATTCTATCTTGCCATACGCACTTAAAGAAAGTTATCAAACTGCACCGTCTGCGCGAGCTGCCATTGCTGTAATCTACCCTCCTAGCCATTTCTCCTCACTGCCCTGCTGCTGGCCCGTTGATAGAATACCTCCAACACTACAGACCGAAGTCACGTGTCTTGGGAGTTAACAGGTGTAAAATCATGGTCAACCAGAAGCACCTCCAATTTAGTGACCTTGTGATCCATCAAAACAAGTGGGTTTTGCATGCTCTGAGGCGTCTTAATTTTTGTGCTTTGCAAATGCTTGTAGGCCAAAGTGTGTATGCGAGTCAGGATGATATGGAGTGGTTTGGTTAGGTTACGGTGGGAAATAGAGGATGGAGAAACACATATAAGGCAAGAGTGATAAGGGTCAGAGGGTTTATGTGGGGAACGAAGATACGCTATCTTGATTGTTTAGTAATTAAGATCCCTTTCTCTCATGCAGGCAGCCCGGGTTCAACTCCTAGTCAGAGATCTAATATTACCACCTCACATATTGCGGTGCATTGCATTGGTTCCAATCTTTTGGTGCAATTAATGAGTCTAGGGAATTCATGCCTGACCAATAATAAAGAAAATAGGATCAGTAGGAATAAGAGATGAGAAGATACTTCAAGAGAACCCGATCAAATCGCTAGTAAGTCCTTGCGAATTGCATAGATGAATCAAAGACACCGTTTTAGACTGCGTTGTGGTCTCTGACCTGCCTGCTGATTCTTCGCTGGTGGCTTTTGATATTTATCCATGCTTAAAGAAGTTGAACTCAAGTCGTGCTTGGTTAATCATTGAAAGACTTGGACCAAACGCACATTAGCTTTAGCCTTCGCTTAAGCTCATTAATTAGGATTGTTTTTCTGCCTAAAATGAGGTGTCTGGACTGGTTGTTATTACTAAGGAAACATCACGGGAAGAATGCTGCATGATGCCTTTGTGTGCTCAGTGAAGCATCTTAAGCAACTCATTCACTAGATTCAAATGCCTTAACGTAGAGCGTCATTTTAATTTCGGTTGTGAAGGCCACAAATGTCACCAAGGAGAATCGTTTATTGCAAACGCTGATTTTCTACTGCTGCCAAATTGTAGCTTCAGTGGGAACGCAAAGACGGTTATTGACATATAAACGGCGCAAGTAGTCACATACATTGCAGCAGAGCATTAGAAGGAGACAGCTAGTCTAGCGAGAGATGTGGTATCATAAGAAGAGTTCCTAGACTTCGTCAACCTGGTCTTCAAAAGGCTGTATCAGCAGATATAAATGCGGCTGCTAGAAGAGTGCGATTTGATATGTTACACGTAAAACTTAACTGACACGAAAAAACAAATCTTAGTGAATAAAAGGTGATCCATCTCCCACTTTATTCACAATGCTTACAACGGTTGCGAGGCCGCGATAAGGTAATCTTACTAATTGGGTTGTAACTCACCACGGACCACTCTCATTCAATGAATGGGCGATTGCCATGTGTATTTTCCTTAGTAAATTATGCATATGAGTTTGATCACTCCATACTTTCGATGTCCTCGATACCTCAAAAGCAAGTGTTGTTTGCCTTTGACCACTAGGAAGCAGGGCTTGCTCGGCAAATCGCATCTTTTGGCAACAAGAGTGTGAGTTGTGGGTCCGAAAAATGTGCACACACAATTGAATACACCTTTAACAATAAAACATTTCGGGTTAAATAAACAGCTCATGGCAATGGCGTATTATTTCATCCTTAAGCGTTATGAAATAGCAAACAGCTATTGTTCTTGGTTCAAGTATCCAAAACTATAGCCCTTCAAACTGCATAGTGCATTACGAAGTCTTTATTGAAAAACGGCTCCTAAGCTTCTATGAGAAAGAATAATTTGTAACAGCTCCTTAAATAGAGCGCATTAGGGGGAAGCAAAGAGCTGAACTGCGGTAAACTTTAATGACAAAACCTCATCGCTCGGTTTTTTGGCCAAACAAGCGACTATCGCTCCACGACGATGTACTTACACTTGCTGCTGAGGACAAATCCGATAGGACCCTTTGCTTGCGCATTGAATTTTATCACAAGCTCCTTTGCAAGCTTTCGCACAACTAGACATTCACTTTACTAAGATGTATTCCTATAATTGTACAATATGCCTTGCGTCGTATGAAAGCGTCGTTTCATGGCTGATGCATTTGGCTCGTGACCATAATGGTAGGTCCCATTCATTAAAATGCACTTCTTTATGCATGTCCATTTCTGTGTATAAAACACGCACTCAAATTAAGGTCTCCACTTAAGTGCAAGCGTGTGTGTTTGTGCATAGAAAAATTTTGCATCAACTTAATAATAAGTGAAAGGATTTAGTAGAGCAACTTTTTTGGTCTAAGTGACGAAAAATCAGGCATCAATCGGTTTGAGCATATAAATCACATCACGAATCTATCATCTCTTCATACATTTTTGACACGTTTCAGCATGGATGGATATGCGTTGTCCGATCTGCTCAATACCACAGGAAACCTTTGGAACGGTCCTATGGCATCAAGGAGGCAAGAAAAATTGCAAAATGTCTCCATTTTCTTGCGTTCTATCTCTATATAGGTCAATGATAACCAAAGTGCTTTCGTTTCAATCTTAAAATAGACTACGATCATAATGCGTGCTGTCTGTGCTTTGCTAAATTCAAAAATTTCCATTTGCTTCGAAGGCATTTCTTTGAAGAACATCTTTGTGAGTAAGCGTTTTCAAGCTTGATCAACTTTTAGTCTCTACTCTGCTCCTCAGCCATGGCATTAGCCTTATACCCAAGCCTCTTCCAAATTTTTTTTGCTTTACAATACTATAGCACAACGAACACCAAATTCAGATGTAGTCCTCCACTGTTCGGAATGCTATGCGGAACACTCGACATGGAGAACACTGTCAGATCATACGTATTCATGCCACTTCCGTAGGTATTTCTTCAACTGCCAGACATATTCTACGGTGAGGGTTATAGTAAAGTCTTGGTCACTTTTGCTTTGCAGGCATTTTTCGTGGCATATTTAAGTGGAACGCAAAGAGCACCATTGCGTGAGCATAAGTTATGATTTTAGTGATATCTCAGCAAATTACTACAGTCATGTAAAAAGCAGATAAGCTAGTAAGACAAGACTATTCATTACGATGAGGTTACATGTGTAAGTCGTGGAAGCTCCAATGTGAGCTGCCTGACTGTGTGGACTTAATTGAGTGTTGCTCAGTGGATCTGGTGAAGCAAGCATCGTGATGACAACTATATCACATAATAGGGCTCTTCGACTAGCTGCATAGCTTAACACTCACAGCTGCGCGCTTAGCTATGTGCTTTGTGGGCCGACACACGCTCAATATAAGACAAGAACTTAGCATTTACTACTCTTGCTTTTATCCCGATCATTGTTGTATGCAAGGGTGAATTTTCGTTAGAACTTTGGGAAAGTGAGATAAAAATACAGCATTGAACAGTGCATCGTGGAGAATGGTGGCAGATAATGATAAAAGTGGTAATGATAGAAAACCACTACCCATGATTGTGAGCAGTATCTTGGTATTTTTCATTGAGTCAGAACAACCAGATCTGCAGCAAGTAGTTATTGGGTTCTCAGGGTTCAGTAGAGTAGTTTATAGAGGAAATCAGCAGTAGTCCTAATCAAATCGGGTCTCACGCAGTAAGTAATGTATTGCTACATGCTGTATTTCATTTGTTCTTAATCCCATAGCTGCATACCTTTGGATGCATACAGTTACCTGCGATTAAATTGTTAGTCGTGTGCCAGATTTCTACGAAATTTTTCGCTCCTCCGATTTGATGGACTCAAATTGGACATAAAATTGGCGCAGTACAGAACTGAATGTCACTTTCTCATGCAGATTTGGCGTTTCGTTAGTTTTTTCACAAAGGCCGTTGATAATCTGCCTGTATTGGTTGCTGTTGCCCTAGCAATGTTTGGAATCTGGTAACTATCAAAATGCATGAGTAGCAGCCACAATTCTGACGGGAATAAAATATGAGGCCAGTAGCCTCAGAGAAGCCTTTGCGGCACAAAATCCATCAAGTTTAAGGTCAAATAAAACCGTGCATACTGACCTTACCTTACCTCAAGTTCAAGGGCAGTGACTGACTGTGTCCCGAATTTCGTTGTGCTTTTGATTTATTTTGACTTGATTTTAACCACCCACGGTCGCTCCTAGTTTTCCAAAAAATAGTCTCTCGTCTTCTGCGGTTCCTCCCTTTGCAGACCATGCTTGAGCAATGTGGGAAGCAACAAGAAACAAGAATAACTCTTCCAAATCTTTTTAAAATATCGTGGACATCTATTCCGTCAATTGCCGGCTGAATGGTTTTATTGGATTGAGAGAAAACAATTGCCTCTCACTTCTGCTCCAGTTAAATAAGGGTTATGTAGTTATGCCATTAAGTTAGTTAAAATAAGGTGAAAAATCACTATTGACATTCTCAAAACTTTCATTTTCCGTGGCGCTATTAAATCAGAAATCGTGTTGACGCCCAAGTGAAACTCCTGACTTGCTGGCGACTAGTGAACAATCGATAGTACAGCGTATCGTTTATGTTGCATAACGCACCCATTTTCCTCTCATGCCTTGATTATTAGTAATGACTGCTTTCATTATTTTGCGTCAGACATGCTAATGCAATAGCCCAATTTCCTTAGAAGTAACAACTGAGCCAGGAAACGCTGATCTCGTCTTTAGGAGCAAAGCATTTTATGAGCATTATTTTTACCTAATTCTCGAAGAGGAGAAATATTCCCACCGCCTCACGTCTGCATTTCGCGACCAATATCAGCTGCCCAAAGCCGAATCGCAAACTCATCACAATTCGTCGAGGAAAACAGAAAGCTGAAAATCGCACGAACTCTGAGTAATTTAAAAATTTGAGCTGGCAGCATTATCATCCCACACAATTCTAAATAACCGCTTCCTTGCTTACTCACTCTTTTAGAGTCAGGTTGGAACGGTTTTAACGCTACTTAAGTTGATCTTTAAAATCGGACTTTCGACACAAGAGAGAAAATCATGAAGATAAAGCCCAATTTTTCATTTTCATCCACAACCAAAACACTCACGTGAGCGGACTGATGAAGAGAAAGCTCAAATTGACCTCTTCATCCAACCTCACTGCACTCGCGTGAGCAAAGTCAATTAAAACAAATCCCATTTTTCCTCATTACCCACGTTCACTGCACCCACGTGGGCGGTTTTTTCAATAAAGCCCATTTTATCCTTACCTTTTACACTCACTGTACTCCCGTGCAAGAATTTGAAGGAAAAATTGGCAATTTCTCTTTCTCCTCCGCATTCTCTGCAATCACCTGAGCTAATCGATGAGGATTCATCTCAATTTGTGCTTTCCATTCACTGTCACTGTACTCGCGTGAGTGAAGTCGATAAAGACAGTTCGCAATCTCTCCTTTCTGTTCCTTCTCTCTGCACACAGCCCTGCGAATCGACCGACGTGACAAAACCCATTCCTTGTGTTTAGCTGACTTGCGCTCGCGATCGCATCTTATCTAAGGATGATGAAACTTCCTCACAAATGGATTAAGTTTAACCAAAAAAGGGGTTTTAGAGAGAGATGAGTGGTTTTGATCAGGTAAATGTTGCAAGCGGGAAGATGGGAGTAATTTCGCCGCAGATGAATTTACTGCGATCAAGTGAGTGCAGTGGCTGTGGAACAAGAGAAACGGACTCTGATAAGGGTGAAAAACTTTATAAAACAATGCAGTGGGTCTAAATGTAGTAGAGTGATTTGGCTGAAGAAAAAGCTGGTGCAGTGGTACTTGTGGCAGTGCAGAAGTTCAGCTGCGGGTCAATTCTTTCAATCCAGTGAAAACTAGCATACTGGAGAAAGAGGAGAAAACTTCACCAGTAGGTGAACAAGTGACTTTAGTACTGTAGTTGCAGCGGTAGTGGCAATAAATAAGACATTTCCCTGTGGATGAGTTGATATAGATAATGGAACTGCGATAGTAGTAGGGCGAGAGGTGAAAGTTTCGAAGTGCATGCATTTGCATCTGTCTAAATGAAAACAATCTACTCCTTTCCTTTAAGTGCCAGGTAAATAGTCCCAGGTCAAAAGCCTCTACAATGTCGGATTCGGAGTTCCCAGTCTTTGGCAAAAATTGGAAGTAGATATCCGCCACATAAAAATATGACCTTTCGTGTGCGAGCATGGGCATTCCACACATACATCTAATCGTCACTTAACAACCTCAATTCTGCAGCAATCTAGACGCCAACAGGGCGAGATAGATGTCGCAATACCAAAGTCATTTGTCAGTCCAATACAGGCGCATTCATCCTTACCGTTCCTTTATTCGCCTAAGCGGATCTGGCTCCTCCTATCCGTCCATTTGCTTGTTCATGCCTCCAATCGATTACTTGATGAGGCATTATTCGCAATAATTCCAAGACCATCACCTCGCCTGCTAACTTGCCTCATTATATGGGACTCAGTTCCCTCCGCTTTGTGCTTCAACATACGTATTCCACTTCAGATTTGTGATACCTCATGCCTCAACGCAAGAGCTATGACTGTTTGGCAAATTGAGTAATGAATTGCATCAAATCAATTTGCCATACCTGCGCTCTCTAATCCGATTCGTATAGGGACGCCGTCACAAAAGTCTGGCCTGGAGTGTCAATTCATGATTTTGGGAGGACTAGATGACAAACAGCAGTAGCTAATGCACGGATCAGTCCACGCATCCGTGGCAAGTTCGTGATTGATTCCGAATGTAAAGCCTTCTGAGTAACATGCTCAACTGCCAAACCTAGAGACGCAGGAGTGCACGTGTGGGCTTATGTCATTGCCCATCAGTCTGTCAAAATTGCATCCTTAAACATCTTGTCGGGTGCTGCAACGACTCTCACTTCCCTGCGTTTGTTGTCATGCACATATAATCATTGCAAATAAGGTTGATATCCTGATATTTCATGTGATGTTCCGCAAGTAGACCTATCTGTGTATTGTGCACAATAACTTGGAAAGTGAAAGTGTCCTAAAAATTTGAATAACGCTGCTTAAATGCCATAGACCCAATTAAAATATACGGAGGCAGCCTTTATCTATGCATCAACTGATTATTTCTTGCAGGCATATCGGGTTGTTTAATAAGGCTTTTTTGCCCTTCTATGAGGCTAGTGCCGCCTCCCACACAAAATAATCCAAACGAAAAGGTTGAGCGCAGGTAGTGAGAGCTGAGATAATAGAGTGTTAGAGGTTGCTCTGGTTCTGGAGGTTGTGTATCGCAGGCGAAAAAGTGGTTGGATATTGCCATCGAGAAAATTGAGCTTCAAAAGTCTTCGATAGAGAACATGGTTCATTGTAGGTGGCAGAGGTAACTTTGGACAAATCATAAAAATTGCTCGCTTAAATACTGCTTAAATATTAGTAAAGATAATTCATAAGTCACTACTTGCTCGAAACGCAGCTGCGCTTTACCGGCATCTTAATTCGCACACAAAATCGCTACGACTTCCAACTTTGAAAATCATTCTAGATTTGACAGAATTTACACCATGAGATCCATAGTAAACCATTCGTACGTCCCTGTTCACCATCTATTCAGACATAAGCAGTGTCCAAGCGTCATTTGCGTTCTTGTACCAAGCATTTTACTTCACCTCGCGCTTTCTGCCTAGCAATATTGACGATGCTCCATTTAGGAAAGCAACTGCCTTGATAGCGATTGTGATAAATTATGTCCATCTGGACAGATCCAAACATGTTTCGTCTGCTTGTATTCATCCTGCTTTATGGAACCGCCCCACCATTCAGTTCTTAGTCAGTGCCTCCCTCTTGATTCCCTTCTCCTTGCCTCGGCTCCTCTTTTCATCCTCCACTTCCGTTGCCTCCATCCTTAACTGCTCGTCGGTCCCAAGCATCCATCCCACCGTTCTCGAGATGTCAAAGCACCACGACAGATTGACATTGCAGAAATTAGGGGTGTGATGTACTACCTACTTATCCTCATCCCCTTGCACTACCTTCTTTTCTCCTGTCTTGCTTCATTTGCGCGCACTATTTGCATGTAAAATGGAAGAACAAGGGGCGATTTTAATGTGTTATGAATCAAAAACTCACCTGCTTTGCCAGCCTACCCATTTAGTTCTCGATGTGCTTCTTAGTCATTTGGCTCATATACCTCCTTATTTTAGGAAAAAGAAACTAGGACGAGAATTTTAGCAATCCTACACTTGCATCACTCATAAATGGCTCACTCGTCCGGATTTGATTAAGAATGACGACAGAGATGGAATAGAGGGAGAAGGCAGTACCAAATACTATATTATTAGATGTGTGAGCTAGTGTCTATCTCGATATCAGATGTCTTATTCATTAAAGCGGTCATTTGGCAAGCAACCCCACCTCAACCTCATCTTCACGCTCGTTCACTCAAGTAGAATGTATTAAATTTGCCAAATTTTGAGTCATTGTTTTTGAAAAGGAAAAATAGTTAGGGGAGCGAAATCCAGAATTGCCTTGTGTTAAGGCGGCTCCCTTGAGATACGAGTGTTCTAAAGATGTTACTGGGATGAGTAAAATCTTTTAGCACAAGATATGGCAGTGGCAATAACTTAAACATACGGCTTGCGTTCCCCCCTGTTGCAAAGGCAAGAATATTCCAATTAGGTAAGTGTACATGGATTGGACATTCAGGCGAATGAGTCAGTGTCCGGTGGTTTGGCTTTAGAGACAGAGATGGAAGGGTAAAATAACAGCATTTACACAGTGCCTCACCTTTCGTCCTAGCAACTTATTATTTCATACTCACTGGACTATTCTCACTGCTAGGGCAATGTGAGTTTCGCGCAGATCCGCCCTGTTTGAAGGCGACTCCTTTTACTCAATGGCTTGTTGCTTCAAATCGGCTTCATTTTCCTCATTCCGATCGTTCAGAGGGCGGGTCTGCCCACATACTCTCTTCTCTCGGTTGGCAAGGGGAACTTTGGCTCAAAATTTTAAGTCAAGCACAAAAAACCTCATTCCACGTGTTGGGCATGCTCCACCAAATATATTTGTCAACATGCTTTAGATGAGACAGTCACAATCAGCACTTGCACTAGGAACCCATTTGGCCTAATTTGGTCAGAAAAGCACAAGTTATGAAAAAGTAAACTACTGTTTTAGAAGAAAACATCCACTACGTGACGAAAGAATGACAAGCACTGTTGTCAATTGTGTTATTACTTTACAATGCATCTGCAATGTTCTGACGGTGGGGTAATCAGGTAACGCCAAACTGTGGTAGGAAGTTCCGGGAGAACAATAATGTATTCGCATTTTTGGCTGACTGGGAAGGATTATTAAAGCATCATTCGTGAGACTCGCAGCTTCATAGTAAAGCGGTTATCAGTGATTGTGCCTTCAGCTACAGCGGTACTGGTTTCATTCATATTTCCGGTAGCGTATTCGCAGAGTAACGAAAATCTACAATGTAGCAATGATATCATTGCACATTGTTTATGCAAGCGGATTTGGAAGACATCTCACTATTGACTGGAAAGAGAATTTGATGCGCAAATAAAGGCACTACCTCATAAGGACTAGGAAGAACTGCGTCTTCATCGATGCATAGAATAGTGTGCACACTTCAGTTCCTCCTTTCTATTATTCCACCCTGCATCAAAACTTTCAAGGTACCTCTGTGTGGCTTGCCCTACTGTGATGCTTTGGCTATTTGTGATCTCGGAGGGAACACGAGATGCTAGTAAACGCCTACTCGTTGGACAGCCAAACAATGTACATGCATGTTAAATTCACAGTGGTGTAGTGCATGTTGAGTCGAATGCACATTTTGGGTAGCAAGCAAGTAGACTGAGTTAATCTTGCGTGTAGGCGAATGTCAACATTGCGAGGAATAATCGCAAGTGCCCCCGCATTTGACCAAATGTGTGCACTAAGGAAACGCCTGCTCACCAATCATGATGCAAACACGAAGTCGTCAGTAGACGCGCCAGACTATGGCTGTTTGCTTGGCATAGGTAGTTTACTGTGGAGACATCGAAGTAGGCAAAGCAGTCCAGAGTTGTTTGGACTTGCCTATCCACCCCATCATTACAACTTCATAGCTGCTATCGTCACCATCACTCTACTACTTTGTTTTGTTGGCAATTCAAAGTCGACTAAAATGATGCAGAGATATGACAAGGCATTTGCATTTTTTCGTTCAGATGTTCGTAACAGCGCATAC
Organism: Taenia multiceps; assembly: GCA_001923025.3. Lineage (NCBI taxonomy): Eukaryota > Metazoa > Platyhelminthes > Cestoda > Cyclophyllidea > Taeniidae > Taenia > Taenia multiceps. The sequence goes on along the minus strand of CM010312.1, from coordinate 14,880,125 downwards.
TGATGACTCGAATGACATCCATGAACCAGTGGAAAATCTGGCAACCTCGGCCTAAAAATCGAGAATGAAAGCCAATGGATCTCTGCGTATTTTTGAGCTGTCTCAAGTCGTTTTCTTAGGTGCTTTGGTTGAAGTCGAGGAACAATCATCTCTTTTATACGCCTTCTGCTCTAAACTGTACTGCAGCTTACTTATGAGCATTGGGCAGATGTAGATTTCGCTTTTGACACTCTCACATGCAAAGAAACACAGTGTGCGGATATATGGAGAGGGATCGAGCCCTTGTGAAGCAAATATTGGCAGATCGGCTTCTATTCTGTCCAAGGAGATAAAGTGATGACTTTAAATAGCTACACGTAGCATACTGCAGAGGTAAGACAATTAGCCTTATTGGGAACAAACGGGCGAAAGTCGAACACAGCACAGAATGTACTCACTTAAGGCAACTTCCTTTTCATGTTGACTTGTCAAAAAATATAGTTAGGAAGCATTTAAAATGGAACAGACAAGTGCCTATTTTACCGAAACTTAAAGCCGCGTACTTGGGATGTCGACTTGAATTGGTTCGTTTAACGAAGCATGTGCTTAAACTACCAAATATTGCCATGAATCCTTGACTAAGGAAGTGCCAAATTAGCCTTTGGTTGCACCTTTATTTCCAAGCAATTATGTTGTTTCGCAATTTGACGCTAAGGTCACGTTTCGAGTGCGTAACACTATTTAAACTAGGGTTGATGTATGCACCACGAAAATAAGCAGACTAATGCTTGCATAGTCTGGCATGGTGTTTGCATTTATCTACAATTGCTATTTTAAAAGTTGACCCGATTTTCACTGTTTTGCGGATTTGAAGGAAGTCCTCTCGAAATTGGCGCACCTCTTTTAGTACACCTAGGTAATACAGATCACCAAGCGGTTTTGTTACTTGTTCCTGCTGATGTTTCCTTGTCTACAAATGAGCGAACTAACGGGATATAGGTCAAGAAATTGGACACGAGTGATTTGGATCAGAGCGCCCTGTCTGGTCAACAGAATTGTGCGCGTTTATTGCAATCAAAGGGATGTTCTTTGGGTGACTGCCTTCCAAATACTCATGGGCAAAGTGCTTGTTAAAAACGCAGTGTTTCGATGACGGCTTTGAAAGCAACGCATTTATCATCATTTCGCGTCTACTTCCTCTACTGTAGTGATGCAGTAGCTTTAATGTGATTACCCTCCCTCGTTTGTCTATAGCAGTGATTAGCCTTGGCTTTTTCCGCGTATTGCCAAAAGTTGGTTGACAGGTTGTAGGGACAAGGGTGGAGGCTTGATTCTACCCCAAGCTGGCCATATTAGTGAACATAGTTGATGGATCCTGAAGACAAACAAAGGGGTGTTATTTTGACCCCTTTCTTTATGCAGATCTCTATTACATATGTCTTTAATTAATTTAGGTCACCGTGTTATGTTTTTTTAAAAAACTACCAAACCACGCTGCTCGGTACCGTTTCTGCAGTGAATTGTCGTGCTTTGTTCTATTTGGACCTTCTCCTTTTTCTGTTAAGAAAAAGGAAAATCGTCGAAATAAAATGTTTCTACTAGTGGCGCCTTGCGCAATAATTCGTATTTTATGCATGTTCAGCGCTTTAAGTTTTATGCGCTAACAGCAGAATGAACTAAAGTTACGCATACACCTCTGCAATCAGTGTAGCATTATGTGATGGTGGATGGAATCTCTTTTTGAAACCGATGAACTATATTATTAGTTCATTTCGCTCTCCAACCTCCTTTAAGACATACCTGTCGATCTCTTAGTGAATGAATTTTAGTTGCACAAATATCATGTAAACTACATTGGTGCGTACAGTCTGCATAACTGCGTTTGTTAATACAACCTCTTGGTCAATATGTCCGCATTTTTTAAATTGTCTTTAGGATGATGTTGGTCATTCAAGTCACTTTGGTGATCATCGATGTTTAAAGGATCGAGAGAGGTAACGTAAGGGGAAAGAGGAGGTAAAAAGAATGGCTGGGGAATCATCGCTGAAGAATGTGGAAGCAGTTCTTTTGTCCGCATGTGACTAGGGAAATGGAACGAAGGGTATTCAGCATGGATGCAATTCACCGCAATGTGTTACCCGCTTATAAGGATCTCTGCCTCCTCACCCTTTGCCAGTGCACTGCTTCTTATTTCTGTATATGTAAAAGCCTCTTACCGGAAGCATTCATTTACACTGCCTCTGTCACTTTGGATATCTTTGGCTAAGAAAAGGTTACTTCGCTTTGTTGCGTGGAACATACACTGGTGGCTGTCTCATGGCCCAATTCTACTTGGATTTTTAAAGGACTGACGAGCGGTACTTCAGCCGTTTGATTGGCTTTCAATTACTGACTGGGTGACCAACTGGATTGTCGGCAGTCCAGTAGGTGCGTAGACTGGTAGATCAATTAGAACCTGTCACAGCGTGATTTGAGCGTATGCGCTCTGCCGCTGGCACAGTGATAACGATGTCATGAGATGCCTGTGGCGTCAAGTATGAGTCCTTTATGGATACAAATTTAGAGCCTACGAATGGTTTAGTCAAGCACAACCTTTTCATAGGATCGTAAGGCGGAAGACTGAATAAGGTAATGCAGTGGTTAAGCTTGACATCACCTTACTAAGCAGGTATTCCATCCACTGTTCACAAACTTGAGAAAATTCATTTGGGTTGCCACACAATTGCAATCAGTCTTAGGAGATGATGTGCTGCAATTCTTTATTTCTTTCTGCCTAATTTGTCACTTTATTTTACTGCCACTACAGGCATCGTCTTTGTACCTCCCGAGGAATGCGTTGCCTCAGCCTTTTCGTATATCACCAGTACGTGCTCTGTTGTAGTGTTTTGGCGGAGGAAGGCAACTTGGTCCTAGGAGGGCTATTGTTTCAATTTCCACTCCTGATTGCTAAACCTTGACATGGCGTAAAAGGAGCATTCTGCACACGCGATAAATATGGCGTCTGCCTACAGCAGCAACACCAATGTTTTCTAAACCCGTCTGCTACAGCGGCCAGCTTTACCTGTGTGGAGGTGTCGATTAAATCAGCACAAAATCCTCTCTATCAGCTAACTAGAGCTCACAATGAAGAAAGAATTACCTGCCAAGGAGAAATGAGTACACTATTCTAGTGCAACAAATCACTTCATAGCGAAATACTAAACACACGCTCCCTCATTCTAAATAGTTCCCATACGGAGCGGAATCCCATGCCCGCCGAAATGCCAGAAAGGATCAGTGATGTTGCAGTCAAGTACTTACTCAACTGGAGGTAACTTCGATGACTTATGTAGCTGGCTTACAGGTATATCTCCCGCAACTCCGACTGTGTTGAGCACATCTTACTAAGGCCCGTGAACGCTCCATGAGCTACGCTGAATAGCCGAACGGCGTTACCAAGAGCTTGCGTGCATGAAGTAAGGTGTGAGGATGAATGGAAATTTTTCGCCAAAGGTAGACTAATGCCAGAACCCTCAAAAATTCTTATTGTACACAAAGCACCTCAGGCAGAAATTTTGCGGTGCTGATTGTCAATTTTTTGTGGACGACGTGCAATGCAAGCGTTAGGTATGATGCAGTGTGCAGCGATTTCTAAATTATAGCTTCCTAAATACTCGTTGCATCACTGGCGGTTGGAAATCTAAAACCACAGCAGATAAGAGAGAAACGTTCCGTAAAAAATCACTACGAGCCACAAAATGCTATCTCATTGCTGCTTTTTAGAGTAGAAGTAGTAGAAGCACACCGCTTTGCCAAGGTTTCAACGCTGACTTCGAAGTAAGTTTGTGTTTTCAACCATCCTGCTTTTTTGTGTTAACGAACGCTGAAAAGTCTTCAGAAATGTAGGTTAGCAAGTCTTATTTCACTGTCATTTGGTCCTGTAGGACGAATAATTTAGATCCCAACCTTCCCTTCAATTTCATTGGGATGTAATGCAACACCCAGCGATGGAGTGCATGAAATTACCATCAACTCTACTAAACAGGCATGAATAGCAAAGGATATTTAATTGGCGTTAGATACTCAGACACCCCTCCTTGCCTTTTTGATGTGGTCAAATGTTTCACTTTTGAAGCAATTATTCCACTCCACAAATTTAATGTTTTAGAAGCAAAAGTTTTCCCACTTTTTGTTTCTAATCATTGTGAAGCTGCAACATGCGCAACTTCAAGATGTTAAGTCCTACCTGCTTATTTCTCCAGGAATGGGCGCGATTAAGAATCGTCATTCGAAAAGGAGCTTGACGTTTCCAGTTTTACGTATATTCTGGATTTGAAGTAGATACCAGCAATGTATCTACGTTGATAAGCAGTATTTGTGTTTTACTCATCGCATTAAGCTTCGTGATGTTTTTTGCATGTACCCGAAATCATAGGCAGCACTCGATGCCCACTTGCAGAAGTGACATATTTGGTGCCACATTTCTCGTCGATTCAGCGTATCATTAACTTGTGAAATGTAGCACATTGCAACATGATACGTCATTTATCATTTAACTTAACGGCATTTCGAACCGTGCGTGATGGTATCGACCGGAATTTGTTAGAATGAAGATTGGTCTGATTTTCCACACTCTCGAGAACGTTGTGCATGTCAATGAGGAACTTGTGGTCGGCCAATTTTTGGCTGAAAACTAATCATGTGCTTGCCTTCAGGCCACTTACCAATTGCCTTTAAAAATCCAATTTGGAATGCACAGTTGTTGCAAGTATCGCTGATAAGAAAAGGCTGCTAATTTCTGCACGCCCAAGATGAAATATTGTAAGCTTTGGAGTAAAAATACAGGAAAATACATGCAATTGTCCTTTTTGTCTTATGGGTTATTGTCTTCTCCCGTGCCCAAGACATCTGGTAGAAGAGGCAACAGCGTTGAGAAGCATCAGTAAAAATGCCAATGCTATCGAAACCAATGGTGGCTATGCAAAGCAAAACTGAAGATAACCACAATCTTACAATATTTGCTCTTTCATTCTTGTAGCTTACACCCATAGAGCACCATTTTGCAATTTATTGCTTTTAACACATGGATTGTGCAACAAATTAGCGATCGAAACGCCGGTGATTTTGAGCCTGTGGCCCTGAACCACTATCCAATGAGGCTTTTAAAATCACCGTATTATTCCTAGCACCTTAGTAAAACCATTTCTAAGCCTTGTCATCAAAACTAGGTTTAAACAGATGATAGCATAAACGCCATCTTATCTTATCCACCAAGATGTTGACGATGCGGAAGGAACAACTTGACGTTGCTTTCAGCACGCGACAACACTAATCTTCCACGTGGTTTTTCATTCATATAAGTGCGTTTGCTGATGGTGATCCCAAAATTCGCTTGTTGCTTGTCACTTTTGGTGTGTGTGATTTAAGTACAAAACTTGCAAATGCTGCACGGCATCCAGTCTGTGTATAGCTGTCATCCTCATTGAGTTTCTAGCCAAAAAACGGAGGCAGCATATACTCAGCCCAATGTGCAGAAGAAATCGTATCTTAGGTACAGGATTTTGTTGGAAGTCAATTTATGGGTTCGCAGCAACTGTGGCTCACATTTGACTACAAAACTGCGAAAAGACAAAACAGCCTATAAAAATGTGGTTCCCATTTAAAATCATAGGCCACAAATTGGAGACGCTCGGCCAACTTACCGTTGAAAATGCAACAACGTGTTCCCAGCCTGAGAATGCCAGTGAATAAATCAAATAGGAGGCGTTAATTTGCCAGGTATCAGCTCGCAGATTGCCGCACCAATCAGCATGGGAACTGCTCGCCTTGGTGTCTCATATGAAACGCCTACACGTCGCGACGGCTCTTTGCAGTGAGCAAAAAACGGGTGTCCATCGCCAAACATTCCGAGGTGAGCTCGTTACACTGCGACTTTCTTGTAGAAGCAAGTGATTTTGACACAACGCCGGATAACCCACTAGTCTACTGACAACCGCAATGATACCAAGTAACCAGGACACCCATTGCTTTATCTCTTAAGGTTTAGTTGAGCAAAACAGCATAACGTGGAGGAGTTTGCGTAAAAGTGACAAATATATGAAGATGTAAAGATTTTCCCTCTACAAGTCCAACTGATGATGACACAAAGAGCAAATGACTTGTGAGAAAGGAGGAAGTAGTATCGGACCGTCTGGAAGAAGCGTAGTCGAGTCTGAACCCAAAGGAATGCCTCCTCCTGCAGCATTAGGTCAGCTTCGTGAGACCTACAGTCTTGTTAAATGGGATCACAATTGCCGAAGACTGCACGACTAAGACTTGGCCAAAGTTGATCAACTTGAGTGACTTGATTTCGTTTCGGTGGTTGTACAAATAGCTGCGGAAAGTTGCCTTGAGTGGTCTAGCTACAATTGCATATTTACTGCATAAAATAACCGAAAAGCTGGGAAGTAGGTAAACTCAATGTCAGAGTAAACATGATAAAACATCTGACGAGCTGAGGCGAAAGTTTTGTTCCTCATCGATTCTTGCTTGAGCCAAACTCACGAATTTGAAAAGTTGATGCAAAAATTGTGCAGACGCATTCCTATCTGGGCAAAAGCATTGCACAAACTACTTTCTATGGCTTAAAGTTCCAGTGTACAACTTAACGCTGCCTTGCTGTATTCATGCTATAATAATCACAGAACATCATTAAATGAAGAATTAGGAGTAGGTTAGCTCAATTCCAACAGCAAAATGATCAAGTAGAGGAGGATGCAAATAGCATCTGACTATGGTCCATTTATTTTGGCAAGTTTGCAGCCAAAAGGCTGTTTCATGCCTTCTTAAGTTCTTTTGCTCCCACTGCATTTGGCGAAATATAGCCCAACTTAACACAGAAATCGTGCAAAAGTCTTGTATACATGTCGAAAATTCTTACGTGTGAGGCTACAACATCATTTTCGTGGGGTTATTTTTGAGAAATCAGGGGTTGTACTTTAATGATTTAGTGGCGCAAAAAGCGTAGGGGCTTAGTCGTACGCAAAGCATGCACCAACGCATCTGGATGTACGATTAGCAAGGCTTTGGGTGCAGAAGGTATTAACAAAGTTGTCATTTGATCCCAGCATTTCAAAACTCATCGCCTAGCCACTAATATCGGAAGTGTAGTTTCGTGCAAACTTTTAAGTTTTTTGCACATTATATTTTGCTTTAAGAATCAATGTGTTCTGACAAGAGAGTTTTGCCAACTCACGAAAAGTGGTTAGTAGAGTCGAAAATAGCCTGCAGTTGATAGGCAATAATGCGATAATGACTCTTCGTTAGGAGGAGTGAAGAAATGCATGATTAAAAAATACAATAATCACGCTGAATTATTGTTTAAAAACCATTTAGGTTTGCCAAATCATGTGCCGTAAATCTGGGTGTCAATTCAGTTCGCTACGATGTCTCATTGTGTGCCTTGCAGATTTTACCCAAAACAAGCCATCTTTGCATCATCTAGCGAATCAAAATCTAATCTAACGCGGACTAACCCTCCATGAGCTTGAAGTAAAGATGCTGCGTTCATCCATGAACGACAAACTGGGTCATCCCCTAACTGCAACTGCGGTTGTTCTTGCAGCTCTAGTGAGCCGGATAATAAGGCGCTGCAAGTTTCGTGTAGGTTATATGCCTTAAGTGTTGAACTGTCAACTGCTCTATTTTCCAAAACTTAGCGGTGCGTTTAATTCAAGCAATTTACATCAGTGCTGTGTTTCCTAGAAACAGCACCCTAGTTTCATCACATCTATTCGACAGTTGTGCATTAGCACTGCATTTCGCCTCACATTGATTTTTACCAAATGTATACATTAAGATTCTTAAAACGGACACTTAAACCAACTTCTTCATACAATCCATGTTCTGCGTGGCTAGGATGTGACGCCATCGCTCCTTTTAATCCTCATGGCAGGGGAACCCAGAGGCGTGAATTGTGCTTTAAGGCACATGTTTGCAGCAAGGATGAGCTATTAGCATGTTCTGTTTCACAGAATCCAGTAGGTTTGCATGGCATCCATGCAAGCACTTGTTAAGTGTTAGGAGCGTTATGCTTTTGTGATCAGTGAAACAAAAACACTCTTGTCTGTTGCGAAAATTTGAGGACTTGTTTAGAGTAGCTGGTCGCCACACAGCACCATGAATGGAAAGTTGCATGAATGCGGCAACACATTGCGACTGATGCGCTACTTCTACGAAATAGAGGTATGTGTTTTCTGCAGACAGAGGCAAGACGAATACCAACCGTAGAATGGGAGCAAAATGCATGGACAGATACACTAGCAGGTTGGGTTATTTTCCTGAGTGTGAGTTTTTTAGAAAATGTTACACCAATCTGTAAGAGGAAGCTGGCAAAGCAGATATCAAAACGCAAACTCAAATAACTCAGGTTTCGCTTATTTATTTAAATCACCGCCTTGAATTCCCAGGCAAGCCTATTTCTGAACTGCTCAGCGACCAAAATTCTCGCTTTAGGTGCATTTTGGCCGTCAACAGACAAGGCCTTTGTATTTTAGCTATCTTAGTGTTGCGTTTCGTTGACGGCGTCACAGTACGAACTGATAAACCGACTTGGTTCCCTTAATATGAAGTAGAATCTAAAGTATGAAGAACGCGCAGCAGCTATATGGGGCGACTGACGCCTCCACTGGCGGACAGTCATCCACCACCGGAAACGATGAGGCGACGGTAAATGCTCCTCTCCAAACCTAGTTTGCTTCAGTGTGCACGTAGAGTCCCTGTTTACTGTAAGTACCTTCCCGATTCCGGACAAATCATCTGGAAATCCAAGGGAACACTTGGTCATTTATATATAGAAGCTGGCAGTCGCATATTGAAAAATAGCAGTGTTGTTGCTGATGAAATAATCATTTTATGCCTGCTATAGAAGTAGGCAGAGGTGCTAAAAGCAAAGCAAACATTAAGCATTTCTCATTGCACCAAAAACACTATGAGATCGCGAGCGATGACTATTGCATAGAACTTGCTGAAATGGTACTGGCCCAAATGTGGATCACCTGTGGTTCTGCATGTCTTAGGGCCAATTCTGAAGCACCGTACCTCCCACCCATCACATGGCTTAATGTGTTCAAGTCTTCCAGGCGAGCAACAAGGTTGTGTGGTGATTAACTTCCTCGACGAAGTTAAGTTAGCAAGCGAAGTCGGGGATCACAAATGTAACAGGAGCAAAATAAGCCCCACATTTGTACCTAAGAAGGACATGACATCGTTGAAAATGTGCCAATGGAAGTGCACATGCTCAAACTACGCCGTGTTAGGCTCTGATTGATCCACCCTTCTAGGTACCTACTGACCTGCCTACACTCCAGTTGGCCAGCCAGTCAGTGGTTGTGACCCAACCATACAGCTGACGTACCACTCGCTACCCTCTGATTTCAAGTGGAGTGGGCCAAGAGACAGCCACCTATCTATATTCCATGCGTCTGAAGGCGAAATAACCTTTTCCAGGTCATTTCTGGGCTCTGTGTTGTCGCAAAGAGCTTAAGTGGCAGCGGCAGTGTAAATGAATGCTGCCAATAATAGGCTTGTACACGGACAGAAATAGGGAGTAGTGAACTAGCAAAAGAGGAGGAGGCAGGTATCCTCTAATATGAATGATGCATCGCGGTGAATGTCATCCATGCTGGAACATCTTCTTGCCACTCCTCTCCTTCATATCCAGACGAATGACTTGCTTCTTCGTTCTTCGAGGATGATGCCTCAGCCACACTTCTTTTACTTCCTCTTTTGCCCTCACATTGCCTCTCTCAATCCTCTTCACATCGGCGATCATAAAATTGACTAGAACGGCTGCCATCTTCATAAAAAAGATTGGAAAGTAGGCGGACATACTGACCAAAATGTACAGTTATGCAGACCAATGCAATGTAAATGAATTTTGCGTAGCTAGAATACATTCACTAAGATATCGACAAATATGTCTCAGATGCGGTCGAAGAGCAAAACGAACTAATAACATGTTTCATCCGTTTTAACAACAGATTTTACTCAGCATCACGATATTCTACACTGGTTGCAGAGTTATACGCATAAATTTAGTCAATTCTGCAGTTAACGCATGGACCTTAAAGCACTAAATGTGCGTAAAAACACGAGACATTACAAAATATTAATTTCGACGATTTTCCTCTCCTTTGAAGGAAAACTAGAAAACCTGCAAGCAAGACAAAGCACGATAACCCACTACAGAAAGGGTACCGAATAGCGTAGCTTAATGGTTTTAAAAAGCTTAAAACGGGAACCTAAATCAATTGCAAGGCAAATGTAACAGAGATCTACATAAAGGGTGGAGCCGAAATAACACACATTTGTTCGTCTTCAGCACCGATATGGTCAGCTTGGAGTAGAGTCAAGCCCCCACCTTTGTCTCTGCGACCTCTCAATCAACTTTTGGCAATGCGCAGAAGAAGAGACGAGGCTAATCACTCTATAAGCAAAGGATGGACAGTGACCGCACTGGAGCTACTACATCACTATAGCTGAGGAAGCAAACGCGTAGTGATGATCAGTTCATTGCCTCCAAAGTCATTATCGCAACACTGCACTGCCAGCAAAGCTTATTTGGGGATAAGATCTGCTTCGCTGCAGATATTTACGCAAGCTATGCTGTGGATTACTCAACCCCACTAACGTGCAGCAAGCTTGATTCGGTGCAGGATTGGCCTTAAATCCAAAAGTGTGCCATTTCCTTAAACGTTTGGTCTCTTTTTGAGACACACAATCTCGTCAAACGGGATAGCGAATAACGAAGATCGTGCAGAACATATGGGAACTTGGCCAACGCCAACTGATAGGACCAGCTTTGCAGTTTCCTTGGTTTCGAACACTGCTATGGACGCTTTGCTTACGACTTTGCAAAGATCGTCGATTGGGGAAACGAACGTAATGAGGTCTTTAAGGAGCTAAATCAGATGCTCTTCTCCGCCCCGATTCTGACCTTACCAAACTTTGGGAACAAGGCACCTCAATTTGTACTAGACACGAATGCCCGCTGCATAGCTCTGGGTGGTGTGCTTTCACGGAGAAGGCATAGAACACGTCATCTCCTACGTCCGTGCCAGACTCAACAAAAATTATGGCAGAAAAGTTCAACAGGGCGTGAACTGTTCGCCATCTGTACGGTGGTTCGTTAATTTAAGCACTATTTGACAGCGAAACAATTTATAATGGGAAGAGAGCAGTAAGCTCAATCCTGGTTAGGAACAATGAATCAGATCGACCATTCACCCTCACGTTGGCACGAGGAACTGCATCAGTATGACTTTACTGTGCTGTACAGAAAATTTGTACAAGTAAGCAAGGAGCTCATGGTGGCTAAAACGGCACCATTTGCTCATTGAACGCTATAGCCTAGGACCTAGGTAAGACATCGGGTTTACTGAATAATAAATCATGAAAATACTAGGCATGATATTAACAGAAGAGCAGTACATGAGAGACAGTAAAGATATAGGGTCACAGGGAAGTAAAGTTAAGCTACAGAGACCCACCATTATCAAAAGGCGCTAAGTTATATTGACCGGGTAAAGTAGGCGACAGGGCTTAAATACTGACGGTCTAGGGGGGAGGAAGGGGAGCATTGGATTGACCTCACAACATAGTCAACACATTGGTTTGTTTCGTGTTCTGTAGTTGTAAGGCCACGCAATCACCATGGTTTGGCTGATGCTCCCTTGTCCAATGACAAGGAACGATGTGAATTCACCTGGACTTACACAATCCAGAAGTTTTAATGGCCTTCAATTCTTAAGGTATGCTCTATTGCTACCACTGCATACTGGCCAAAGAGTGAGCAATTCTTTTAACCTATAATAAAGATGATTTTATGCCTGCTTCCCTATGACAAGAGAGGTATCAGGGACCACAAGCCGCCCCGTCAGTTATTTGAGCCACTGATTGAGGGATTCACGCCTCCAGCACTAGTAGGATGAAAACCAATTGTAACAACTTCGCGATTGTACTTCTTGAAAGTCTCGCCCAACACTAAATCGGTTTCAGCAGAAAGTGTGTTTTGAGTAACTGGTAAATGTAGGCGAAGATGAGTTGAATACGAAAGTTATTATGGTGAAACACAAGAGGCCGCGGCACCTGTGGTAGCAGCGTGGAACGGTGGAATATGAATGAGGTCCAAATACTTAACTAATGTTCGAAGACCATGCATTGCAAAGCGCTGCAGTGTAAGCGCATCTATTCAAGTCTATCTCAACCTACTCCACTTATCCACTGGCGGTTCGTGGATGTATTAGATCCATCTCAAGTGTTAATATACTTCAACTGCCTCTGATTCTACAAATACCAGACTAATTCTATTGCATATTAATTCCTACCATAGATGCGACACCATAACTGCGTATTAATGACATTCGTCTCACACTCATGGTCACCAGAATGCTCTTAAAAGTAGAAGGGACGACAGGGTGAAACATTTCATGCTCTCGTTTCTTGATTGACCCTGACATGCATTTTGCCCACGTGTAGGACTCGCGTTGTAAGATGATTAAGATTCCAACGAAGATAGATGAGCAATCACTTATGCTTATGAACCGCAAAAACCGCAATTCATAACCAGACCTAACAACGTCATACCAAGACTCTCCATGTTTTGGCTCCGGGTTGGGTGAGCTTTCATTTTTCCAATCCTACTTGCTCTCACATGGTTCTCTTTTAATTCTGAATAAACAGATTTTATCTATGCAAGTTCGCCTCAAACTTTGCCACATTTCCGACCCTTTTTTCCAAGATTATTAGGGTTCTACTATTGAAAAGAATGAGTTCGCTAGAAGGGAAGGAGGTGGTAGCAAAGGGGTGGAATTTGGGGTGCGTTCGGATTCGACGTGGCTCGTGATTCACGGCTTTGCAACCCCATTTTGGATTTCTTTGATAGTTCTATCACTGACCACCATGACAATGAATGCGTGACAATTTGCTACCCGGACTACCTCCGCGGGCATCTTACCTACGTCGTCGACAGAGAAAAGAGAGTCTCAAGCTCTAACGGTTAAGCGCACAAATATTCTCGCCTAGTTGAAAATAAGCTGCGAAGACATTGGTTTTGCCAACTGTACTAGCAAGCAAAAGATCAGGGACAAACGATTACTACAGGAAGCTGGAAGTTATGACGTGGAAAAGTGGCCTTTCTTTGCTTCATCTAGCTGGTTTTATAAACTACCTCTACAGTCACAGTGATTTTCTACAACGGATTTGAAGTTAAGATACTAGCAAGTAAGAATGGTAAGAACGGAGGGAAGAAAAGCAGTTGTTATTACTGCTAGTAAGTCATCACGATTTCCATCCAACGCCGACCACCTTCGATCACTTTGTGCGAACCACCTGCTAAACATTGTACATGATCCCTGATGGCATTCATGTTTACCATGCGGATGTTGCGAAGCACACCACCGATCTCGAATGTAGGCTCAAACCTGAGCCGGAGTTGAGTCAACATAGATTTTACCTACATGGTTCCGATCAAACTCACACCCACACAGGGATGGATGGGTGGTTGCTTCTCCGGTGCAAGCATACCATTTCTTGTTATCTTTCTATGGGTACCAAAAACAGCTCCATAGCAAGCTTTCGCATACAGGTATCGGTTGCACAACTTTCTTGCCAATTACAACTTCTCACTTGCAACAGCGCACTCTTCCTTGTCTACCAATGCGGCATCGTAAACGGCTTTAAAGGCAATAGCTTTCATAACACTAGGACAAGCCATGTGTTGCGTTATAAATTCATGGAGACAATGCTCTTCAGCAAAATCTTTGGTTCTTGCAAATGCGAAGGCGATCTAAGCAAACAACTTGTTTACATTTTGCAGCAGTGCTTAGATGCTTTAATGCAGACAGAAGATGTAAACAGCAGAAGTATTTAAAGTAGGCTAAGGAAATTTCCCACAAGGAAGTTCATTCTTGTGCCTCAATAATTTATTAACATCGAGCTTGTGCCACACAGGGAATGCAATTTCTTTAAAGCTGATTTGCCTGTGTAGTGGATTTTGAGTTCCAACATGCCTTGCGGGTTTGGTTTTTAACTTTTCAACTGTAACAGCAATAAGCTATTGTTTTCTGCTCGTTACTTCCTTTCACACAAGCGTTCTATAAATGCATCCGTTCCCACTGCTCTTTTCCATTCATCTCCACAAAGCGCGTAGGTATACATGTCAAGAGATCTAAACACGACGTGTACAAGCGTTCTGTTGACACAACATCAAGTTAGGAAACGTGGTGTAAGCCACTTGCATTTCAAGTGGTACGAATTCGTGAATTCGCCCATCGTTTTGTGGTAGGGCGCTGTATTTCGCGTCACAGTACAGGATTACACACTGGGCAGAGCAGCTGGTGAGAGCTTGCTAGTCAAGTGAACAACAGCACGTAAGCTTGATATGTTGCATAATATGGTTTTAAAGGGCTCTAGCCTATCGGCAATAGGCCACTCACGCAACATCGGATTGCATGTACCAGAACACGCACCACTTTCCACGAAAGGAAACGGAAAGTGGTTCATGCAGCTGCCCATTCGCAATAGAAATGACCGATGGTACACTGCAAGGATTCAGTCATTTGACACTTCCACCATTAAACACTATCATTTGCAAAAGGATTGTTTAGTCTCTGTCCTTGTTTCAGTTCAAAAGTGATTAATTTTGGCATTTAATGGAAAAAAGCGATATTAAACAGGAGATGTGGTTTACTGCTGAAGCCTGCATTCAGCGCAAAAGACCTGCTGTCTTTCCTGACATCATCACACCCTAGCAATACTGCAATAATTTCTAGTTTCTTGCAGAAAACCAAATCACTGCTGCCTTCATTTTAGGCCTACTAACCACCTGTATGGCATTTCTGTCGCACCAACTGGCGCTCATATTCGTCTTGACTCACCTGCCTTGCTTGTAACCTTCTTTACCATTAGACAACTAGGGAAAATCGGTCGAGATGAGGTGGTCGCGTGACTTTCACATCAGTAGACGCAAAACGACCCAATGTGTTAATGTTATTGTGGGGTCAATCTAACATCCCCTCTTACCCTCCCTATCCCCATTCTAAGGTCTGAGTAATCAAACCTCGCCATCTGCTATAGAGTCAATTTACCCCATAACCTTTGAAAATGGTGGGTTTTAGCAACCTCCATTTAGTTTTTTACCCTTTTTTTCCTTTCCCCACAACCTATCCCTTATTTCCTTACTTGTCACCTTCGAAATTATATTTCCTACATCCCATTTCCATCTCATTAACTTTGGCATACTTTCGTTACAGTTTAAAAACAACTTTAAATCATTAACCGTCCACCCGAAGTAGCGCTTTGAATATGTGAATTCCTTCATACGGAGGATACTGTGAAGGCCCGCAACACCATCCCTAACTGGCAACAGATTTTGTTAAGCCGATTTTACTTGCAAGCAAATGCTTTCACGCATCAGAACTACCAACAGTTTTAACCTGATCTGTTCAGTTTTTTCATACAGCCCATAAACCACCATCTTTTGCCTTGTCTTGAACTAATTTGGGTGTCCTCACTGTGCAAACAACTCGACTTCAGCAAAAATTATTACACGTTTTACACCGACGATTCGCCGTGGTGGATCCACATCACACGGATTCCATCAATTGGCTGCTACATGAGAATGGTAGGATTTATTAGTAGGTACTATGATCGCTATGGATGCATGACGAAGCCGGATGTGTGACTGTAGTAGATCAATGCATTTCAGCTAACCCTTAATCTGAAGGCACCGTTACAACTCGTCATCTTCGACTTGTTGTTCTAGAGTATTGGCACTTCTGACAAACGCCTCCTTTTTCTATAACTACCACCTCAAACATATTTCTCTTATCGTGACTTATCGCTCCTTCTTTGTTCTGGTTATTTTGGTGGCTTTTATAGCAACTAGCATAGGCATACCGAATTTTATCTGCTGCAAGGACAATTTGCCGATCTCGTGTTAGGCTGACTTCCTTGATGGCATAATAATCATTCTGATAAGGGAACGATTCCAAAGACACACGCGGAGTGTCCAAGGAAGTAAAGGACAGGTTTGTCGTAGGCACTGCCATTCAGGTGCCATCCTATCCCTTCGAAGTCTTAAAGTATCAGATGATGACTAGCATGCGGAGTGAAGTGATCGGATGGGAAGAGGCGAGTAATATCAGCAAGTACGCTAGGGCTATTGGTGGTATAATGTCTCCTGTGCAGAGACCAAACATCACTTCTTGCTTCACTTCCTGTTTCGGCATGTAATACCCTGGGCTCATACATCAGGTCGACCATATGTGGAACACGCGAAGCAGCTTAAACACGACAGAATAAGCGTCACAGCCTTTGTGCCATGATTTGTTCTTTTTAACAAAAGATTCATTCCACGTAACATCCAAAAATCACGCATCCAAGGTGTCAAAGCCGCTGAATGAGCGCGTGACTAAAACTAGGTGACATGGGACGAAAGCGTGTAGACATCGTGGCAAGGTCAGTCTAATCCCTCCCCCGAGCTGCAGCCATTGTCGTCCCTACCACACAGGCTATCTATGCGCACATCCATCGATAATGGCAGGTTTCATGCGTCTTGATTACTTCCGCCTACTTTTTGCTTCTATTACTACACACTTGTTCTGCCCTCAATTTTACACCGCATTTCATTCATCTGACTTCTATGTTATCTAAGGTGCCACGCTTCTCTAACACTGGATCCTTATTCCAAGTTCAAGGTGGATGCTCTCACTATGGCCACTCTCCACTGTCGTGCGTCAATACGGTGATCATTGGCTCTGTGTAGGCAGACGTCTCAGCCAGCTACTCCCTTCAAGCCTTTTGCCTGCTTCTTGATCCAAGGCGCTTCTAAAGCTGTTTGCTATCGCGAGGAACAAAGACACCATCATGAAAGTCCTCTACCCGTGTCTGTGTAAGTTCAAGCTCATATAAGGGTAAAATAGCAAATCCCGCCTGCTCACAATCCAGCAATTACATCGAATGAGAAATGTGCACTGCAACTCAAGGCAGCACACATAAACTTTGCTAAAAAACTTTATCATGATTTGGTATATCATAGCCCATGTGCACACTGTTTGTGCACATGGGTTTGGCTCAGTTGAAATAGCGCCCAGCTATAATTGTATTGATGCCACATATGGGGAGAAATAGCTATATCTTTCATACCATAAACCATCCAAGTGGGCACGACCTAGTGGTTTTTTTCAGTTTGGCAGGTTACTACAGGCGTCGCATCGCAAATAATGCAAAGATAATTAAATCAGGCCATAGATTTTGCAATAGTGGACATGTGAAGATTTAGGCTGTCAGAAATAAAGCCTTTGAAGTATTGACGTGGATGCATGGCTCCACGCCACATCTAGTGCGACCAAACCTCGCGTCAAGCATCCCATCACTCACGTAGGATACTGACACCAGCGAAGCACAGGTAAGCTTAACGACAAAGGGGGAAGGAAACACATCACTGTCTGCCAGACACCACACCAAACATAATGTAAATATTGGACGGAGTGGAGTTAGCACAGCATATGCCTCTGTCACCTTCGCAGTGGTTAAATGCGAGTTTGATGGGCAAATGGGGAGGTATGTGTGTGGACAAATAGATAAGGCAGTGATGGATCTAAGAATAGAGGAAGTGCCAAGACAATAGGGTGAATACGTGGGCACATTTTGTTAACATGTACGTACTGCATGCTTGAAGGCTTACAATCACACCTCCAACGCAATATACAACAATCGGATGGAGCCGCTCTATCACTCTTCAACCATTTAAGGATAGTTGCAAAAGTTCGTGCCAAAGTGGTTTTACTGCCATTCTGCACACCTAAAGTAGGAAATATTTGCATAACAGAAAAATACTGGCGAAATCGGATTCACCTGCCAGGCTGCCACCATGGTTGCTTTTCTTTGTAAGTTCTGAGGTTCGTGATTTTTCTGCCAAGATCACCTGTGATTGTCTAACACCTAGGACCTATGGCAAAATTATGGAGTTTGGGCGTTTAGCATTTGGTAGAGGTTCATGCTCTAATGCACGCAGTGAAAACGTGGATGCTTAGGTTTCGTAAAAATCAAGGACTCAAAACCAAAGTTCTTCCATAAAGGGCGTTTGTAGGTTGAAATCTTTGCGTTCATTTAGACCCAATTATTGGAATTGCCATCTGTAAGTGGAACACTGCTGCACAAGTTGGTATGCCTGACCTACCCATCTTATTTTGGATGACCTGGCAATATAGTGTCACGGGAGCCAATTTGACATGGCCTCTGTTGGTCTTCGCCTATCTTTTCTGCCTTAGCATTGGCATGTCACCACAGTCTTCGAAAGCCAACCGTGAAAAAGCAGTAAAAAGAACGACATCTGTTTCGCTAGAGACGCTTAATCTCAAACAAGACTGGTGTTCCTCTACACACCGGCGACATCACAAGCTTTCTCATGACCTCATATGCTATTCATCAAATCTAAAAATTAAACAGCCCTCTAATGCTGCACAAACTTTTAGTTATAATGCCCCTAGCATATTGCTCATTGATCACTGTATAGGAACGATAAAAAAATATTCCGGTGTCCTGGCGTAAAACATCTGCAGTGCGGTGGGGTCGTGAAATCCCGACAATTGCGCGTAGCGACAAACAGGATTTGAGGTCCGTATAACCTCACCCGCTCAAAAGGCACACAAAAGGACGAGGTCGATGTGTCTGAGTCAGTGAGCTGCGTCGATCACATCAAAATACGAGAATGAAGAAGTCATTCAAAGTAAAAATGAATTTAAGCTACTCACTAAGCAAAATAAAAACGTTGTCTTGGATGAACCTTGGATGCTCATCATCAATTTATACTTTCTGCCCAGTTGAAGAATATGAAAAAGTAGCGGTTGTGCTCAACTGCAAAAAGATTAGTCTAGACAGTAAGAGAAGACAAACGCCACGGCTATCACTTTTCATTGTAGGATGGTTGAGATCTCAACAAAGAGAGATCAGAGATTGTTCATGATTATGGGCTACATCAACTACGGTCCACAACCGAACCCAACAGTCTCATATTGAAGCTCTCCATGTTATAGTCCCGAGTTTGGCAAGCCTTCATGTCTCCTATCAGCCTCCCCTTTATCGGTTTGCTTTCATTTCTGCAAACACCGGAGAACTACTATGTAAGCTTAACTTCGATTCTGACGCATTCCCGATACTTTAATGCAAGAATAGCATAATTTTGCGATCAGATAGAATGAGTTCGTTGGGAGGGAAGGAGACAAGGATGAAGAGGTGGAATTTGGAGTGTGTCCAAATTCGAAGTAAACTGTGACTCTTGGCCCCACAATTCTATGTTGGATATCACGGGAGGTTCTGCCCCAAAATCAAAACATTGAAGGCCCGAAAGTTCATTCGCTACCAAAGAGAGACGTCTATGTTATTTAGGTGCCATCTGAGGAGCTGCAGTTGAAGCCTTTGGGCTCAGCTCATCATGCTAGCTGTTAAGCATGCAAATATCTATAGATATCCGGTTTGATGCAGGCTTGAAAGAACAAGTAACGTTAGTAACATGACAAAAGTTATCAAGAGTATAAAACATCTAGCAGCCCCTAACGAATTGTACCACCTGCTGAAGGAATTGATCAGAGACTAGATCACTAAATTATCCAGGTCATCATGGATCATTTCAGTTGCTCTACCATGAGGAAGACAGGAGGTCAATGGCTGCTACAGGCAAGTGAAAGTGTAAATCAAGAAGGTTGGTCTCCCATTCACTTACACGGCAGATTCGTTGGAATGTCTACATGGTCAGGGTGGCTCTCCACTCCAGACTTAAAATCAGCACTTAAACGAGCAGCAAAGATGGACAGAAAAAGGACAGCTTGCATTGCTGGCAAAGAATCATTATGAATTCCAGGCCTTGCTGTTAGGTCTTTGTAACGCAGCGGTCGCTTTTCACTGCCTCATGTGAACAGCACTGAGTAAACCATCTTCAAACCTATCTTAGCTCTACCTGAACGGGAATGTTCCAGGCCACAACACCAAGCGGGGGTGGAGTTTTGGCCCCGACTCGAAGTTGGGCCAGTTAACATTTGAGCAATGTTTTGACAGCAGGTATCACAAGCGATTCGTCACATTTTCAACTTATGCAATTAATTTTAAATGCACATCAACGCGAAAGTAGATTGGTGGGAAGCTTCTCTTGTGCAAGTACACCATTTGGGTGTCCACTTAGTTGACATCTCTATGCAAGCACAGTAAACAAACCCGCACCATGCGAAGAAGAGAAGCTTAGCCATCAAAGATGAGCGTTATCTACGGAACATACGTTAGGGGTAGTCACTGAGCCATGATTGGCAGCAGCATACTCTTCTCCACCTACCAATGCAGTATTCGAGACAACCTTGGGGACAGATGTACACAATTTGGCAGGAAGAACTATGTGCTGATGACGTTGTGAAAAAATAAAGACATTGCCTCTTGGCAAAATCTTTGATTCTTTGGGTGAATAACGAAAAGTTAAACAAGCGACGTCCCACAGCACAGTTTAGCCACTCTGCTGCTAGCTGAGAAGTTAAATAAAACTGAATGTACAAATTAGGCCAATAAAATTCTTAACAGGGAAGTCAAGCATTACTTTGCACAAATTTACTAAAATCCAGCCTATGGCGCAAAGGAGAAAAACCTGGTTAAATCTGTTTTTCTGCATATCTGGCTTGGATTTTTCACATGCCTTACAGATTTGGTTATCTTACCTTTTTAACTACGAATGCAATAAATCATGAATTCATTGTGGCTAGTAATTAATATGTCAATTCATTCGGCAATGGATGTTTAAGGAGATCATCTTGCCACCATCACAGGAATCCTCTTCTAGTAAAAAATGACCATTTTTGCTGCAAAGCTTGCAGTGCTTATATTATCTCGTTGCTACTGTTTCAGATGCTCAATACACTGCCGTTCTAGTGCATATGACAGATTAAATATTTGCCAAAACAGAAAATAAAACGAGAAGTAAATAGGACTTGCTCACAGGAAACCCGCCAAATTTGATGTGATTTGCCAACATTTTCACTGCTTGTAATCTCACAGTTTCACTTAAAACGTGTGCGCACAACTTCCGTCTATTTGTGTTCTCCGGGTGCCAAAATGCCAAATCTCTGTGCGTTAGACTGTTGCATTCTTGGGATGAGACTTT
This sequence comes from Taenia multiceps, assembly GCA_001923025.3. NCBI lineage: Eukaryota > Metazoa > Platyhelminthes > Cestoda > Cyclophyllidea > Taeniidae > Taenia > Taenia multiceps. The sequence continues at coordinate 14,858,986 of CM010312.1, read as the reverse complement.
AGGCACAGAGTGCCCGAAATTCTGCATTACACCTCTTAAGCCCAACGAGCGTGCCTTTTGAGCCCTCCTCCCGACAATTTTGATGCGTAAGCTATCAAGGCAAATGATTTAGCCAATATTTTTAGGAAAGCAAATCACAATGAGTCAAAAGAAGGAAAATGCATTTGAGCAAGCATTTATAAGGAAGAGAGGGAGCATTCTAGGATCTTCATGCAATCACCCCTCCAAGTTGACCTCTCCGGTTTCAAGTCGGTTAACACAACACAGTCGCCAATTCAGCGCGGTAGTTGCAAGTGGGCAATTTGTAAATTTGTTAAAACTCCAAATAAACATTGCGAAGAGTGCATAACATTAATTACATCACCTCGCACTCTTGGCAAGATTGCAGCGATTCATTTTGATGCGGCTTGATGACATCTAAGAGGTGCGTTAGTTGATGCTCGCAACAAAATTCTAGAATCATTAGGAAATTCGCAGCAGTCGTAGTTCAAGATGTCACTTCCAAACTCATTGCAATATGTCATACTATCCTATTAATTTGCATTGGCAGCAGAGTATGTTTCATTATGCTAATAATATCAAAGAGACGTGGACCACGCCTTGCTAATTCGATATCTATGGTTCATAAAATTGCACTGTAATAGCTCTGCTTGTAGAGCGCGGAGAAATAAAATGCATAATCGTTGAATATAAGGCACCAATTAACAAGATTTTTGGAAGGGAATGGGTTTGATTGAAATAAACATTGTTGAAGGGATTTCGTTTTCTTGATAGCAGGGGGAATGCGATCAACACTTGGTGAGGTCTGGGAAAATAGGAGGCAACAGAAATGCCTGTCTAGCCACCTCCAATTACTCATCTGACGGCCCATTGACCGACTTGATCGTTGACTTGACATTACCCATCACCAGTTGGGAGGGCGTTGCTGGTATTTACCGAATCCTCCACATCAAGAAAATCGCATATTTAATGACAACTCAGCTGGGGATTCAGTAATTGTGCGTTGTTCCCCAAGTGAACCGAAAGCATGCCATCACTAGTGACACGGAAATAGGGTAAAGGAATTATGATATCAAAGGGGAGAAGAGAAGCAGTGCATGAGTGGTAGCGAGGATAAATATGTTTGCAGGACTGCATCAACTTGCGGCTTGGACCAAATTAAAATATATGAGTTGGGCTGGATTTCACTGAAGTGCTGCTAAATGCGTGCCCAAGTGGAAAGTAAAGTAAACTAGACGCATTAGCAGGAATTGGTGAATTGGTTAGTGGTTGTCGGTTGGTTGGTCAATCGGTATTTTGGGAAGAAAAAGAGTGAACTTCATGAGATCTACATGCTCATGTCCAATTTGACATAATTGCGCAGAACGAACAACTAATTGGTTTTCTTAAAAAAGATATTACCGTCTTACGAAGCCAACAACTGCTGTATGCGTCAACTGTTGATGCGACAATTTCCTCATAGGCAATTTTGTCAGCAGTGTGGTTGAGTTGCCATCCTTTCCTGCCCAAGACACCGCGGTTTCACTTTGTTGTTTGAAAAACATTCACTTGAAATTAGAGACCAGGACAACCATGCTCAAAACACCCGAAATGGCGGTGGCACGGTAGAATGAGCACCACAGACATTGCGCTTGACTCGATCACGTGTTGATGTACGAGTATTCATTTGAAAGTCACACAGCGATCTTCTCAAATTGTCAGACCATGATAGAAATTATCAGTGTAGAATTAGAGCAATAATGACGAGATTTATCTTCTCTTCTCATTTTTTGAGGCATCAGCGCAGATGGTTAGGGGCAAGTAATCACCATTGTTGCTAAATCGAAGTCACGTCTAGTCCTAGTTGTGATAGTCATGACAGAAAGGTATCGCGCAACCCCAAAAATTGCGAAATCTAGCCATTCAAACAGTACGACATAACACGGCTTAATGTGTTGACATGAAGGTAGCGCCTGTCTAATTTTCCTTCCCCCATGACACTCAAATCCATGAACTCTCGTCAGCTCTGTCATGCAGACTGTCCGTGGGCACATTTTTCGTTAATAGCAATCCATTTACAACAACCCTTTCGTCTGCTTCTTTCCAAAATGCGTATAAAGCCATTGTCTATTATATGGGCCAAAATGGCAACTTAAGTTTCCAACCCGCGTATGTCCAAGGCCGAATTCACTTGCGACCCTCACCTGTCTACAATCTAGCAATCAAGTCGAATGAGAAATAGGTTCGTAAGTATGCAGTGCATTTCGTAGTTGAATTGTCGGTTGAAATCCAGCATTATCCATTTCACGGTGAAAGCATTTAGCAGCTAGTGCTCAGTACCTCGCCATATTTTATGGTCATATGTCTAAATTTGCGGTTCCCGTGGAAATTTGTAATGCGTTTTGAGCTAAGCGGCTTAAAGAGGTGCTCGATATAATACATGCTGTTAAAAAGCTGATTCCTTAGTAGTATCGAATTCGGGGCATCTTTACGAAGGGCATTTGTTGGTCGATGACCCCATATTTCTCTGAGGCCACGAATTGGGACTATCTTTTTTAAGCAGAGGACTGTGACATAAGTTGGTGTGACTAACCTGGCCATTCCATTTGGGATGCCCACCACCATAGAAGTAGTTGAATCAGTTTGAAATGAACTCAGTCTTTGTTGGTCTTTTTAGCCTTAACATGGGCATGATACCACAATCACAAGTTTCCTTATCACTTCATGCGTTGCCTGTTAGATTAGAAAATTAGACGTCACTTCAATGCTGTGTAAACCCTTAATTGCAAGTTTCCCACAACACTACTTGTCACTCATTTTGGAAAGGAACTCTATTCAAACACGTTCACCCTAACTGAAAATATTTATGCAAGCTGAAATCAAACATCTGCAGGGATCACCGCTATCGATGATGGAGGGATGGCAATCCGATAAGGACGTGAAAACTGCAACAATCTTGCGTCATGTGGAACACTGAGTGAGGTCCATAAAATTCCTTCCTTTATTTTTATAAAGGGCCCAGTTAACATCTCGAAGCAATATGCATATGTTCAGGCAAACTTCGAATAAAATACTGGGCGGTAGAATCATAGTCACTTTTCTGTCCCCGCTCATCCATTCGTACAAAAGCCTGCTTTAATCATGCAGACATAAAGCAAAGAAACATGAGGCTACACTTATCTAATGTGTCATCAACTATTTCCATGCAATCACCAGACTAACAATGTGGCGGCTTTTCACTCACCTTCCTCTGCAATCAGTTGTGGGAGTTGCGTCTCACACCCAGTCAGTGCCCACAGACAAATAAATTTTCCTTACTCATTCAATTTTCTATTTTACTGCAAGAATTATAATCTATTTAAAAGCTCCGACTGCAACAGAACACACATCAAGCCCACCTCAGATCATTTTGGGGAGTCTTCGGTTTTTTTTAAAGCCACACGCTTTTACAGTTTCTGATGCAAATTATTGCTTGCATTGAAACAACTTAACCCCTTAACCCCTGCGCAAGCTTTAGGCGTCTCTTGGGAGCGATGCAGCGAAAACTTTAAATATCACATCAAAACAAACTTAATCAGAAGGGAATCCAGGCATGAAGCCTAATGTGACATTTACAGTAAAGCGTACCATCATCCAGTGCTGTTTCATTTATGAACATTGAAATGAATACCGCCCAAAATGGTGGCAAATGTGTTGGAATTCGCCCTCATGCTGCTCATTTGGCCTTGTCGAGCATTTACTTCTCTAAATGTATAGATCACTATACCCCCTGTCCATACATCTTAAATGTCGATAGTTTGTAAGGTATTATTCAAGTCTTCACAATGATATCGTAACTATTGAATCGCAGTTCATTCAGAAGTCACTTGATTCATTTAGTTTGACAGCTCTGTAAAAAGGATTATTCTATATTTTATTTATTTTTTTATTTTCACCTCTCGCTGTTGTTTATAATTAATGACTCGTTTTCAACTTTTCAGCATCATAGCATTTATTTTTGCTTACGATTTAAATTCTACCTGCAACCACCCTTGAGAAACCCAGCATTATATCTTTAGTGTCTTAATGTTTAGTTAGAAGTAAACCGTCCTAAAAGACACTGGTTTGCAGTGCAAGTTAGCTTTTCCAAGGGTTTAATGAGCATAAGATTGAGTTATGTACAAAAATAAAAGAGTTACGGATTTTATTCATAAGTGCTTACTCAAAACCACTCTGAGTAGTCTTGTTCTAGCTCTTTTTTTAAAGGATGCTTCCATGTGTAACACTTGCTCGTTATCATTCTGAATTAGAGTCCATCAAGTTACAAAACTAGAAAAGATACTCCCTGCTCAATTTTGCCAAAAGTTATGCTAACCGAGTGCTAAAATGCTCCTATGATTTTTTAAGTTGAATCTTAGGGGCCTAGAATTCACCGCTTATCGTGAACATTGAGCCTGTATAAGCTCAGTCAGTGGTAAAGGAAAGTGTGAAGAATAAATGCTTTTTCGTGAGAAGTTTTGCTTAATCACAAGGAATTTTTCACAGTGATGGCAAGTGCCACGAGGCTCGTTGTCCAAAATTTTAGGTATTTTGCCTGTTAGAGTTAATGAAATTGACTGACATTGTTAAATTTGTTTCAATATAGTGGGCAAGAGTAAGGCTCCAGCCTTCGTGTCCCAAAATGATGTGGATAACCACATGGTCACTTGTTGTCAACAAAAGCGGCTTGGAAAACTTTGGAGTGAACTTGAACCAATCTGGTTACTTATAGTTAACACCGAATTATTTTTAACCACTTTGGCAATTCACCTTGCCCTCAGGATTTGCAGTTGCAAACACTGGGCGTGGAGCATTAAAGCCAATTCAGCACTGAAGAGGTCACTTTACTCAAATCAAATCTGTTTTGAAATAGAAAGATACAGTTTTCAGTATTTGGATGCTGAGGTTTCTCACATATCGTGATGCGATCGACGCATTTGTCCTCTTACTGCTTATTTTCCACAATGACGTTTCTGCATGTCTCAAATCTTTGTACAGTGGTGCTATCGGTAAGAAATCAGTAGTTTTGTGCCGTGATTATGCTCGCACATGCACTGCCACCTGCCAGGCTTTGCTTTCATGACTAATAACCGCCTAGAGGATGCATTTTCTCATAAATATAATAATTCGTCTAACAGGAAATGACGCATTGAAATTATTCCTTTTGTTGCGACACCTAGGCAGAGCTGCTTCCGTTTATTCTTTTTCTGAGGCTGCACGTTACCAAATTAGCAGCCCTCGAACGTGGCATGGGTTTTATAATTCGGTAAACTTTTAATGAGGTAAGCGGACCAATCTAACTTTATTGGGGGTGCTGGAGTCAAGATTTGGTTGATTCCGTCAGCCATGCAAAAGAGGAAATGTGCAGGGGAGATCTTTGTTTCCTGGGTGGCAAAGCTCTCCACTGCTCTTTCCAACCTCCTGCTCTCCCTGCTACCTCACTCAGGCACGAACACACGCGCTAGCACGATACCAATTTAGCTCTTTACACTCTCCGCCTATCCACTCTACTCTGACAGGTGCACAAACGCACGCACGCACGCACGCACGCACTGATGCAAAGCCTAATCGACTGCCAGCCTGGTCTAAGGCAGATTTGCCCTTGGCTCCCGCAAATGGATCATTGCCTCCTTACCCCAACGTTTGCCCTTGCCTAGCGGACGTGCGTGTGGGTGCGTGTAAGTGTGTGCATTGTTGGTGGTGAAGCAGCGCAGTAACTGTAACTGCTGCTTGTGCTGCCCGGCAGACACTGCGGACAGGGACTGGCTGGGTCAGGCAGTGCGATTTTCCTACTTTCTGGGCCAGCCTTATAAGTGCACCGAGGTAGGTTGGAGTGGCTCCTATTGGCAAACTCTTGGCCTCCCAGCCACTAACACTACGCGACTAACCAACTAACCACACATCTGACGACTAACCTGACTAATCTCGTTGATGGGGTGTGGGACCCTTGAGGGGTCCCAAAAGTCTCATTACTCTGTCTCTAGGATATTAAAGAGGGGCATTGCCTAGGCTGATCACCTCATGCTTGCATTATTAATTGGATATTGTTAGCTCTCCGACTTGCTCAAAGTTACTAAGGTAACTGCACGAAGGATGTACAATCCGAAGGTAACCAGCTGACTTACTCAGTCTTTAGCGCTATAGTATGCTCAAAAGAGGCGTCAATTGCTGATAGTGTGAACCAGTACTTCCAGTTCCAAAAGTGTCAGGTATCTATGAGTTCCAACATTAATGGAGGTCAGTTATAACACTTGGAATGCTTGTTTAGCTATTCGTTTTGGTTGTGTGGATGCTTAAGCTTTCGCATTTGTGCTTCTACTGAGTGGTATGGTCTCCTGGGCATGTCCGCAGGTTGTCAACCTTCCCCTAGGTTGGCAAGACAGGCTCTGCCTGGTAGTTCTCAGAGCAAATAAGAGCGAACCTGATCCTATTAGATGACTGTTCCGATTTTTATTTCTGAATGTTTTAGCGCCAGGGGGAGCGTTGTGATGAACATTTTGTGGATAGGAGAATCTACGAACAATCATAAACAATCTGCGAAATCCGCAAATCATGACTGCGTCAACAGAAGTTAGCAAAAACACCCGAGAGAATTCAGAGGAAGAATTCATCTTATTATCTTCGGTTCCACCTTTCAAGTGATCGCATGCTCCAGAAAGCTCCGCTGCAAACAAAGCAGAAGAGTGAACGCACCAAACACTACAACTGATGGAAGGATGCATAAAATAAGGAAATAACTATCGTTCAAACTCATGAGAAACAGACAAAGCTTTAAGTCAAGCCTCGGGTGGATGGATACGCGCAAATCCAAGGCAGACGCTTAGTTTCTCATGCTGAAAAATTCAACAATCGTGACAGAAGCACGCCAACAGTCCAATGTTTAATTTCTCCAAAAGTGTGCCCAGGAGGGACGCTGTTGCCGTGCATCCTGATTGAGGGCGCTCACAGTTGTATGAAAGCAGTAAATCATAGTTCAATCCTCTTGTCCAGTGTCAATCATCAAACAAGCATCTCACACGAGGGACTATTTTATTAACCTCGATTTTCTACTGGTAAGCAAAAGAATGCTCGATAACCCTCATTGAGACGTTAACCTCCGCTTAATAATACATTGGTACAAAAACACGCAAGTTCTTGCCGAAATGCACTTAAAGTAGATATTAACAGATGCGGATTTGATGCCCTCGCTGGCCTAACACATGACTGCTGTACAGCACATAGTTTTGCAGTATACGGCTAACATCTGGGGAGTTCAGGCACATAAATTAGTTGTGAGAATTCGCCACTTCCTGCTTATGGCCCAGCTATCACAGCAGGTAACTTGTCTCATAATTTGTTTGTGACTTTATCAAGATGAAGCAGAATAAACCCTAGTATAGAAGCGAAGTCAGTCCAAATCAACGACAGACAGCGCATTCAAAAGATCCGAAGTATAGCAACAAAGTCGGGGGTCTTAACTTTCACTACCAATAAAATTGCACCACTTTGTTGGAATCCAAAGGTTCAAGCAGTAGAGGCCGAGGCAAGAAATTAAGACAATCAACTTGTACATGTTAGATGAGTCACTAGTGGCCATGGATTTAAATAAGGGGACGATTTAGCGGCCAGGACCGATGAAGGCGAAGTGCAGTATGGGTAATCAACATTACTCCAGGGCTTCAAATCGCAATACAAAGGACGGCCAAAGTTGACTTCCAAAGGGAGAAAAGAAAATCCGGCCCTTGCAACTGTTAGGAAAGCAGGACACGATAAACCATTTCCCCGTTTCTCGAAATGAATGTGAAGCCCTGCTGAAGCACTGCTGGCTGCAAAATTGAGAATGAAGCTGTGACCACCGCAACAAAGCATAAACCTGACGGTCAGTAGCGTGGCAGATTTAACATCCCCAAGAGCCAGAAAATTTGATGCCATTAGAATGCAAATTTGAGCCAGGCATCGATGACGACGCAAAGTAATGACATGCGAACCCGCTGTGACGTCCATCCCTTGCTAGGCCAAAACCGAGTTCCAATTATCTCGTAAGAAAACGAGGCGAAAAGAGTAAGAATGCGCAAAGGGCAACAGCTAATAAAAGAAAAAGTGAAGTATCCGATACTCGGTGCCACTTCCAATATTTTAAGAATTTTATAAGTCGGAACTATCTAACTCCATATCTCTCCACATCTACGGTCTCGATGCTCGTCTAGCTCGGTTTCCCTACATTGATCCGGTTTACTTCGATATCCGACCACATTTCTCTGCCTATCTGCCTCACCTTCATCTTCTCTTGAGCTCCTCCTATAAATCTCAAGCCAAATCACCTACCCGTCTCATCCGATTTCTCGCGTTTATTAGTCCTTAGTTTCTGTCAATTATCTAGACCCCTACCACTGCATTCATCAATCCATCCATCCATTCCCCTACATTCTAGAACCTAAGTCACTATCTGCCCCAGTGCCCTCTCGTTTTCCAGTCAGGACCACTTCTAAATTTGTTTCCTGACATAACTATCTCCATTCGTACCCAAAATTCTAATTTATGTAGCCCTAAAGCCCTTCACCTTGCATCGCTTTAACCCAGTCCGTAAGCTCACTTCTGACTCTTATCATGTATGCACCCAATGCACTGCCCATCGCCCTTCACTTTATTTCTCAGCCTGTTGTTATCTAAGACCATAATTCGCTTTAAAGGTTGATCCATAGTGTTTTAATTCTTGTCAACCCAGAACCTGGTTCTCTGCAACTCCGTTTCTGATACTATCAGGCTTTTGCATCTCACCCTTCTAAAACCACTATTTCTGCTAGCTGTCTAGTTTCTATCACCCTAGAACCTACTCCTCTGATTATGTGTTGAAGGTTCCATTTGAAGATGAAGTTCTCGTACATATTTACCTCATTTTTCCTGCAAGCGCCTAGCCTCCATCATTCCACATTCAAACTCACTGCTAATCTTGCTCCAACCCTTTCTCATTTCGCAGTTTCCACTACTAGAAAATCGTAATTTACGTTCGGCGCTCCATAACACCCTATGTCCACTCCTATTACTCCGAGAACCAATTCGTCACTAATCAACCCCAGTTCCTCACACTTTTCTTGGTTTCATCAGAGCAGAAACTAAGTAACCATTTATCCTTCTTAATTGTAATTCAGGTAATTAGCTTTCTTATGCCAAAGTCTGTTTTTCGAACTATATGTTACAATTTCTCTCAAAAGGTCAGTTCTTATCACGCCGAAACTTTACCAATCAACATGTGGCACTTGCTTACTCAAACAAGTTAGGCGGGGTGGTGGTGGTTAGGGGTGAAGATAAGAAGCGAAACAATAAACAGCCCTGGGAGGTGCATCGGGAGCTAGGGAGATAAAAAATAAGCAACTGCCGACAAAACACGAAGTGAATAAGCAAATTTACTGACTAGTGATTTAACAGATGAATAGAAGAATCGAAATGTCACAAAGACATTATTTTCCCAATCCCAATGCTTTACATGAGACTTCAGTGAATACCTGCTGACGATGAGGGGGGTTCTAAAAGCCTCCTCACTTTCGGCAACCATCTTGTTGTCACTCACCTCCCGACATAGAAAATGGGGAGTGACAATCGCATACGAGGATGCGGCCATCAAAGGGTCAACAACAAAGCCACTCGATATGATTACTTTTGTTTGAGGGGGTGGGGGCGAAAATGGACTAAGTACACCGAACACCTAAGGCTGCATCTGAGCCCAACGACTGACGGTGACAGTCCTAACTTATAGCACGGCGCAGCAACAATTGAACTTTGCCAATGAGCTTGAGGCAGTAACAAGGCGACAGAGCAACGCAGGTAAGTGACAAGCTTGTCAATCAGCTCCGACTTAAATGGTTTGCTAAAAAGTAAGCGAACCTTGAGAGCTGTTTAATGTTGTTCATGCCAAACTACGTTTTTAAAAATGTGTGATTTTATTCTGCCAGAGCGCTAATTAGGCGGAACGTTTGCTTGTCTGGTTGAGAGTCACACATTTAAGTCTTAAAAGTCATCTCATTTAGCCTTGCAATGTTCCAAAGGGCATAATTCAAAGAATTGCGAAACGAACTCTCAGACAAATTTTTCATCGGTTTTCTAGCAGTTTGCCCTAAATTATGAGAACCTGTGCAATGCTTACGATTGTTCATGAGCATGAATTGCAAGGCACAGTCCATTATTAGGGCACCACTGCTCAAACTCATCACTACTTCACTCCAAGCATCAACTTGGCTGAAAACTTTGAACAGGAATAGTTTTCTTTTCCATTGTTGAGCGAACACATCACCCCTAGAATATGATGAAATAAAGACCAAACCGCACACTTGATGTATGCTCAACAGCAATTCCTGCTGAGTTCTACCTACCCCAGTGGTGCGGTAGCAGCACTATTTCTTCATCTGAGACAGTAAGAAACTTGTCAAGAACCTAATTAAAGGCCTTTTCATGTCATTAAAATGCAATGCATGTCTTGCATTGTGGATTAGAAAACAAGCAGTGGACAAATCGAAAGGCAGAAATGAATGCATGGGAATTAGTGGGAGATAGGCAGACTAATAGTAGGAGTAGAAGAAGGTAAAGGAAAAGAGAGGAGGACATTACTCCGTGCCCATCTTTCCTTTTTCCACAGCTCAAACTTCTCCAAAAGCAGGCTCTTCATTTTTCCAGGTATCAAATTATTACCAGCACAGCACAGCAACAGTCAAAAGACGGACTTAAAAGCAGCACAAGTGATTAACCTTAGATTTACTTTCTTGCTTCTAAAAGCAGAAAACATAATAAAGTGCGAAATTGAGAGGTAAAGCCTCTTTCAAATGGGTGACACGTTCTAATTCTGGAAGTTTTGTCATCCTAAATGCCTGGGAAGCAAATTAACCAACTCGGAAGCTATACGCAAAGGAACTTACTCACAGCAGAGTTTGGCACTTTCCTTTTTTGGTCGCGCTCCTTACCCACCGTACGAGGGACAATATAGTTACTCTTCATGACTAGAAAGAATTAATTGTGTGGTCTTTTCTTACCGAAAGCATTGCGCAACATTTGACCGGCTAAATCGCACCAACGGTCAAATTCAAATGCATCTGTCATTTTTCTGTAATTTAAAGGAACATCATTGAACTCGCAGAGTATGTAAACAAATATTGTAGAAGAACCAGCAACAATGCGGTTTATTCTGAAAACAGCAAAACAACCTCCCTAAACTGACTGCAAGAAGTGGACTGGTTGTGATGACGAAGGTGCTGACTTCTCTAAATCATGGAAAATGCAAACCCTGGGCAAATTAGAAGCGCGAAGGCATGAGGAAATCTCCATACCTCATAAGTAACTCAACCTTGCAGTCAAGTCCACCATTACCCCTTACAGAGAGCCTTCCTTACTTCTTAGTGGACGCAACTGGCAATCTCTTACGATTAAGACATCATTGAGCCTCATCAAAAACTTTTACACAAAATATTTCCTTTCATCAGAGAATCTAACAATCAATTATGTATCGCAATTTTACACATTCTTCCTATTTACCATGGCTTTAGGGTCCATGCCAAGAGGTTCTGTGGACTTAACCATCATTCACAAATGCTTCGAGAGGATGGCACATCAACAATACCAATATTCACGTTTTAATACTGTGCTGAGACAGCGTTATCAAGGAAATGTTGATGGAGAAAAGGATATCACAGGCAGACAACGCAATGCCCAAGAAAGTGACTTCAAATTGTACTCAAAGGGGAACCTTAAAAGCAGCATTCAAATTTTGACACTTAATGCTGAGCTAGTGGAAACTAATCGAATCTGGTAAGGAACTAAACAATAGCAACCTTACACTCCTCAGATAAACTCCGTCACACATGCTTCCACTCGAATCCAAATTGAAGGCGGTCAAATGATCTGGTTTAGTGAGTTAGCTTTCCAGAACGACCTCTGTTGCAAAAAAGTAATACTTAACAGAGACTATTCAAGAAGGTAGTAGTCCACTATGAAAGGGCACCTCTGGACATCATCAGAATGGCATTTCTACAATTATCATCGATGTCAAAAGCACATTTTTAAGTTATAATATAGAAGGGAAGTATGAGAAAGAAGTATTCACAACAGGGAAGCCTAAGGCTCTTGAGAGGAACCTCAAGCGTCTGTAACCTCTGCCTTACAAAGGGTCTCTAAGCAGCATATTTATTACACTTATTTTAAAAGCCGTAAGCTTCAAAGGAAAGTCATTTTAACAGAATACATAACAACGACAAGAGCTCAGATTTTGGGAACACGATTTGTACAATTACTCCCATTTTCTTAGACACTTGTAAAAAGCATCACAAGATTTCAAGCTTACTGGTTTGCCATTTACTTTACACTTTAATCACAATATTGCGATTTTTTGGCTTGTAGCTAGGCGCTAGTTGTAGCACTTTCACATTTTACAATTTCATGCAGGCGCATATTCGAGGATAGCATCCTCATGCTCAGTGTAATCGTTGGGGTGAAAGTGTATTGCTTTCTTAGTTCTCATGCCTGTGTTAGGGCATATTTACTGTATTTGGTAGTGTGAAACAATAATTTCTTGGTAGGGTGAAGTGGACCTTCTCTTCAAGCAAAGGTTCTAGTTGTTTTACGTCTTGCCCAAAAGTCGCACTTATGGAAATGCAAGTATTGCAAGGTGGGCATCGCTATGGATTTGTTAAATAAGAATCGCAAAATGAACTTAATTGCAAGGTATTTTGCTTCTGTAGACAAAAGCTCAATCGCCTTAGCTGTAATGGTGAATAATTTTTCTACTATTTAACTAGTTTGATATTTTTATGGATATTTAAGGCTATATTGCATCATTATGGTAACCGAATCCCCTATCAATTTATTGACGTCAGGACTTTAACTAAAGATGTCCTTCTTGTGCCGTGAAGGCCAAATAATGCAATACTTGGACAAAACAATTTATGCACCTATTCAAGCATTCCATTTCTTCTAAGGTTCGGATGTGGCGACACCTTTGTAGGAAGCACTTGATTCCAAAAGAACTGGACTTGGACAGCCTTAAGTGCAGTGACGAATGTGGAAGACTAAGCCGAGTGTAAGAGCAAATGCGCATGTAATTTGGCCAACTAAATTGTTCCAGCAGAGCTATTTAAAAATGCATCCACTACCGGATCAAATGTCAAGGTAACAATTTTAAGGAGGCAGACAGGTATCAACATCAATTCACAAGCTGTTCCCTAGTGGCTCTGCAAAATAGCGAGCGTAAAATCTTGACTATTTTTCGGTTAAAGGTTCATTTAGTAGAAGAATCTGCATAAAGCATCTACGAAGGCTTTCAACACTCTCAATTATTGTTGTGTGAAACGGTGAGTTTAGGAACCTTGAAGTAAAATGCTGGCATGCGGGACTTTTGCTTCATCCATTTGGCTAAATCATTTGCCTCTTTCGTCTTCTGCCTCGTTGGCATGTACTTCTTGTATGATACTTCGTATTTTCTGCTCAACTAGAAGGGTCGCTGACACAGTTCGTGTTAAACTGCTTTAATTCGTTATAATTTCTTTTCAAAATCAGTGTAATTTTACAGGCTGTCATGCCCACAAATTCCACACCTGCGGCAATATCATGCAAATAACAGTTAGCAGTCACAGTTGGTTGAGTGGAATTTCAGCAAATCGCTAAGTCGGCTCCGTGGCCACGCAATCTCCTTAAGGCCCGATACGCCATTCTGAGTGCATGCCCAGACGGATAGATTTGACAAGAGCAGTTAATGGGGCTGGCAACGCATTGTCAGGTGGTGAGCTGCGATGTGGTTGAATATGATATGACTTGCGACATTCCCGAAATTGTATTATTTGTCGATAAGGAGCTCACAGCTGACCTGTTTCGAGCAGATTCCGTATTATCTGCCTTCTTCCTGATGCAATCTTTACCATTTGAAATTGACTTAGAAATTCATCAAGTAAGTGTAGCCTTTAGTTTGGCAACGTGGTCCCATTTTACGACACACAATGATACGAAAAAGGCTGTGAATTTTGTTGTAACTCGATTGAATTTTATTGGTTTAAAAAAAGGAATGAACTACAAACCAGCAACAGTTATGCATTCATTATACACGTTAAAATTCCAGTGTACCGCTTTGTGCTTTCATTGTAATTCTCGCATCTTTCGCGCACCGGATCAACTACCGTAATACATACATCGCCACGCTGCACAACTGTCTGCCTCTCATAATCCTTCTTGTTGAACTAGGTACAAATGGATGTCCGAATCAACGCAGTCAAATGTTGCCTACCACAATACAGGCGTTAAACATTGCTCAAAATCAGTAATGTGAGTTCATTAAACTCATAATCACAAGCACTGGTTTACCCGTTGTAAAGACGAGCACTGATTTGGTCTTTGAATGCCTCAAGACGAGCCTTATATGGTTTGTATGGCTGCGGTCTACCAAGAATGACCCCTCCCAGCAAGAAATTGGCAGCTTTTTGAAACACAAAGCCATTATGAGCAGGCCATTATAAATTCAACACAATCAAAGCTGCAGAAAATCTAAAACAAACTATCGATACAAGCCGGCAAATTTGCCTCCGACTGAGCAGGTATTTGACCACAGCACCACTGATCCTTTCTAGCATTCCAATAGACTTAGGGTTTTGATCTGTATGGACATTGTTAAGAAGGGAGACAATTTATGCTAGACATATTACTTTGTAACGATGTATTGCGGTAAATTATTGCACTTATTCCTCCTTGGCGGCTTATTCTCCTTTCATTGCTGCTCAGCCATACCTTCCTGGGCTCCAGCTAGCTGTTAGAGAGGTTCACATGCTGGCTCGGTTGACATTTCTACAAAGGTAAAGTTGGCAGCTGATGACAAACAGGTTTAGAGACTGTTTCGAGGAGTAGCGTGCTTCAGTCATTGTAAGTTTTTCTGAAAACAGCTGCATTAGAATTGCTACCGAAGGTAGACGTCACGTTTGCCGCATTCGCAGAATGTTTCTTTTTACGTCATGTCAAGGTTCAACAACCAGGAAGGGAATTTGGAACCATAGTCCTCCTAGGACCAAGTTGCTTTCCTCCAACCAAATACCATAATAGAGGACGCACTGATGATGCTTGAAAAGGCTGTGTGGGCCGCTGACATGGACCGAGGCAATGCGTTAGTCAGGAGACATAAATACGGTACCTACAGTGGCCGTAAAACGGAAATGACAAATTGAGCGAACAGACCAAAGTGTTGCAGCACAACAATTCCTAAGACTGACAATCCAAATAAACTTTCTCGCATTTGTAAATATAGTTAGAAGACCTGATTGGCAAGTTTATAGCAGGCTTAGCTACTGCATCATCTTAATCAGCCTTCTGTCGTACGACATTATGTCAAAGGTTGTGGTTGACCAGACCCATTGTAAGCCCCACATTTGTACCTAAGAAGGACATGACATCGTTGAAAATGTGCCAATGGAAGTGCACATGCTCAAACTACGCCGTGTTAGGCTCTGATTGATCCACCCTTCTAGGTACCTACTGACCTGCCTACACTCCAGTTGGCCAGCCAGTCAGTGGTTGTGACCCAACCATACAGCTGACGTACCACTCGCTACCCTCTGATTTCAAGTGGAGTGGGCCAAGAGACAGCCACCTATCTATATTCCATGCGTCTGAAGGCGAAATAACCTTTTCCAGGTCATTTCTGGGCTCTGTGTTGTCGCAAAGAGCTTAAGTGGCAGCGGCAGTGTAAATGAATGCTGCCAATAATAGGCTTGTACACGGACAGAAATAGGGAGTAGTGAACTAGCAAAAGAGGAGGAGGCAGGTATCCTCTAATATGTATGATGCATCGCGGTGAATGTCATCCATGCTGGAACATCTTCTTGCCACTCCTCTCCTTCATATCCAGACGAATGACTTGCTTCTTCGTTCTTCGAGGATGATGCCTCAGCCACACTTCTTTTACTTCCTCTTTTGCCCTCACATTGCCTCTCTCAATCCTCTTCACATCGGCGATCATAAAATTGACTAGAACGGCTGCCATCTTCATAAAAAAGATTGGAAAGTAGGCGGACATACTGACCAAAATGTACAGTTATGCAGACCAATGCAATGTAAATGAATTTTGCGTAGCTAGAATACATTCACTAAGATATCGACAAATATGTCTCAGATGCGGTCGAAGAGCAAAACGAACTAATAACATGTTTCATCCGTTTTAACAACAGATTTTACTCAGCATCACGATATTCTACACTGGTTGCAGAGTTATACGCATAAATTTAGTCAATTCTGCAGTTAACGCATGGACCTTAAAGCACTAAATGTGCGTAAAAACACGAGACATTACAAAATATTAATTTCGACGATTTTCCTCTCCTTTGAAGGAAAACTAGAAAACCTGCAAGCAAGACAAAGCACGATAACCCACTACAGAAAGGGTACCGAATAGCGTAGCTTAATGGTTTTAAAAAGCTTAAAACGGGAACCTAAATCAATTGCAAGGCAAATGTAACAGAGATCTACATAAAGGGTGGAGCCGAAATAACACACATTTGTTCGTCTTCAGCACCGATATGGTCAGCTTGGAGTAGAGTCAAGCCCCCACCTTTGTCTCTGCGACCTCTCAATCAACTTTTGGCAATGCGCAGAAGAAGAGACGAGGCTAATCACTCTATAAGCAAAGGATGGACAGTGACCGCACTGGAGCTACTACATCACTATAGCTGAGGAAGCAAACGCGTAGTGATGATCAGTTCATTGCCTCCAAAGTCATTATCGCAACACTGCACTGCCAGCAAAGCTTATTTGGGGATAAGATCTGCTTCGCTGCAGATATTTACGCAAGCTATGCTGTGGATTACTCAACCCCACTAACGTGCAGCAAGCTTGATTCGGTGCAGGATTGGCCTTAAATCCAAAAGTGTGCCATTTCCTTAAACGTTTGGTCTCTTTTTGAGACACACAATCTCGTCAAACGGGATAGCGAATAACGAAGATCGTGCAGAACATATGGGAACTTGGCCAACGCCAACTGATAGGACCAGCTTTGCAGTTTCCTTGGTTTCGAACACTGCTATGGACGCTTTGCTTACGACTTTGCAAAGATCGTCGATTGGGGAAACGAACGTAATGAGGTCTTTAAGGAGCTAAATCAGATGCTCTTCTCCGCCCCGATTCTGACCTTACCAAACTTTGGGAACAAGGCACCTCAATTTGTACTAGACACGAATGCCCGCTGCATAGCTCTGGGTGGTGTGCTTTCACGGAGAAGGCATAGAACACGTCATCTCCTACGTCCGTGCCAGACTCAACAAAAATTATGGCAGAAAAGTTCAACAGGGCGTGAACTGTTCGCCATCTGTACGGTGGTTCGTTAATTTAAGCACTATTTGACAGCGAAACAATTTATAATGGGAAGAGAGCAGTAAGCTCAATCCTGGTTAGGAACAATGAATCAGATCGACCATTCACCCTCACGTTGGCACGAGGAACTGCATCAGTATGACTTTACTGTGCTGTACAGAAAATTTGTACAAGTAAGCAAGGAGCTCATGGTGGCTAAAACGGCACCATTTGCTCATTGAACGCTATAGCCTAGGACCTAGGTAAGACATCGGGTTTACTGAATAATAAATCATGAAAATACTAGGCATGATATTAACAGAAGAGCAGTACATGAGAGACAGTAAAGATATAGGGTCACAGGGAAGTAAAGTTAAGCTACAGAGACCCACCATTATCAAAAGGCGCTAAGTTATATTGACCGGGTAAAGTAGGCGACAGGGCTTAAATACTGACGGTCTAGGGGGGAGGAAGGGGAGCATTGGATTGACCTCACAACATAGTCAACACATTGGTTTGTTTCGTGTTCTGTAGTTGTAAGGCCACGCAATCACCATGGTTTGGCTGATGCTCCCTTGTCCAATGACAAGGAACGATGTGAATTCACCTGGACTTACACAATCCAGAAGTTTTAATGGCCTTCAATTCTTAAGGTATGCTCTATTGCTACCACTGCATACTGGCCAAAGAGTGAGCAATTCTTTTAACCTATAATAAAGATGATTTTATGCCTGCTTCCCTATGACAAGAGAGGTATCAGGGACCACAAGCCGCCCCGTCAGTTATTTGAGCCACTGATTGAGGGATTCACGCCTCCAGCACTAGTAGGATGAAAACCAATTGTAACAACTTCGCGATTGTACTTCTTGAAAGTCTCGCCCAACACTAAATCGGTTTCAGCAGAAAGTGTGTTTTGAGTAACTGGTAAATGTAGGCGAAGATGAGTTGAATACGAAAGTTATTATGGTGAAACACAAGAGGCCGCGGCACCTGTGGTAGCAGCGTGGAACGGTGGAATATGAATGAGGTCCAAATACTTAACTAATGTTCGAAGACCATGCATTGCAAAGCGCTGCAGTGTAAGCGCATCTATTCAAGTCTATCTCAACCTACTCCACTTATCCACTGGCGTTTCGTGGATGTATTAGATCCATCTTAAGTGTAATATGCTGCAACCGCTTCTGATTCTACAGATATCAGACTAATTCTATTGCATGTGGATGCAAAGTTGGCCAGATTTCCTACTATAGCTGCGACACTGTAATTGCGCATTAATGACATTCGTCTCACACTCATGGTCACCAGAATGCTCTTAAAAGTAGAAGGGACGACAGGGTGAAACATTTCATGCTCTCGTTTCTTGATTGACCCAGACATGAGTCTTGCCCACGTGAAGAAGACTCATGGCACGGATGACAACCTGCGTTGTAAGATGATTAAGATTCCAACGAAGATAGGTCAGCAATCACTTAAGCTTATGAACCGCAAAAACCGCAATTCATAGTCAGACCTAACAACGTCATACCAAGACTCTCCATGTTTTGGCCCCAGGTTGGGTAAGCTTTCATTTGTTGTCATCCTGCTTGCTCTCACACGGTTCTCTCTTAATTCTCTGAAAACAGATTTCATCTATGCAAGTTCGCCTTAGAATCTGCCGCATCCCCGACCCTTTTTTAAGATTAGCTTAGTTTTGCTATTGAAAAGAATGAGTTCGCTAGAAGGGAAGGAGGTGGCAGCAAAGAGATGGAATTTGGGATGCGTCCAGATCCGATGTGGCTTGTGGCTCACGGCTTTGCAACCCCATTTTGGATTTCCTTGATAGTTCTGTCACTGACCACCGTGAGAATGAAGGCGCGACAGTTAGTTCACTACCCAGACGACCTCCGCGGGCATCTTGCCTACATCGTCAACAAAGAAAAGTGAGAATCTCAAGCGCTGACAGTTAAGCGCACAGATATACTCGCCTAGTTAAAGTAAAGCTGCAAAGATATGGGTTTTGCCAATTGTCCTGACAAGCGAAAGATCAGGGATAAACGATTACTACAGCAAGCTGGAATTTATAATGTGGAAGGGTGGCCTTTATAGACTACCTCTACGGTCACAGTGGCTTTCTACGACGAATTTGAAGTTAAAAACCGACAGAAGAAAAGCAGCTGTTATTACTGTTTGCAAGTCATCACGAATTCCATCCAATACCCGACCACCCTTGATCACCATGTGCGAACCACCTGCAAAACGTTGTACATGATCCCTGATGGTGTTCATGTTTACAAAGTGGATGTTGCGAAGCACACCACCGATCTAGAATGCGGGCTTAAACCTAAGCCGGAGTTGAGTCAACATGGATTTCATCATTTTTGCCCACCTACACGATTCCGATCAAACTCACACCCACACAGGGATGAATGGGTGGCTTGCTTCTCTGGTGCAAGCATGCCACTGCTTGTCATCTTCCTATGGATGCCAAAAACAGCTCCATAACAAGCTTTTGCATACAGCTAGTGGTTGCACAACTTTTTTGCCAATTACAATTCCTCGTTTACAGCAGCGTACTCTTCCATGTCTACCAACGTATCATCGTAAACGGCTTTAAAGGCAATGGTTTTCACAACACTAGGACGAGCCATGTGTTGACGCTATAAATGCATAGAGACAATGCGCTTCAGCAAAATCTTTAATTCTTGCGAATGCGAAGGAGATCCAAGCAAATAACATGTTTACATTTTGCAGCAGTGTTTAGATGCCTTAATGCAGACAGAAGGTGTAAACAGCAAAGGTATATAAAGTAGGCCAGAAAAATTTCCCACGAGGAAATGAAGTCTTGTGTCCCACTAATTTATTAATATTGAGATTGTACCACACAGGGAATGCAATTTCTTTAAAGCTGATTTGCCTTGTAGTGGATCTTGAGTTCCCACATGCCTTGCGGGTTTTGGTTTTCAACTTTTCAACTGCAATAGCAATAAGCTATTGTTTTCTGCTCGTTACTTCCTTTCACACAAGCGTTCTATAAATGGTCAAAGTTAAAGGCAATGCATCCGTCCCCACTACTCTTCTCCATTCGTCTCCACAAGGTGCATATTTGTACATGTCAGGAGATCCAAACACGACCTGTACAAAGGCATTATTGGCACGACATCAAGGTAGAAAACGTGGTGCAAACCACTCGCACCTCAAGTGGTACGAATCCGTGAATTCGTCCATCGTTTTGTGGTAGGGTGCTGCATTTCGCGTCACGGTTCAGGATTACACACTGGACAGAGCAGCTAGTGAGAGCTTGCTAGTCATGTGAATAACAACACGTAAGCTTGATATGTTAAATAATGTGGTTTTTAAAGGGTTTTAACCCATCGGTAATTGGTCAGTCACGCAACATCGAATTTCGTGCACCAGAACATGCACCACTTTTCACCAAATAGGACGGAGAATAGTTCATGCAATTGCCCATTTGCAATAGAAATGATCGATGGCATACTGCAAGACATTCAGTCATTTGCCACATTCATCATTAAACACTATCATTTATAAAAGGATTGTTCAGTCACTGTCTCTGTTTCAGTCCAAAGGTGGTTTATTTTGCAATTAATGAAAACAAGCGATATTGAGCAGGAGATGTGGTTGACTGCTAAAGTCTGCTTTCAGTGCAAGAAAGACCTGCTATCTTTCCTAGCATCATCACACCCTAGCAATACTGCAATGATTCCAGTTCCTTGCGGAAAACCAAATCACTGCTGCTTTCATTTGAGGCCTAACAACCATCTGTATGGCATTTCTGTCGCATCAACTGGCGCTCATATTCGTCCAAACTCATCTGCCTTGCTTGTATCCATCTTTACCATTGGACAGCTAGGGACAATCAGTCGAGATGAGGTGGTCGCGTGACTTTCACATCAGACGACGCAAAACGACCCAATGTGTTAATGTTATTGTGGGGTCAATCTAACATCCCCTCTTACTTTCCCTATCCCCCCTCCAAGGTCTGAGCATCCAAACCTCGCCATCTAATATACAGTCAACCTAACCCAAAACCTTTGCAAATGGTGGGTTTGAGCAACTTCCATTTAGTTTTTACCCTTTTTTCCCTTCCTTACAACCTCTCCCTTATTCCCTTGCTTGTCACCTTCGATATCACATTTCCTACATTCCATTTCCATCTTATTAACGTTGGTATACTTTCGTTGCAGTTTCGAAACAGCTTCAAATCACTGATTCTCTACCCGAATTGGCTCTTGGAATATGCGACTTCCTTCATACGGAGGATACTGTGAAGGCTCGCAACACCATCCCCAGCGCAACCGATTTCGTTAAGCCGATTTCACTCACAAGCAAATGCTTTCACGCATCAGAACTTCCAACAACTTTAAATTGATTGGTTCACTTTTTCTCTCACAGACCATAAACCACCATCTTTTACCTTGTCTTGAACTACTTTGGGTGTCCTCACTGTGCAAACAACTCGGCTTCTGCGAAAATTATTACGCGTTTTACACCGACGCTTCATTATGGCGGCTACCATCAATCGACTGCTAAATGAGCATGGTGGAATTTATTTGTAAATGCTATGATCGCTATGGATATATGATAAAGCCAGATGTGTGACCGTGGTGTATCAATGTATTTCAGCTTAACCCCCAATCTGAAGGCACCGTTACAACTCGTCATCTTCGACTTGTAGTTCTAGAGCATCGGCACTTATGACAGGCGCCTCCTTTTTCTATAACTACCACCCCAAACATATCCCTCTTATCGTGACTTATCGCTCCTTCTTTATTCTGGTTATTTTGGTGGCTTTTGAAGTAACTAGCATAGGCATACCGAATTTTATCTGCTGCAATGACATTTTGCCGATCTCGTGTTAAGCTAACTCCCTTGATGGCATAATAATCATTCTGATGAGGGGACGATTCCAAAGGCGCACGCGTAGTGTCCAAGGAAGTAAGAGACAGATTGGTCATAGGCACTGCCATTTAGGTGCCATCTTATCCCTCGAAGACTTAAAGCATCAGATGATAACTAGCATGCGAAGTGAAGTGATCGGATGGGAAGAGGCGAGTAATATCAGCAAGTACGCTAGGGCTATTGGCGGTAAAATGTCTCCTGTGCGGCGACTCCACATCACTTCTTTCTTCACTTCCTGTTTCGCATATAATACCTTGGGCTCATACATCAGGACGACCATATGTGAAACGCGCGAAGCAGCTTGAACACGACAAAATAGGCGTCACAACCTTTTTGCCATGATTTATCTCTTTAATGAATGGAAATTCATTCCACCTCTTTAAACTATTTCTGTAGTTCGACCTGTCGTAGCAGTGCCATGGTGTGATGAATTTAATAATTTAAGGTAGCACTTCTCTTTACACTTTACCTTCCTCATTTTACAGGCATTAATGCAGATATTCAAAGGCGAGTAACCACCAGTGTTAGTGACCAGAAGCCACTTCTGGCTCCGGTTGTGGTATTTATGTTGAGAAAGCATCACGTAACATCCGAAATTCACGTATTTAAGGTGTCAAAGTCGCGGAATGGGCGTGTGAACAAAACTAGGTGACATGAGACGAAAGCGTGTAGACATCGTGGCAAGGTCAGTCTAATCCCTCCCCCGAGGTGCAGCCCTTGTCGTTCCTGCCACACAGGCTATCTATGCGCACATCCATCAATAACGGCAGGTTTCATGTGTCTTGATTACCTCCACCCACTTCTTTGCTTCTATTACTTCACACTTGTTCTGCCCTCAATTTTACACCGCATTTCATTCATCTAACTTCTATGTTATCTAAGGTGCCACGCTTCTCTAACACTGGATCCTTATTCCAAGTTCAAGGTGGATGTTCTCACTATGGCCGTTCTCCACTGTCGTGCGTCAATACGGTGATCATTAGCTCTGTGTAGGCAGACATCTCAGCCAGCTACTCTCTTCAAGCATTTTGCCTGCTTTTTTGCTCCAAGGCGCTTCTAAAGCTATTCTCTACCGCGAGGAACAAAGTGACCGTCATGAAAGTCCTCTATCTGTGTCTGTTGAAGCTAAAGCTCGTATAAGGGTGGAACAGCAAGTCTTGCCTGCCCACAAACCAGCAGTTACATCGGATGAAAAATATGCAAAGCGACTCAAGGCAGCACACGTTAACTTTGCTAAAAATCTTTATCACGAATTGGTACATCATCGCCAATGTACACACTGTTTGTGCACATAGGTTTGAGTCAGTTGGAATAGCACCCAGATATGATTGTATAGATGCAACATATGGGGATAAATAGCTATATCTTCTACACCATAAGCCATCCAAGTGGGCACGACCCAGTGGTTTCTTCAATTTCGCAGGTTACTACAGGCGTCGTATCGCAAATCATGCAAAGGTAATTAGATCAGGCCATAGATTTTGCAATAGCGGGCATGTGAAGATTTAAGCTTTCAGAGTATGAAGCCTTCGAAGAATTGACGTGGATGCATGGCTCCACGCCACATCTAGTGCGACCAAACTTTGCCTCAAGCATCCCATCACTCATGTAGGATACTGTCACCAGCGAAGCACAGGTGAGCTTAACGACAAAGGGGGAAGTAAGCACATCACCGTCTGTCAGACACTGCACCAAACACAATATAAACATTGGACGGAGTAGAATTAGCACAACATGTGCCTTTGTCACCTTCGCAGTGGTGAAACGTGTGTTTGGTGAATAAATGGGAAGGTGTGTGTGTGTAGACGAACGGACAAGGCAGTGTTGGATCTAAGAACGGAAGAAGTGCCAGGACAATAGGGTGAATATGTGGGCACATTTTGTTAACGTATGCGTGCCACATGCGTGAAGGCTTACAATCACACCTCCAACGCAATATACAAAGATTGGATGGAGCCGCTCCATCACTCACCAACTATTTCCGTAAAAGTTGCGAAAGTTCATGTTAAAGTGGTTTCACTGCCATTCTGCATATCTAAAGCAGGGAATCCTTGCATGGCAGAAAGTTACTGGCGAACTTGAATTGGCCTGCCTAAGTGCAGGCTGCCACCATGGTTGCTTTTTCTTGCAGGTTCTCAAGTTTATGATTTTTCTGCCAAGATCACCTGTGATTGTCTAACACCTAGGACCTATTGCAAAATTATGGAGTTTGGGCATTTAGCATTTGGTAGAAGTTCATACTGTAATGCACGCAGTGAAAAGGTGGACGCTTAGGTTTTGTATAATCAAGACCTCCAAGCGATTGTCCCTCTCTGTTCGACCATAGTTGCGATTATTTGCGAAATAGAATTTAAATTCCAATACAACATCCCAAATCGCAAGTACGCAGCTGATGTGATGTGAAGAGGAAACCACTTTCTCATCCTACAATGCTGCTGTATCTGTTGCGGTTAAATTCGAGAATAAATACCCCATGATATTTGGATGTGACTCTTACTTAGAGTAGACCTTCTCCATATTCGCTCGTTTATTCGATGTGCATTAAAGGGCTAACTGAAGAAAAGGATGGCTCGTATTGTTGCGTTTGTTCCAAAATTGGCATGACTATAAATACGTCTTAAGAGAACCGAAAACTGTGGCAAAAGCACCGATGCTAGTTCATGGGGCGTGTTTAGGGCCGAGAGATGGGAAAAGTCAATGCTGAGGTTAAATTGTCCCTTCTCTGCATCAACACGTTAAAGACATTTGCAAATAAATTGGAGATGAGTCTTAGTGCAAGTAAAATTTACCAAAGGCTGCACTGCACAAAGTACAAATGCACATGTCACACATGTCCTCAGCCGTTAGACCCACTGTCTGGTTTCGTGGAAATCGTTGACATCACTAACCTTGGGGAGGGTAATATTCACAGTGTTGTCTCTGTTCACCAATGAAGTCAACAGCAGCATTTGGCAGGAGTGGGAACAATATTAATGAGCTGAACCCCACTCATGTGGCGACCTCATGTTTAAGCCCCCATGCACCCAACGCCTATCTTCAGTTAACTCAATCGGCCACCTCATTTTTGACATTGTAACTTATTCCTTGTGATGGCACTAGGAGCTACAAAATGAACAGTGTTTGTAGCCATATCCCATGAAAGATATTCTGTAAAAATTGGCATCAATTGCGGAAGGTGGAAAACAAATGATAGAAAATAAAATGAGGGGTTTTTTCGGTGTTCCAAATTCGATTTGAATGCGACGTTGCTGGTGATGTGGCAGCACTATTTATTGTGAGTTCAATCAGGTTCGCACGTGCAATGTGGAGGCAATTATTTAGGGAATGCCAGTAGTTGAGAAGTGAGTGAAAACAGTAAATCAAAACGAAGGAACATGAGGTAGTCGAATTTGGTAGACGCAGTCGTGTGGAAACACATATTATAGTTTTTAAGCTAAGCGAAAAAGCAATGAAAAATATTTACAGCTATAATGAGTACTAACACTTGCCAGCCAATTCTTCTTGTATGGTGGTCAGAGATAAACGGTAGAAGATACCCTACCACGGTCTTCTCTGGGTCCCATAGCCAAAACGCAGGCAGCCAACAGGCTGAGATAGAATGGAAAAGCCACCTTCAATCCATGGTTATCCGCATTAGCGACCCCTGATGCATTTATAAGAATTACATGCATACTCAATAGCCTATCAGCATCGTGCTCTTGACCTACAAGACGGCGTCTGATTTCATAAAATGAAGGTATTGGGTGTTAATTCTTGTGTGCCATCCCATAACCAAATACCACGCTTGCAATCACTAAGATGCACAAATATGAAGTTCGATGCGAATTTGGGTGGTGAAAGTATGAGCTATTTTTCGTGTCGCTTTTGATTTATCTATTTTGTAAAGGGTGCGTTGAGATCAGCATGCATGTGAAGGTATCATTCCTCTACTTGGGGACTCGTTATAGCTAAGATCCTACTATGATTGCAATTGCGGCTCCCTCGCTACTTATGGCCAAGCTTTCTTTTTTTCACGCTTGTGGGATATGCAATCATATGCCAAAGATTGTCATATTATGACCTGTTTGCGACTTGCTGCGACTGGAGTACAGCCGTTATACTAACGCTCTATCATCTCTCTCAAGTATTATCCAAATCCTTTTGTTTTTATTGACAATGCTGCAAAAGACTCGTGTCTACGTTATTAGATGCAATTTGTTGGACTACTGATGTTCGCTTGGGCGCACATGCGATCACACTGAGGACTGGTTGTTTAATTAAAACATGGTGCATTGAGTATTATTCTTCTCGGCGTGCTGCCGCATTACTATATGGTTAGGCACCGCAAGCTGCGATGTGACATGATAATTTGAGCATTACTGGATGACACTCCGAAACGAGCGTGCGACTGTCCATAAGCATACAGTGTTTTAAATGGGGTCAGTATGCCACTTTTTGCAGTCTGTGTATGCAAATTTTGCAATCGTGGTTACCCAGCCTCAAGCAGATACCCGATTTATTTAATTCACCTTACATGTTTGCTTTCGGACACGTTATTTAACATTTTAAAATTTACTTCAAAGTGTTTCAACCAATTTTAGCACTTGGTTTTGTTAGCCTAAATGTTGACAACATGGCAATTGTGGTCCATATCGCAACGTTGCTAGTTTCAAAGAAAGCTAGGTGAGTCCACACTTATGGGTGCCCGATTCGTCTCGCAGATTTTATTAATTCAAGACACCCCAAATCTTTAGAAGTGGTGGCTATGAAACCACCGCCAGCGACTTAAAGCACCTTTCGATCGTCCAAAGTCTCCTGCATAGGCGGTGCGGCTTACTTACTCATTTAATTCTGCTTCGAAGAATGCTGGTCGCAGGTTCAGTGGATGCGGGTGGAGGCAATAGATGGCAGGGCCCCTTCTTCAAAAGCATAATTAGAAACCTCTAAGTAAAACGTCAAGCTATTTTGCCCTCGCTGACCAGCCCAACTTAGGTCTACGCATTCTTCTTTTTCAGAACCATTTTTATGCAATCAGAACTGAGAAATCACTCCCATTATGGTGCAGATATGCATCTCCATAAATCAAGCAAACATAAACAATGGAAAAACTGCGGGCTTGTGTGGCGATGGTTGATGGCGTTAAGGGTGAGTTTTGACCAAATCAGGCTCATGTGCTTTGTGTCGATGAAGTAGAACCCAATTATTCTGCATCCATGCGCACAGACTAGGGCGACTGTCACGACCATGCCCTGATGATAACTTGGCCTCAGCTATGAATTCGAGCACGCAACTGTATCAACTCTTAGAGTGATGAAATAAAATTCAAAGTTAATCATGAAATTTTTTACACACAATTCAGTACAAATTTTCCCTTTACACACGCAAAACAAACTGCACTGCATTGAGTTCACTTTAATGGCGTTATTAATTCTTGGCATCGCGTTATGTTCTAGAGCAACATGTGTCGTGGTAACTGTAAAATTGTAAATTTCGTGCGGTAGTTGCAGGCTTCTCAGTGATACACCAGTCGCAAGAGGTTAGAAATCATAGCGCATTTGAGGCTTTGGACTTATTTAAATTCATAACAGCAAAATCTTTATTTGTATCGCTATACCGAGTATCTGACTGCAAAAAAAAGTATTTTTGGTAAAATCTTTAATGCAATAGGGGCAAATGAGTGAATTTAGGGCAAAATTTATTCCTTTTCTCACACTTCATTGTGACAGAAAAGGACAAGTTGGCAGTGGTTTCAACAGTCCCTCGTAATTACGAAAGCCAACACAAAGGAACCTTATTAGTAATGACAAATTTATAGCAGTCAGAACAAAGCAAATAAAGATATAGACAGACCATTTCTCTGCTTGGTATTCAGATATTTTTAACTTAACCTACACAAAGGAATCGCTATGCTACCCAGCAAAATAGCATATAACAGGGATTTAAATGTTTTAATGTTTGGAAGCTAATCAAACGTGTGAGTGAATATTCACTACACCATTCCAAGCAGTTAATACTGCTACGAGGATATCGGTATCTTGCATGCAATCGATTTGATAACCTATTGAAGGGAAAAGAAATTTTCACAACTTAATGCAGCTGCAGTATTTATCAATCGGAGGCATCATTGCCTAAGCAATTTGCTAAAATCAAGGGTTTAAGAAAATGGGAATGCTGGATCTGAGATAATCTCCCACTGCACATTTGAAGACACAACCTAGCGTTGTCACTAGTTCAAAGACCAATCCGACAGTACATTTACCGTGGAAGAGTTGTGGGACATTCATCAGTGTCAAGAAGTTAAAAATAATGCATTTTGGCGTTTGTCTTGCAGTTTGGACGAAGATTGTAAAATGATCTGGGAAAATATTCTCTGTTCTGTTTCAACGAGTGATTTGTCTGTGAACCACTCATAAGTCGTCTCAATTATTTTACCGCAACGAGACAGGGCAATGGCTCGCTGTGTAGGGCGTTAATCACGCCGAGTAGCGGAAACAAAACACGAGTTTTACACTCGTGTGAAAGAACTGGACTCTGTGATTTGGCCGCTTGCGTGCACCTACTTCACCTCGATTGGTTGGTCCAAATGCCTGTTTTTCGTGACTGAGTTACTTATATTAACTTTGACAAAGATTAGCTAAAGGCCATGGGCGATTAAAAACCACAAGTTTGCTGATTCAGGCAATTTCTTTGGCAATATGACTAAACATGCTAGAAGTTTACCAGCTCATCCAATTGCAGACTAAAGCTGTAAGAAATGAAGAGGCGATCTCCCGGTAAATGGTGAAGGCATGTTACTCTGCAGTACCAGTGCGCTCACTGCTAAACGTCAGATGCTGTAAAAGGGGTCATTTTAAACCACCTACACTGTCTGGTTTGTAAAAGGTGACTTGTGGAGGAGTTGTTAGAAGCAGTTATTTGTGCCTGCTTTAGCAGGAGAGCCTATGGCAGAATTGTCGACACTCGGTCAAGAACGCATTCAGATGGTGAGACACTTAAACGTAAGGCCCAAGAATAACAAGATGATTTGATTTAACATGAGCACAGTGGACAATGGCTTTCTAAAAGTGGGCACAAATTCAACTGAACAAACTTAGTAAATCCTTTGAAGAAATGATTAAAGGACCGAGCCATTTCGCTGCAAATCAGGGGCAGTGCAGAAGATGGTTATGAATGGATGTTAGAAAATAGGATGTCTCTCCTAAGCTAAGGGCTGAGAAGCATATACTTATCAAGTCTACTATCGCGGGGTAAGTAGCCGTTTGGGTATGGCGACGTAAAAATTAGACCGAAATGGTCACTGAAATGCCAGTGACAAATTGGTCGAACGCTACCCACAAATCTATCAAAATAATAAGACTAATTATGAGACAAGCTGAAGCTGTGGAAATGAGAAAGATAAGCTAAGTACGTAGAAGGAGAAGGTCGACGGAAATAGTTGCAGAGTAGGGAGTTCATGTATTCCTTCTAGTCTCTTAGTTGCAGGCATGCGCACGTTTTCAGCAGGTGTGCTTTTAAGAAGAAAAGCAGTCGCAGTGCTCATTCCCTCACATCGTGGCATCCATTGAGTGGAAATTGACTTGAGCCTAGTGTATGAGCTGCTGGTAGGACTGACTGTGACACAGATAAATTCGGATGTAAGAGGCTGTGGAGTTACAGGTCAACAGGTCTGTCCACAGCATATGCACGTGACCGGAGGCACGGGTGTAAATCAGCATGTTTCACGACAATGAGGTCACATGCGCATCAGCACTAAACACATGACACGGAAGCATGGGTCTAGACTGACGTGCCGATGGTAACCCAAAATTGTAGCCTTTTGCGTAGCACCGCTTACATGGCAGCGGATATCCTAACCCTGGAAGGAGACAGATCAACACGTAGGTCTCCAGGTGATGAGTTGCGCCAGGTGAGGTTAGGAACGAATAAATACGTGGATTTTCTTAGGGATTAGTCGCGTGACCAAGGAAAGGCACATAAATCAACGTATACACCACAAGCTGACGAGTTACATGGTTCTAACAGCAGCCTCATTTAGGCTAAAATATGTGTAGTCAAGTTAACAGGCCCTTTTGTTTTTACATTTTTCTCTCACCTGTTTTTGAAATTTCAGTGCAAATGCTGCATCCAAATGACATGGATGCATGCAGTCTGCATGCTTTGCAGTAGAGATCACATCGCTAAGCTGCTCGAACGCTTCTCTATTTGCCCCTATGCTACAAAGGTTGCTAACTACCACAGGAACATGAGTTAGATTTCACAAACGAGTAGTAGAATAAAAGTTTATTGAGGATGGGTGGTTAATTCTGGAGAGCCATTCATATGACTTTCATATTGCGTTGTGACTCTGCCCATGCACAGCGATGTTATTGATCCTTCCACAGTCGTTAACGTCAGTGGTAAACTAGCCCACTACTCTACAGAATGTCGAAAACGGGTGTATGGCAGGTGCATTTGTACTTTGCACAGTGCGCAGCGTACTGTAGATCTCACTTAAACTTGTACTTCTGTTTAGTTTATCCATATTTTTCCTTGAGACTTTGACTCGGAGCAGTAAACAAGTAACATAGGCACCAAGCTCACCCTGCATCTAGACCCCAAATACCCTCCACACATCAACAACGGTGATTTTCTATATGGATTTTAGTCCGCGTAAAACACTCTTTTGATCGTGCTCGTTTTGACACGCATGGGATGGCTCTACACGTTCTCCAATTCAGCACTTTGATGTACACTGTTTAAATGGGCTATGGTTGTGAAGATGCCCTTCAAGCAGCAATCGCTAAGTCAAATTCCACAAGGCTTTCGCTGATATACCTAAGCTTTAGCCACTTAACTTGCATTTGCTTTCTAACATAAGTGTGTGCAATTGGAGGTTTAAAGCCTTGTCTAAGATGGTAATAATGCTTGATAACGATCATGCCTAGTAAGGCAAACAGGTATAATGCTGCCTCTTTGAGTCCTTTTTGACACTAAAGCTAATGTCAGGTTGCTATAGTAATAATTCGACATTTTATTCGCTAGTCATATGAAGGCTAGGGAAACAAATTTTGCTTATAGGGTCTATCATTTTCAATTCGGAGATGACAGTGATAAATGCAAACGAAATTGGAGGGGTCCTGATTTCGCGGTGCCTTTATTGGAACCTCGCAGGTCCCCAGGCCTATCGACTAGGTTAGGACAATTCCGATCTGGCCAGACTCGATGCCACTCGGGTCTCCCTAAATGCAGCAGCAGTTGATCTCTTCAGCAAGAGACAAATGCATGAATAAATTACTGAATGAATTAATTAATTAATGGGTGGGGACAAAAAGGAAAGAACAAGGCGAAAGAATAACATAAAGTGGTGGCGATGAAGCTAGCATTAAAATAGAAAGAATTGTTTTGAGAGAAAAAAAGAAGGAGAAGAGGAGGAAGGAGAAAATGTTGCCTCGTGAGAATGACAAATAAGTGGAAATGCGAAAGAAATTAAATTGTTACCTTAATGACTTCAATAAAGAGTCGGCACTGTTTAATATGGCAAGAAGACGTGTATGATTGTTAAGGAGACATAGCACAAGCAATATAATTATGGTAGATTCGGTGAGGATAGAATCAGCAACAGACGTGGTGGGTTGGACACTAGGCCTGCTTTTTGAAGCAGTCTGCAGCTTTACTTCTGCACTGATACCTAAATATTTTATTTATGTGTGCACATCCACCCCAACAACCTGCCACCCTCGTCAGTTTTATCTATAACACTACACAAGAACGTACAAAGACGCAAAATGATTGCATATGACCCCTTACCCCTCAGGACTGACTGGTCAGGACAAGAGCAGGAAGAAGAGGTTAAGTGGTGGACGAAGGCAGCAAACCGAAACAACAAGTGCCACCATCCATCCATCCGCTTTGAGAGGCAACTGGTCTACTTTAGTTACCAGTACGAGCAGACGAAAGCCTGTAGTGACTGCAGACTTAAGACTGCAAAGAGACCAGCTTTGATTCCAAGGGCAAATAACGCTACCTCGCGTCAAGTTGACGTCAGAATCAAGGCTAGGTGGAGAGCAGCGTCGACTCCAAGGATAAATTACGCCACTTTGCGACCCTGCATAACGATGTAAATGGCGTTGGGGGCCAAATGATAAGGTCAGATTTTGGGTGCTTGCGCCTTAGATGTAAAGTCACACCTCTTTACAACGTCAGATTATGTGTCAGTGCACTATAGGGCAGGAGCTGCAACTCATTTGTAGGTGCACCACAGGATTGCGGGAAACCTCAATCCAATGTCAGATGACGCAACGATGTACTCCCAAATGGAGTCAGACCACATTCCAGGGTCAGACGCTGTAATAGTGCACTTTCGATGGGGTTAGTACTCAGTCCAAGGTTAGATGTCGCAGCAATGTATACCTGGAAAAAGTTGGTCTTTTTCTCCTGAATTGGTTGACATTACAGTACCCACAAGAAAGTTTAGGCTTAATTTGTAGGCCAGATGATACAATCTTTTAGCCCCGAAGGGCACTCACTTTTACCCATGCATTCAACTTGCCTGCACATCCACGTCCACCTACCCTACTGCTACTACTTACTTCCTCCCTGTCTCCCTTCTGCCTTCTCTCTCTCACTTACACAATCCGTTTTTCAATAGACAATTTCTTTTTACTGCTTTCCGTGCCTCTTTTATTCACCTCCACCCATCGTTCATAGAGCATCCCATATTAACTTTCATTTCCAAAACTCTTTTTAAATAAACCAAAGAACACTAGTAAGAAGATTTTAATACTTTTCTTCCCAAAATATACCCTCACATACACAAATTACCTATTTCCTTGCCTCCCTCCCAACTCGGCCATCATTATTCATCGCTTAAAACTTTCGTCTTCTTCCCTTTCTTTTATGATCAAATGTTTTGGTATATTATCCACCTTTTGATGCCTTTTTATGCTTCTTCCTATTTTCCTTCACAAGTAAAGCAATAATCTGTTCAACCGACAATTATTCTCTTATTATCTTGTGCTTTCACACTCTCACCGTCACACATGTACGACACATACACAGACACGCACGTGCCACCAAATCACCTTTCCCCTTCAAAACCTCACCACTGCTACTGTTATTCTAGGTCTCATGCATACCCGCATACATACATGCATAGATTATTGCCTCTCCCTCTCCACTTGTTTGGAAGGCATAATTACAAAACGAGAAGTCTGTCGGTGAGAGGCTGCGTAACTAGTGCAATGCGAACTAAACTTGAGTGGAAACGCACAATCACTTAGCTTCGTTGTACATGGAGACTGCTGTCCACTGCTGATTTGGACCACGCTAACCAATTGTTCCACGCCAAAGCCTTCCTCCTTCCGCTCATCCATGAAACAAATAAGGGGGTGTCAGTGCGGATGTGTAGCTGCAGACCGATTGAATTTATCGATTGCCCCACTTCCTCAAGTTAATTGACGAGATGATGATTAGCAAAAGAACGCGCGACAGAGCTCTCTTCCTGTTTGCCGACCTTTCATTTCTCCTCCTCAGTTGCGTCTTCGGTTTAAGTTTTCGCTTCGTTTCTGCCACCTGGATTGCGGTGGACATTGCAGCAATTGTGCTGAGGAGAAGTGAGTGCACGCTTTCACTCACGATCCACTAACGCCAATCACTTGCAGGTTGCCATAGAAAACGCCCATTTGCAGTCTGCTCTCGCAACAAGGCTATTCAGACAGATGATCACATGGAAAAAGGGGACTAGGAGGAGATGGAGGCAGAGGAGAACCCTAGAGGTTGTTCGATGCGGCGCAAGCTGCAATAGAGAGAAATGGAAGGATGCACTGGCATTGCAGCTACGAGTCATGGCATAACCGACCTTCCAGATAATTACGAAAGGAAGGCAGGAGGAAGATGAGGAGGAGGCTGTAGTGTAGATGGCGCAAGGGATGTTTGTGCTGAAAAGAGGAGAAGGGTAACTGCAAAGGGCTGTTGGAAGAAGGAGAGGCGGGAGCGGGAAGCGAGAGGCTGAGCTAGAGGAAAATGGGAGAAAGGAAAAAGAGGTGAAAAAGGAGAAGGCACGCCACGTCATTAGCGGTGCTTACCACCATCTTGACGGCCATCCAAAAAAGACGCGTGGAAGGTGCAGTCGACTCTTTACTGACGCCATCAGCGGAGTTGCGTGGCGCCGACCACAGCATCAATGACCTCACAAATACAGGCTCATGAATTCCACCGGACATTGATGGAGGACGAAATGCTTGAAACCGACCGCGTCATCGTGGCAAGCCATGCTAATGAGATTGCCTTCTTCCGGTTAAGGCGGTTACCTGTTTAGAAGAGGAAAAGGGAGAAATAAAAAGTGCTGGGAGTTAGAGGAGAGCTGTACAATACAAGGTTGCATAAATACGCACACATGCACGCATGCCTGCATGCGTACATGCACACGCATATCACTGCCTCTTCTTTTTTGGACCACATAGAGACGCAAAACAAAAGTCTGTCGGCGAGAGAAAACGAGTTATAAATGTATTTGCTATGTGTTGCCTATTCTATTACCTCAAATAACAAACTCAATTTTGATGACACCCTGTCCTTTGGCAAATCTTGGCAGAGGAAACGACTTTCTCAAATCAAAAACATTTGCTTGGTAAATAAGATTACATGCTACTTATAGTTTATTTGTGTAAGTTTGTTTTTTAAACAGTTTAAAAATATTTGATAACCATTTTACCCCATTTTCCACATATTTCATTGCGAAACTTGCACATGCCCTTATAAACTGCATAAGCGCAATAGATATGCACGGGATTTTGAGTTTCTTACATTTTGAATACAAAGTTGACGCTCCATTTCCTCGTTCCAAAACAACTTTCGTCCAATTTTTGAAGCAGTTGTTAATTGAGCTTGGAGGGCTTGAACGAAATTACGGTATGCGGCAAAGAAAGTTGTTGAGTGCAGGTCGTCGATCGGGGTACACCTTGTCTTCGAAGCGTCATTTCGATTTATTGTTGCCTTGTTCACCATACGGAAAAAGAAATGGATTAAAATAGAATGCTGCCCACTTGACTATATTTAAATGCCCTAACATCCAAAACTATTCTCCATTTCAACAGTGAATCGAAGTCGCCAGGTTAAGGTCCTTATGCATTTGCAAACCCTTTTCAAAGCATCTAGCACTTCCCTAAGTGAAATCTCTTCAACTGGTGTTACTTACTGCTATTGTTAAGCATTCGAGTAGGCGTAGCGCAAAGGTGATACTTATGAGTGTCACAATTAACCTGAGTTTGATGTTTGTCAAGCCTTTTGGAAATCGATGTGCCTTCACCCATTGACCAATGATTTCGACACTGACCAAGCGCAATTGGTCTATAATTTTTATTCCATTAAAATCTGGTGCTCTTTGAGCATGTGGATTTTTAAAAAATTTAAGCAAGGTGTATAAGTTGTTTGTTTTTTGGACTTTCAACATTCTTAAAAGCGACTTAGCTACCATTGGTAGAATACAAAAGGTGCCTATGGAAACAGCAGATTTTGGTCAAAAGGGAACTTAGACCTGCGGAATGGCTTTTTGACAACTCAAGAACCCTAGAGAAACAGACCCTCACCACCAGGAACCCCGTGCCAACTTGTAATTACTGCTACGAATTGGAGTAGGTTGATTCTAGGCGACTTTATTAACATGGCATTTCAAATTTTAGCCTAGAAGTTTGGGGTGCAAGGCTTAACCAACCGATTTCTCCGTTCCATTTCTAAACACAAACCTTTCCACTGGCCGATTTTGCTGCAGGATGAGTCATGAAATCTCGCTGTAACTCAAAATAACTTGAAAGCAGGAATCAAAACTGCAATCATTTTGATGCAGAACTTTCGTTTTTGGCGCACCTAGGCAAGACTTTCTTGCTATTCGGGCCTTTTGTAGTGTGCATGCATTCATCCAACCACTACTGCTTTCCCAAAATTGCCTTATTAGGATATCCACTCTACTTCCAGACCAAACATCTTGACCCTTTACAACTAGCTTTGTTTAAATTCTCGTCACAGCAAGCAGAGCACCCAGTGAGATATTGTGATAAAAGTCGGCGGAAGAGGGTGAGACAGCAGCTCTATTCCCTTTGGCAGGTGCTTTCTTATGGAAAAGTTATGGATGCTCGCTTGCGCAGTAATCAGAGCTGGCAAATACTTTTTCTTAACTTAGACATGCATTGTATCGCTCACATCGCAAACAAAGCAAAGGGACATTACGTCTGTGGTTTTGAGGTACATGTAGCGGACAAATAGCATGAGTAAAATTAATCTCAGAGTGTAGAAGTCAGTGCTCTGCACAAGTCGATGTTTGATTTAAAAGATCTTGGGCCTCTTATGGTCTGCTTAAGCACTCCAAAGAATTCGGCTTTGAGGGCTCGTCTGCGATCAGGTCTAGTTTAGCGCTGATTAAAAGCACCTGCATTACTGTATACAATCTACAAAAATTGCGCGCAAAACATAAATGTGCCTCCTCCTTTACATTTTGCCCATGCGTTGGCTAGAGGCATCATTTAATTGAAGAGAGTGCACGATCTTAGCCTTTTAATGTAGTCCAAAAGATACAGCTTCACATGCTTTCCTGTGAGTAAGGTTAGGCCGATACTGATAATAAAGCACTAATACTACCATACGTTCCCTTCAATCACCACATGCAAAATATTTTCGTGTTTCTTGTCCCACATTTTCTCGCTTGTTCCTTGAGATTTAAGATCATAGCTTCGCGACATTGACATTTTAATGGAGTTGTTCTTTCCCACTTACATTAACGTACTCATCGAATATTACTACTCACTGGACTAGAGTGTGGTAATGCGCAAGCTCTAATCGTATGGAGCAGCGGTGGTTCAAATGTCACCAGACGATCTCTACAGACTTTTGTTGAAACTAGAAAGCAACATATTACCACGTGTGATTCGGTTTTGCCTGTCGACCATAACATGGCTGATAGGTCTCTGCAATGGTCGTTTTCAATATAAACAACGTAATCGCGGCGACAAAGTTAGAATCTGCATCTAAGTTACCTATCCCAAACAATCGCGTCTGTGCCGTCTAGGCGCAAATTCAAGCACTTTACCTTAGCCCAGCAAAAGTCTGTACCAGTTGGCGACCTATCTTCTGAATGGCCACACTTAATGTGGGCTAATTATTTACGAAATATTGCATAATAACTGGCCTTGTTTTTAAAGTTTTCAATTCAATCTCGTTTTGGGATAATTTTCTCTCCTCTTTTTCCTCACCTTTCTTCCTTTGTAGCGGTCGGGATTTTACTTTGGAAAAAAACTAAGTCATTCCTCCCCATAACCATCTAGTTGCAGGTTGCATGTGCTGGTCCACCAATGGCGACTGGTCCTGAAAAAAGTGTTTTCTTGTGTGTTTTTGCGGTAAGTTTTATTGTCTTACCTCTAGCAGAGAGACTTGAGGGGCAAATGTTTTATTTTTGCTGTGCATCACACAAATGAGCACTGATCATGGCCAACCATCTGGAATGAATTAATGCATATCTCAAGATTGTAAAATAAAAAAAGTCTTGCTCACACAGGCGATGAGGAGGGAAGTGGCGTAACGACTTGCGGATCTGGTGTACTTTTAGTAATCGCTGGCGTCCTCCCCACTTGCGAGGCCATGGTCCTTGTTTAACCTCGTGCGTGGGTCGATGCTAACCTCCCAATCATTCATCCTCATCCAATATCGCAACCCGTAACTTGCGTTATCACCTGACTCTTCTTTCCGCCACCTGTAGTATTTTTCACTTTGCTTCCATTTTATGCTCCGTCATCGCGTGTTTAGTTAAGTTGTTTGTACTTTATACAACAATGTCGGAATGGATGCAAACAAATCAAAACTATAATTCACTGGTTCTCTTGTTAAACAATCACTTTACTAGTTATCATC
Source organism: Taenia multiceps (assembly GCA_001923025.3). Taxonomy (NCBI): domain Eukaryota; kingdom Metazoa; phylum Platyhelminthes; class Cestoda; order Cyclophyllidea; family Taeniidae; genus Taenia; species Taenia multiceps. The sequence continues at coordinate 14,820,955 of CM010312.1, read as the reverse complement.
TTAACGGTGCTGAAGTGCGCACCAGACGAGTTGCGTGTCGGTTGGCTGAAGTAAGACCTTTTGAGCACCTAATATTTGAACCAATTTGGGGTAGTTCACATGACTTGTTTAGTGGACAAGTCTTCGAGGTTAATGACGATTTACCGCTTGGTGGGTTGCCATGGCCGGTACGATGCAGGCGTACATGCACGTGAGATAAGTAGCTTGACATTAAGGAGTGCCCAACATTGGGTGAATACAGTCTCGCATATTCATTGCCTCGACTGAATTAGGCTCTTTGATGGATGTCGGGGCAGCTAAGGTATGGCTGCACATGGTTTTAGCTAATCATGCTAGGGTAAGTGCCGGTGTGGTGCTCCTTATGGTACTCAACAACCAACCATATGAATGGAAACGTTGAGAACTCGAAAGTGAACATTTTCTCCAATGGTTATAGTTTTAGCACCAATAGCACTAATTATAGCACGCGCTTTGACAAATCGAATTCGTAATTAGCTCTAAGCACCATTTCTACGTTAATTCTTGAATTCCCTTCTGGATATTTGCAAATCCTTAGCCTATATTAAGCGTAAAGCGGAAGAAATTCGCAGGGCTAATGACGTTGATTTGCTTACTTCTTCTTTCATTGGACAGTGGGTTTGTGTCAAGGCGACTAGACCTACTTTGCCTCTGGCCACGAGGTCGAGGTGTGTCTTCTGAAACCCAATTTTAGCGGGCCCACTTTGCATGCAGGGCAAGATATTAGTGTACGCTGATGGGGCCTTCGTCTCAAAGTCGTCACTCTGCTGCATCTGCACATGCTTTATCCTGAAAAAATTGTCGACTTGAATTTAAATGGCAATGTGCGAATGAAGGAGAGCAAGAATGGCTGCTAGACATGTTCACACATCACTGTCTTAGCTGTTATTCTAGCAACAACGACCCTATGTTCAGTACTGCATGCTCATTAAGGAGCCACCTCGAGAAATCCAAAAGAGTGTTTATTTGGAGGCAGAAGATGCACTGTGACCATGTGCTATGCAAGGATTAAGAGATATAAAGAAGAGGATGCTGTTTCCAGATCTCCTCTGTGGCGGGCGTTAAGCCCAGATGAAAAGGTGCGAAAGCACATAAATTTTGGCATCACATCCAAACAAAATTTAATATGGTGCCATTGTTCTCTGAGCCAGCAGACACGACACTGCAATAGACCATGCGACACGCTGCACACAACACGTGCCACCAATCGATTCCACGCACACGACAGGGGAGAGTTTGGTCACATCAACGCTTGACATGCTGCTGAGCGCGATTCTCTGGACCATTGTCCTTTCCACGATCCAGTTCATCCTATACGCCTCTCCTCCTCTACGCTTCGTCCTAGCACTATGTGCCCTGTCATTTCTTCACTGTTCCCCGCTTCTCCGTTCGAAGAACGCCAATAAACTATTGCATAGAACAAAGGCAGATTTCGTAGAAATTAAGGGTGAGTGATGGCAGTACTCCCTCTACTTCCTTATCAAATTATTTACCCTTCTTCCTTTTCCCTCATTTTTCCACGTTTGCCAAGGATTTATTCAAATTATAGTGCTCTTAATTGGGCTTATTAGCAGAAGTCTGTGAGCCGAGAGTAAGCGTCCCGCCTTTAAATTTTTAGTGCTTTGTATTTAACAATATTTCAGCAACTTATGCAGCAATGACACAAACGTGCATAGACGAGTGAATGCATGGTAAGTTTGCTTGATGGAAGAATTTATGATACTAAGGAAGTAGCACTATGTTACATGTCCCAAATCAAATCATATACTCAGCACAGAGAACAGATCCTAATAGACTTTTACTTACTTATATGTTTCCCTACTAATCTCTTCGCTTTCCATCCCTTCTTTTTGTCCACATCTCCCAACTCCTTCATCCCTTGCAGCAGAACAACTGCTTTTCTTTGCTTGTGCCGGAGAGTTCGAGTCACCCCCACTCTCCTCTCTAGTTAGAAGAAAGCACTGTCGAAGCCGCAGAATCAGAAAGACATACAGGCAACCTACATTCGCAAGTTGTGTAGTTACATTTAAGGGTGAGTTGCCTCTCTCCTTGCCACACTCATGCCTTGAACATCTTTATGCATCTACATAATTCATGAGACAGTTATGAAATAAGTAGCAGGCGTACAGGATCAAAACCCTATTCTCTTAATTGCTTACCCACTGTGGACGCACTGCATTAAGCTAAGGAGAACTAGGCTTTTTGCATTCCATCATTCTAGTGATACTTCATTTACCTCAGAATTTTCGAGAAAAATTTAGAGGTTAGTGATGCTCTTAATTCTGTCCCTTAGATATTAGGTTTCATTGCAAACACGTAGGGACAATCGGCACCTTCAGATCAGGGAATAAAATGCAGCTCTCACGCATCCGGATTCCCTCTCATGCACCACTCCAGTGCCACCACAGTAAGTCTCGCACTCTTCTCCCATTATCCTTACGTTCTTTCAAAATAATGAGTCGCATGCAATTGGTGATCACGCCCCGTTGTATTTTGTTTGTCTGATTTGCTGGCCTTAAGAGCTTTTCAGGTGCACATTCATGTGCCTACCTTTCTTCATTGCCGTTTAATGAGGCCAGAACTACTTCCTTTTTGTTTTCATGCCTCGACATCCTTCAAAGTAAAATTTGCATCTTTCCGATCTCCTTCACTTCCCGAGTTAGCCCTCATCAATGCCACTTTGGTGAGTCCTACTCGTAGATGATTGTCCACGTCTACTCTACATCGTATGCTTAGACTTTTATCTCCCGCATTATAGGTAAGACCGGACGTAGATCTGACTGCACTGAGCTGCACTGATTCCGTAACTTATCTTACTACTTCCAGTCTTGTTCCATGTCAGCGCTCACGTTTCCTATTTCCTTTCGCTACTCCGGCCTACCCCGGATCCCACCTATCAAGTCTCTACGCCCAGCGGACTTTTAAGAATAAGGGCAAGTGCGTTGATTTATTGAAGTCTCGCGATTCGCATTACAGCCGGACTTTGACTTAGCGTATTTCATTGTCCATCCTCTGCCGTTTGAGATGATCTATGTACCTAGTCATTGAGGAAACTTGTTAAATGTATAGCCCTTTCCCAGTCGTTATTGTAAGTGCACCATAAATTACGAACATACACTCTTCCTAAAAGTAGGCGAACAATTTTATCATTATGCGCTTATGCGAAGATTACGACAATCATGTGGTGGGTTGATAACTGTTGAGGTGCCGGTTGATGACAACTTAACCTCAAACCCTTTAATCGTTGATAAAATTGCGTTAGCCACACGAACAACGATAAAACAGCAATAATGTGGTCAGGATTTATGAGAGTAAGCAAAATGCAACAGCTAGAATGGGACACACTTAAGCACTTAGTGCACTCCATGGACCCGATCGGCAACCTACGTTAACTAGCATGGAACGTGTTTGTTATAAAGGGAGCTGGCGAAATTTTTCTGCCTTTTTGAGCTTCAAATACAATGTAGCCGCTTAAGCAAAAGTAGAACCTATGCTTTACATTTAGTATTTAACTTAATGCAAGCAATTTTAGCACATTTTGCTAAGGACAGGCTTGCATGTTGACTGCCAAGTTTGTTATCACGCACTGAACTCTCCGACGAACTCTTTTTAAAAATTTGTAAGCTGTCCATTATTGAGTGCATATTCTAGTTTTGCTCAGCGAGTTTCTTTGCAAGCATTGCTTTAGTGGGCGTGTTTTTCCTAAACTGTGTACTTGAGTAGAATGTGCGATGTTGTTCTGCTCGAAAAAAGCAGTTTAAGTCCGCTTGAAATTATGAAACTACATCTATTGCATTGTCGTCCAGCTTTCGGCCTTCAATTGACCCGTCGAGTAGCTCAACTAGCCGTTCATGTGGTCGTCTTGCAGCTGACTAGTTCACTGCTTCGTACCACCTGCATTAAGTTCTGTGTTACACATGCTTTCCACCTAAATCATCCCGAATTCTCAGACACTTGCTCACTTGTGCTTGAACCTTAATCACCTCACTCGACATTTTGCTTTGCCGTTTTTAAGCTCCTAAGGTTGCAACATTCAATGTAACTTTATATTAAGGCCCATGTGCAAATTCGATATTACTGACATATTTTGAATCAAATGGTTCTATGGAGTCGTCGTTTCTCTCTTCTCCTTGAAAGCGCCTCAAATATGTTGATCCATTCTACACAACTTTAGATGTAGATCATGTCTCTTTGGCTAGCCCTTCCTAATTAGCCAAACCATACTCTTGTGATTCGTGTCTCTATGAAGGCGCATTTATTGATCATCTGTTGATATCATGCCTAGTATTTTCATGATTTATTATTCAGTAAACCCGATGTCTTACCTAGGTCCTAGGCTATAGCGTTCAATGAGCAAATGGTGCCGTTTTAGCCACCATGAGCTCCTTGCTTACTTGTACAAATTTTCTGTACAGCACAGTAAAGTCATACTGATGCAGTTCCTCGTGCCAACGTGAGGGTGAATGGTCGATCTGATTCATTGTTCCCAACCAGGATTGAGCTTACTGCTCTCTTCCCATTATAAATTGTTTCGCTGTCAAATAGTGCTTAAATTAACGAACCACCGTACAGATGGCGAACAGTTCACGCCCTGTTGAACTTTTCTGCCATAATTTTTGTTGAGTCTGGCACGGACGTAGGAGATGACGTGTTCTATGCCTTCTCCGTGAAAGCACACCACCCAGAGCTATGCAGCGGGCATTCGTGTCTAGTACAAATTGAGGTGCCTTGTTCCCAAAGTTTGGTAAGGTCAGAATCGGGGCGGAGAAGAGCATCTGATTTAGCTCCTTAAAGACCTCATTACGTTCGTTTCCCCAATCGACGATCTTTGCAAAGTCGTAAGCAAAGCGTCCATAGCAGTGTTCGAAACCAAGGAAACTGCAAAGCTGGTCCTATCAGTTGGCGTTGGCCAAGTTCCCATATGTTCTGCACGATCTTCGTTATTCGCTATCCCGTTTGACGAGATTGTGTGTCTCAAAAAGAGACCAAACGTTTAAGGAAATGGCACACTTTTGGATTTAAGGCCAATCCTGCACCGAATCAAGCTTGCTGCACGTTAGTGGGGTTGAGTAATCCACAGCATAGCTTGCGTAAATATCTGCAGCGAAGCAGATCTTATCCCCAAATAAGCTTTGCTGGCAGTGCAGTGTTGCGATAATGACTTTGGAGGCAATGAACTGATCATCACTACGCGTTTGCTTCCTCAGCTATAGTGATGTAGTAGCTCCAGTGCGGTCACTGTCCATCCTTTGCTTATAGAGTGATTAGCCTCGTCTCTTCTTCTGCGCATTGCCAAAAGTTGATTGAGAGGTCGCAGAGACAAAGGTGGGGGCTTGACTCTACTCCAAGCTGACCATATCGGTGCTGAAGACGAACAAATGTGTGTTATTTCGGCTCCACCCTTTATGTAGATCTCTGTTACATTTGCCTTGCAATTGATTTAGGTTCCCGTTTTAAGCTTTTTAAAACCATTAAGCTACGCTATTCGGTACCCTTTCTGTAGTGGGTTATCGTGCTTTGTCTTGCTTGCAGGTTTTCTAGTTTTCCTTCAAAGGAGAGGAAAATCGTCGAAATTAATATTTTGTAATGTCTCGTGTTTTTACGCACATTTAGTGCTTTAAGGTCCATGCGTTAACTGCAGAATTGACTAAATTTATGCGTATAACTCTGCAACCAGTGTAGAATATCGTGATGCTGAGTAAAATCTGTTGTTAAAACGGATGAAACATGTTATTAGTTCGTTTTGCTCTTCGACCGCATCTGAGACATATTTGTCGATATCTTAGTGAATGTATTCTAGCTACGCAAAATTCATTTACATTGCATTGGTCTGCATAACTGTACATTTTGGTCAGTATGTCCGCCTACTTTCCAATCTTTTTTATGAAGATGGCAGCCGTTCTAGTCAATTTTATGATCGCCGATGTGAAGAGGATTGAGAGAGGCAATGTGAGGGCAAAAGAGGAAGTAAAAGAAGTGTGGCTGAGGCATCATCCTCGAAGAACGAAGAAGCAAGTCATTCGTCTGGATATGAAGGAGAGGAGTGGCAAGAAGATGTTCCAGCATGGATGACATTCACCGCGATGCATCATACATATTAGAGGATACCTGCCTCCTCCTCTTTTGCTAGTTCACTACTCCCTATTTCTGTCCGTGTACAAGCCTATTATTGGCAGCATTCATTTACACTGCCGCTGCCACTTAAGCTCTTTGCGACAACACAGAGCCCAGAAATGACCTGGAAAAGGTTATTTCGCCTTCAGACGCATGGAATATAGATAGGTGGCTGTCTCTTGGCCCACTCCACTTGAAATCAGAGGGTAGCGAGTGGTACGTCAGCTGTATGGTTGGGTCACAACCACTGACTGGCTGGCCAACTGGAGTGTAGGCAGGTCAGTAGGTACCTAGAAGGGTGGATCAATCAGAGCCTAACACGGCGTAGTTTGAGCATGTGCACTTCCATTGGCACATTTTCAACGATGTCATGTCCTTCTTAGGTACAAATGTGGGGCTTATTTTGCTCCTGTTACATTTGTGATCCCCGACTTCGCTTGCTAACTTAACTTCGTCGAGGAAGTTAATCACCACACAACCTTGTTGCTCGCCTGGAAGACTTGAACACATTAAGCCATGTGATGGGTGGGAGGTACGGTGCTTCAGAATTGGCCCTAAGACATGCAGAACCACAGGTGATCCACATTTGGGCCAGTACCATTTCAGCAAGTTCTATGCAATAGTCATCGCTCGCGATCTCATAGTGTTTTTGGTGCAATGAGAAATGCTTAATGTTTGCTTTGCTTTTAGCACCTCTGCCTACTTCTATAGCAGGCATAAAATGATTATTTCATCAGCAACAACACTGCTATTTTTCAATATGCGACTGCCAGCTTCTATATATAAATGACCAAGTGTTCCCTTGGATTTCCAGATGATTTGTCCGGAATCGGGAAGGTACTTACAGTAAACAGGGACTCTACGTGCACACTGAAGCAAACTAGGTTTGGAGAGGAGCATTTACCGTCGCCTCATCGTTTCCGGTGGTGGATGACTGTCCGCCAGTGGAGGCGTCAGTCGCCCCATATAGCTGCTGCGCGTTCTTCATACTTTAGATTCTACTTCATATTAAGGGAACCAAGTCGGTTTATCAGTTCGTACTGTGACGCCGTCAACGAAACGCAACACTAAGATAGCTAAAATACAAAGGCCTTGTCTGTTGACGGCCAAAATGCACCTAAAGCGAGAATTTTGGTCGCTGAGCAGTTCAGAAATAGGCTTGCCTGGGAATTCAAGGCGGTGATTTAAATAAATAAGCGAAACCTGAGTTATTTGAGTTTGCGTTTTGATATCTGCTTTGCCAGCTTCCTCTTACAGATTGGTGTAACATTTTCTAAAAAACTCACACTCAGGAAAATAACCCAACCTGCTAGTGTATCTGTCCATGCATTTTGCTCCCATTCTACGGTTGGTATTCGTCTTGCCTCTGTCTGCAGAAAACACATACCTCTATTTCGTAGAAGTAGCGCATCAGTCGCAATGTGTTGCCGCATTCATGCAACTTTCCATTCATGGTGCTGTGTGGCGACCAGCTACTCTAAACAAGTCCTCAAATTTTCGCAACAGACAAGAGTGTTTTTGTTTCACTGATCACAAAAGCATAACGCTCCTAACACTTAACAAGTGCTTGCATGGATGCCATGCAAACCTACTGGATTCTGTGAAACAGAACATGCTAATAGCGCATCCTTGCTGCAAACATGTGCCTTAAAGCACAATTCACGCCTCTGGGTTCCCCTGCCATGAGGATTAAAAGGAGCGATGGCGTCACATCCTAGCCACGCAGAACATGGATTGTATGAAGAAGTCGGTTTAAGTGTCCGTTTTAAGAATCTTAATGTATACATTTGGTAAAAATCAATGTGAGGCGAAATGCAGTGCTAATGCACAACTGTCGAATAGATGTGATGAAACTAGGGTGCTGTTTCTAGGAAACACAGCACTGATGTAAATTGCTTGAATTAAACGCACCGCTAAGTTTTGGAAAATAGAGCAGTTGACAGTTCAACACTTAAGGCATATAACCTACACGAAACTTGCAGCGCCTTATTATCCGGCTCACTAGAGCTGCAAGAACAACCGCAGTTGCAGTTAGGGGATGACCCAGTTTGTCGTTCATGGATGAACGCAGCATCTTTACTTCAAGCTCATGGAGGGTTAGTCCGCGTTAGATTAGATTTTGATTCGCTAGATGATGCAAAGATGGCTTGTTTTGGGTAAAATCTGCAAGGCACACAATGAGACATCGTAGCGAACTGAATTGACACCCAGATTTACGGCACATGATTTGGCAAACCTAAATGGTTTTTAAACAATAATTCAGCGTGATTATTGTATTTTTTAATCATGCATTTCTTCACTCCTCCTAACGAAGAGTCATTATCGCATTATTGCCTATCAACTGCAGGCTATTTTCGACTCTACTAACCACTTTTCGTGAGTTGGCAAAACTCTCTTGTCAGAACACATTGATTCTTAAAGCAAAATATAATGTGCAAAAAACTTAAAAGTTTGCACGAAACTACACTTCCGATATTAGTGGCTAGGCGATGAGTTTTGAAATGCTGGGATCAAATGACAACTTTGTTAATACCTTCTGCACCCAAAGCCTTGCTAATCGTACATCCAGATGCGTTGGTGCATGCTTTGCGTACGACTAAGCCCCTACGCTTTTTGCGCCACTAAATCATTAAAGTACAACCCCTGATTTCTCAAAAATAACCCCACGAAAATGATGTTGTAGCCTCACACGTAAGAATTTTCGACATGTATACAAGACTTTTGCACGATTTCTGTGTTAAGTTGGGCTATATTTCGCCAAATGCAGTGGGAGCAAAAGAACTTAAGAAGGCATGAAACAGCCTTTTGGCTGCAAACTTGCCAAAATAAATGGACCATAGTCAGATGCTATTTGCATCCTCCTCTACTTGATCATTTTGCTGTTGGAATTGAGCTAACCTACTCCTAATTCTTCATTTAATGATGTTCTGTGATTATTATAGCATGAATACAGCAAGGCAGCGTTAAGTTGTACACTGGAACTTTAAGCCATAGAAAGTAGTTTGTGCAATGCTTTTGCCCAGATAGGAATGCGTCTGCACAATTTTTGCATCAACTTTTCAAATTCGTGAGTTTGGCTCAAGCAAGAATCGATGAGGAACAAAACTTTCGCCTCAGCTCGTCAGATGTTTTATCATGTTTACTCTGACATTGAGTTTACCTACTTCCCAGCTTTTCGGTTATTTTATGCAGTAAATATGCAATTGTAGCTAGACCACTCAAGGCAACTTTCCGCAGCTATTTGTACAACCACCGAAACGAAATCAAGTCACTCAAGTTGATCAACTTTGGCCAAGTCTTAGTCGTGCAGTCTTCGGCAATTGTGATCCCATTTAACAAGACTGTAGGTCTCACGAAGCTGACCTAATGCTGCAGGAGGAGGCATTCCTTTGGGTTCAGACTCGACTACGCTTCTTCCAGACGGTCCGATACTACTTCCTCCTTTCTCACAAGTCATTTGCTCTTTGTGTCATCATCAGTTGGACTTGTAGAGGGAAAATCTTTACATCTTCATATATTTGTCACTTTTACGCAAACTCCTCCACGTTATGCTGTTTTGCTCAACTAAACCTTAAGAGATAAAGCAATGGGTGTCCTGGTTACTTGGTATCATTGCGGTTGTCAGTAGACTAGTGGGTTATCCGGCGTTGTGTCAAAATCACTTGCTTCTACAAGAAAGTCGCAGTGTAACGAGCTCACCTCGGAATGTTTGGCGATGGACACCCGTTTTTTGCTCACTGCAAAGAGCCGTCGCGACGTGTAGGCGTTTCATATGAGACACCAAGGCGAGCAGTTCCCATGCTGATTGGTGCGGCAATCTGCGAGCTGATACCTGGCAAATTAACGCCTCCTATTTGATTTATTCACTGGCATTCTCAGGCTGGGAACACGTTGTTGCATTTTCAACGGTAAGTTGGCCGAGCGTCTCCAATTTGTGGCCTATGATTTTAAATGGGAACCACATTTTTATAGGCTGTTTTGTCTTTTCGCAGTTTTGTAGTCAAATGTGAGCCACAGTTGCTGCGAACCCATAAATTGACTTCCAACAAAATCCTGTACCTAAGATACGATTTCTTCTGCACATTGGGCTGAGTATATGCTGCCTCCGTTTTTTGGCTAGAAACTCAATGAGGATGACAGCTATACACAGACTGGATGCCGTGCAGCATTTGCAAGTTTTGTACTTAAATCACACACACCAAAAGTGACAAGCAACAAGCGAATTTTGGGATCACCATCAGCAAACGCACTTATATGAATGAAAAACCACGTGGAAGATTAGTGTTGTCGCGTGCTGAAAGCAACGTCAAGTTGTTCCTTCCGCATCGTCAACATCTTGGTGGATAAGATAAGATGGCGTTTATGCTATCATCTGTTTAAACCTAGTTTTGATGACAAGGCTTAGAAATGGTTTTACTAAGGTGCTAGGAATAATACGGTGATTTTAAAAGCCTCATTGGATAGTGGTTCAGGGCCACAGGCTCAAAATCACCGGCGTTTCGATCGCTAATTTGTTGCACAATCCATGTGTTAAAAGCAATAAATTGCAAAATGGTGCTCTATGGGTGTAAGCTACAAGAATGAAAGAGCAAATATTGTAAGATTGTGGTTATCTTCAGTTTTGCTTTGCATAGCCACCATTGGTTTCGATAGCATTGGCATTTTTACTGATGCTTCTCAACGCTGTTGCCTCTTCTACCAGATGTCTTGGGCACGGGAGAAGACAATAACCCATAAGACAAAAAGGACAATTGCATGTATTTTCCTGTATTTTTACTCCAAAGCTTACAATATTTCATCTTGGGCGTGCAGAAATTAGCAGCCTTTTCTTATCAGCGATACTTGCAACAACTGTGCATTCCAAATTGGATTTTTAAAGGCAATTGGTAAGTGGCCTGAAGGCAAGCACATGATTAGTTTTCAGCCAAAAATTGGCCGACCACAAGTTCCTCATCGACATGCACAACGTTCTCGAGAGTGTGGAAAATCAGACCAATCTTCATTCTAACAAATTCCGGTCGATACCATCACGCACGGTTCGAAATGCCGTTAAGTTAAATGATAAATGACGTATCATGTTGCAATGTGCTACATTTCACAAGTTAATGATACGCTGAATCGACGAGAAATGTGGCACCAAATATGTCACTTCTGCAAGTGGGCATCGAGTGCTGCCTATGATTTCGGGTACATGCAAAAAACATCACGAAGCTTAATGCGATGAGTAAAACACAAATACTGCTTATCAACGTAGATACATTGCTGGTATCTACTTCAAATCCAGAATATACGTAAAACTGGAAACGTCAAGCTCCTTTTCGAATGACGATTCTTAATCGCGCCCATTCCTGGAGAAATAAGCAGGTAGGACTTAACATCTTGAAGTTGCGCATGTTGCAGCTTCACAATGATTAGAAACAAAAAGTGGGAAAACTTTTGCTTCTAAAACATTAAATTTGTGGAGTGGAATAATTGCTTCAAAAGTGAAACATTTGACCACATCAAAAAGGCAAGGAGGGGTGTCTGAGTATCTAACGCCAATTAAATATCCTTTGCTATTCATGCCTGTTTAGTAGAGTTGATGGTAATTTCATGCACTCCATCGCTGGGTGTTGCATTACATCCCAATGAAATTGAAGGGAAGGTTGGGATCTAAATTATTCGTCCTACAGGACCAAATGACAGTGAAATAAGACTTGCTAACCTACATTTCTGAAGACTTTTCAGCGTTCGTTAACACAAAAAAGCAGGATGGTTGAAAACACAAACTTACTTCGAAGTCAGCGTTGAAACCTTGGCAAAGCGGTGTGCTTCTACTACTTCTACTCTAAAAAGCAGCAATGAGATAGCATTTTGTGGCTCGTAGTGATTTTTTACGGAACGTTTCTCTCTTATCTGCTGTGGTTTTAGATTTCCAACCGCCAGTGATGCAACGAGTATTTAGGAAGCTATAATTTAGAAATCGCTGCACACTGCATCATACCTAACGCTTGCATTGCACGTCGTCCACAAAAAATTGACAATCAGCACCGCAAAATTTCTGCCTGAGGTGCTTTGTGTACAATAAGAATTTTTGAGGGTTCTGGCATTAGTCTACCTTTGGCGAAAAATTTCCATTCATCCTCACACCTTACTTCATGCACGCAAGCTCTTGGTAACGCCGTTCGGCTATTCAGCGTAGCTCATGGAGCGTTCACGGGCCTTAGTAAGATGTGCTCAACACAGTCGGAGTTGCGGGAGATATACCTGTAAGCCAGCTACATAAGTCATCGAAGTTACCTCCAGTTGAGTAAGTACTTGACTGCAACATCACTGATCCTTTCTGGCATTTCGGCGGGCATGGGATTCCGCTCCGTATGGGAACTATTTAGAATGAGGGAGCGTGTGTTTAGTATTTCGCTATGAAGTGATTTGTTGCACTAGAATAGTGTACTCATTTCTCCTTGGCAGGTAATTCTTTCTTCATTGTGAGCTCTAGTTAGCTGATAGAGAGGATTTTGTGCTGATTTAATCGACACCTCCACACAGGTAAAGCTGGCCGCTGTAGCAGACGGGTTTAGAAAACATTGGTGTTGCTGCTGTAGGCAGACGCCATATTTATCGCGTGTGCAGAATGCTCCTTTTACGCCATGTCAAGGTTTAGCAATCAGGAGTGGAAATTGAAACAATAGCCCTCCTAGGACCAAGTTGCCTTCCTCCGCCAAAACACTACAACAGAGCACGTACTGGTGATATACGAAAAGGCTGAGGCAACGCATTCCTCGGGAGGTACAAAGACGATGCCTGTAGTGGCAGTAAAATAAAGTGACAAATTAGGCAGAAAGAAATAAAGAATTGCAGCACATCATCTCCTAAGACTGATTGCAATTGTGTGGCAACCCAAATGAATTTTCTCAAGTTTGTGAACAGTGGATGGAATACCTGCTTAGTAAGGTGATGTCAAGCTTAACCACTGCATTACCTTATTCAGTCTTCCGCCTTACGATCCTATGAAAAGGTTGTGCTTGACTAAACCATTCGTAGGCTCTAAATTTGTATCCATAAAGGACTCATACTTGACGCCACAGGCATCTCATGACATCGTTATCACTGTGCCAGCGGCAGAGCGCATACGCTCAAATCACGCTGTGACAGGTTCTAATTGATCTACCAGTCTACGCACCTACTGGACTGCCGACAATCCAGTTGGTCACCCAGTCAGTAATTGAAAGCCAATCAAACGGCTGAAGTACCGCTCGTCAGTCCTTTAAAAATCCAAGTAGAATTGGGCCATGAGACAGCCACCAGTGTATGTTCCACGCAACAAAGCGAAGTAACCTTTTCTTAGCCAAAGATATCCAAAGTGACAGAGGCAGTGTAAATGAATGCTTCCGGTAAGAGGCTTTTACATATACAGAAATAAGAAGCAGTGCACTGGCAAAGGGTGAGGAGGCAGAGATCCTTATAAGCGGGTAACACATTGCGGTGAATTGCATCCATGCTGAATACCCTTCGTTCCATTTCCCTAGTCACATGCGGACAAAAGAACTGCTTCCACATTCTTCAGCGATGATTCCCCAGCCATTCTTTTTACCTCCTCTTTCCCCTTACGTTACCTCTCTCGATCCTTTAAACATCGATGATCACCAAAGTGACTTGAATGACCAACATCATCCTAAAGACAATTTAAAAAATGCGGACATATTGACCAAGAGGTTGTATTAACAAACGCAGTTATGCAGACTGTACGCACCAATGTAGTTTACATGATATTTGTGCAACTAAAATTCATTCACTAAGAGATCGACAGGTATGTCTTAAAGGAGGTTGGAGAGCGAAATGAACTAATAATATAGTTCATCGGTTTCAAAAAGAGATTCCATCCACCATCACATAATGCTACACTGATTGCAGAGGTGTATGCGTAACTTTAGTTCATTCTGCTGTTAGCGCATAAAACTTAAAGCGCTGAACATGCATAAAATACGAATTATTGCGCAAGGCGCCACTAGTAGAAACATTTTATTTCGACGATTTTCCTTTTTCTTAACAGAAAAAGGAGAAGGTCCAAATAGAACAAAGCACGACAATTCACTGCAGAAACGGTACCGAGCAGCGTGGTTTGGTAGTTTTTTAAAAAAACATAACACGGTGACCTAAATTAATTAAAGACATATGTAATAGAGATCTGCATAAAGAAAGGGGTCAAAATAACACCCCTTTGTTTGTCTTCAGGATCCATCAACTATGTTCACTAATATGGCCAGCTTGGGGTAGAATCAAGCCTCCACCCTTGTCCCTACAACCTGTCAACCAACTTTTGGCAATACGCGGAAAAAGCCAAGGCTAATCACTGCTATAGACAAACGAGGGAGGGTAATCACATTAAAGCTACTGCATCACTACAGTAGAGGAAGTAGACGCGAAATGATGATAAATGCGTTGCTTTCAAAGCCGTCATCGAAACACTGCGTTTTTAACAAGCACTTTGCCCATGAGTATTTGGAAGGCAGTCACCCAAAGAACATCCCTTTGATTGCAATAAACGCGCACAATTCTGTTGACCAGACAGGGCGCTCTGATCCAAATCACTCGTGTCCAATTTCTTGACCTATATCCCGTTAGTTCGCTCATTTGTAGACAAGGAAACATCAGCAGGAACAAGTAACAAAACCGCTTGGTGATCTGTATTACCTAGGTGTACTAAAAGAGGTGCGCCAATTTCGAGAGGACTTCCTTCAAATCCGCAAAACAGTGAAAATCGGGTCAACTTTTAAAATAGCAATTGTAGATAAATGCAAACACCATGCCAGACTATGCAAGCATTAGTCTGCTTATTTTCGTGGTGCATACATCAACCCTAGTTTAAATAGTGTTACGCACTCGAAACGTGACCTTAGCGTCAAATTGCGAAACAACATAATTGCTTGGAAATAAAGGTGCAACCAAAGGCTAATTTGGCACTTCCTTAGTCAAGGATTCATGGCAATATTTGGTAGTTTAAGCACATGCTTCGTTAAACGAACCAATTCAAGTCGACATCCCAAGTACGCGGCTTTAAGTTTCGGTAAAATAGGCACTTGTCTGTTCCATTTTAAATGCTTCCTAACTATATTTTTTGACAAGTCAACATGAAAAGGAAGTTGCCTTAAGTGAGTACATTCTGTGCTGTGTTCGACTTTCGCCCGTTTGTTCCCAATAAGGCTAATTGTCTTACCTCTGCAGTATGCTACGTGTAGCTATTTAAAGTCATCACTTTATCTCCTTGGACAGAATAGAAGCCGATCTGCCAATATTTGCTTCACAAGGGCTCGATCCCTCTCCATATATCCGCACACTGTGTTTCTTTGCATGTGAGAGTGTCAAAAGCGAAATCTACATCTGCCCAATGCTCATAAGTAAGCTGCAGTACAGTTTAGAGCAGAAGGCGTATAAAAGAGATGATTGTTCCTCGACTTCAACCAAAGCACCTAAGAAAACGACTTGAGACAGCTCAAAAATACGCAGAGATCCATTGGCTTTCATTCTCGATTTTTAGGCCGAGGTTGCCAGATTTTCCACTGGTTCATGGATGTCATTCGAGTCATCAGTATGCGCTGTTACGAACATCTGAACGAAAAAATGCAAATGCCTTGTCATATCTCTGCATCATTTTAGTCGACTTTGAATTGCCAACAAAACAAAGTAGTAGAGTGATGGTGACGATAGCAGCTATGAAGTTGTAATGATGGGGTGGATAGGCAAGTCCAAACAACTCTGGACTGCTTTGCCTACTTCGATGTCTCCACAGTAAACTACCTATGCCAAGCAAACAGCCATAGTCTGGCGCGTCTACTGACGACTTCGTGTTTGCATCATGATTGGTGAGCAGGCGTTTCCTTAGTGCACACATTTGGTCAAATGCGGGGGCACTTGCGATTATTCCTCGCAATGTTGACATTCGCCTACACGCAAGATTAACTCAGTCTACTTGCTTGCTACCCAAAATGTGCATTCGACTCAACATGCACTACACCACTGTGAATTTAACATGCATGTACATTGTTTGGCTGTCCAACGAGTAGGCGTTTACTAGCATCTCGTGTTCCCTCCGAGATCACAAATAGCCAAAGCATCACAGTAGGGCAAGCCACACAGAGGTACCTTGAAAGTTTTGATGCAGGGTGGAATAATAGAAAGGAGGAACTGAAGTGTGCACACTATTCTATGCATCGATGAAGACGCAGTTCTTCCTAGTCCTTATGAGGTAGTACCTTTATTTGCGCATCAAATTCTCTTTCCAGTCAATAGTGAGATGTCTTCCAAATCCGCTTGCATAAACAATGTGCAATGATATCATTGCTACATTGTAGATTTTCGTTACTCTGCGAATACGCTACCGGAAATATGAATGAAACCAGTACCGCTGTAGCTGAAGGCACAATCACTGATAACCGCTTTACTATGAAGCTGCGAGTCTCACGAATGATGCTTTAATAATCCTTCCCAGTCAGTCAAAAATGCGAATACATTATTGTTCTCCCGGAACTTCCTACCACAGTTTGGCGTTACCTGATTACCCCACCGTCAGAACATTGCAGATGCATTGTAAAGTAATAACACAATTGACAACAGTGCTTGTCATTCTTTCGTCACGTAGTGGATGTTTTCTTCTAAAACAGTAGTTTACTTTTTCATAACTTGTGCTTTTCTGACCAAATTAGGCCAAATGGGTTCCTAGTGCAAGTGCTGATTGTGACTGTCTCATCTAAAGCATGTTGACAAATATATTTGGTGGAGCATGCCCAACACGTGGAATGAGGTTTTTTGTGCTTGACTTAAAATTTTGAGCCAAAGTTCCCCTTGCCAACCGAGAGAAGAGAGTATGTGGGCAGACCCGCCCTCTGAACGATCGGAATGAGGAAAATGAAGCCGATTTGAAGCAACAAGCCATTGAGTAAAAGGAGTCGCCTTCAAACAGGGCGGATCTGCGCGAAACTCACATTGCCCTAGCAGTGAGAATAGTCCAGTGAGTATGAAATAATAAGTTGCTAGGACGAAAGGTGAGGCACTGTGTAAATGCTGTTATTTTACCCTTCCATCTCTGTCTCTAAAGCCAAACCACCGGACACTGACTCATTCGCCTGAATGTCCAATCCATGTACACTTACCTAATTGGAATATTCTTGCCTTTGCAACAGGGGGGAACGCAAGCCGTATGTTTAAGTTATTGCCACTGCCATATCTTGTGCTAAAAGATTTTACTCATCCCAGTAACATCTTTAGAACACTCGTATCTCAAGGGAGCCGCCTTAACACAAGGCAATTCTGGATTTCGCTCCCCTAACTATTTTTCCTTTTCAAAAACAATGACTCAAAATTTGGCAAATTTAATACATTCTACTTGAGTGAACGAGCGTGAAGATGAGGTTGAGGTGGGGTTGCTTGCCAAATGACCGCTTTAATGAATAAGACATCTGATATCGAGATAGACACTAGCTCACACATCTAATAATATAGTATTTGGTACTGCCTTCTCCCTCTATTCCATCTCTGTCGTCATTCTTAATCAAATCCGGACGAGTGAGCCATTTATGAGTGATGCAAGTGTAGGATTGCTAAAATTCTCGTCCTAGTTTCTTTTTCCTAAAATAAGGAGGTATATGAGCCAAATGACTAAGAAGCACATCGAGAACTAAATGGGTAGGCTGGCAAAGCAGGTGAGTTTTTGATTCATAACACATTAAAATCGCCCCTTGTTCTTCCATTTTACATGCAAATAGTGCGCGCAAATGAAGCAAGACAGGAGAAAAGAAGGTAGTGCAAGGGGATGAGGATAAGTAGGTAGTACATCACACCCCTAATTTCTGCAATGTCAATCTGTCGTGGTGCTTTGACATCTCGAGAACGGTGGGATGGATGCTTGGGACCGACGAGCAGTTAAGGATGGAGGCAACGGAAGTGGAAGATGAAAAGAGGAGCCGAGGCAAGGAGAAGGGAATCAAGAGGGAGGCACTGACTAAGAACTGAATGGTGGGGCGGTTCCATAAAGCAGGATGAATACAAACAGACGAAACATGTTTGGATCTGTCCAGATGGACATAATTTATCACAATCGCTATCAAGGCAGTTGCTTTCCTAAATGGAGCATCGTCAATATTAGCTAGGCAGAAAGCGCGAGGTGAAGTAAAATGCTTGGTACAAGAACGCAAATGACGCTTGGACACTGCTTATGTCTGAATAGATGGTGAACAGGGACGTACGAATGGTTTACTATGGATCTCATGGTGTAAATTCTGTCAAATCTAGAATGATTTTCAAAGTTGGAAGTCGTAGCGATTTTGTGTGCGAATTAAGATGCCGGTAAAGCGCAGCTGCGTTTCGAGCAAGTAGTGACTTATGAATTATCTTTACTAATATTTAAGCAGTATTTAAGCGAGCAATTTTTATGATTTGTCCAAAGTTACCTCTGCCACCTACAATGAACCATGTTCTCTATCGAAGACTTTTGAAGCTCAATTTTCTCGATGGCAATATCCAACCACTTTTTCGCCTGCGATACACAACCTCCAGAACCAGAGCAACCTCTAACACTCTATTATCTCAGCTCTCACTACCTGCGCTCAACCTTTTCGTTTGGATTATTTTGTGTGGGAGGCGGCACTAGCCTCATAGAAGGGCAAAAAAGCCTTATTAAACAACCCGATATGCCTGCAAGAAATAATCAGTTGATGCATAGATAAAGGCTGCCTCCGTATATTTTAATTGGGTCTATGGCATTTAAGCAGCGTTATTCAAATTTTTAGGACACTTTCACTTTCCAAGTTATTGTGCACAATACACAGATAGGTCTACTTGCGGAACATCACATGAAATATCAGGATATCAACCTTATTTGCAATGATTATATGTGCATGACAACAAACGCAGGGAAGTGAGAGTCGTTGCAGCACCCGACAAGATGTTTAAGGATGCAATTTTGACAGACTGATGGGCAATGACATAAGCCCACACGTGCACTCCTGCGTCTCTAGGTTTGGCAGTTGAGCATGTTACTCAGAAGGCTTTACATTCGGAATCAATCACGAACTTGCCACGGATGCGTGGACTGATCCGTGCATTAGCTACTGCTGTTTGTCATCTAGTCCTCCCAAAATCATGAATTGACACTCCAGGCCAGACTTTTGTGACGGCGTCCCTATACGAATCGGATTAGAGAGCGCAGGTATGGCAAATTGATTTGATGCAATTCATTACTCAATTTGCCAAACAGTCATAGCTCTTGCGTTGAGGCATGAGGTATCACAAATCTGAAGTGGAATACGTATGTTGAAGCACAAAGCGGAGGGAACTGAGTCCCATATAATGAGGCAAGTTAGCAGGCGAGGTGATGGTCTTGGAATTATTGCGAATAATGCCTCATCAAGTAATCGATTGGAGGCATGAACAAGCAAATGGACGGATAGGAGGAGCCAGATCCGCTTAGGCGAATAAAGGAACGGTAAGGATGAATGCGCCTGTATTGGACTGACAAATGACTTTGGTATTGCGACATCTATCTCGCCCTGTTGGCGTCTAGATTGCTGCAGAATTGAGGTTGTTAAGTGACGATTAGATGTATGTGTGGAATGCCCATGCTCGCACACGAAAGGTCATATTTTTATGTGGCGGATATCTACTTCCAATTTTTGCCAAAGACTGGGAACTCCGAATCCGACATTGTAGAGGCTTTTGACCTGGGACTATTTACCTGGCACTTAAAGGAAAGGAGTAGATTGTTTTCATTTAGACAGATGCAAATGCATGCACTTCGAAACTTTCACCTCTCGCCCTACTACTATCGCAGTTCCATTATCTATATCAACTCATCCACAGGGAAATGTCTTATTTATTGCCACTACCGCTGCAACTACAGTACTAAAGTCACTTGTTCACCTACTGGTGAAGTTTTCTCCTCTTTCTCCAGTATGCTAGTTTTCACTGGATTGAAAGAATTGACCCGCAGCTGAACTTCTGCACTGCCACAAGTACCACTGCACCAGCTTTTTCTTCAGCCAAATCACTCTACTACATTTAGACCCACTGCATTGTTTTATAAAGTTTTTCACCCTTATCAGAGTCCGTTTCTCTTGTTCCACAGCCACTGCACTCACTTGATCGCAGTAAATTCATCTGCGGCGAAATTACTCCCATCTTCCCGCTTGCAACATTTACCTGATCAAAACCACTCATCTCTCTCTAAAACCCCTTTTTTGGTTAAACTTAATCCATTTGTGAGGAAGTTTCATCATCCTTAGATAAGATGCGATCGCGAGCGCAAGTCAGCTAAACACAAGGAATGGGTTTTGTCACGTCGGTCGATTCGCAGGGCTGTGTGCAGAGAGAAGGAACAGAAAGGAGAGATTGCGAACTGTCTTTATCGACTTCACTCACGCGAGTACAGTGACAGTGAATGGAAAGCACAAATTGAGATGAATCCTCATCGATTAGCTCAGGTGATTGCAGAGAATGCGGAGGAGAAAGAGAAATTGCCAATTTTTCCTTCAAATTCTTGCACGGGAGTACAGTGAGTGTAAAAGGTAAGGATAAAATGGGCTTTATTGAAAAAACCGCCCACGTGGGTGCAGTGAACGTGGGTAATGAGGAAAAATGGGATTTGTTTTAATTGACTTTGCTCACGCGAGTGCAGTGAGGTTGGATGAAGAGGTCAATTTGAGCTTTCTCTTCATCAGTCCGCTCACGTGAGTGTTTTGGTTGTGGATGAAAATGAAAAATTGGGCTTTATCTTCATGATTTTCTCTCTTGTGTCGAAAGTCCGATTTTAAAGATCAACTTAAGTAGCGTTAAAACCGTTCCAACCTGACTCTAAAAGAGTGAGTAAGCAAGGAAGCGGTTATTTAGAATTGTGTGGGATGATAATGCTGCCAGCTCAAATTTTTAAATTACTCAGAGTTCGTGCGATTTTCAGCTTTCTGTTTTCCTCGACGAATTGTGATGAGTTTGCGATTCGGCTTTGGGCAGCTGATATTGGTCGCGAAATGCAGACGTGAGGCGGTGGGAATATTTCTCCTCTTCGAGAATTAGGTAAAAATAATGCTCATAAAATGCTTTGCTCCTAAAGACGAGATCAGCGTTTCCTGGCTCAGTTGTTACTTCTAAGGAAATTGGGCTATTGCATTAGCATGTCTGACGCAAAATAATGAAAGCAGTCATTACTAATAATCAAGGCATGAGAGGAAAATGGGTGCGTTATGCAACATAAACGATACGCTGTACTATCGATTGTTCACTAGTCGCCAGCAAGTCAGGAGTTTCACTTGGGCGTCAACACGATTTCTGATTTAATAGCGCCACGGAAAATGAAAGTTTTGAGAATGTCAATAGTGATTTTTCACCTTATTTTAACTAACTTAATGGCATAACTACATAACCCTTATTTAACTGGAGCAGAAGTGAGAGGCAATTGTTTTCTCTCAATCCAATAAAACCATTCAGCCGGCAATTGACGGAATAGATGTCCACGATATTTTAAAAAGATTTGGAAGAGTTATTCTTGTTTCTTGTTGCTTCCCACATTGCTCAAGCATGGTCTGCAAAGGGAGGAACCGCAGAAGACGAGAGACTATTTTTTTGGAAAACTAGGAGCGACCGTGGGTGGTTAAAATCAAGTCAAAATAAATCAAAAGCACAACGAAATTCGGGACACAGTCAGTCACTGCCCTTGAACTTGAGGTAAGGTAAGGTCAGTATGCACGGTTTTATTTGACCTTAAACTTGATGGATTTTGTGCCGCAAAGGCTTCTCTGAGGCTACTGGCCTCATATTTTATTCCCGTCAGAATTGTGGCTGCTACTCATGCATTTTGATAGTTACCAGATTCCAAACATTGCTAGGGCAACAGCAACCAATACAGGCAGATTATCAACGGCCTTTGTGAAAAAACTAACGAAACGCCAAATCTGCATGAGAAAGTGACATTCAGTTCTGTACTGCGCCAATTTTATGTCCAATTTGAGTCCATCAAATCGGAGGAGCGAAAAATTTCGTAGAAATCTGGCACACGACTAACAATTTAATCGCAGGTAACTGTATGCATCCAAAGGTATGCAGCTATGGGATTAAGAACAAATGAAATACAGCATGTAGCAATACATTACTTACTGCGTGAGACCCGATTTGATTAGGACTACTGCTGATTTCCTCTATAAACTACTCTACTGAACCCTGAGAACCCAATAACTACTTGCTGCAGATCTGGTTGTTCTGACTCAATGAAAAATACCAAGATACTGCTCACAATCATGGGTAGTGGTTTTCTATCATTACCACTTTTATCATTATCTGCCACCATTCTCCACGATGCACTGTTCAATGCTGTATTTTTATCTCACTTTCCCAAAGTTCTAACGAAAATTCACCCTTGCATACAACAATGATCGGGATAAAAGCAAGAGTAGTAAATGCTAAGTTCTTGTCTTATATTGAGCGTGTGTCGGCCCACAAAGCACATAGCTAAGCGCGCAGCTGTGAGTGTTAAGCTATGCAGCTAGTCGAAGAGCCCTATTATGTGATATAGTTGTCATCACGATGCTTGCTTCACCAGATCCACTGAGCAACACTCAATTAAGTCCACACAGTCAGGCAGCTCACATTGGAGCTTCCACGACTTACACATGTAACCTCATCGTAATGAATAGTCTTGTCTTACTAGCTTATCTGCTTTTTACATGACTGTAGTAATTTGCTGAGATATCACTAAAATCATAACTTATGCTCACGCAATGGTGCTCTTTGCGTTCCACTTAAATATGCCACGAAAAATGCCTGCAAAGCAAAAGTGACCAAGACTTTACTATAACCCTCACCGTAGAATATGTCTGGCAGTTGAAGAAATACCTACGGAAGTGGCATGAATACGTATGATCTGACAGTGTTCTCCATGTCGAGTGTTCCGCATAGCATTCCGAACAGTGGAGGACTACATCTGAATTTGGTGTTCGTTGTGCTATAGTATTGTAAAGCAAAAAAAATTTGGAAGAGGCTTGGGTATAAGGCTAATGCCATGGCTGAGGAGCAGAGTAGAGACTAAAAGTTGATCAAGCTTGAAAACGCTTACTCACAAAGATGTTCTTCAAAGAAATGCCTTCGAAGCAAATGGAAATTTTTGAATTTAGCAAAGCACAGACAGCACGCATTATGATCGTAGTCTATTTTAAGATTGAAACGAAAGCACTTTGGTTATCATTGACCTATATAGAGATAGAACGCAAGAAAATGGAGACATTTTGCAATTTTTCTTGCCTCCTTGATGCCATAGGACCGTTCCAAAGGTTTCCTGTGGTATTGAGCAGATCGGACAACGCATATCCATCCATGCTGAAACGTGTCAAAAATGTATGAAGAGATGATAGATTCGTGATGTGATTTATATGCTCAAACCGATTGATGCCTGATTTTTCGTCACTTAGACCAAAAAAGTTGCTCTACTAAATCCTTTCACTTATTATTAAGTTGATGCAAAATTTTTCTATGCACAAACACACACGCTTGCACTTAAGTGGAGACCTTAATTTGAGTGCGTGTTTTATACACAGAAATGGACATGCATAAAGAAGTGCATTTTAATGAATGGGACCTACCATTATGGTCACGAGCCAAATGCATCAGCCATGAAACGACGCTTTCATACGACGCAAGGCATATTGTACAATTATAGGAATACATCTTAGTAAAGTGAATGTCTAGTTGTGCGAAAGCTTGCAAAGGAGCTTGTGATAAAATTCAATGCGCAAGCAAAGGGTCCTATCGGATTTGTCCTCAGCAGCAAGTGTAAGTACATCGTCGTGGAGCGATAGTCGCTTGTTTGGCCAAAAAACCGAGCGATGAGGTTTTGTCATTAAAGTTTACCGCAGTTCAGCTCTTTGCTTCCCCCTAATGCGCTCTATTTAAGGAGCTGTTACAAATTATTCTTTCTCATAGAAGCTTAGGAGCCGTTTTTCAATAAAGACTTCGTAATGCACTATGCAGTTTGAAGGGCTATAGTTTTGGATACTTGAACCAAGAACAATAGCTGTTTGCTATTTCATAACGCTTAAGGATGAAATAATACGCCATTGCCATGAGCTGTTTATTTAACCCGAAATGTTTTATTGTTAAAGGTGTATTCAATTGTGTGTGCACATTTTTCGGACCCACAACTCACACTCTTGTTGCCAAAAGATGCGATTTGCCGAGCAAGCCCTGCTTCCTAGTGGTCAAAGGCAAACAACACTTGCTTTTGAGGTATCGAGGACATCGAAAGTATGGAGTGATCAAACTCATATGCATAATTTACTAAGGAAAATACACATGGCAATCGCCCATTCATTGAATGAGAGTGGTCCGTGGTGAGTTACAACCCAATTAGTAAGATTACCTTATCGCGGCCTCGCAACCGTTGTAAGCATTGTGAATAAAGTGGGAGATGGATCACCTTTTATTCACTAAGATTTGTTTTTTCGTGTCAGTTAAGTTTTACGTGTAACATATCAAATCGCACTCTTCTAGCAGCCGCATTTATATCTGCTGATACAGCCTTTTGAAGACCAGGTTGACGAAGTCTAGGAACTCTTCTTATGATACCACATCTCTCGCTAGACTAGCTGTCTCCTTCTAATGCTCTGCTGCAATGTATGTGACTACTTGCGCCGTTTATATGTCAATAACCGTCTTTGCGTTCCCACTGAAGCTACAATTTGGCAGCAGTAGAAAATCAGCGTTTGCAATAAACGATTCTCCTTGGTGACATTTGTGGCCTTCACAACCGAAATTAAAATGACGCTCTACGTTAAGGCATTTGAATCTAGTGAATGAGTTGCTTAAGATGCTTCACTGAGCACACAAAGGCATCATGCAGCATTCTTCCCGTGATGTTTCCTTAGTAATAACAACCAGTCCAGACACCTCATTTTAGGCAGAAAAACAATCCTAATTAATGAGCTTAAGCGAAGGCTAAAGCTAATGTGCGTTTGGTCCAAGTCTTTCAATGATTAACCAAGCACGACTTGAGTTCAACTTCTTTAAGCATGGATAAATATCAAAAGCCACCAGCGAAGAATCAGCAGGCAGGTCAGAGACCACAACGCAGTCTAAAACGGTGTCTTTGATTCATCTATGCAATTCGCAAGGACTTACTAGCGATTTGATCGGGTTCTCTTGAAGTATCTTCTCATCTCTTATTCCTACTGATCCTATTTTCTTTATTATTGGTCAGGCATGAATTCCCTAGACTCATTAATTGCACCAAAAGATTGGAACCAATGCAATGCACCGCAATATGTGAGGTGGTAATATTAGATCTCTGACTAGGAGTTGAACCCGGGCTGCCTGCATGAGAGAAAGGGATCTTAATTACTAAACAATCAAGATAGCGTATCTTCGTTCCCCACATAAACCCTCTGACCCTTATCACTCTTGCCTTATATGTGTTTCTCCATCCTCTATTTCCCACCGTAACCTAACCAAACCACTCCATATCATCCTGACTCGCATACACACTTTGGCCTACAAGCATTTGCAAAGCACAAAAATTAAGACGCCTCAGAGCATGCAAAACCCACTTGTTTTGATGGATCACAAGGTCACTAAATTGGAGGTGCTTCTGGTTGACCATGATTTTACACCTGTTAACTCCCAAGACACGTGACTTCGGTCTGTAGTGTTGGAGGTATTCTATCAACGGGCCAGCAGCAGGGCAGTGAGGAGAAATGGCTAGGAGGGTAGATTACAGCAATGGCAGCTCGCGCAGACGGTGCAGTTTGATAACTTTCTTTAAGTGCGTATGGCAAGATAGAATTAAGAATACACGTCTAATAGAGTCTGGATTTTCACGCTATTAGTTCAACCATCTCGAAATTGCCTCTACGCTCACTGCAGGTGCAGGGATAAACTGGACAAAGTTATATGCGCCCACTAATTTTTAATGGATGTTATCATAACTGACATGCCTCGCGAAGTTTTACCAAGGGCGTTAGTGATTGACCCATCTACCGATATTGTCTGCGGTCGTTATACTTATTGTTGATTTCTCTCTAAAACGCATCGGCCATTTAACGAGGTAAGTGGGAAATGTTTATTTTTAAGTAGCATAGTTTAACCTAGAAGAATACCACATTGCTACTACTTAACATTCATTGACTTTAGCTATTTATGAAGCACAAGAGTTCAGTAAGTGAGAGTGGTCTTTTATTTTATGTATTATTAGCCAACAAAGGTCACGCAACACTGGCAGCATTTGATTGTTGAAGCAGCTACATCGGAAAGGCGGACAAACTTCTATGGATCAAGCAGCACGTTTAAAAGTGGATCATTCTGTGCAGATAGATGCGTGGTGAGACGAGCAGGGCCATAAGCCCAAAAAGGCAGCCAAGCCAGGTTGCAAGGGCAGTAATAAAGGCGTGCAGATTGTAAGCAACTCCACTTGCCAGCAGGCGACTAAGACAAGCAGTCTGGAGCCCTTTGGTGATGGGCGACATAGGCTGCCAACATGTGCTATGGTCCCAGGCTAGTGCTTTTAGGCGGTCCTGGTAGGCACTTTGAGCGTACTTTTGCAAACATTTCGAAGACAGCAGCGACCTGCTCCATAGGTAATTATTAAAGAAGTACACTTTAGAAAACCATACCAACGCTTTACCTAATCATTTGAAAATTTGACCGCTTCTAAAATAAATCATCAATCTAATCAGCAGCGATCCCAGTTGTGGCATGGATTTAGTGTCCTTGTTTGTGCTAGTTCACTTAATAAATTTGCCGAATAAACTTTCACTTCTTGTCAAGTTCATCCGTGCCTATATGGCTGTCCATCTGCTTGCACTCCGACGTCCCATTCGTCCTTGTTTTCTTCATACGTTGGCCACAGCTTAAATGTCAACTTAATGGTTCATTTACAGCTGCTAGGCGTTGCACTTGTCCTTCTCAATTTCAACTCTTCTGGCAATTATCTTAGATTAGTAGCGTGATTTGAGGTCATTGTAACTGAGATTCCTTGTGCAGTTGATTCTTTTATGCTGGACGCTACCTGAAGTGCCTAAATTGTTTAAATCATGGCAATTGACATGATTCCTCATAAAGTGAAGGCAGATTTTCAGTTGCATTTTTAGGCAGCTAGTCCAAATATAGAAGGTGCCTTAAGCCTTAAGCGCTGCAGGATTCTGAGCAGTTGACGATGCAACGAACGGTGTCTTACGGGAAAATGTGTTGCGTTGAGGCTAATCGGAGAGTGCCAGTCCCATTTGACTACCATAAGTATCGTCTGAGCTACCACAGATTTTGCCCTTCTGACAGGCAGTGCTCGTTATGCTCTCTTGTGGCACACTGCACAAACTGAAAGTAGATGCGAATTAGCCCTAAAGTTGAGAAATCAAACGTGTTGTGCAAAACACGCAAGATCAATGTCTGGGCCGCAAGGCACCCTAAGGAGCACTAATTGTACCTGTGAGGGCTCAAACGGGAGAGTGAATCAACATGGGTTTACGCTAAATACCATATCTGTACATTTGCAGTGAACCGGTTGCGGGCAAATTCCCTCATTTGCTAAAGTGGTAGGAAGCCGTTTCCTAAGCAAATCAAGAATATGGGTTTATTAGTGGCTGCTCTCCCAACCATCATAAGCAAAAGCGAAATAATTTACCAAAAATTTGCACAGCAAGCTCCATATCCATTCATGATCAGTCATGAATCGGAATTAAGTGTGTGCTTATGACTAACGAACATGGCAGGTTGCTAATGCTCCATATCAAATGCTTGAGTGAAGTAGGAGTAAAATAAAAAGAGTAGGAAACGATTTTTGATTTCAACCTGGCCTTGAGGAACCACTAATAATGCCAAGAAGTTTGCGTATGAATGATTTGGCCAATGAAAGAACGGTAGCGTGAAGGTTTGTGTTTGGCGAAAGTGGGGAAATAAAATGTTTAGGAAAGCATTGAGTCAAGATGGATGGAAGAGGCAGAGTTCGTCTCCTATCACAACACTAATGTAGGAAAGTACTCGTGAAAACGAAAAATTGGCGGTAACATCCCACTTGAGCATGCAAAACAAGATAGTTTGGCGATTCGAACAAAATTTTGAGGACCTTTAAAACATAAATGCGCCACTGACGTACATGAGGAAGAGACAGATGGGTAGGTACTGACAGAGACAGAGTCGGGAGTGCATGAGAAAGGAACAGACCGTAGGCTAATGAACAGGCCTAACAGAAACTGACAGTGTTCCGCATTGAAGAATTGTTTTGGAGGGGTAAGCTGGGAAAATAGGGCAGAAAATGAAGGGGAGTCATCTGTGACCTCATCCACAAGGGACCCTTTGAAGCGAACAAATGTCCAATCGCCAATTGCACGATTATCCAGATTCGTCAAGGAGGTTCGGAAAGTAGATGCATGGGGGTGTATGCTGCATGTCAGATGTCGATATGGAAAAATTAATTCAATGCGATCGAAGCACTGAGGTAGGACAAAAGTAACGACTGCTGACGATGCAGCATTTGCGGTCTCACAAGGACAAAATTGATAGAAGCAGACAGATGGTGACAATTTGAAAAGAACTTTGATAGTGGACGCACCAATTTCCATTCTCAGGCACGCAGCCTTTGCAAACACCTTATTGCTTTCCACCAAGGTGGCTGTGTTAGTACACACATCTAACAATGTCCTTAAGTGCATGAAAGTGGTTCTGAGCACAGAAGTGAATGGCATAATTTAACATGAAATCCTGGGTGTGCATCCTCATGAAGTAGACCACAATTAATATTCTAGAACGCCTTTACAGGCACACTGCCATTTTGGCGTCAAATATCCACCTCTTTTGGCAAGCCAATGGCAATCGCTGTGCGCCCTTACACACGGCTGCATTGCTGCAAGCAATAGAGGGTAAAGTGTGCCTGCAAAGGCACACGTACGCATCGGCTTAGGGGTTGCACTACTTTGCATAAATAACTTGTCTGCCTCGGTTGACCCGGCCCGCCCTGCGATTCGACAATTCTGCATCTCCCAGCCCAACTTCCTTCATCACACCACCCATATTTCATCCCTTCACCATTATTGCTACGCTGACTTCTTCTCACATAACACACTCATTTCACTCAATTATTCGTTTCTCCTTGTGCCCATGGAAGCCATTATCAGTTAATAGGTCTCTCAATCACATCGTCGTGTGGAGCAATTAAGGTACTAATCTTATCTAGTCACCGAACGGTATTATTGCTTTTTAAACCGTCTCAATAATGCTGATCAGGCGCATGCCACTCCATGTGGTGGTCATTGCAATTGGTCTCAAGTCCGTTCAGGTCTGCACGAGGTTAAGCTTGATTGCGTCGAATTACCGTCAGTGCCGTTTCCATATAACAGTCAAAGCGGATTCGTGGTTGCCATCGAAGGTATACCAAACCTCCTGCTACACCTCTTCGCTGCATGAATTACTTCTTTACGGTAATTGAGGATAACCATAAGTCAAAAAACAATCCAATTTAGGTAACAACTGTTGTTTAACATAGGATTTGCTGATGGTAAGGACAATATTTGTCTACGAACCTGAGCCTTGCCACGAAAGAGAACTTTGAATAAATCGCAGCTTTATCGCTTTGAATGCCGCATTTTGGTACCAATCGATGCTTACCTGTTGAGAGGATGGTTGCTGCTAATTAATTGACGAAATGAATAATTGAATAAAATGAATAAATTGAGGTGTTTGTTAAAAAGTCACCTTCCAACTTGTCGTTTTGCTTGAATGAATAAAGAATGAGCGAGCCCGATGGACTTACCATTCTCAAAGGTACTGCTGCTTGCTAATGCTAAAATTGCAAGATTTCCTATGCACGGTAACTGGCTTCCCTCGCAATACTTCAGCTTGAGTAGGCCCATAAATGGGTGTGCAGATTATTTGGATGCCACCACATGTGGCCAGTTTAGATCCTAAGAAGGTGTCATATTTATCTTGCACAAGCGAATTATGTTTGATTTGTATGAATGAATGGTAGCGACAGCTCCGCAGTTGCTCGTTTATACTGAAGCAAACTCCTTAACGAAGACGTTAGATTGACATAATGATGGGGCGCTCGATGCAGATCTGACAACATGTTGAAGCAGCGCTTTGACGTAGATATACGATATTTACTTCTAGCATAACCAAGGAACACCATTAATTCGGAGGATTTCAGTCATATCGGTGCCAATGTGGCACAACTGTGTGCATCGCCCGCTTAAAACTTGGTTTGTTGAAGCATGCTGTTGTCCTCAATTACGCCGACTTTTAAAACAGATGAGATTCTAAGCTAATATAATGGGCAAATGAACACAATAAATTGTCGAAATTTGTCTGCTATCTCAGTCACGTTGCACTATTATGTGGTGGTCATTGCACCTGGATTGAGGGCTGAATGAAACACAGCCAAATTGCGTTAAAATGCTTTAATGGAAGGTTATTTATAGTCGCATTTGCGGTCGTGGTTTACTAGGTCGCAAGTCACACCTCCTACCGCATAAGCTCTCGGCCAAATCGACTGTTACTGAGGCGAAACAATTGGGAGCTTTTGGGTTGTCGTTTGACGCGAGTGAAGATGAATGAGTAAGTGATGGAAGAGGAAGCGGGCTGCGAATTATTCTTCACAGAGCTGGAGCCGTCCGCACTTGCCTTTAACAGTTCAGGCAATGTGCAAAAGCAGGCATTAAAAACTGCCACATTTCCTCGTACACATGAAGATGACCTGCCTCACGACCATTCAGCCTGCCAACTTCAAGTTTTAACCAAACAGTTCACCTTCACTAGCTTTCTCATCTGTTCAAGGGCACACTTGCCGTTTAAAACTCAAACAAATTGATTACCTTTGCCAACGTTGGCGCACTAAACAATCTGCCGTCGCATTAGTATAATCATCAGAGTAGCGCTTCACAAATCCTTAGGTTTAGTCCACCTCCTGTGGTCACTTGGTCTCATCCTAGAGCACCTTCGTTTGTAAATGCAAAGAGTAATTTAGAGAGTGAGATATATTTGAAATATTGATAGAATTGCCGCCTGTAATCGTTATACCGAAAGGCATGCTTGACCAACTGGATTGTGTGCGCAAGAAAGCACCAAATACACTTCACACGGTGCTTTATGACTCATTGGGAAATAAGTTTCTCTTCTGTCCTTTGTTTAATTCCCCCCTTGTCAAAACTGTGAGGGAAACCCGAATGCCGCCTTCCTCAACTGAGATAGAACGACATCGGTTCGAGTGCCAAACTCAAACAAATCATTCAGAATCATGTGTTGTTCTCACAACACCCTTCCGAAATCGGGCAGATAAATTTAGGAGAGGGAGAATAGGAGCTTGTTTGATTATTAAACACGAGATTGTAAGGGTGGATAGAATGGCGTTGCGACCGCTTAACATCGCATGCCCTCAAGCTTGAGTCCCTGTCCGCACCACTACTACTGAAGTGGTGCTTTTAGGTTCTATGGACTAAATACACCAATTTTTATGGCAGAAATAGAGACATTAAAAGGGCATCGCTACAAATGAGAGAATAAATATCACAAACAGGTAAAAATCTTCAAATAACAACAATCTTAGTCTAGAGAGTACTGTGTTTTCAGTAGAAAATAGGTGCATCAACAAAGAACTGGATGCTAGGCCTGCCTTCCGCGTAGAACTTGGCTACGACACTGGCGCTTCCATTTTAAAACCATTTTAAACGCTAAGCAACTACGAAGGACCAAAGTTCCAAATTAGGCTAGCAAAACAACGTCCAGCCATATAGTTGTGCAGTCGAAAACTCGCGCGTTGCAGGGTTGAACTTAACACTCTCACTTGAAACAAAATTTTACATCATCTACTTGTGTATTCTTAACAAGCCTCCCATGGTAGTGCGGTATATGCAAAATTATTTGACAAATTAAACCCGGAGTCTATTGAAGGCAACGGACAGGCCTGGCACTGCAGCAGGGGTCTGCCCGTTGAGCAGGAAAACTATGCACGATGCTCTCGCAGTTGCAAGATAACCACGCTACCCTACGAAGGTAGATCAAATGGGTCAACCTCTGCTCAAAAACTAGAAAAAGCAACTCTCCAACCAGCCATGACTTGGTGCCAAGAGGAACGTCGCCCATACATACTACGTAGCGGCAAAATAGCTCTGATTAGGACGACGCTCGAAAGAAGAGGGGGGCCATGTAGTACTTTGCTTGTTCTGACTGCCGGTTTCGGTCATTTGTTTGGTTATATTGTCCCGACCGGTTGGGCAGGCGTCCGGACCACACCAGCGACCCCGTTCCCTCTGCTTGCTAAACACAGATTGTGTCCCAGTATTTTGTCTCATTTTGCCTTCAAGGAAGTCCTAAGACGCCACTATGATATATAGACAGAAGAAAATTCGCGTAACACGTGGAAGGAATCGGAGCTAGTAGCATGACCTAAAAGGCCATTTTCACACGATGAAGGTAAAACAACCCTTAGGTGTCCGTTGAAGTTGTTAAGAGCTAAGCAAGCAACAAAGGTACAAGTTTCATGCTGAATATTTTAATACAATGCCAGATGATTTTGACGTTGCTTCTGATTAAAATGCGAGCAACTGGTCCAGCACTTCATTCTCTATGGGCAACACCTCTGTGATTCGTGCCAACTGTGTTTTAGATAATCTGCACATTATTCAAATTGGCAACTTTGGTAGGGGTCCCTCCATTCTCTTCCACGTCCCTGTGAATATGACCATTACGAAAATTTCTGTTGTTCCCAGACTTCCTTATTGTTGTAGACAAAGGGTAGATCGATAGCGTCGCAACGATTGCTGTAGAATGGCCTTTGTCAGCACCAAGTGAGTTAAGCAACGTCTTTGCCACTCCTCTAGAAGATACCTTTAGAAAAGCTTAAGTCTAGCGTCCCGAGGATTCCTTTGAGGCAAAAGAATGCATTGTACTTGGCCCGGAGGTCGGCGTACCAGCTAGTACAACATGGCCACCAAAGTGACCAAAACCAGCAGTTTGAACAAACAAAGTATTACACGGCAACCCTCTTCTTTCGATGCGCTCCTTGGTCAGCCTTTTGAGTCACGACAAAACACCCACGAGCTAACCGTGCCACCACATGTGTTTCTGTAGTGTTACCAATTCCGCGTGGCACTCGACGCAACAAAGGCGTATTTTGAGTCCTCTCTCACGATAATCTTTCCCAATGGAATGGTGAAGGTATGAAGCCAGGTTTTGAAGTGGATCGAGATACACGCAACACATATTGTGATCACGGGCTTTATGATGCCGTGGAATAAAACTGTGGGTATCGTAGAACCCTGAGCGAATGAGGCAGTCGGGCCTCATGGGAATGGAGTGCAAGCGATCCATGAGTGCAAGGCACAAACCAATGCTATCGAATGGCGTCCTGCACATTCTGCATCTATAGATGCGCATTTTGGCAAAGGCATGAGAATTGCCTAAGAGTGGGAGAGAGCTCTTGCAGAGGATGCTTGACCACAGCGTCGCTGGTCCATTTTAAAGGTTGCACTGGACTTGGGGTTCACGGCTAGTGCCACTTTAGCCATCAATAGCTTCCTTGCAGAACATGAGAGCGAGAAAGGAGCCAAAGATGGACGTAAATCCTAGCCTTTCTGTTATGGGATGTCATGCACATGCCCTTTTTTCGCACCACCAAAGCTTGCCACGGGCGAAACAGACAAGGAAAGAAATCCATCAAAGTCGAGTCCGCTTTTCACTGTCACCAATGCAGCATCCAGAGACTTCCCAGCGGGCAACGTGGACTAACCGGTCCGTCATCAGAAGTAGCGCTGAAAATGTACAGATTTTTTGGTACTTTGGACGTAATAAGTCTTAGTCTGAATTCATCAGGTTTGAGGTGTCGGGTTAGGAAGTCTGAGACCGAGTCCGTGTGTCCAAATGGACAGGGCGTCTGCTCTCTAATTAGAAATATGGGAGTTCGAGTCCCCTCACAGGCATTTGATTGGTGCCTGCACAAATCCGGACATCAATCTGTCAGTAGCGCTAATGAGGGTCAAGCAATGCATGCAGTTGTATGATAGTGATCAGCTTAGCGCTCCTACTTCACTACGCCTCTCGTTCACAGGGTCCCCTCATTCCCAGATTGGGTGCAACTTTTATTTTTCATCGCATTCATTTCTGCGGCTTCGTGTTGCATGCATGCACAAAAGCGAGTGGCTGCAAGAGCATGTGAGCTGACCTTGCGTGTCATTGCCTCATTGCACCCATGTTAGTGTCCACAGCGATTTGACCTCTTATAAAAGGATTCAAAGCCACCGGTTATAAAGACTACACCATGAAACCGCCAAAAACGACGGTCAAAACGGCAGCCGCCTATTGTCTCCTTGATCAGTATCCTGACCGTTTTTGTCTGTTGTCTAAGCACGTGACCGAGTACCAATAGCCTGTTTTAAAGCATTTAAGATTACGAGAGTGGACTAAAGCTGACACGAGATATATGCTTCTCAGCAGCACTGCATAGATGTCGGTTGGATGTGTGGGCATGGAATAATAACGCGGTCCCATATGACTCTAAAAGTTTAGAGCAGAGTTATCTGAAATTCTGTGACTAACCTGCATGGAGGCGTGATTCGCGTCTTGGAGGCGCAAAATTCCAAAGTTAAATTCCTGCTGTGTTTATGCTTTACCCTCCGCACGATTTGTCTATACCTCTTCTCTACTATTTAATGTGCATTGGATACACCTCATAATGCTGTGCTCCAGATGTGGAGATGCGAGATCATTCGAGACACCTCGATTAAGCTGAGTCGGACACGAAGCTGGATGATGCTACAGATGGGTAAGAGGAGATAACGTTGTCATGTGAAATGTAAAAAAACTGTTCGTCGCGACAAAATAGGGTGGAATGGGGGTACGATAAGTTGTATTGGTATGGATAGGTGTCGCTGATTTCTTTAACTGCGAAGTTGCCTAGGTCGAGGTAAGAGATGAGTGAAGAGTAAGGAGAAGTTAGTTGGACGAAGGCGATGAAGGAGATGTAAGTTCTATTTATGCGGTTGAGGAGTATTTTGTCGGTGGAAACCGGTATGCATTTTGTAATAGAGGTGGCTATAAGGCGCTGGTTGGCCGCTATTCAAAAGGGCCCTTTATTTTATGGCAGCGAACCGATTAACTCAAAGGGCTAGTTTCAGGCACCAATCCCAAAAAGAGTGGTAGCAAACTTATCTTTTCCTTTTTTTGATGCACTTTCAACATCAGGCTTAGCTGTCTTGCAAAATTATACCCCTGTAATGCAGAGTGATAGGTTAGTAAGCTGTTGAGATTTGTGTAATTGTAGAAGCATGAAGGCCACAGCTAGGGCAGTGAGACCGCATGTGCAGTTTATAATGATTGATTGAGTTCCTACCCTTTGGATGGATCTTCTGGAACGCCTCAAGAGCAATGGAGAATGAGAATGCGAGCATGGATCCTGGCTCCATATTGCGAACTAAGTTTAGTAGCTCGGCTTTACTAGTGTACATCTGAGAATGTTTATGTCATCTCGAAGCTCATCAGCTCTAGTGTCATGATCCGCACAGATCGCTGAAGTGCAAGCTCAAAGGAAGCAGCTGAGATAGATGTGCATTTCTTCCTTTCGAGGTTAAACCCAACATGTGACAGATGTCACTTCAAGAAATTATGCACCGTTTTGTCTTGCACTCTATTGTGCAATGCTTTGCTATGAAGGAAGGCTGTGGCATGTCGATGTGACGCTCACCTCCTTTCTAATGTTTTTCTTCCCGTCTTGGTATTCACTGATGGGCCATTTCTCATGGCAATGCGATACGAGGCCAACCCTTGGTCGGAGTAGGGCAAGCTTACAACATTCGTCACATTTGGAAAAATAGAGGTGATTTCTTTGGTTCCAAATTAGAGACCACTGCACGAATTTATTGGCGAAGAATAGGCAATACGCGTGCTTAGAACCCAGGTAGCTGGGGGGGAAATAACTGCACTCTGTCACTCAAATCACCGCCTCGGATGCTTCTCAGTCACCACCGAGGAGGTGGATCCATTTACCACCAAGGTTTACAGCTGCGACTTTGCTGCTTCTGCTATATTTATTTGCTCGATTATGAAAATAAGGAAAGCAGCAACGAATGCTCTGGCGATCACATTGAAATTCTCGAGAGAAATTGAATGAGCATTTGCCGCCATCGCTATAGACCCTACTATGTTGTCGATTTGGAAATTGCATCCGTGGCGATTGCCTAACCACGGTTATTTGAGGGATCGTTTAACGTCTTACCTTCATCGAAAAGGCTGAGGTTAATTCCGTCATTTTCAATGGCATTAGAATGAACTGTGGATTTTGAAGTTGTGGTGGTCATCAATTGTTGTGAAAGTTGCAAAACAATGGTGACGGAAACATTTACACGAATTCGAGACTTAGTACTTCGAATGCATATTAACCGATAATCTAAGCCGGCTATAACAAAGTTCCAACCCATGTTTTGTGCAGCACACGTTTAGCCATAAATTATGTAGGATGCGGATAGCAACGCATTCCAAAGTCACGCATTATGAGTGTAGCACGTTAAAACACGAAATATAGGGGTTAGTGGAGCGTAGTCAGGCCAGAGAGGTCTATGAAAGGGCGCAACAAAGTAAATGAGTATCACATTACTGCTAGTGGAGTAATGAACCACTTTTGCTATTTCATGCAGTTGTCGCCTAGTCCGTGGCTTCGACTATGCAAATAACCATCGTTTTCGTCATGTCAGCCATTCGCGTATGATTCTAACAAAAACATTGGCTACATTTGTCAAATTTGAGTCCACAGTTGCACATGCTGCAAATCACTGTGTTATAATACTTGGAACTCTGTCGTTCCACTTAGGGAAATCCAGGAGACGCTAGCATTGTGTGCTGTGGCGAAAATGTGGCCATTAAACATGGATAGGAATGGAATGTGCAAGGACTTTAATGACTACACGGTGTTAAGCTTGCAAATGTGTCAGTGGCCCATTCCGAGTTTATGGACGCATCGCTCATGGCAAATAATAGAAACGAGAGAGTCATTGTGAAACTGAGGTGACTGACGGTTCCGCCAATAAGACGTAAGCTGGTCGCACCATTCTGTCTACTTCCCTGTCAGAGGTGCGGACTCCCTACAGCATTTAGGCTCCCATTTTCCAGCTTCCTCGTCTCCTAATGGCGACGTTTTTCTTCCCCTTGCAAAGGATCACTAATGCCCTTCTTTAGAGATGTTTGCATTTAATGCTTCTTTACACCCACACACTTCTCTACTTTCCCCCATGCAACTGATGTTGCACGAAAACAAGAACATCCTCGTTACTTGCAGCCCACACGCGGTCCTGTCCCTGCAAAAGGGATACCATGTGCGCCCACGATCTTGGTGATTGGCTGGCTGACCGGCTAATTCTCCAGACTTTTAAGGCTGTTTGTTCACTCACGCGCATTTATGGCGTTTTTAACTGAGGCTACAGAAATGATCTGCAGGCTCAGAGCATTTGTTGACTTATTAAGGGCCAGTGAGAAGGACAAAATAAATTTACGGTTCTGTATAATTTTGGATGTTGAGAATGAAGGCAGGTTGCACAAAATACTGCACAGGAATTGGGAGCGCAGTAAAAATCTAGCGTTGGAACGTGAGAGCGTTAAGCTCATCAGATAAGGAAGCGTTCAAATAGGCGTTTTCGTAAATAAAAAGTTAAAGTGCCATTATCACTGATTATATTGCACCAAATTATAAGATACTCCTTTATAAAGTACAGACTCGCTTCGGCTTTTAACCAGGTTTTGACAAGATT
This sequence comes from Taenia multiceps, assembly GCA_001923025.3. Lineage (NCBI taxonomy): Eukaryota > Metazoa > Platyhelminthes > Cestoda > Cyclophyllidea > Taeniidae > Taenia > Taenia multiceps. Next base: position 14,783,096 of record CM010312.1, on the reverse strand, counting down.
AAAATAGCGTTTAATGTGCTTCATTTTACTTAATCCCTAATTATATTGCAGTTGTTGAGCAAATGGATTTTATGCAATGCCCAGTTTTTACCCTAGAGATTTAAGCTTAAATGGCTTTTGATATTTTGTAAATAGTTTGGCATCTAACTTCTCATGACTGGTCTCCATAAAACAAGCTTGTATAAATGGGACGAGGGACATGTGATTAACCACTTCCCATTTCTTGCAGATACGTCTGACTGATATCTGCACTTGTCTAATGGATAAAACAATAAGCATTTGTATTTTGGCCTTATGAGCATAGATTAAGCTGGACCAACTTATTAGCTCCAATTGGAGTTATCATTGTAGACAGCGCAATGACTGGGTCATTGTGTGAGAATTCTAAGACAGATATGCATTACTTGCGACCACACTGAGCAGTCCTTCTGCAGCTGTTGCATTGGACGTCACCTTTAGATTCACCAGAGCTAGGGTCCTGTTTGTCAAATGTTTCTTTTGTTTCCCTTCATTCAAACCTCTGGCTCATCTAATTGTAGGCTTCAAACTAGTACTTTCTTTGCTTGGTCGTTTACCCACTTACTTATTTTAATCTAGTAATCCCAGCATCCATCGTAGCCACCTCACTTCGCTAGAAATCCATTTCCTTTCGTATCCTGGACATTCGTTCTGCGAATCAACATTGCGTTCCAATTCGTGGCACATTAAATGGTAACAGGTTTAGTTGCACTTGCTGCCTGCATCTTTAACAGAATGTGACACAGATGACAGACAGACGTGTTGGTTGTTTCAGACAACCAAAGCCATCTACTGAGAGGCAGCTGGACACAATGGCAACAAATCTTCCTGGTCTCATTGCAGCTATGTGATACCTGCTGGATTCAGCGTCCTCTTTCATAAACGTTCGTAGAAGAAGAACCAGGTTTTCATGCAGATCACTTGCTAGTTGCTCTAGTCGTGCCTCACTGACTCCAGACTAATCTGTGCCTACCGCAACGCTCTGATGTTTGGCTTTTCTCCATCATTAGGTGTGAGTTTGGAAGATGTTATCGTCGTTGTGCCACATTATTCCTAGTTAGGAGTGTGATGCACATTCGCATAGAACATTAGGATTATCACTACGCATACATTTGCTGGCCTGCGGCCCATTTTGCGTTGCTTCTTCCGTAGCGAATGCTTTGCAGCATCTGCACAAATCAATGACCCCCTTAACCTTATACTCCATGGTTTGATCGTACATCACTTCGTTGATAAATGACTTGTCCTAATTTTTCCTAGTGAATGTGGAGCTACGGGCAGACTCTTAAGCAAATGATTTTAGGCATCCAGAGCGACTTCTAAATGGACATAGTCATGAGGGAGTCTAAGCAGCACTGTTTGAGAACCCTGTTTTAATAAGCAGTGCATTACTTAGCCTCTTCCTCGATTTGGCGTTTGAGTTATTGGTACTGCTCTGGTGGATATGTGAAAAGTGGTCCTTTTTTAGCTTTCGATGGATCATCCCTCAAGCTGCATCGTTTCGGGTCCAAAATATTGCTGCCTGTTATGCAGTGCAGATACCTATGCTTGCATTGAATTATACAAGTCGTTAATTTTTATGGTTTTATATCTGTTTTGTAGCTACAGTGACAGAACATGCCCATTTAACCGGCAAACTAGCTTTTAAAGGTTGAGGGTCACGGTGAAAGGGATAGACACGACACCTGTTTTAATTTGAAGTTAATTTGAAAATCCACATCCCTAAATGAACAGTTATTTCACAGAGCAGTGCAATCTATGAGGTCCGTTGAGGGAATGCAACGCAGTCGAGTGATGTTAGGTCTTTGAAATGACTTTATTAACTTTACTTTGGGGCAATATACATGAGCGCCTAAATGCGTCCAACAAGGCCCCAACATGGAGGTTTATTGTAGTATGTCTGCTTCCAGGTAACTGGAAAACTTATTAGATCCTCGTTCTCAAAGTGCCTAAAAGTATCTAAAAAGTGTCAGCGAACATATGTGGAAACATTTTAATGTTAAAAGTACATTAATTTCAATCAAAAAGAACGTAAAGTAGTAGGGAATTATCGCGTTCTCAGTAGCTGCATAAAGCAGAAATACTATTTCAATATCTCCACTGCCGTTTCTTTAAAGTCTATTGGTGCTGGCTAGAATCCAAATGTGTTAATTTGTTAATTAGTAAGAAGCTAAGGCTTTTTGATTACTTAAGAGAAATATCTCCCATTGTCAGGAATATGCTAGGCTTTTAAAGCCCTATATTTTCACAAGTAAATCTTTAGTCCGGCTGCAGCGTTTCTGTGGCGGTGCATGGTCTAGAATATTTTCGCATACATAAGACGATATAATTAGTCTAAAATGCTGTCTTTTACCAGTAATTCTCAAAAAAAACTAGCTTCATCTTTCGGATTTAAAAAATGCATCTGAGTGGCTTTGGAGATTCAGGTATTGGCTACCAGAAATTAATTAGCTCTTAAAATTACAACGCCGGTATATGGCGTGACATGCATTGAGGAAAGTCAAATTTTGCAATCACCATCTCCTCATCTAATCTCGCCTTCGCTTCTTCCAAGGCTATCTCCTCCTATCAGCGTTGCTCACACTTATTGACCAACAGAAACGCAAATCTTCTCAGCAGTAACGTTGAGGACAGCAAAAATGGATGCTGCAAAGACTAGATGCGCAGCTTGTCATTCTACTCTTTAAACACCCATTTCTGCATCCGGCATGTCCTAACATCGACAAAAGCTGCATACTGTTAAAATCTTTTCACCATTCTGAGTTTTAAGCAGCCCCAAAGTAGTTGCATTGATTAGCTGCAAGAAGAATGGAAAGAGACGGCATTGGGTTTCGCTTGCCTTGCTGAAGTGCTGCTGAGGCGATGTGTGTTTCCATCACGGTCAAGTTGGATCCATTGATTGATCTTCGCGATTAGCTGGCTGTCAGAAGGGGTGGCAAGTAGAGCACTGGTCGCAAAAGAGACCATTATTGAACCGATCGCCAAGAGCAGCAATTTCGCATTTGTGTTAGCTTTCATGTTATTGCCACTTCTCTATCGCATGCAGTTAATAGTTGAGACCTCTCGGCTATCCAAACTTAAATACATTTGAATACGCTACTCTGCTGTTGCTGCGCTAGGATAATGGATGAAACCTTCAACTCAACTGTTCTTACTAACCAGCTATCGAAGCTATTTACGTATCCACGACAATTTTCCGTGACGTCAAGATGACCTGTCATTGCTTTTGACATAAAGCCTACGTGAAGACAGTATAGGTATGACAGAGGATTGGCAACAGGGTTTCGCCGCCCTAAATGCAGATTGCAAAGGGGTGTTTAAGATCGCAAAGGGCAATGGCAGCCCTCTTTTACCTAGACTCTGACCACTAAGTCTGAATTGTTGTTAATAAATCAAATGCAGGATTCGACTTTTCGGATGAACGAATAATGCGTTGGCTTCCAAAGCCGAAGGTTGCAGGCTCGATTTTGGCCTAGGGTGAGTCTCTTTCAACGCGGCAGCTTATTTGCGCCTTTTGCATTAAGGACATTGTAGTCAAATAGGTGTGCGTGTGCTACTCAAAATCATTTACGGTTGTAGGCTTTATGACTGGACTTGGGTAAAATTTGACCCTGGTCAAAGGATACTATAATTTATGCATTAGCTGCCACGAACCAATTTGCGTATTCAGTACACAGATCGTGCTTAACGGGTTTGAAGCATATTAAAGAACTTAGTTTAATAAAAGGCAACTATAAATAGAATTTATCAGAACATTTGCAAAAGCATTAAGCCACATAATGACTTTGGACCAATCTGCAAAAATTTCGACTGGATTTTTCGATGCCAACGTTCCTTTTAGCGTATTTTCTGCCGGACTAACTCTGGAGTCCATAGCTAAAGAGGTACTTTGAAATGTGCGGAATGATACGAGATCTACAAGGTTTGACGTTGGGTGGAAAACACTGTAAAATAGTAAACTCGTCAGTCATATCTGATATGGAGGTCTTCGTTACGCCTGGAAGTGTGGCGGAAGAAGTGGAAAGAACCGGTGCAGAAGCAGACGTCTATGCAATAGCCGAAAGTCCAGATTGTGCAAACGGGAGGAAGTGGGTCGAGATTCGCAACATACTATAGTTCAGTAGAACACCTAAATGCCCCGTATCCTCTTCATTTGGTATCTGAGTGGTGCGGTGCATAAAGCGTTTCACAGTTTTTACACTAGCCTCTTTCCCTTAACCTCGAATGCGCTCCGCTTTGCATTAGTAGCTGTCAAGAACCCCTAAAATTTTTTGCTTGGTCGATAACTACCTCTACCGGAATGGCCTTTATGAAGAGTGCTTTTAAAAGTGAGGTAATATTGCGTTGGTCTGAGCGATGCAAACAAGTACTTTCGTTTCTGCGGGTTGTATTCTTTTCGTCCCGAAACAGCCTTATTCCGACAAACTTGATTTACTACATTCAAAACTATTTCTTTGAACATACAAAGCATTTGTATTTACGAACCCGAAAGTTCCTTGTGAGATCATACGAAATACTTTGGACTTACCGGTTTTGGATACAAATTGATAACACCAAGAAAGTTTGAGGTATCTGAGTACATCTGGGCGCAATTATGCAAAATATAAATAAATGGAAGTAATCCATTGGCCCGGCAAAATGCAGTCTTCTGAGTAATAATATTGGCTAGTAGGTTTCTTTTGTGATCTCGATGGTTGCAGAAGTATGGCAGTTGTTTATTGGAAGGAACAATGTCAGAAATAATGGCAGCACTGCAAGAGTGCTTTGTTTTCCAAATTTTAATCATTATTCTCAAGGTGATGCGCATTCGAGTTCAGGTTCTGCAAATTACCGATGAGCGCACTTGTCGGCGGGACGAATAACTCCCTGAAGATCAAAAACACTAAACTTATAAAGAAAAACCATAGGGCCTGCAATTCTCTGCTCTGCTGCGTCATTCACCACTTCTCAACCGACCATCAATTACAGCATCGCACTTGCACGAGTATCCGCAACGCATATCATTTCCTTACTGCCTATTTGCAGTCAATAAAGAAAGAGCACACTCAAAATGCATTAAACTTGGCAGACTACATCGCTGACTTCGGAGATGCCAAGTGACCTTTCGTCATCGCAACAGAGAACTTGAGCTAGCACGCCCCGACCTCGTGGACGAGTCATGGGGTCTTGAATATGCCACGATGGCTAATGCGGAAAGGCAATTAATGCAAGTTTCGTTTCGATGCATATTTGTCGATCGCCGCTGTCCTTTGGCTCTTTAGCTCTTCTCATTTGCTGACAGCAATCCTCGCTCCTCAGCAGAGAGGAGTGTGCGCGTAATAACCCCTATGGGGCAGACTGAAAACGGTAGTTGTTCTGCCGAAGAGAAATGAAAGGAGTGAAAACATCAAAAGAAAAAGGGATTGGGAAGAAGAGACAGCGATGGAAAGGTGATGCAAGGAAGTAAAATACCGCCAAGCTCTGGTGGCTGTGTGGTATTTGTGGATTATTGTAAACATTTTATTTCGGCTATTAAGACATCTACTCCTGATATTACATCTGCTTTTCCGTCCAAATAGGTGCTGCAAGCATGACATAGGCAATTTACTCAAACGATTGTGTTCTAACAGGGATATGAGGCTAATGCTCTTGATGCGGACTCAATGACTGCCCTTAACAGGTCCAAGTAGAAAAGCCATCACCTGAGTTAATGGCTGCGATGATGCTTACATGCATAGAATGGGAAGAAATCGAAGCATAAATAATTTAAGGGGAGGCCAAGGAAGGATTTGCATGGCTCACCCTTTAATGGTTACAAATTCCTGCTGTCCCATATACCTTGGCCTTTTGACGCCCTTTGAGCGGAGGAGGAATGTGTACTTAAAAAGCAAAGGACACAGACTGCTAGGACGAACCGAAGCAGTAAAGGAATGCTGAGGGTGGACTAAACTGTGGCATGGGCAATGACGTAGAGTACAGCAGCAACTAGCATGTCTAGCGTCATTGTGTCTACATTTATCCTCCTTGAAACATGTAAAATAGAGCGATGCAACGTGATACAAGCGGTGTAATGCGTGACCCGTCGTGGTTCCATGTATGCATACTAATATCACCATTCATTTCAATTGCAATTTGCCAGATAATTTAGTTTGTCCGCGTGCCTTTCCATGTCGGCTAAACTACACACTGTGCGAAAGAGAGTTCGCAGCATCAAGTCTTTTCCCAAAGCATTCCAACTTTGCGACGACGCAAATCTCGAAGTCAGTTCACCATTATAGCAACCTCAAGGCCAGTCATAAAGCCTTAGCAGCATTTGATGCAAAAACAGCTTGACAATATATTCTTTTGCAAACTCCCACATCCCGCGAAAGGCGAATAATAGAGATAAGTGAATAATTTGGAACAACTAACATCTTACGGGACCTTAGTGATTAGGACCGCACAATTGCAAACGACAATACAATTGCCTTATCAAATCTACGCTCTCCTACTTCACTTTCTTAGCATTTGGCTCTTATGCTTGACCCGAACCAGCAAGCATTTTAATGTCCCTTATACGCGATTACATCTTCATAAAGTAAACCAAATTCAAACTGCGCAATTCTTCATTCATCCTCCTTAATACAAATGACGTTACGTCTGCATTTCCATGTGCCCGACCAGTGCCTTCTAACATAAGATGGCATTCCAAATGAAAAGGGTCCACTCAACTAATGCATGTAGAATGGTAGGTGCACAAATACGCCTTGTCGAACAAGGCCAAATGATGACTGCGTGTCGTGGAAACACTGGCCCGTGTATCCTCACTCCTTGGATCTCATCATGGGGGTTCTGGATCCCCACGACCAAGCGGAATACTAGAGGACATGCAGAGCCAATCTGTTTGGCGAAGCACTTAACTGGGTTCCGAGCGATTTCAGCGAGCTAAAACACTGCAACCTACAGTCCCTCCCCCCATCGTTACTGTACAGCTGTAGCTACATTACTGTTGCAATGTTTGGCACTGGACGTGGTAGCAGCGCGAAATTCAGGGCCTTACATTGTAGGTAAGGTCGGCACCTGTAGGCAATAGCGATAGGTGAGGAGAAAAGTTCAAAATTAAAAGCGATTTTATTGGCGCGAACTGTATGTTTGGACTATTGCACTCGTTTCCCACCCCCTCCCACTTAGGTCTCTCGCCTAACCCCTTCACAGCCTGCCGGTCAATGCCAAACAGGGGACTCATGCATCACTGTGGAGATTTGCACTTAGGTGACTCTTACTGCTCACACAATTAACTTGGCCTACACCAAATCAGGCATGCCTGGAGGTAAACAACTCAGCTCACTTCATCTAGCGCCACCAATCAGTGCGCATCCTCATGGTCGCACAGCTAGTGTGACAAGCTCTGACTTGATTTGCTCCTGCAGTACCACTTATAGCGGTGGTGTGGTCTTTCGATCACAGCCAATAGACGCAACAGTGAGCCTTGAGTGAGTTGGAAGATAGAGTCCGAAAAGCCTAATGTGACAAAGTTCATTTTTACAGGTCCTACTGCACTAATCTGGAGGCAGTACAGTCACGAGGAGGTGACAAGACGGCCAGTATGACGTGGACACCAAAGTCCGTTTATTCACAGCACGCCTTCGCTTTTCTGGGTGCTGTTTGAAAGCACCGCGCAATCGAGCCGCAGACACGGTCGAAGAAGCAACCATCGTTTTCATGTGCCCTGTTGCAAGGTCTTTGATTCCGCGGGACTCAAAATCCGTGCTGCTTGAAGAAAGCAGGTCCGACTTGCCTGGCCTCATCCTAAATGATGATTCTCTTGGTGAACTGGAAGCACGAAATTATGGCCGTGATATTACCTTTGATCCGATCGCGCCGCACTATTCACGGACTCGAGTCGTTCATGCGACTGAGTAAATGGCGACCTTTCATGAGTCGTGCCTTAGTGGTACTTGTGTAAAAGGTTCGACAGGAGTCACGACGAATGCGGCGATCTGGATTCTGGACACTCTCAAGGTCTCCAACCCGCACGCTCACAGTGTTGTGCGTGATTGAACGTGCACAAGTCGGCGCATGAAAGGCGGCCTGACACACGTACTCCAACATTTGTGACGCTTCATTAAAGCCAGTACCAGATGCGCTCACAACAAGCGTTTAAACATTGCCGTGGTCAGGCGCCTCCAATCTCACAAGGATAGCGACCTCCTGCCAAAGCCGGATGTTGAATCAATTCATCAAGGCCCTACACGCGCATACGGACATTAAGAATGTGGCTGCAGCATGGAAACACATCTAAAGGATTCAGGGAAGCGTTATGTCGTAAACAGCTAAAAAGGACACGCAAACGTGAGGCAATAATTTAGCATCGCGTTCTAACGGTAAATGTTTTATTAGTGCATTTACGAGGTTTTCGTGCAACTAGGGATCAAAATATCTACCTAAAATTTTGATGCTGCAATAGCAATTTGAAACGGTCTTAAATCATGGCTATTTTGTTCATGATGATCAGCATATATCCTGCAATATGGATGTTTAATCCATGAATGTGTGATTGTGATGATGTGTAGGTGGCTTGCGCCTGAGTGTCTACAAAAGTTATGGAAGACGCGATGCCAGCTGGGTTGAAGCTTATGCTCAATCGTCTTTTGGTGATTAATTGCATTATGATGTCCCTTTGTAATGCTATTTCGCATTCCATACGACCAAATAGTTTGTGCACTTGGTTTAACTTAAATAGAAGTATTAGATAGTTTGAAGTTTTGTCTGCACTGGTTTGTTACACAAAGTTGTGTCTGCAAAGCATTAATAATTTTAAAGTGCTGAGAGGGGATTTTAATCACATGGATGCTATTTAAGTGGCCCAGTGAAGAATATCTTTTTCCTAACTAGACCTTAATAATAAAGTCATGCCTCACTTAAATGGCAAGTAACCACGGTGAAGGTGGAGGAACATCTGGGACATTTTGTTTCGAATGGAACGCGGATTTCAATACGAAGCTTGGAAATAACGCCGAATCTTGCCAGTAATTTCCTCTTTGTCCAGCTCACAGTTGTGCTTTGCAAACTCCCTTTACTTCTGACATAAATTCGGCACTTTTGAAACCGTTGAGTTACAACAACTGCATTCCTGCACACCTACATGATTTGTACGAAGGGTAAAGTCCAAAAAAGCATAGGCATTTTTAATCCTAGTGCATTTTAGTTTATGCGCAGGCACATTTCTACGCAAAGCAGATGCATTTCCAACTGATTAAAATGTTTCCATGTCTTTAAATTGCTAGATTTCTTTGAGGTGATTTGCACGTAGCATTCTTACTGCTACAGCTCATTTTACAACCAATGCACAGCCTCCATTTTTGTAATATCTTTAAACAGGAGACGTTCATTTTATTCTACCTTACGTGTTTTACGAGTTTTGTCAAAACCTCCTTCAAGAGGTGTTTAAGGTAGTACGAAATAATGAGACGATGCCAGGGCGCGCGAAGGAGAGAGAAAGAAGAGAGTTGGACGCATCACCGTCGAAATTCTCCACCTGATTTTCCCGAGGGGACACATTCTCACCGACTCTTTAGCAAACTAAAAGCCTCCTTTGGTGATTTCTTAACCCCGGTCAAGCTCACTTATTGCCACTCTGTCCGTCAACCATTCATGTGCAAGTTATACCAGAGTGGATGCCTCACTTAAGTGAAGTTATGTGGCACAAGCATTTTAAGAGGCAAATTTCTATCAATTTACTGCGACATAGGCTACACTTGCCTTAGTATGAATCATCTATCCAAGTTGGCCCGAGCCTTGGATCCACGCTCCTGCAGTGTGCGGTGCATACGTGAAGCGCTGCGATAGATTTTGAGAATCTCCTCCTTTGAGACTCAGGTCTGTGGTGTGCGGACGGTTGTTCCTGAATCACCCACAATTGATCCTGCTGGCACAGGGTTGGCAAACAAAGTGCTCCAGGAGCTCTCTTATTAAGCCACAGCGAGTCGATCTTTTCCAGTAAGGAGGTCAGATAGATATGGCAAGAATGGTAGAAACTCTCCCTACAGAAAAGTTTTGTGGCACTGCGAAGACGACGTGAGCCCAAGAGCTGCGACTGAGACACAGCCCTTAAACTTCCCTCCTGACTTGACCACTATTATTCATAGCCCAGCGCTCTCGCCTTCTTTTCTTTCTTTCTACGGTCAAATATTTTGGTTCATTGTCTATTTTTGATGCTGATCAAGCGTAATTAGTCCACAACTCTTAAACCATCAAACCCTAGTGCGCTTTAAGCATGTGGATCCTTAAAAATTTTTAAACAAGGCATATAAGTTGCCTGGTTTTTGGCCTTTTAATTTTCTTAAAAGCAACTTAGCTATCATTGGTGCTTATGGGAAACAGCAGAAGTTGGTCAAAAAGAGGCTCCAACTTTCGGATTGGCTTTTCGACAACTCAAAAACCCTAAAGAAACGGGTCCTTGCTATCAGAAACCCCAAACCAACTTGTAATCACTGACACGATTTGGATTAGGCTGGTTCTAGGCCACTTTTTTAACATAACATTTTAAATTTTGGCCTAGAAGTTTAGGGTGCAGGGGTCAACCAACCGATCTCTCCGTTCCATTTCTGAACACAAACCTCTCTACTCGTCGGTTTTGCTGCAAGATGAGTCACGAGATCTCACTGTGGCTAGAAGTAAGTTGAAAACAGGGATCAAAATTGTTATTATTTTGATGCAGAACTTTCCTTCTTTGGTGCTCTTCAGTAGTGGCCACATAGGCAAGACCTTCTCGCTAATTGGGCCTTTTGTAGTGTGCGATTCATTCATCCAAACACTATTGCTCCCCCAAAAGGGCCTCAATAGGATACTCACTCTACTTCCAGATCAAACATCCTGATCCATTTTAACTAACCTCGCTTAATTTCTCTTCACAGGAAGTAGCGTACTCAGTGAGATATTGTGATAAAAGTTGGAGAAGGAATGCGAGACAGCAGCTCCATTTCCTTTGGAAGGTACATCCTTATAAAAAGTGATTAGTGCTTGCTTACGCCGTAATTAGAGCTGGCAAGTACTTCCGCTTAACTTAGACGTGCATTATATCGCCCTCATTGCACACAAAGCAAAGGGACATTACGGTATTTGGCTTTGAGGTATGTGTGGCGGACAAATAGCATGGGATCCATTAATCTCAGAGTGTAGAAGCCAGTGCTTAGCATAAGCCGATGGTTGATTTGAAAGATCCTAGATCTCTTATTTTCTACTTAAGCACTCAAAAGAATTTGGCTTTGAGTGCTCGCCTGTGATTAGGGCTAGCCCGATGCTGATCAAAAGCGCCTGCATTGCCGTACACAATCTATAATACTTGTGTACAAAATACAAATATGCTGCACTATTTGCATTGTGCCAATGCGTTGACTAGAGGCACCGTTTATTAAAAAAGAGTGCGCGATCTTATCCTTTCAATGTAGTCTGAAAGATACAGCTTCACATGCTCTCCTGTGAGTAGGGTTAGACCGATACTGATGAAAAGCACTAATCCTACCGTACGTTCCTCTCAATCACTACATGCAAAATATTATTGTATTTCTCGCCCCACATTTTCTTGCTTGTTCCTTGAGATTTAAGATCACAGCTTCGCAACGGTGACACTGTAATGAAGTTGTTTTTCCTTTTTACATTAACGTACTCATCGAATCTTACTGCTCACTGGACTAGGCTGTGGTAATACACAACCTTAAATCATATAGAGCTTCGGTGGTTTAAATGGCACCGAACGACATCCTAAGACTTGCTAAAACTAGAAAAAAAAAGTTACCACATGATTTCTCAGTTTTGCATGTCGACCATAACATGGCTGATGGGTCTATGCAATAGTCGATTTTAATACAAGCAACGTAATCGCGGCGTCAAAACTAGAATCTGCATCTAAATTATTAATCCTAAACAATCGCGTCTGTTCCGTCTAGGCGCAAATTCAAGCACTTGACCTTAACCCAGCAAAAGTTTGTACTATTTAGCAACCTATCATCTGAATAGCCGAACTTAACGTGGGCTAAATATTTACGAAATATTGCGTAAAAAATTGGCTTTGTTTTAAAAGGTCTATTAAATCGCATTTTGGAACAATATCCTTTCCTCTTTTTCCTTATCCCTTCCCGTTTTAGTGTTGGGAGTTTTACTTGGGAAAGAAGACTAAGCCATTCCTCCCCATGACCAACTAGTTATAGGTTGCGTGCGCTGATCCACTAATGGCGACCGGTCCTGGGAAAGTGTTCACTTGTGCATCTTTACGGTAAGTTTCATTGGCTCATCTCTATCAGAGAGATTTAAGGAGTAAATGTTTAATTTTTAGCAGTGCACCACACTAATGAGCGCTGATCATGACCAACCATTTGGGCTGAATTAATGCGTGTCTCCAGAGCGTAGAACCAAGAACGTCTTGCTCACACAGGCGTTGAGGTGAAAGCGTTGTAAAGAATCGCGGATCTGGTGTACTTTCCGCAATCGCTGGCGTCCTCATCACTTACAAGGCCGTGGTCCTTGTTTAAACTCGTGCGTAGTTAGATGTTAACCTTCCAATCACTCATCCTCATCCATCATTGCGACCCGTAAATTGTGCTGTCGCTCCGACTATTCATGGTTTTAGATCATTTTAGATGTCAAGTGACGCAAAAATGAGGTCTTGATGCAGTACAGGATGGTTTGGAGAATCAGTTGACGCAGTATTAGCCCCCTAAACAGAGCTCGAGGCTGATATTGGAGGTCCAATCACACAAGATCACTTTGGTAATCCAGTAACGCTAGACTGCCGGGCAGGGTTAATGTTCCTTTAAGAGGTAAATTACCATAATTGTGAAGACCTAGGTTCTTTTAACTTGTCATTTAATCCAACTGACACGGTGGTCGAGCCCCAACTATGCTTCGATGTCATTTAAAACGCAAAAAATGCATCACAGCTGGCTACTACACAGAGTTCAAATTGATTTAGAGACCAAATGACATAAGACAAATCAGTGACAGGGTTAAAAGCCATTTGAGAGTTAGACTAACGTGATGCTATAGCCCGGAGAGAGTAAGGCGTCATCTTGGTCAACCCTCAGCGTCAGTCATCGCAACCAAATCGGCTGCAAACGATAGTGCCCACGAGCCAAAGGTACCAGCTATCAAATTTTTATGAGAATAATAGGTTGCGTGAAAGTAAAGCCATTTAGCCTTCTTGACAGTTCTATTCCACATGGAATTTGCTCTAATTTGGAAAAGGTGATTTAGAGGCATTAACTTTTGCAAGCAGCGAGGCGCATCTACAACCAGGTGCTAAATTGGAACCTATTTCGTGTTAGGGAATTTGGTTAGGGCTGAAAAAAATTAATTTACAAAACAATTGCCTATTTCTTTGCTCTGATTCGCAGGTAAAACAAGGTGATCAAAAATCCTACTGCCTAAAAACAAATGGCATGCACTTCTAATCCTGCACAAAAGGCCAGTTCTCACCATTCTAGAAAAACTTGTCTGTTGAAGTTCACCTGATCGACTATGCTGAATATCGCCTGTGATCACCAAGTCAGCAGTTAAAAACACGGTTGATATAAGCATCCTACCTTACAACCCACTCCTAATGCTAGCTGTCAATGCATGTCACACTTAATTATGAGTCGACAAAGTTATTTCTATTAGCACAAGGCTTTCAGAAAATCGAATGCACTGTTCATGACGAAGTGCGATTTCACATCTGCGAGTAAATGTGGCCACTCCTTGAACCTCATTTAAATGGAAGTCCCAAGGTTTAAAACTCTCGAGCCTCAATGGCGAAGACGAATGGTGATCTTCCACTCGTTTATGCACCACGCACACCACGAGGGTTCTAAGGCGTCTTCAGAAATTGTAATATGGACTTGGAAGTAAGTCGAAGCTCTCTGACTCTCTACAAATGCTGTTTTTTGTCTCAAACACAAATTTGAAACTTGTTGTCTTCTTCTTCCCGTAAATTATCAGAAAAGATGCATTATATGGTCCACTCATATCATGGTTGAAATGGATCTGCTCGCCTGGTAAATAATGAGTGCAGTTTTTAGGCGAAATCGCACAGTAAGGTTATCACAGATAACCATCCAGATTTTATTGAACGATTGTGCAAGTACCTTAGTGTGCTTGATGTTTGCTCAGCAATTCCAAGCCGGTAGTGAATTCTTTTCCTACAACCACCGTATTTACACGCCAAATAGTGGAAGTGGATCGTCGTACGAGTCTGCGCAATTCTGCACTCCAACTCGTCGATTCCGCGCACTACAAACATTTACAAAGCCGTTGAGCAGCACTTTTGTCGGATGCTGTTTAGTTTTAGTTTTCATTAAAAGGGACACCGGCTTAATATTTCTTTCCATCTTGGCAAAGAGGATGACCGTTTTCTACCCATGCATCCATCGCAAGCGGATGGTAATGTCGCCAAACGTTGTGATTCCATCCATTCCACATCGTTACACGTCCAATTATTAGATTTCCTCCATCCCGCACTTTCTATTGCTATCCACATTGAGAACCATGTCGTCCATATACACATCTGAGGTTGCAGTTGTGGAAGATGTGAGGATAAGTAATGAGAGTGGAATAGATCTCTTCATGGACTATGCGGAGAAACTTAACTCTGTCAAAGACTTGTGAATTTGGCAGGTCCAGGAATGTAAGAGCCACATTATGAAGCGTAGAGGCATATTCAAATGGGTGTGCTAGGGTGAAATTTGGAGGTGCGTGCAAGTAACTGCAAGTCAATTAGCTGCGACACCCTGTGAAATGCACGGCTTTGTAAATTGGCTCGCTTATTTTCTTCATAAATAAGTAAGATAAATACAAGGACTTCCAATCTCAAACCGTTGCCTTTGTCTGCATTGCGGTGTCTACATCCTAGAATAGGCCTGTAACAGGAGTTGCTGTCTGACTAATGCTTCGATAATGGAATCAAATAAGAGTTTCAGTCTATTCACAAGGTGGTTCGGCTATGCTTGATTAAGTGGGTGGCCCATCCCACTCCTGATTCTACCTGCATCCAATTCTCTGTTGATCTGACCCTCATCCTGTTGTCAACTGCATCTGCCTCACCTACTGTCGCTTTAAAAGTAGGATTATCCATGCACATGAGTTTGTGCGCGAGCTGGCAAATATTTACCCTTTGCAACATAAACTTGGATAAATATTTACCAATCAGACGTCTGCCATGCTGATCAAACGCTTCATTTGATTTCCATTCCCCCGCCTTTTATCTTTCTCTGAGTAAAACCCTCCTAAAGCCCTCAAAAAATATCGCCTAAATTTTATGTAGGAATAAACAATGCTGCCACGTTTTGTAAGCTCTTCTGTCTTGCGACCGACTGCAACTAATCTCATTCTAACCTACTTACACCAGGAAACATTCAGATCTATGCCCTGAAATGGCAAGATGAATAATCGTTGTTATTTGGTCTACCAGTAATTAAATGACCTTTTGTTTTGCAAGATTTCCGCTATCATTAAAAACTGATTTTTACTAAAAGCTTTTTACAAGCGATGGAGTCTGCTGCTGAGCTGAAAAACATAGCCGGGTTGACACGAAATCGCAGCTTTCAGGCGCCTTATTGAGTGTCCAACGTAATTTGCTTGGTTTTGGAATGCTGTTATTATTTGCCGCAATTGTACACTGGCCGCCATTTAGGTTGGTTTTTAATGTATTATATTAGTGTATTTGTAATGCCCCTTTTGTCGTCTATTTACAGCCCACTGTGACGAACCCTCCCCCTCGTGGGTCTTGCTAAGCATATGCTCTATGGAATGCACTCTTAACAATAGCCAAACAAATTGGAAATAAGGCAACTCATGCAAACAACGCCAATGAATGACCTGCTTTAATGTCTGTCCTGGCTTGGGCAATTCAAATGGGGGACTTAAGCACTGTCAAATGCCTACTACCAAATACATAGCAGCGGCTATAATACATCTACAGCAGACTTACACATTTACTAGCGATTACACAATCGGGTGAAGTTCCAGCAATCGCAGATTACATCAAAATGCTAAAGGAGTTTACATTCAACATAAATTCTGCATGGGCAATGCAACCGAGTTTGGGAGGCGGGGAAACCCTAACATTCACATCATCAAGCCCGATGATGGATGTTTGGCCGCCGGTGAAGATGTCAATGGTCCTGTAGAACTGCTACACGTCCTTTAAAAATGCATCCTGAGTTACTGGACGTGACATCTGGACAAGATTAGTGAAAGGGCACGCATCAAATATCTATTGGCTTGTTAGTTGCCCTTCAATGCTCCCAACACAAAGCGACGTTAGGATAGCTGCAACTAAGAAGCATGCCGATGGCACACAGTAGCTTAGGAGAAGACTGGTAGCTAAATGAGGATACTATGCACTAATTGGTTTATAACAAATTGCCTTCCAATATCGCGACAACGTAACTTTGAACATTGGCTACAAGAGAAGGATTTAAACGAGCAAGTTATTTGGTCTACGCAGGTTTAGTCATACAAAATCTATAAAAATCATCGAACAACTTCAGGTCCTCCAACAGGTCATTCGGCAATTGAGGATTCAATTCGTATAATTAGATTGAGAGGTTCCGCCCATATCTCTGTGCAATGTGTTTCCAAAGGAAAATTCTTGCTATGGGAAAATGACCCACCTCGCTAGTGTATGCATCCACGCACCAGATCTCATCATCAGGCACCTGTCTTAACAGGTTAGGCACAAATGATATGCTTGATAGCATTCGTCATCCCTATTGCCATCGCCGAACACCCCTGCTTGTCAGGTGTGGCACAAAGACCACAGGCTCGGTGGCTCGTTAATTCCAATGGCTTTGGCAAAAATGTTCGCGTGAATTAACTTTCATGTGGTTGGATAACAAACAGCTACACCACGCAATTCCTCAAATATTCGGAAGTGACGAGATCAAGACATCTTTTGATCGCATGGCTTGCAGTAGAATAATACTTGCAAAATTTAACAAATTCGGTGCCCCAATATCACACAGGCTTACTGACTTCTGTGCAGGAGGTGTTAATAGATTCCACATGTGAATGGAGTAGCTGCCCTGCACCTTAGAGGTTAGGATAATAACACCTGATAGGTCGGTAAAAGTGCAGTTCACTGCTATAAATGCGTCATGAGCTGTGGGCGCAAAATATTAGTGGATTAAAGATGGCGCTTCACTTCTGTTTCATCTTGTTTACCATCTCTGCTTTGGTTAGAGGACTCACAGAAGATCGAGGTAAGATGCCATCTCGCGTTTAACGTTGATCAGCAAAAGACAATCAGCAGTTATTTTGTTGGAGGATCTATCTATCTATTGTTTTAATGCTTTACTTTCTACCATGTTTCGAGAAATTACTTTCCTCGAATTTTAAAGAGTTGCATTAACCTGCACTTTTGTATGCTGGCGTCCACGAAAGTGGGTAAACGAAATGCAAATATAGAGCATGCAGCAGATAATTACAATTGACAGACTCGATTGGGTTTCCGAACTACTTGCTGTGGCGTCTTCGTTAGATCAAATTAGCAATGCCAAGAGACCAAACCACTTTGATTCTATTAATTTTCCATTTTTGCACTTGATTTTGAAGCGTAGTGCGATTGCTGCATCCAAATGCATGAATGCACACAACTTATGTACTTTGTAGTACAGTACACTGCTACGCTGCTGATGCACTTCAGTGTCTGCACTTGTATTGCACAGATTCGCTCAATGCCATGGGGACATGAGTTGGGACTCCATAAATGAGCTGTAGATTTAAAGTGTATTGAGGACGAGTGGTGAATTCCGGAAGACCATAAACATGGATTCACCATCATGTTGCAAGTCTGCTCATGCACGGTGTTGTTTCCAATCCATCCACAGTCGTTATTGACGTCAGTGGTGAACGAACTCAACTCTGTCACTGCCAACTTCTCCGAACTTAGTGATGTCGCTGATATCCACCTATAACAGGTACACGATAGGTGCGCTTGTACCTTGCATGGTGCGCAACGTACTGTAGAGCTTACTCAAATTTGAACCTCTGTTAAATACACTTATGTGATCCTTCGAGGCGTTGATGCAGATCAGTGATAGTGTAACCTTAATATCAACCTCACCCTACACCTAGGCCCTAACTGCTCAACATATTTCAACAACAGTGGCTTTGTACATGAGTTTTAGCTTGCGTAAGACATGCATTTCTAATCTTGCCAGATTTGACATGCGTAAAATATTTACATGCTCCCCGACTCAACACTTGGGTGCACACTGCTCAAATGGGTGATTCGTGTCAATATCCACTACAAGCGATAATCACTAGATCAAATTGTCACGAAATTGCACTGGTAAGCCTGGGCTTAATTCAATTAGACCGCATTGTCTAACGTAGAAGCACTTAGTTTTCTCAATCTGCACCACACACGAGCATGCGATCGAAGATTTTAAACTTTTCTTGAACGATTATGCTTGATAACTACCATTCTTAGTAAAGCAAACGGGCTAGGTGGTGCATCTTGAAGTCCTTGCAATAATGTCAGGAGTGACACTTCTACATTTACTTAACTGAAGGATTGAAAGTTGACAAAATGGTTTACGCAAACAACGCCTAAAATTTGTAATTCAGAATTGACTGCGACAGAGGCGAGAGGCATAGGAGGAACTCCGATTTGCCACTTCATTCACTGGCGCCTTTTGAGCCCTCAGGCCTATCGGCTGAATTGGGACATCCCCCACCTGGATTATCTCGGCATCAATCAAATCTTTCTAAGCGTAGTAGCAGCTGATCTCTTTGGCGATCCACTTCGAAAAATTGCCAACTTTTCGCTAGGAGGAATTATTATCGGATATCTGCAGACCGACAAACTGTACAAAGTTCGTCTCGAAGCATTTAAAGGCAAAGTCAGCGTTTGGCTCTACAATGGGAAAATAAGAACACTACCCATAGGTAAGCCGGTGCCTGTGATTAGGAACGCATTTTTATCACATGGTATATGTTAGGTCAGGTTTAATGTTGCATCCTATACGAATTGTGGTAGACAACGTGTGGTCACGTTCTTATAATCGCCCATTTGTGCATATTTCAAAGAGGGGGAATGGGAGATTAAGTGTAATTATTGATGGAACAGAGCGACAAAAGTATGGGCCGCAAGTAAAGCACAAAAATTGCAGATTTTTTCATTTTAATTTCGTTTTGGCTGGCTGGTAAGGGTTTAGAAGTCACGATATTTCCACCGACGTAGTCCAGGTATGCTACTTCCTCTGCTAGAGATAAGCTATATTAAAGAGGATTCTTTTTTTTGCTTATCTGCTTTATTTACCTAAAGTCCACAATGCTTCAACTTTGCGTGCCGAATATAACAGCGAGTTGTTTAATTTCCCACTTTGAAAGGAAATTTGGTAACCAAAAGGAAAGCCTGCAATTGCCCAAAATGCTTTAAAGGGAATTCGCAACTGCTGTATAATGCGTGTTAAGATAAGCTGTAATTTGTTTCCTGCCGGAATCGAGCAAACGTAACTGCATTCTCTGGAATGCCTAACCACCGACCAAACGCTCTATAAACATGCCCGTGCATAGACGGCCACACACGTTTTCGAGCCTCGTTAAGCGTAACATATTTATCATGGCACATTTCATTGCGCGTTGCATTCGACTGCCTAATGACAAAGTGTCTTGTTCCCAAACAATTGATCAGCCTTTCATATGATTGCAGACGGAGTCGAGTAAACTGCATGAAACCAAAAATGGCGTAAACAAGGCAGCTTTCATTCAACGGCACTGATAGACACTGTTGACATTCCCGTTTAATTCAGGAACAGGCCACCGAGAGTTATATTGCTGACATGCTGTAGCATAAAAAATAGTCTTGTGTCAGCCACAAAAAAGAGCACCCTTTGCAGGGTCGCAATTTTTCTTAGACTGAAATAAAAGGATAGAACGCGTTTGAATTTCGAACATTGTGAGGAAGTTTGGCTGGAAGTGCTAAAGGAGGCTTAAATGCAATTGCATCTGTTCCACAATCATAACGAGTTCTTGAGAAATGAAAGGAAGCTATTTGAGTGAGAAGGATGTTGAAGAGCGCCTTACACAATACAGCCGAATTTAATATAACACATCACCTTACACCGTCTCCGTACAACTCAATCCGCACAAGTATGAGATTGCCGATCTGACTTAACATGTAACAGCTATCATTGTACGAATGTGTTTTTTGCCATGCGGATCCGAAAGGATACATAGCCTTCTAATGCACGCATTCCCTTTATCCACTTTCTTGGCCATCCTTCGTTGTAGCCACAGGAATAGGGAAAGCGTGCTAAGATGCATTCCAGAATTGAGCAATACTTAGTCCACACGAAGAGACTTCTGACTAATAAACGTGCTTGCTGCATTGTGAATTCCTGTATTTCACTAATTTGCAATCGTAGTAAGGACATTTCCATTTTGCCCCATTTTATAAGTTAGACTTACTCATTTTGCTTACATTTCAACCGTATTAATCCACGCTCATGCTCACTGCTATTCCATAGGGAACAACTTGTCCACTGCGCACACACAGGCAGGTAAATGTATAGTAGGTATGCACATACGGTAGTTGAAATCATTAGAGATAATGCAAAGCTACCATCAATTCATGCAAAGTCGCCGACAAAACAAATCCGGATCACGGAGACAAATTATAGATTCCATATTCCACCTATCCTTCTCCTTCTTTCACACTTGCTGTTAGCTTTCGGTCTACCTTAAAATGACATCCCAGAATGTTAAAATTATTGCTCAAACATGTATGCATTTGTGTTCGACTTTAAAAGCAGGCTGGTTCATTGTACAGAGAACCACTATTTTTCATATCAGGCTGACGCGGCTGAGTAGGATTTATGTACTTTTTGGTAAATAGTGCTTTACCGCACCGCTAGTGCACTTCAATGTATGCACTGTCAAGACACACTTCCCTTCACATCCAAGGGCAAGAGTTTGTTGAATATGGGTAGTGGATTCTATAAGGTCACAACTATGACCTTAATGTCACATTAGTGGTCTGCTCACTCATGTTGCGGCTGCATGTCCCTCCACTGCCTTTATTGCTTAGGACGGTGAACAAACCCACAACAGTCGCTACGAACACCTCTGAAGTTAGCAACAGCTATAGTAAGAAGCACTAATCTAGACGGTGACTTTAGTGAATCAGAGCAAGTTCGTAATAGTTGTATTTCATTAGCTTGCTCCGAGTAGCACGTAACATCTGACTTCTGCTCGGTACAGTTACATTTGACCCAAAGCGAGGATGCAGAGAAGTGGTGATGTAACATCAGCATGAACCTCATCCTACATTTGGACACAGGATCCACTCCATTAACCGACAGCAACATGTCCTATGCGCATTCTGGTTTGCGTGAAATGTGCGTTTCTGGTCACGCCAGTTTGGCAAGGTTACGACGATGTCTATACTTGCTCCATCCTCCTTATTCTGATAAGTTCCAATGTAACCGACAAATAACGAGCCAAACCATGTAAGACAAATACTTTGCTGCGTACATTTTATCGAAGATGTTATGTCTTAGTTCTAAAATACATTACTGACTAATTGTTGATAACAGCAGAATAGACCTTGCGAATTTCCTTGCAACACCGTTGATACCGTCAGGATGTGGGTGGAAAATTTGTGTTCCTTTGTAGCTAATTCAAGGATGAAGGGTTAAAGTTGTTTAATTAACATCATCACTTAATATTACTACTTGTATTTAGAAGTGCCGATGAAAAAGAAAGAAGAAACAAAAGAATCCGCCCTCTCGCAAAACTTTCATTGGTACCACGTAGACCTCCAGGCTTATCAGTTAAGTTGGGACACCCATAACCTGACTGAACTTGACGCCACCCAAATTGCTCTCAACGTAGTATCAGCCGACCTCTCTGGCAACCCAGTCAACAAAACTGCAGGATTCGAGGAAGGAGAAATCACTGTCGAAAAACTTCATCCCGACAAATTGTACACGGTTAGTCTGGAGGCATTAAAGGATCAAGTCTGCGTTTGGTCCTACGTCGGAACGATTGAAACATTACCCACAGGTAAGCTGACGCTTATAAATAAGAACACGGTGTTAACACATGCCAGGAGGGAGGCATTCTTGGACCTCCTGCACTCTCTGCCTCTTGACAGACGAATTATTAGGGCCCATTGTCATCATCTATTCACACAATTTTAACTAGAGGGCATATGGCAAACTGTGGCCTCTATGCTTTGAGATTTAAAAGTATTTGAATGACTTGAAAGCCGACCAAAGCTAGTAAACGCACAAATGGCTTTCAAACAGCTGGTTAAGGCTCCCAATTGAGTGCTCAAGTGTGTGAGAGAGGTATCGCGTTGCTGTCGTCACTACGCAAGCAATGCTTGTTCCTACTAGCGCTTCACGAATCGCGGCGTGTTTGCACGTGTCTCATCCCACCCTCTTTGGAACGGTTGAATTGCTGCACAAACCATGGTGAAGGTGTGCAGTAGAAGTACGAAACAACGTGCTAGGAAATTAGCGCATCTATAAGGTACAACTGCCATCGCTTGATTCCGGTCTATATTGTTTAGTGCATAGTGGTTTCGCAAACGAGATGGTTTTAACGATACTGCTCAACTCTATTGGCTCTTCCACTAAAAATTCAATTGAAGGGTAATGAGAGCCTATGAAGCGAGGATGTGTTTAGATGCTTTTACTGTTGTCCTTTCTCCAAAGTTAATACTAATCCACTTCGACATACCAAACCTAACATGCTTTTTTCACATAATTGGTGCTCGCCACATTGGATTGGTTAAGTGAAACCAAAGATTGCAATCTTCGATTCATTTTTAATGAAGTTTAACTGGTGAATGGTGCATCCGGTAGTAGCAGGTGATCAGATTTCCACCTAGGATTGATTAGCTGCAAATCACTCATCAGCACACGTAAGATTCTCAGAGTAACGAAAATTGGACCGATTTCTTTAGGTGAAGTCCAAGTTGCCCTGTGATTTTACGAATATGTAATGGGCACTCTTGCATTGACATCACTTTCTGCATTATCGTGGCTGATTGGAAATGAATGGTTGGTACAGCTTGGACTAACAAAGCCCTTTGATTTGTAGAGGTGAAGATGACAAAAGCTAACCAGACAGAGGAGATTTTGCAATCGCATCACTTCAATTGGAGCCGTGTGGATCCTCAGGCTTATAATTTAAGTTGGGATGTCGAAGGCCTGGCCATCCTCCACGCAGACCGCTTCAGCTTGTTTGTACTACCAGTTGATCCACCTACCTCCCCTATTTCAAAATTTGGGGATTTCTCATCTGGAGCAATCACCCTCGAGGTGCCGGATCCTGATAACTCATATATTGCGATTTTCGAAGCATTTAGACATCGTGTCAGAGTCCTCTATTACATAAAAACAATTACTTCACTACCAACCGGTAAGGTGGTGCTTGTGTCATTTTAAGAGCGTACACTGAGCTACAAAGCTATAAGAGTCATCAATGCTAGTTTCGCCAAGGAATATTTCTTTAAGTAGGGGAGGAAGGCGAAGTAGAGGAGAGAGGAAGTACGGAAAAGGAAGGCAGCTCAGAAGTGGTAACAAGTCGAGAAGAGGAAGAAAGTGGGGGAGGGAAAGAAGGTTCTATCACTGCCAATGGATATGGAATCGCCATCGTACTCTTTGCAGTGATGCTTGTTTAAAATTTTGCGTAAGTTATTTTATGCTGGCAAATCTGTCACCCATTTAGATATCGAGAACAAACTTCCTCTTACTGTGGGAACTTCTTTGCATTACAGGCTTACACAATGCACGGAATGCATCTGTCGCCAGTCATTAGTGCTCACTTAACAACTGCAACATAAACTCTAATGGTGGGAAATGCTTGTGCTACAAATACAGACATATGTTCCTCTCGACTCCGCATTTGGCAATTTTGGTTAAAATTTGCTGGCTTATGCACATGCCTCTGCATCCATTCACCATTCTCAATTACCATTTTAATGGCATCTATAAATGGTTCTACTCAGTGGTGCCAAGTGGGATTGACTGCCGGATAGTAACAAACAGAAGAATGCAGATGGTACAAATGCTATGGATTTATAAATGGTTATGCGTTGTGTGCGACACAAATTCCTTTTCCTAGCAAAGTTCGGCGAGGGTTAGCAAGATGACACACAGCTCTCTGCACTAAGGAATGAGAGCGGTTTAGTGTGGAAGAATACAGACGAATAAATTAGCAGATATCGTGCCATAAAGCTTCATGCAAGAATGATGTAAGAGATGTGGTGACTTAGCATGTTTCGCTGTCTCTCAAATGTTTCATTATGTAAGCTGGTCAGGGTCAAATATTAGAAGACATCTTAGCACATCTCGTAAGGAACTCTTTAGCCAAAACAAGGACCGGCAATAAAGCATTGTCTTGTTCTTAGTGTACGGATCCACTTCTGGATGCATGCGTTGCGTGGATGATGTGATGATTCGTGGCCGCGAGGATGGTCATAGATAGGTATGTAGATTTGCCGATGGTGGGATACGGGGTCCTGAGGATTGACCCAGATCTGTGTACAGAAAGATTTACTTATCCACAGCTAAGTTGCGAGATGAAGAAGCAGACTTTGAACGATGCATACATTGGCAGTGGAATTGCGTGCCTCGAAGGGATAGATGCCTCTACTTATTGTTGACCATAACAAATATTATTGATACCAAACAACCATCCTATTCAAACCCACCAAGTGATGCAATTATATTTATAACATCCCGTTTCGTTTATAAGGTTTGTAAATGCTATGCACAATTAGCCTACACCTGGACGTCAAAAATTTTGTGTGATAGAAGTTTCTTTACTAATGGTGCATTCAATGCACGGCAATACGCGGGCTGTTTGCTCAACTTCTGGTCAAGGCAGAAGAAGAACGTTATTATCAGGCCGTTGTACCTACCTTTGCTGAGTGGGCTGACCTTTGAACCATGCCAGTAGCCCCGTCCTCTCAATCTATGCACAGCAGCCCTGGACATTTATAAAGACAGCAGAAATGTCATACTTGGGTCGATTACAAGCCTTTAATAAATGATAGGAGTTTAAGCTGCTGGCTTGGCTCAGAAACCAGCTCATCAAGCTGGGGTTAAGTGGCCAAGGCATAAGTTGGTCTTTTAAAATAATCAAAGTTAAACAACAGACTTACTGCACTTATTCTGCCCTTGCTGCAGCGCTTCAAGACTTCGTTAAGGACAAAAGATTGCACAACACTCGAGCATAATGTAAATGTACATATATTTGAAAAGTAGGAAGTGCAGCATTCTGAGACATTTTTGAGGGCAAAAGAAGGCAGTGCTTAGGCAGAATATATGCATTTGACAAACAGAAGGGTAGTGAGGCTGCTGATATGGCCCAGAGACTAGCCAACCCGGCAAAAGGCAGGATGGACAACTAAGTGGTTCTCAAAGAAAACCTCAAGTTATGCAAGCCATAAGCGCGTTCCACCGGCATTATCCCGTCGCTTACGTTGTTCAAATGTGGTTTTTAGGGGTGCAGCAATAAAGTGACCCGAATTCTGCAATCCAAGAGCCATCAACATTCTTCAAGGTGATGAGAGTTTCAAGCTTACCTACCTTACCTAAAGGCCAAGAAGGAAGAAACCGAAAGTGATTTTAGTGCAACAAAATAATGAGGCGATTATCTTCTCTATGACATTGTTCTTTGGCTAAAAGTTTATACCAACACCAACGCCAACAACTTTGGACTGATATTAATGTGTGTAGCTCCTACCATACAGCTTCGGTGCCCTACACAAATTTTTTCTACCCAATTTTTTTTAAGTAGAATATGCAAATTACGCCTCTGCTGCACAAAATGCAACGTCAAACATTCGATATAGGACTCAGAGCAAAAGTACAGGCACTCATGCCATTTTTGTGGGCATTCCTTCTGCTTTGGCGCTAGCGTCACAATGACAGTTGTAGGTGTCGCTTGGACTCTTACTGCCTTGCTGAGAGTTGACACGAATTGTTCGAGTAAAATGAAGCAAAAGTCCTGAGTAAAATTGGTGGCTAGAGGACAAGCGAGTTCGTCACATTTGTAGATCAGTTTTACCCCTCATTTTACTTTATTTTTCGATATTTATTTAGAACAAGTTTGTGATTTGCAGCATTTGTTTGAGTAATGTTGGCAGCAAATGCAATCGTTGCAGGTAATCATGGCAATTAGTAGTAACATCTACCATTCATTTTAGTTTTACAGAATCTAAGTAGGCGCTCTTTACTTCTAAACCACAATTTTTTGCGCTAAGTGAGCTAAGTCTCCGCCATTACTTAAGCAAACAGAGCAATGGATGAATAAAAAGTGTTCATGGTGCCTAATACTGATACCAATTGCAAAGTTGTAGTTGTGCATACAGACTGAATTAAAAATCAGGATAGCGCCTTGACGGTTCTTCAGCTACCATTCTGAGACAAAGCAGCAATGAGGCGTCATTTTAATTGCGCAACTAACAAGAGATTCATGACAAACAGCAATTTTGACAGCTCTACCTATATGTAGCTGTCTTAGGAAATTAGAGTTACCTGCACTGAAAATGAAAAGGGCCAATTTATACTTTCACAAAAGATCCAAGCCAATTAAGCGCATGAATTGTGAGGGGACCTCTTTAAAACAGTTTGACCTAATACATCGGAAGTGGGGTCCCGCTATCTTTCCAAGTTTTTAGAATTGACTTCAACCTGTTAAGTCGTCCACCCCAATCCGCTTTTCTAGTTGAGTCAGCACAACTTACGTAGCTCTCCTTCGCTTGGAGGTTTTATAGAAGGCGTATAATTAAATGTGCCAACTGCTGGTCGATCGTTGATGCCGAAACACAGTAGGTCGATCCGTTTCTAAAAATGAAGGAGGATGATGGATATGCAAATCCAGCGGTCAGGCGATAAAGGTCATGACAAAATTCATGATGCATATTACACGCAGTACGCATTGATAGTCGGAAAAGTGAGTGCCAGTGGGTATCGATAGATCTGGCATAACCCAAATCACACTTGCTAGCCAATTTATTGGTCCAATTCTGCTACAGGAATGAGGCGCCTCCATGGCCGGTCTGACTTGCAGTTGCCGCTGTAATCGTAATAGTAGTATTAGTGGTAGATGCTGGTGCGAGGCCAATGTCAACGTTCTAAACGCGGCAATGACCGATCAGCAACCTGTCAGTGTCTCCAAACAGCCTCAATTCCTGGCTCCTTCTTCAAACAGCCAACGAATTACACATTTTATAGTACCAGTCTCGGTAGACAGAGCTGTGCCAATTATCTTCTCTCGCAATACATCATGGTGCAGGTTTGCCATCCTCTCGCATCAAAAAGCCAAAGCAATAATGACAATGAAAAGTGGAGTGGAGAAAGCAAAGAAGACATTTCTCTCCACCACTCAACCACGTGACCGGAAATGCTTAGAGTTCAATCTGCTTAGATTTCATCCAGTAGGCATTTCGCCTGAGAAATTACTACTTGTGCTGTCATCAGTAGAATTCACTCGGTTCTGACGTGAAAAACGTTAGTCTGGCGACACTAGACTTCCTAAGTGGATTTACTTAGTGTAGAAGCAAAGAATTAGCTCAAAGCATTTGGCAACAAGACCGAAATGCTGATAGGTCTGATTGAGTTTAGGTTAGCTCCACTATGCACATCGTCATTCGCACCGATGCAGGCGGCCTCATGGTTGTTGGAATACCTAGCATTTACAGTCTCAAATGCGTTGGATGGCATAGCAGCTTACAAACAGAAGGATGGTAAGTTGTAATGCTTCGTTACCACCGTGAACAGAATGCGCTTTTGTGTTGCAATGGCCTATTGCAGATGGTAGGCTATTGTCAATTCCCGAGTTCCATGACTAGCCTATATTCAGCAGAAATAAAGTTGGTTTCCAACCAAGATAATCTCAGAGAAGTAACATTTCAGCCCGGCAGATTAAAGGATGCCTCGAGGAAAGCACAGACTACTTCAAGTTAGTCTTCATAGCCTGGTAGAGGCAAATGCGTTCATTTGAGATAACTGCGATTCAGGCAGGACAATCCACCTCTCACCATAAAATTGGTACCCCTATGTCGGTAAACCACATAACACACGAAAATTTGATCTAGTTTATGGAACTCAAACAAACGAAATGGCTTGTCTAAGATTAATATTGCTTAAAGCCTCAAATGACAGCACCTTTGAATTTTTCTTTACCCTGGGAGCTATGTGACGCAAACTGATTTTCATCCCTCACTGACATAATGTCAGCAATAGCACAAGTCAACTGCAGACATTCGGATGATGGCGTGGTTAGTTCTGCTGCATAGAATAACGACTTTATTACAGACAACATCCTTCCATTCCTGCTTGCAGTGTCACAGATACCTGCTGCCCATCAAACAATGATTGGCAGTTGGAACAGAGAAAGGCGCTAATGCCATCCAGACACACGCACGCATGTGTGACCCTTCGAGCACGAGGTCAATCTGGTGGCTCATGCACACACTCAGGTGGTGAGCCTCGTCTGTGCCCACTCCTTTCTTCGTATCAACAACTGACAGACGTGTTGCTTTTCCACCCCGCTGTCCAAACAATGGCTGACAAAGTACGAAAAATGTGAGCGAAGTGTATTCGGCCATTCCTCATCATTGTTCTCTCACGAGTGCACCGGAATTAGAGCGACAAAGCAGTTGGCATGTGATGTGCCTACGAATGCCTCATATTTCCAGCAAACTTATGTGTGGACTGATTACAAAGCGCTTTCATGCCTTTTTATCCCTCTTCGCCACAATCTTTTCTGATCGACGCTAATGGTTTCGTACTACCAGACAGTTCAAAAGGTGTTGCTGGGTGGAGCCAAGACCTTGTCTTTCATCCTCCAGTAAGGCCATTGTTAGCAATTTTAGCCGTAGTGCAAACAATGATGTCGGTAGCTATCATACACAGATGAGTGGCTCACATCTTGGTATAATGCCACGACAGGGCGGTTGTGAACCTCCTTCGCCCACTTCAGCAAGGAGCATGAAGCGCTCGCTGAATTCTGAGGGTGCTCACTACCTGCATGTATTCCGTCCAGCTGACAATGCTGCTAAAATGGGTTCCACCATGACGTCTTCGTGACAGTGACTCTAGACCCTATGCGAATCATTTTAAAGCAAATGAGCTATGAAAAATTAGAAGTCGTGATTAAGGACAGCCAAGAATCCACCCATCAAAGTCAGTCAGAATTAGGTAAGCAATGCAATTAAGACTCGATTGAAAGGAAACATCATTAGCAAGGTCCATATAGCGAATTTAGCACAGCTACTTGCTATTTAGCATTTTCTGAGCCCTGGAAGCTCCTATAACGGTTTATAAGACCCAATCATTACCACTTTCTTGCAGATTTGCTTAATAGCGGGGAATACAGGCGACCAGGTAAATGCGGCATCGTGTTGCTCCAAACTACTAACATACCGATAGGTGGCTTTTGTGTTGAAATTGATTGTGCTACATTCTGTTCGTTAGGGCGTAACATGTCTGGAGTTTGCAATGCAGCGAACCAATTTCTTGGAAGTCTAGGGACTGTTGAAATCCCCTCAAACCATATTGCTTGCGACATCTCGCCACTCAATTTAGAGAAGGGTCATTCCATGATGAACTTGGTTCCTACCCTACTCAATTAGACTTCCTTTCACTTCGTGTGTGATCAAGTAAATATCTGGCGTGGATAGTAAATAAAGGTCGTGGTCACTTAGAGCTCGGAGAGGACTAGGATGGAAGCAGCCGTAACAGTGAAAATATCACATTTATCCTCTCATGCTTTCGCCTTTCTCCCACTCTCTGTCTTGTGTCCTCTGAGTGTTAATGCCCTTTGCCATTGCCTCCAGGTGGTTCACCATTTACTGTGCTGTTGTAGAATTTTACACCGCCCACTCGGAAGGCAGAAGGTTGAACACTTTTGAATCAGCTCGGCTACTGATGGACATGCGTTGCTCTGTTAGAGTTCTGAGAAGTCATATATTCTAATCAGCGTTGGCGTCGATAGTGCCAGATGTTTGTTTAATGGTGGTAGCAGTAGTGAACCATAACTCACACCTACATTTATCACCAACAAGGGGCTGAACAGTAAGTCGCATTGTTTTGACTACCAGCCATAGCAGACGAAGTGCATTTGATTAATCCTCATTGAGGAACACTGGAAGTAGACATGTTTTATCGCCTTTATTATTAGGTAACTAAAATCCCAATGCAGGGACATTCACTGATTTACACCAGAACGAGCTTCTATCTTCCGTCTAATCTCCAGATGGAAGGGTGTGTGAACATCCCGTGGCTTAAAACCAAAAACTGGGGTTTAATTTATTAATTTTAGCCAGTTTCAATTGCTTTGGAGAGCTGTTGCAAGGTTCACTAAAAGCGGAAGCGGGCACCACAAATCGCATAGATTACCAAGTGAATCAAGGGAGGATGGCGGGTAAAAAGGAAAATATTTCACTGTTTGGAAACCACGATCTGCATGACAAACCCTAGTCAAAGCAAGTAGTTTTTCATCTGCCAAGTTGAATTGTTAATCAATGAAAATTGGGCAAAAGCATTTATCCTACAAGATTTATTAGGCAAAACAAGTAACGTTGTGCTATCTCTCGGCCATCGAAAGGTAGGCTTGATTATCATTCCTTTTCCTGCCGATCCTTTATTGGGAACATCGACCAAAAAATAT
Organism: Taenia multiceps; assembly: GCA_001923025.3. NCBI lineage: Eukaryota > Metazoa > Platyhelminthes > Cestoda > Cyclophyllidea > Taeniidae > Taenia > Taenia multiceps. Next base: position 14,752,448 of record CM010312.1, on the reverse strand, counting down.
TCTCTTGGATTTTTCACACCTTGTGTTGCGAGGAAGCTTAACAGCTCGCTACTGAGGAACGGTGAGTTCTCACCTCTCAACTATGAGTGATAAGGCCTGGTTTGAGTAAAAAAGTGAATCTAGCAACTCTACTTACCTCTTTCACTTAAAACAAACGTAATTGGCATTACCAAAAAAGAGGACATGGTGGCTTACTTGTGTGTCTGGCAGTGAAGTAATTAGAGTAGGCGGCGGTAAGCAGAGCACCTACCACTGCTGAGACCCGCTGCACTACACAAAGATGACCCAACGACTCACCATCTGCTATGCCCACATGGACAGTGCACCCACCACCTATCTTCTGTCCTCATCCACTCTCGATGCTAGAGTGAGGTTTATACACGCTCTCAACCTAACACCATCACTCAACTCAGCACCACAATCTGCTTCAACGACAGTACAGACAAATCAAATGGCGCAGCGATGCATTCTGCGGAAGCAAAAAGTGGAGCAGCTCCTTACAATCTTTTGGTAATAAATACGCTAAATATCATCACAATGTCTGGTAAGTAGCTCCATATTGAAGCCTATGGCTAGTTTACAAATAGTTTCGCTTCCATGGTTGGGACCATTACTGAGTAGAAGTGGCCGAAGTTGGACATCATTTTCGGCTTTTTTGATAAGCATCGTCAAGAATTCTACCATCCACAGCATATGTCCTTCTCTCGGCATCCTAGCACTTGGAATGCAGTACAATTGGTCTTAATCTGTACAAGAAAACAAAGGGCGATGTTATGCTCCCTTTGATTCACCCTTTGATTTAACGTAAAATACTCTTCTCCGCTCACAAGATAGAATTTGAAGTTATCATTGGAGATAGTAGCATAAAGGAGACGCCGTTAAATATCTACTAGGACTCTGGCACAAACCTAGCCATTTTGGTACGGAAAAAAGACATCGATGATATTTGCAACGCCTTCTTCGAGGCCACAGTCATACCGATGTACAACTTGGGTGATCTCTTCGAACGACAAAAGACAAGGACGTAGTTGGCCACTGACTATCCATGCATAGGCTCAACACCAACAAAGCTGGGTCCACCCAAGTGTTACGTAGGCGCATGCTGCCTTCCTTACTAGAGTAAGTAAATCGTTTGGTAAAAGAGGTGGTTAGTGACAAGACTATTGAGACATCGGATCCGGCATTGCTTTCCTCTTCCGCTTTACTTGAGAAAGCGGACTGCGGCCCGCGTTTTTGCAACAAACTAAAGAAACCGAACGTGGCACAGAAGCAGGGAGCTTTGCCATTGCTCTCCGATTATGCATGTCTACACTGTCTAAACCGGTCAAACAGGCTTGTCAGCCTAGACTTAAGATCAGGACGCTGACGTGTAGGAGTCGCAGATACAAGCAGAGGGAGGACATGCTTCACATTGCCAAATGAGCTTTATGAAGTTCGGACAAAGGCATTTAAACTCTGCAATGCAGCTTCCACCTTTCAACATCTGGTTCGTGCCGTATTGGTTGCCACACTCCCCAAACGTCGCGTAAATTTTACTTGATGGAGTTGCTTTGTTAGAGCTGTTCGAGAGCACAACTCCATTAGATGATTTAAGTTACCGATCTGCAGTGCGACGTTGACATCTGAGAGCTTACTGTTTCATAAAGCGGGTTCACATAGTATTTTAAAGCTTAGCAGATGCTCAATGGGGTTTAGTAAAGGGTACTGCCAAGATCGCACCTCACTGCACAGACTGACGGGAGAGTAGGTAAAGGATGAGAATCGCGCAAGGAAATTTGAGCATGGGTAAGCGTATCTAGCATTATTTATCTTTAAATAGAATTGTTGTACCATCTGCGCTGATTGCTCACGCTTGTGATGGAGCTGTGGGTGATTAACTCTGGGAAGGGTGCAAGGAAGAGGGTAAACATGAGATTGCGCATGCAGTTAATGCGAGCTTTTCGCCAAATTTACAAATGTTTCCTCACTCCAGACACTGCCTAATAATGAGGAAGTGTGCAGCACTAGCAGATTCCCAAGCCAGTGCGTCCATGTGGAGTACAGTAGATAATAGGGACCAAGCGCAGTAATGCAGGCGAGTTGCGGACGAAATGAATGATGCTATGGTGAATAGCTCACTCCAATGCGAGTCTACTTAGCATGGTGGGAGAAGTGGGCAGAGAAATAATGCCGACACGGTTGTTCCTTATAACCCCTTACAAATTCACAGTCAACGCAATGACCTTGTTGGCTAAAATGGGCAGAAATTGTTGGCATTATCGACATAGGGTGGTATGGTGGGTGTCCGAAGCACCTAGTGGTCCAGTATCAATGACGCAAGCAGGTGTCCAAGGACTACATGACAAGCAGGCCACGTGGGCCAATTGAAGATACGAGGACCTCCAAAGAAGTGATATAGGTGGTCCCACTCATCCCCAAGCTACGTGATTTCTGTCAAACTCGCGACATTTGTAGCAGTGATGGTGCAACGTCAACCCCTACCCACAGAGATCTCAGTGGAAAGCTCTGGTATTTACATTGTGAGTCCTTCCCCACCCACTAATCGAGACGATTATATTTCACTTACGATAGAGTACTTCATGAAGGCAATTGGGGTGGGACCCACGAAGACACAAAATACGAAAATGGTGGCTCCAGTTGTCACCTACCTCTAAATTTGTCAACATGGGGTGCCATAAGTGTTACACAGACAACAAGCCACAAATTATGAAATTCCACCCTTTACAAAACCTCGGACAACATTCTGGGACTGTAAACACACGCATAAAATTGGAGTAAACGCAAGAAAATGAGTAAAAATCAGAAGAAATTATTTTTTGACATTGAAAGTGCTTGAAAGGGCGTTCGGAAGCACTGAGAGACTGCTGGCTCGGCCGTTTTCAGGCTGCGGAACTGAAATACAGAGGTGGGTCTCTAAGTGCGTACCACGAGTAGATTGAAGATACTTGAAGAATTCTGCTTACAAAGGACGAGATTAAAACAGTGTCATGGCTAGGAAATAGCTATTCCAGAAGACATTTCATTTAACATCTCATTTACCGACTTGTCACTTCCAATTGGTCCACTTTAACATTTGCGCATCGCTTCACATTTAAATGGGAGGCTTCTAAATGAGAAGAACACTAAAAGGCTCCATCATTGCTCCTTCCTTTAATGACATGGCTGCCGAAGAGGAACATCGGTCTCCCTAGCTCTTTCCTCCGTCGACTACACACACTTTCTTAGCATCTTGACCCACTCTCTTTTTAAAAATGCCTCCGCAACCTGCGCGAATGCATTTATCTCAATTTACCAAGCAATAAATCTAAAAAGCATTCACACATTCTAAACAATTTAAAGCAAGGGGATCAGGTCGTGTGCGTAATATGTATCGCTTTCTCACCGTGATTAACCCCTGTGTTGGTGTCACCTCAAAATCTGTCGTAAGCAAGCCCTGCCAAAGCAGAGCAAAGTTATTGCTTGAAATGTCACAAGTTCAGCGGTTTTACCCACTAGACCTTTAATGCATTGGCCCAGGAATTTACAACCAAAGATATACTACATCTAAAAGGGCCGAGTATCGCAAAGCGATGAACCAGCCCGCTCTTCCAAGCATCAAATACGCAAGCAATTGCTCGACATTGCGGATGGTTTAGCACTCCAAGTGGCCAAAACCATTTTGTCGATAATTGTGGTGCCGACCTCACGAAACTGCATGCCCTTGGAACAGAATGGATAGTCATGCTAGTGTGGCTGCATGGCCGTCCACTAACCACGTAAATGTTTGCTGCTGGAAATAGCCTCTCGCAACTAGTGACCAACTCTGCATCGGGACGGATGCAGATTGACTCAAGGTATTCAGGATTGAGGTAGGCAAACGTCTTCCATCCTGTCAAACAGCCTTCAATCCTTGTGATCGTTGCCAAAGGACAATTTGAACGGTGTCTACTATTAAGATGCCCTTACCGAGATTGTCGCGGTCGTGCAGCCAAATAGCTTCTCCTGAACCTAATGGATTTTCATCGGCGAATTCCTACAAGAACATGCCATCTACTTCTGCTTTTGCATTACCAGGCTCTTCCTACTCTCCATCCGCAATGCACATGGGATGTACCCTACGGTCATAACAATTGCAATGAATGAACCTGTTCTTTCAGATCCAATGCTGAACCATTGTAAACACTGTGTTTTAGTGGCATGAAGCAGTCCAGCTTTCGTATTGATGATGCGTGGGAAAGGTTTGAGGGGGTAGCAGAGGAGCAGATATCTGCAGTGAATGAGGGCAGAGCCAGTGAATTGCTTATTCATAGTCTTGGGAGTTTTCCATTATTTTGCCAAGAAAATGCGGAAGTCGTCCTTTCCGGGTGCACCTAATTCACCTCAACTTTCTATCACGAGTTAAGTAATTTGTTCGGACACGCAAACTTCAACAGCCTTCGGTGCATCGAAGTTGGACGTTTTTTCTGATGGTTAGGCTCTATTGAATGCTGATGATATTGTGCACACAAGTAATTATGTGGAAGGATGGTTCATTTGTTAGAAGGTCCAATGCAAGCTCTGCTCGGCGTAAAGGCCGCTGGAGGCAAAAATAGCCAAGCGATGCTAATGAGCTAGTCATACACTTCCTCCTTGATATCCGCCTTACTGTGTGCAACAAGGGCACGACAGATGTAGCAGAGACCGGTCTTGGTGCTCTGAGGTGTGACCTCAACATTGCCGTAAGCGGCGGAGCATAACCCACTGTCTAGACCATCACTTTCGCCGTCACTCTCCTTGCAATCCCCATGCTTGTCCAGTAGAGCCGATATTTTGCCTTTTCCTTTTCGCAGAGTCTATGTGGTAGGCGCAGAATCGTGCCAAAATAAAAGAGACTATGAGGGACTATAAGTCAGGAAAACAAATAGATGTAGGATTCGTCAGCATAACGACAACTCGCACATTGGAATCCTAAATGGCCTGTTAAAATAGCCCCAAACGAACGACGTGTGGGGACCTGTGTTGCTATGTAGAAGGTGAGACAGGGCCAGCAGTCAGGTTTGACAGTGACGTAGTTGGTGGGCAGCGGCGGCGGAGTGGAGGGCATGATACCAACACTGACATGGTCAGACACCGCATTGAGGGCGATGGGTGAGATCTTGGGGTCACTGTCACCAGGTGAACAGAGGTCGGCCAGCGCATGCTTATCCGTCAGCTTTAAGCGGTTTTAATCAACTAGAAATTGGGGTAAAAGCCTCTCAAAACGAAGGCCTTTTGCTTTAATAGCTAAACAGTAACCCGTTTCGCCACTTCGCTTCGGCTTCTTAAGCCTAGACAGGCAATGCGTGTGGATACATTGGGAGCGAATTCACGGTAAGCAAACCCACTTCTTTTGCCCTCTGCATCTGCCTTTACATAAATAGCTAGGAATTTTCTTGTGGACCGTATTTTGTGCCCTCAGAAGTGTGCTGATGGCTAGGCAATCATTCTCAACCATTGGTAGAAGGAGGGCTATCACTAATTAAGCGGGTCACGTTGTAAGACATACGAAAGTAGACTCAGAGGGCAAAATACTGTTGTGCCGATTCCTTAAAGGGTTTCCAGAATAAGCACTAGACACCATTGCCGAATTCTAGTCGTCCTGTTCCGCAGCGACTTTCCATTTTGGTGCCTAGGCGAAAGCGTCAGCCTTAGTTCCCATCTCCCATTCTGTTTTGCCAAGTTGCATCAGCCCGGGTTTTAAGCAGTTGTGGGAGGTATGAACGGTAGTAATTGGAAAATTCATATAAAGCTAAACACTTGTGAGTCACCTCAGCAGTCAGGGGGAAAGGGTTGTTAAGATTACCCTAGATTCTTGTAAATTTGTGCATTCTTTTGTGTAGTCAGTTAGAGCAAGTTGCTTGCAGGCACCTTTTTCATACAAACGGGAAGCATCAATGTATTCAAACCATTGCAAAAAGCAATATTCAACACAAACTACACCACAGGAACCTACTTCAGGCCATGCGGAAAATAAGTGAAGGAGTGCTATGGATTACTTACTTCCCAAATTGCTTTGGCGGTATGCCACTGGACCCTGCATTCAGTGCATCTTCTTCCTTATTGCGCAGGTATGGGCCATCAGTTAGTTATTCGGTCAGAATGTCGGTTCTCGGTTGGCTGGTCGGACAATCGGCTAGTCTATCGGCAAACTAGCCAGTCAATTGGTCGGCCAGACAAATCATCCACGCGGTCATGTTTTATGCACTGTGCTCTCCTCCACCAACGTTCTTTTGTCTTGTAAGACTGACCTGCTTTAACCAAGTCGGCTTTGCCAATTACGTTGAACCCAGTTGCAAGTCTACTGCACAAGCTTCTTCAAGGAGACGGAGGCATCACGAGGCAGTCACCGGGCTGTTTTATTTGACAACTATTGCCAAGTAGACAGAAGGCAATGGTCTTGCAGTAAAGATGTCTTCCTTAAAGACAGAAGCTTGCAGCAATATACGATCGCTTCTGCTAACTCATACACACATAACTTGTGTTGCGATCTTCGCACTTTGTATCCTTTTAACTACGATCACGATCGTGATAGTGATCAAGACAATGACAGCATTCCTGTTATCAATCCAACTTCGAACCAGTCAGTGTAGGGAACGACTGAAGGATAGAAAAATACAAGCGTATTTTATTGATGTGAATGGTGATGGGCGTGGTAAAAGTAACTTCTGGTACTTCACCTGCTCCTCTTCATCTCACCGACCTAACCAAGCCTCACTGTGTTTCCGTTTCGATACTGAATGCGTCGAGTTAGTCGCTTGCCATCTAGCTCGGATAGCCCTTTTGGGAAGTTTGTTTGTAATACTTTGTTTGTTTGAACTGCCGGTTTCGGTCACTTGGGTGGCCATCTTGTTCTGGCCGGTTGGTCGGCCTTCGGGCCGTGCCAACAGCCCCAAGTCCTCTGTTCCCGGAATATATATATTCTGCCCTAGTACTGCGCCTTCTTTTACCTTAAGGGGAGCCTCGGGACGCTACATTGTTATTTTCAGACTAGTGGCTTGAACGCGACAGAACCGACTGAAGCCGCCTAATGGTCTTTGGGAATATTACTTTCTTGGATGAATTCTCCACTGATATTTTGGTCAAGTCTTCGCAGTTTTCGCCATTTCTATCAACCCCTTGCTTCCATTTCCGAGATATGGGAAAGGAGGCGATCTGAGTTCCGCATCGCACACGCATTTATTCAGTGGCATTACATTGCTCCTCCTTTCTAAATGCAGCACAAGAGAGTCATGCGATCGCAATGCGACTGGAAAAAAAACGCATTTCATGCGGTTATCATCGACCTCAAACTTATATGCACTTAGGGTTGCTCGCACTTACACTTTTGACTGAAAAACAGAAAGACGAATCAACAGATGTAGTTATTTTGATGCCCAACATCGCTCATTATTGCCTTTTGGCAGAATTTTCCTAGGTAGGGCTTTCCTGTCACTCGGACCTGTCTATTCTCGCCTTGATGATCATCAAACTGTCGCGCAGAATTGCAGATCAAACTAAACCTAAAGCCTTACAGGGTGTGGAATTTTATTCCTCTAGCCACCATCGCTTCCACAAAGAGACCTCGCCAGGATGCTCACTCCGCCTCTACTAAGAGTTCTGTTTCCAAATCAAACAACGCAGCCGTCTCCATCAGCCTTGGCTTAAGTTCCCTTCCACAGTAGATAATGTCTGCCTATTGCAGTCAGGGAATGATGATGGGATAGCAGCTCTGATTCCATTGGCAGCTTTCTCTGTGCATTCAAAGTCATGGATACTTGCTTACACATCGGGTAGTAGGAGCAAGTCCTTCCACCCACCTTTCACGTGCATTGCACCGCACCCACGGCATACAAAGCAATCACTAGTTGTCTGATGACATTATAGCTCCCGCTTTTGGGATGTGTGTGGTAGACGAATAATGGAGGTTTGACTTGCGTTGGAGTGTAGAAGTCGGTTCTCAGTCAGTTTGAACTAGGTAAGGGGGTTCAAATTGGTGGGAAAAGCTTCTCGCCACTCGGCAACATCTGGTGTTCATGTTTTAATTTCCGATTGGCAAGTAAATTAGGGTGATCCTTACTAGAAGGTGTTGTTGGAAGTGGAGTAGTCTGTCGCACTTTGGTTAGGGGGCTTCTTTGCCTTTTTTAATGTTATCAGCGGTTCTGGTTTGCTTGTTGGTGAGGAGAAATTGCTAGGTAGGCGGGGATTTGTGTTGTTTTACCGCCCTTGCTGACCGTCGCTCTGGTCGCCTAAGTGTCTTCGTCTGCTCATGCTGTCGATTACGGCAGCCCATTTGTGTTTGGAGCAACCCACGCTTCTACCAGTAGGTGTTATAATTTTTCGTTGGGAGGGAAGTAAGTGACTGATTTGCGTTCGCCCATCACCAACTAACTAACTAACTAACTCACTGTCACTGACCCTGCCTTGCTGTCGTCCTAGGCAGTTGGATGGAGTAGGGGCAGGGGACGAGATATGTGTCTGCGTGTTTGTGGGCGTTGATGGTGTCTTTTTTGATAATAGTTATAGCAGTGGTGGCTGGGATTGACGAATTGATTGACTGATGGATCGAGTAACTAGTTTGTGTGGTTCTTGAACGCGAGTTCTTCGCGTTGTGCCCCGCCGACTGTGGCTGAGTGTTGTTGGGTGGGGTGGTGTGTCTTCGTCTGCTTGTGCTGGTCATTGAGGTAAGGAGGGAGGGGATTTGGGCGCTTTTTCTCATCTCTTTTTATTTATTCGCCCTTGTGGCAAGAAAGGAAACATGAAAGCCGTAACTTAGGGAAGAAGTGATGAAAGGAAAAACTATGACATTTCGTTGTTACTATTGTTGTCATCATTATTACTATTATTATTATTCTCCTACCTGCCTGTGCCTGACATCCAGTCGACAGTTTTCTTACACATTCATCCATCCATTCATCCATCCACCCACTTACTTGACTACGAACGTGCGTAGACGTCGAAACCACCTGTCTTCACTGCCATCTTAAGTGGAAAAGGAAAAGACACCCACTTTTTGCCCATTATTGGCCCCTAACCGCCAGTAGAATTAGCCAAGTTAACTAGCAGAATAGAAACAGTCACTTGCGCAGTAGGACACACCAAACACAAATTCTCACACGGCCTTAGGGTCATCATTGACACGAATTGGTCAAAACGGGAGGACAGCAGAGGAAAATTTTGGAAAAACCCCAAGATAAAGGTAAGGCTACACTAAAACGTGGACCAAAGTACCTTTCAACAGTCCCATAAATCAACTTTGCCACAACCATCAGGTCAGAAAATAAGCGCGATATACAAATTAACTGTGCACTAAACCTTTGTAAAATTACTCCATTTGCTAATTCTCTCACTTATGCTTACTAAGTAATTTATTTCATCTGCAAATTTACTCCTTAAACTTGATGATGATTACAAAAATCGAAGCGCTCGCAGTAACTTTAACTGTGTCAAAAATAGACAAAATCAAAAGTTTGTTTGTTTTGTCGCACAATGCTGGTCGGCGGACTGGTAATCGGTGTGCATTTTGGGACTATTGATATCGATTGCTGGCGCATTATGTGCTGTAACAAATCTGAAAACCGGCAAGTATTTGGCAATTTTTTGTTCGATTTAGTTTTTAGCTGCTACTAGGTCATTTAGGAGCAGACAACTTCCCTTTATACGCTCACATTCCCGATTAGATGCAGAGACTTCATAATGCGGCTTGAGGCGCTCGCGATCCCAATATACTGCCTATTCATGTAATTATTTAATGCTTTCTTATTCGTATTTGTTAGTTGGTTGCTACTAAATCTTTCAGGTATCGGTGGGCTCCCTTTATACGCCAAATCGCTACGGTACAGGCAAATGCTTCAGAATGTGACTGTTGAGACGTCTTGTTTTGCAGACGTTGGGTCTAATCGCGTTCATTTGTTGGTGTACGATACTTTGAACGATGAGGTATGGTTATTCTGATAATTCATTAATTATTTAGTCCTTTGGTAACGATAGACCTTGATTAATGATTGTTTATTTTGTGGAAGAGAGTTTTAACTGTACCAAGTGCTTAGCGCCTGCGTATTATTTTCGCTAATAGTTATTCGTTCTGTGCCTTATTATGCATTTTCTTTGTCTACATAATCGCTAAATGGGGCATTGAAGGAGGAGGAGGAGGCAGAGCTTCAGCTCCCACCGAATGTTTGTGTTTTGTGAGTGAGAATGGATACATCATGAGGAGGCGGCGCTGGGTGCGAATCTCGTCTTCACTATGGCTTGGCATATTTGTCAGATAAAATTGGATCGTAATTAGTGAGTTGTTGGTGTCTTCTCTGTACAGCAATAGATAGATAGATAGATAGATTCGATGTGGGTTTCTTTATGGGTAAAAACATGTTTTCAGCATTGGTGCGCAGGTTTTTGCGCATTTTTTAATGGCGTAAGGTGCGCCATTTGCGGTTTATAGTTACTATTGTTGTCATTAGGTCCCCTAAATGTCAACTGGCTTCTTTTCTGCGCCCAAATGCTAGTGCAGGGGCGAAGGCCACCTGCTCTACTTCCTACTTGCATGTCTGAGGGTCTCTCTTACACCACTGACTGCATTATGGTGATCGACGCTGGAGATTGACGACCAAGGGGATCGCCGAGGGGTACTCTTGAGCCCGTTTGTTTTACCCCTTGTAGTAGTTGTTGTTGTGGGTTTGAAAAGGCTTGGAGCTGCGCCACTGTACTTGGGCTGGACAACTCGACCTCCTGTCTGTGACAGTAACTTCCCTTGCCAGCAGCTCTTCTCTATGTCAACAGTACAATTTCTGTCTTAGTGTGTGCATGTGTGAAATAGACGTGTCTTCTGCCGCATCACTGCTACCATGTCTCCTTCCTGTCGTCTTCCTCGGTAAGGTGGGGTGGGGTGGGTTTGTGGGGCACTGCAGTACGCGCGTGTGGATTAATGAAGGAGACGATGTTCCATTGTGGCACATTGTGTGTCTCCTTGGAGGGCGGGTGTGGGGGGAGGGGTAGGTATTTGGGAAGGAGGTGGAAGTGATTCTTTCATTGCTCAGTTAGACTTTCACGCACGATGTGCATTATCATCATTGGGAGCATCAGTGGGAAATGCGTACTCAAACAGAAACGATATTAAATGCGTTAGGAGTATTTGATAAGCAGGAGTGTTCACGTAGGTGGGGAGAATGAAAGCGAAATTCGACAAATCATACACTGAATATCGATTGCCAGCACCTTGAATACGAGGAGTAAGAAGTGAGAATGGGGTCCTTCACACCTTTAAACCTTACCTGTGTGCAAAATGCGTTACAGGTACAATTTATCCACTTCTTCCTCAACGTGAAATGTTGTTGTTGTTACTGTTGTCGTTGTTATAAAACGTGCACTGCTGTATCCGATTAAATTACATGACCAGTTTCACTTTGCAATTTCTTCCCATTATTTGGCTCTTTGAAAATATGCTTTGACGCTGATAAACACCGTTGGAAATTTACTTTTGTCAGGATTTAATGACACTTCCTCATGTTGCAAGGCGTAATTTAAGGTAATGTGTGGATCCTAAAATTATGCGAGCCCTATTATTTTGCTGACAAAGATTAATTCTTAGTTCCTTTCATGTGTGCCTCGATAGTGCCCAATTCCTGCCATCTAAGGGTAGCGGTCTGGCAATGTGTCACTGTTTTACTTCTGAAAAGAAAAAAACGCTACTGATTACAATCAGCAAATTGATTTAAACCGAAGGGGATGTTATAATTTGACATACCCTTGCAATGGGTTACCACAATATTGTACTGCCGCTCTTACTAACGGGGAAAGGGAAGGGAGTTAAAATGCTACCAGACTGATGGTTAAGCTAGCACCAGTGCTGTGGTTGCACCCCTTTTCCATGGATCGGAATAATCAGCAGGCTGTGATTGAAACACACAATCACTTCATTGATAATCAGTTAGAAGATAGATAAAGATAAATAAGGGAATGTACAGATTATTTAATCAGTTAGTCAAACGGAATTCAATTAATCAGTCAACCGGTCAGTCACAGAGTCAAATCATTATTCGGTGGAATAGTTGAGGTACTGGGGGAACCGATTAGTGAGGCTGAAGTTCAGGACAGCGATGCCAGCAGTAGCACGAGAAAAATAGGTAGCACAGACGCTTCCTCAGCCGCTTGAACCACTGGAATGGGAGAAGAGCAGTAGGAGATGAAGGTATATTCCCTTGGGTAGGAAAGACGTTAGCATAGTAAACGAGAGGAGGGAATGAAGAGTGCGAACTTACTGGAGGATGCGGGCAAGTCGGAGGAAGTGGGTGATGGGCTAGGAGTAGAAAAGCGCCGCAAATCAGCTTTTAACTAAAGTACCAGGACAAACACTGGATGGATGGCTAACTAACTTGTTTCTACGTGCAATGGCACAAATAGTAGTCACTCACCGAAATGGTTTGAGCTGCAGGGGGTCTGGTGTTTGCCCCCTTGTATTCTCCCCATCACATTCACACCCTCCTCTCCTTCTCCTTCACCCTCCTTCCCTGGATCGACCTCTGTCGTGCCTCGCATGCTCGACAGTTGACTCGCAGGCAGCGGAGTCACTGTTGTGAGCAATGACGGCGTGAGAGATTTAGATACTATCTGGGAAGGTAGCAAGTGTCACCACTCCCCCTGCTCATCGATATCCGACCACTGACTTGTCACAGTCAAACAGTCGGACAGGTCACATTCTGATTCATCATCCTTTATTAACCCAACCACGTCGTCATCGCCCTGAGCTTGTGCACCTTGATCCCTGGTGGAGGTTTGCTCCGTCTCATTGTTGCGAGCAAGGCCTGTGTGACAGTGAAGATGAAAATGATTGGATTTGAGCAGAGGAAGCTGAATAAGGGCTGAAGTCTGCTATTATTGCAAGTGATAATGCGCACGAGTCAGTGTGAAATCCACTTACATGTGAGTGAGTCGACTTTTGGATAATCGTCTAGTGGAGGCCAATGGTGCCGATCAGAGAAGCATGGTGGAGCCGAGAGACTTCGACCAACTTTACCGCAGTTTGACATTTCCAAAAGTGCAAGTAAATTGTGATGCGCGGCGTAATAATTGCTTTGTTGCTGTTTCAATTCAAATTATCGATTGATTGATCGGTGAATAGGGGATGACCTTAAGGAAGAATAGGTGGCGCCAATGACCAAGTTGAACGTAGTTGCACTTGTGGACGCAAAGTGAAAACTAATTTCAGGTGCAAGTTAGCTTGTGTGGACAGGCAGAAGATGTAGGAGATGGGCTTAAATGTGTCACAATAGCGGCATAGGCTTCGCTTTCCATCTAGACCTCTCGTCGTGTCATTCGAGGTCACTCCAGTGACGTTGAACTTACATTTGCGTTTGAAGGGTAGATAAAGAAGGGGGGAGAAGAAAGAGGAACATAGTGGAAGGAAAGGAAACAGCCTAGTACGGCCGTTATTGTAAGCAATAGGCGCAAATGTTCTTACTGGGTTTAGTACCATGAAGAACATTTATTTGGAGGTAGTAATGACAGTTCACTGCAAATAGTTACGCGAGTTGTGACGCCGATTTTTGCATCATATTTGTCAGCGTCCACTTTTCTTCGCTAATTAACAGTAGCGCCCAAACTTTGAAGTAGACCTTTTGACAACTTCTTTCAATCGCATTTATTAGAAGACTGAAATAAGTAGCACGGTCAAGCAAGAATGTAGGCAAGTTCAGTTAGTTGCATGATTAGATAATACGGAAAACAAACACTAGATCCGGTATTATTTGATGGGTACCAGTAGTGACACAAACGCTCACCCGAGATCTGTGCAAACAAGTGAGTCACACAAGAAATAGGTAAGTGAGAAGCGGCTTCAATGAAGACGCATTTATTCCTAAACCACCCTAATGCGAGCTCCATCCAATCGACAGCATCTGTCGCAGATACAAAAGGCTACACTGAATGACGAGAAATTATGCCTAATCAGACTGGATAAATTTAAAATAAAAGGCAAAATGCAATGCAAAGGATGGACGCGTGATTATGTACACTTCCAAATCGGCGAGCCACTCCCTTAGTATATCCGTACTCTCAACTGGCACCGACGATTGGCGCTTTCCGTCTGCGACGTCACTAGTGCAAAAATCACCTCACCGCACCGCATTTAGCCAACTCCAACCAACCTCACCGAAGAGAGTATGAAGGTTGTGTACTGTCCCAACTCTGCATTTGTCACCGCTCGCAATGTCAAAAGTAGAGCTTTGATCTCACATGTGGCTTCCGCCAAGAAGTTCCGAGCTGAAAGGCTTCCCCGTGCCTGTGAAAGAGGAACGAAATTGTGATAAATAGACCAGTTAAAATAAGCAGATTGACACCTTGTTTAAGCTTGATGAGGATTGCACATTGGCGTCCTGTTTGCAGCAGAATCATTTCCACCTCGATGTGAGTTTATTCAAATTACGCTTGCTGATCCTGTCCTGCTGGTTTGGTGAGTACTTCGTTACGTTTATTATCATTGAGAATTTGAATGGAGAGACCCTGTCTGTCAAAAACAGATGCTACTAGATACTGAGATCCAGTCGATGTCAACAGTGATATGAGCCTTAAGTTTGCCATGAATGTATCCGTACCGAATGCAATTTTATTTAATTAGCATAAAAGCACTGCTTAACAACCCTGAGAGCTGGTCTTGTTTTTGGCATTGCTTCTTGCGTTGACTAGATAAGGGTGAGTCTTAACAGCTTCAATATGCGTGTTTCATGAGATAATTTATTTTCAATCCCAATCCTTACTGCTTTTCTGAAATAATGCATGGCAGGGTTTCATTAATCAAGATGCCACAATATTTGTGGCGATAAAGTGAAGATAATGGGCCTGGTAGCGCTAAAATGCTTGCCATTTTCACCTGTCACGTTACTGCCCATGACAGGATCAATTACATGGAAAGTCTGTGCTACTCCTAAGGACTTAGTAGGAACATGCTACGCTGAAAAACGTTTCAAAGTTGAAGCTCGTATACATTGTCTATGCACCTTCTACAATCCATTAATAAGATCCAACACCGGCGGAACTAGCACGAAACCCAACTAGCTTGCGAATGAGGATTAGCACTACAAAATCCACTACCTTCTTAATTAAAATTAATTGGATACGAGAAAAATCCGACAAAATTGCTCTTATTTTAATGGAGGTTTGTGCCATCCCTATCAAGTTGATTAGCTGGGTTCCTAATCAAGTCACTGTGCTTATCGAGAACAGGCTCAAAATTCTTTAAATGATCCTCGTACCATTTATGCAATTGTTTTAAAGCGCGGACGAGTTCCACAGAAAGTCCTTGGATGCAAAATGAGTAAGTCGTTGCTAATGAATCGCAAGAATTCGTACAAATTACTTTTACATTTAAATTGGTCAAAGACAATATGCCTATTGTTATATCAATACCTTTCGAACACAACAGGTGTTAATTCTTTGATATCCCTCACCAATTCATTCGCATGCCCATTTGTAATCAAAGGCGAGCCATGAGGACGTCTCATTTTAAATTAAATATGTTCTTCCAAGGCATTCGAAAGTCGCTTCTTTATCATAGTTGCTACTTTAGGCAAATTGCACGAGTGGAAGGCAGTAAAATAACTGTAAAATTTCCATGAGTTTATAATCGGTTGTGAAAACACAATGAAAATCAACATCGTAACTGACTCAGTAAAATGTTATGATTTTATATTCCAACTTTAGTCCGCATAAATTTAACGCGGCCTAATAAACCACACAAATTATCTTAAAAGTAATTTTGCTAGAAGCGTCTATGGGTTCTATAGTGTATTACCTGGATTTGACACCGTTTCGCTAAGACTGCGCTATGCAAATTAAATTCCCAAAAGCCATTTGTTTAGCCATAACTTAAAAGGTTTAGTGGATACGCACCCCCCTCACATCACTGTGTGCTCTGTTTGTTTGGCTGCCGATTTCACTAACGGCTCCTAGACCAAGCTAATAGCACCATTTCCTTTCTGTTTGCCAAGCGCATATAGTTTGCTTAAGTATTATGCCTTTTTTGTCTTCAAGAAAGTCTCGGGACGCCACACACGCTGATGAATGGGAGCAAAATTTATCGATATAGGTGTCAAGGCTCCTGATTCTGTTTAGAGTAATTTAAAACTACCTCTTAACGGATCAGAAAGTCAAGTCTATTTCTATATTTAACCATTGCGCTGAAATTCACTTACCACGGGACCACTTTAAAATCCTGCCAAGAGCACGAAAGCAAGCTTCATTCCCAGTAAGTTAAACTCAGAGTCGGGCCATGCGAATTTTTAGCGCACATCCATACATTCTCAGATCTGCTGTTTGTTCGTAGCATAAGTTCCACCAGTGACCTGTTTTGCGTGCTCGATTTGCCAAGAAATGGCGACAAGCAAGGCCAATCCGCCTGATTAACCTTTACTGAATGGTGGAAAACTCATGTGGGTGAGTCATGGTACTACGGCCGACAGTGATTAGGTCATTGGAACGCTAAATTTAAAAGTGGTTCCCATTGCATGTCATACGACTGACTAGCCACCATGCTGACTATCGCACCCAATGCCTTAAGGAACGTTAGCAAAACTAAAACATGCATGTTTAATCATCCCAACCTTTCATTAGTCGTTGCAGACATATGTACCTTTTTTTCTAAGCGATGGCCCATCCAGTCTCGCCATGGCAAAACTTCATTTATGATGCTCCTTGTGAAAGTCTTAGTGATGATGCTGCAATTTTGGTAGTAGCTTTGCTCGCACCTAGCAGGGATTTGCAATCCTGACTATCTGGCATTAAGGATGAAATAATTCAAAATAAGTAGGACCCGAACGTTTAAAATAGTGGTCATAACAAAGACTTGCTCAACTCTGTTGCTGAGTGCTTGAAATCCACACTGGAATAAGGAGTTCCTTTCAACGTCAGTTCCTGAATAACCATGTGGACTGCATTAGACCTCTAGTATCTCTCTATTAACGACGACAAATCGAGACTCAAACTTGGTTATGCCTCAATCAAATACACAAAGCCCCTAAAGATCTAAAATCGCTCACTAACCGGAAGCCTTACTGTTTGCATGTGGAAGAAAGTGAAGCGCTTCTATGAAGCAGGCAATGTTTTCGTTGGTGAACAATCACTAGTCAGGGAGCCCTAAAGGCTTATGCTGAGAACACCAGTGTTAATGCGATGCACTGCAAAAACCGAAGCTCATTCCTCTGTTCAACTTAATGACGATACACATAACAAACAAGGTTAGATTTGTGCACACGTTTTCATGGCTTTCTGTCAAACAGCTCATCACAAATGGACTTCCAAAAACAGCTCTTTTCTGACTCCACTTGCAACCATTCTACTTCTACGACTATGTGCGAGGGGGTTTTACATCCACACACTCCCCATAGTTCTAGATGCTTCCAATTTTGTTTGTATGCTAAATATTTGTCAAGGAAAGACAAAACTATTCCCCCGCCTCATTAAATACTTCTCCGCCAGTAGACAGGCAACCACTGTCGCGAGTGCACGCGAATCGCGTGGTAGTTAGTGGAACGCGAATTTTCTTGTCCGAAAGATAAGCGACTGTACAGTGTCTACGAGTAAACTAAGGAAATTTTTCGTTGAGTTGATAGCGTGGCGGTGGGCAAAGTGGAGCATCGCCTTCAACAAGTCTATCAGAATGTATCAGCTGCACATACAGCGAGTCAAAAAGAGGGATTTGTGTTAAGACAAACCTTTTATTTAGTCGAGATTAGTGTTTGCGACTGTACTTAGAGGCACTAAATTCGCATAATAGCGTCCAAATCCATTAAATAGGATGACAAAATATCTTTCCCCCCTCATATTTGCAGATTTCATTTGTAAAGCGTCAAATTTATTTTGCTAAGGGTGTTTAGGATTGCACTCAAACATGGAACGCTTGAAATTCCTAGGCAAACGGATTCACCAGTTGTTCAGAAGGTACAGAACCACCCGATGGATTAGTGTTGGATGCAATATGAGCGAGTCGAAGGACACGTCAACCATGCCATTGGAACACGTGGAACAAAACCTGATCTAGAATTAATCATGCTTTGTTTAGGTACATTTCGCGAAATTTCTGTGCAAGTTCGAGTTTTCTGAGTAGTAAAGAAAGTTAATCATGCTTTGCAACAATCAAATACGAGGCTTGAATATTGCTTGATGCCTACTACTAAATTAACCGAAACAGTTCAATTTTTGGTGCACCAGAACTGCGCAATTGCTGTTACTGTAGGTCTTTTTGATGCCTAACTTAAATAAATTCCATAGACGATGACATTTTTGCAGCTTTTTACGCAAATGCAGGCAAATTAAAAAGTCACATTAGCTTGCAGTCAACGAGGAGTCCACATGGTTTCTTTGGTTCCCTCCCTAATATTGCCAATGCGCTGAGGCGTCAGGGTAGCTACAAGTCCAAGAAACATTAATCGCACATTCGAATAAAGAGGAAATTGACGGCCAGAGGAGGATGCTGAATGCTGATTACCTAGGACCTGGAATGCCTTTAGTTGCCACGACAATAAAATTTGGCTAGCAATTTGGTTGTAGAGGATTTAAGTAAGCAACCGATTGGTACTGCATGGATTTTACCATCACAAACCCAGCAGAGTGCATCAACGCAATTTCACAATATTTGTTCAACAACGTTTAGCTAAAAATCAATTTGGTTAAGCAGTTGATACTTGGTAACCTTGAATTAGTTCGACACATTTTCATAAAAAATGACCAAGCTTTGGAGCAATGCCCCCTATTTTCGCGGCCTTCGTCCGCATATTCATATGCTTCATTAAGTGCCTATTTTAACAGGCTAATGACATGCTAAACGGTTATTACTTGTTGTCAGTCTGACTGCTACTACCAAGCACCTCTGTTTGGTAAAAGTAACAACGCAACTACAAGTCCAGAAGCTCACTGGCTTATATGGTCTCGTTAAATGCATTCAGCCATGTTGTACAATTGCGCTACTATCCTTTGATCGTAGGACTGCAGCATACTATTACTCGTGCTTTAATATCACGTGCGCTCACCGAATCCTGCACGACAGAACAAATAAATTACAGCGTCCTCGCTATGGGCACTCGATCTAAAGGCTATTTCTCCCAACTTGTTGCGTTTTCAACAGGAATTAAGGGAACAAATAACGTCACTTCTGCACACAATGGGTCCTGCAAAGTCGAGGGTAACAGAAAGTAGGCAGGCAAGGCCTTTGCAAGTGCTTGTCCCGGAATTTAGCAACTAAATTCCCAGCACGCAGGAAAGCAAAAGCAACTTTTTTCTTCATACGGATATTTATGAATAATGCAAATGGGGCGTAATTTTAACTCGCCTGAGCCAAAGAGGCGTAATGGAAAGCAAGGAGGCAATTTATAGAACATTCGTGTTTTGCGATAGGAAGTTTAAACTGAAAGGCAAAACACGATTTGAAAACTGAACTAATTGGCTTACTTACATAGAGCAGGAGAAATAAAATCCTGCGCAAAATGCAAAGCGAACTTGTTATTGGCACCATAGGGTCTCTAAGATAGCTAGCTGCACATTTTATAGAAGCATGGCTTATAAGTATACGAATGCATGCAGAAATGTGACGTCAAGGTCACAGCGAACCAATTAGCCTGTAGTGGTATTTTAAATCGCCAGATTTAGCGGCCCCTTGGACATTGACATTCTATTACTGAAGACATCAACAAAGACGACTTATTTTGCATAGAGCTTGCCATTCCAAAGTTTTGGGAGCCGCTTGCAGAAACATCTGAATAAAATCCGAGTTATTTTATAATTTACGGTACTAGATTCACTTGACGCTGACACTATTGGACTTGCCAATGTGTGTAAAGTCACTACTGGCCAAGGCAGACAGAGGGCGAAACTTGGTGTAGAAGAGGTCCATTTAGGGTGGAGGTCATCTGCCTTCCGCTCTTGGCTGTCGCGTGTGTGCATGTGTATCCGCCGCGGGTGCCGTGCGTGCTGATGGCTGGTGTCTGAGTCTCGAGTGGCTGGCTCTCCCTACACCGTGTTGAGTCTGGCCTGGTGTATCGCATCAACAGGTAGACGCGACGCACGGTAGGTAGTGTTGTGAGACCTCTGCCGGTCTTGACAAATGAATCAGCCAATGACAACAATGACAAAAGCAGAAGACCAACCCACTCGTAGGACTTAAAGCAAATAAACTGGGATCCCTGTGTACTACTCATGACTGCTTTTGAATCCCCTACCAATTGCTACCTCATAACCAAACCATTAGGGAAGCAATTGCTTTTAAAATCTCAGTAACCAGTACTTCACCCATATTTGGTGTTGATGCAGTAGTGCATGCACGTTAGACTAGCTGAGGTGTTGGAAGGCAACTACGATTTTTGCACTTGTATTTGCTATCACTCTTGGGTCCATTGTTGGCCTCTACGCAGGAGTGGGCATTAATAACAACATTACTAGCTTTTCACGAATTCTTTCAACTAAGATACAGCAATGAAAACAGCCAGCAGAACACCTTGACACATTAAATCAATTTTCTGAAACGCCCACATCCCAGCCTTGTCTGACCTTCAAAGCAGTCCTTAGTGGCTTGGTGGAGAAGTTGATGGCATCACACCCAATCTCCAAAGACCCATTAAGCAACATTGAACATTCATAAACTTTGGCGAAGATTGACCAAAATGGCACTGCGAAATCTGAAAAAGATATGGCTGTCGGAAAACGGCTAAATTATTGACATATAACAAAGGACTTCCATGTAGGTTTTCGTCGAGAACTGTAACAATTCCCTCTACATTACATTTTCTCAAATTACTAGGTTCAGTCACGGCTCGTACTTTGGAACAAGATTGTACTCATGGTGAAATGTGAATGCACACCTCCTTGTGGAGGCGATTCCATTTGTCAAAAGGTCAATGGAAAGAACCTAGCGCAATGGACACAAACATAGTACTCTAAGCACACTTTACACCGCAATGCTAACGTCACTTACATGGCACAGTTTTTACCTTGCCTATGTCTGCCGAATGGTCCTGCCTCATGCCACAGCGCAATTTGGATTTACTTGGAAAAAGTGACACACTCACTATCTGATGCCAGGTGACTTCAATTGGTTTAAGTTAGGCTGTATGGAGAGTGCGCGCTATATTACGCTGGACAGACCTGCAGATCTACTTTAGATGGGTTTTCAGAGTCGTATGCACAAACTTTAATAATTTTATGCCTGTGTCCTCACGTATTGTGCTTCTACTTATCCATCATAAAAGCACATTGCTACTGCAGTAAAAGAAGGAAAGGTCTTTTAAATGTGGTTAGAGTCCAGCTTTATTTGTTCCCAATACATATTCAGCTAAAGGTTTCTTATGATATCCTTCAACACATTTCTCCTCTTTGTTATAAGTAATGAATATGTGGTGCAGGTTAGGGTACACTCCAGCCTCAGTTCATTCACCTTAAGCATCGCGAAGCAATAATCTTCATCATCGAGGAGCCAATTAGCATTTTGGATGTCACGAAAACGTTGGTTTATCTGTGACATGTGTGTCTCGTAAGCAGCAGCGATAAGCGCAGTGTCGCTGGGATCGAAGTTGAACCCATTCTCACCGACAAAGTCGTCCAACTCAGGTGGGTGGTGAGGTGGCTCTAGCTTGCTAGCCACCACCTTCTCCCGGCTGGTGTCTTTGTTGAACTCAAAGCACTTGACATCGGCAGCTTTCAGACGCCTGTTAGGATTGTGTCTGAAACAAGTTTTGATAAAGCTCTTTAGAGGTTTGGGGACGTGTAATGAGCAGCTTTTCATGTGTCGGCCGGTGCGCGTCCAATCACGCATTGTGTTGCGACCGTACATGCTGAGGGCCGCGCGGATGTCCACGCTCCAGACATCCACCCTCGCCGTAATCCCCACCTGATCTTTCACTTCAGGTGCCATGAAGAAAGCAGTGTCGATGCCATCCATTTTAGCAGGAATTCCTCTTCTCTGAGTCATCTTGTGTGAGCTATCAGCGCTTATGAAAAACAGGTGGCCTGACTCAGCGGGATGCATGATGTTTGATTTGACATCCAAGCTGACGATGCCCATGACATGGAGACGCTCCAGACCACAGGTAATCTCGCAGCTATAGAATCGTGCGCTATTATCATTGAGGAAGCCAACATTTGAGATGAGTTTACGCACGTCGATACCGTTTGCATTGCGCAGCACAAGGGTTGGAGCTCTGTGGATTGGAAGGCTTTGTAAGTGGGTACATGGAAACGGTAATTGCTGAGGGATGCAGTGCACTTGAGCGGAACACTGAACAGCAGAATCGTTCTGCAAATGAATTGGCTTTAGGGCCCACGTCATAGTCAGGGTCTTGTCACCTCCTTGGGTGTGGACCACTTCATAGGCGGTGGGACAGGACTCTTCGAAAATGGACTTTACTGCACCAGGCTTCTCAGCCTCCATCTCTCGACTCACTCGAGGCTCGCTCTTGCGTTCTCTGATGTAACTCAAGAGCTGGCACCACCGCTATAAGTAGTTATGCGTGGGCCAATCATAGGAGACCTCGCTTTCTATGGGCTTGTCTCACACAAAGCGTGTCAGCGAGGTTGAGCCAAGATTGATTGTACTGAATGATTTGTAATGGGTTCTTTGCCATAATTGTGACTGATCTAAGTGTCATTGCTCCTATGAGACAACCGATGGCATAATGTGTGAGGATTAACAGTTGCCTCAGTGTCTTGCCTCTTATTAATGGATAATCCTTCATTTATAAAACGGATCAGCAGGTAGACAAGGCGTCAAGAGGAACCCAAGTGGGGTGAAGTAATGAAACAATCATCGGACCAACAGTGCATAGTGATTAAATCAAACACATAATCCAATCAGTCTCCTTCTCTAATCCTCGATTTTGCTCACAGAATGCTTTCGTAGATGCTGCTGTCAAGCGCGTCACCACTGTCCATGTTATGGCCGGTGTCAAAATGGGCCATCTTTACCGATTTTAGTGCATTACGCGCTTGTTTGGCGTTAAAGGTAACAGTTGCGTACGTGTGTACCTCTGCCCACATCAAACCAGTTTGCTGTGCTCGCCATCTATTATTTGCCATTAGTCAACTCACTTGACTCTTGTCAGCACCAAAGTTGGAAAGACGAGTCAAAAATGGCGTTGTTTTACGTAGATTTGTAGAATGAGTTCGCCGCGCCACGAACTTTATAGGAAGCAACTAGTTGAAGTAATACGTGCTTCAGAATAGATCCTAGGTGCCACCTTCGTCGATGTTTTGCTACTTAAGTTGAGGCAAGTGACTGATCATCATCAAACGGCGTTACTAGTTGATTTGACTCGCTTCACAAGAGGGAAAATCATCAAACTCTATGGCCTCAGAAACATAAGAGTCACAGTAAAGTGCGAAGACATGTGATCCGCTTCATTATCAGCAAGCATACTGCTAAGTCTGACCGATTTGGTGCAAGAGGAAAATGCCATCACATGTAGGAAAGGAGGCCAATCCAAATTTCCTACCCTGTCTGCATCGTGGCTGACAAAATGTTAGGACGAGATTTTTCGATAACCCACTGGCATCAGCTTCAGAGTGAAGGCGTGGTCAAAATACCTTTCATCAAAACGCATGTGATAGCTGTTACTGCGGATACAAACCTTCAGCCACAGGGTGATAAGTCTTCCCGTTCCTCTTCGGCCAATTCTTACTTAAGATTGTGTGCATCGCCGTCAATTGAGCTTATCACTCCTCAGATTGTCCCATTACTTGCAAGCCCCGTGGTTGCACAGCTGGCTACTCAGATACAGTTCCTTCTGCACATCAGTATTTCCGATATGTCTTCACACTGAAACGGATACAAACAGACTATTTTTAACTTTCACCACAAACTGCCTACCGCAATGCAGACTGCAAAATCTAGTCTAGCCTCCTCTGCAGCATTTGATAGTAGTGTTTTCTTGCTTTATTATCCAAGCCTATTAGTGTGCCTGTTGACAAGGCAGCAGATCACATGCCGCAATTGTTCATTGTAAGTCCGTCACCTCATTTCTTGTGCCATTCAGCCTGCATTTGAAGGTGAAGAATAGTAGCGCCATGCCCAGTCATAGTGCCAGATGGAACCTCTTAAAACGTAGAGCTTTTGATCCGCGGACATCTTATGGCCTCCATCAACTCCTTCCAGCTCGCATTTCTTATGTAACAACTCGGATAAAAGAGCACCTAATGGCATAAATTACGTTTGCTAGTTCTTTTGTATAAATGATAGAGCTCGTGTTTTGCTTACTCCTACCATCCTAGCTGAGACCTCGTACAAAGAACAATTTCGTTTTGCTTAGTCTAAACAAGTTCATTAAAGTTAGTGAACAAATTACCAGCAAAATACAGGTTTCAAAACAGATTCAATAGTCAGTTAGAACGCTGACCGAGGTTCCTCCTAAGCAACTTATTAAGTTGCAAAAGGCACCTAAACTGGATGGACTACGTTGCTCACCTTCATGCTTAAAGCAAATGATAGATTCGATTGTGTTGGAATCTCCATCTTTACTTTTCGCCTAGTCAGGGTCTAAGATGGACATTGTCACCTCAGCTGACACATAAGCCTCAAACTCGCCTTCTTTGCTTCTAACTTTCCGTATCCATGCCTATAAATCCAGTTCAAATCCATATCTTGAAGTCATTATGCAAATATTTTGAATAAGTAAATTAATGAAATGAGGTAGCCAAAGAAACAATTTTGACTTCTTAGGATTCCAGCTTATCTAAGGTGGCTTTTGGAACATTTTGTCACACCACAACTGGAGTGGGTGCCCTGACTTAAAATGTGGGAAAATGCGTGCCCATTTCGCAAAGAATGGTAAGGGCTACAGATTGTACCTTCTCCGTTTCACGTAGATCGAGGTGGATAGGTAGTTTATTCCCTTTCATTACGATGAAATGAGTATGAAGGTGGGAGATTGCTTTCTACATGTCCTATAGTTCTGGTGTAGCACACAAACTTCTTTTAGCATTGTAATTTTTAAAACCCTCTGTAGTCTAAGGGATGAGGATCTCGGAAATACTCCCTTGCTACACGGAAGACTGCACAGGACATTGAACTTCCTAGATAATGCAAGTTCACATGCCCTCTTGGCTCTTGCGCCTATACTACATTAACCATTTATGGTATCGCCTTAAACGCTTATGCTTTGCTGAAGGGGCTGAATTACAATCACTTTGACAAAATTTGTAATTTGCAAGTGAGTTGCAGGCAAGCTCAATTTCTTTTCATTGCAACCGGTCGTCTAGTAGAACAAAACTATAAGCTGCATTTAGTTTGCAATTGCACCGAAAAATAAAGTTCGATAAACTCCTATCAGACTGTGTAAAATTAATTTGGCGCTGCAACTTTGATCATGTAGTGCAGACATAGCGTCACATGGTACTGCATCAGGCACCATCATTCATTTGGATGGGGTTAATGCCACAGCAACATCACGTAGTCTATATGTGGGCGTAATTTAATAGGCCGTTGAGTTTATCTAACATAAATTTCACGTTTTAGCGCAAACAAAGCAGTCGCAGGGTTTGAAACTCCCGCATCAACTGTAAACATTTGCTCACCACAGATGCATACGCGGGCGCAAACTCTAAGGGCAGGCATGTGCACAATAAGGGGCAAGTTTTGCATTTCCAATTACTTCTAACCTTGTTAATAATGTCTGTGTGCTAAGGTTTCCACTTATATCAGTGAGTGGTTCTGTGACCACTGTGTTGATTAGGGAACAAGGTGTTCCGCTTTATGCAAGAATCGCAAATCAAACATAATTTGCACACAGATAGACAAAACGGAAGGTTTCAAAAGGTGGTTCGGTTAAGTGAGCATGAGAAGGAATAGAAATCGAAAGCAGCGTATGGGCCAGTACATACAAAATTTCAGAAAATTTCCTGTGTTATAATGCCTAGAAATAAGCCCTTTTTAGAAATATGAATGGAATGAATGGAATGGCTGTAAGATTATTGAATCTCCAAGCGATTGGGAAGAACAAAACTAAAAGGTCTGCACGCTAGAGAACCACAGGATCACGACTCTGTGCAGGTTGTGGGAGCAAGAAAGAGTAAGATCGACGAACTCACTATGATAACAAATGCATGCACAACAAGCAAAAATTTACTATACTAGCCAGTTTTTGAAATAGGCAAATTTTTTTTACTTTACAGTGATGCATAGTGCTGTTGAAACCTTCACACTGGAGTAATGTCATGCTTGTTGTTCCTTCACGTGTTTGCCCACATCATCTTGTGCTCTTTAACACGGGGGAGAGACAGGTACAACTTTCTTCCCTTATAGTTCAAAAGTATGCCAATACAACAACAGAATGGGATGTTTAAATTTCTGTTTGCCTGCCAATGCGTGCACCAGAGCTCGACATTTGTGACAGTCACGTAAGCCAAGCCAGCAGCATTTTAAGGTGCGACACAGGACAATTTGTACGAAATGAGAACTGACTTTTAAATTTCTGTCACGCACGAACTGTATCGAACTGGGACAACAGTCTGCTTATTAACCCATTTGATCCAACAGTAGCGTAGATAAAGGCATTATGTGCTCAGACTTTAGCAAATTGCATAAAATTTTTAGATCTAGTTCGATATTGCTCCCCTAGGAATCGTTGAGCTGGGCTCCACATTGAATCCATCCAAAACCAGTGCTTCTGCGGTTGGTCTTTGCAGACTCAGTTATTTGCTGTGGTTTGTTCTCTTCTGTGAGGGTTCGGATATGTTAGAAGGCAATAAAATGGGATTATTGCTTCACCCTGACGATTTGGACAATCCATCTAACAGGCTATGGGTGTAATAACTCCCGTCTAAAAGTAGGGCTATTCAACGAAATACATGGGTTGAGTTTTATTTACAGGCTAACGACCTTGTTTAAGCTCCTTTCAATTTCCTTATTCCTTTTTGCCTCATGTCTCGAAGTACCTCACATATGTTCACGAGAACATTTTGAACGGCACCGGCGGGGATATTTGCCATCCTAACTCTGTTGAAGATTTCATTTTTCGTTGCCTCAGAACATAAAGCCTGACAACTCTTAATGATAAATACGAATAATGTACCCGTTCTGCTGTAAGTACTTGCAGATATAACCAACTATGGTTCACGGTTGCCGCATTAACCGCTTCTTCTGCTTCTTCTCAAGAGCGCACAACAGCTGCCATCTGAAGACCACACTTCTTTTCACCCATAGGTGTGTTCGGCTGTATCCAAAACAACATCGATGTTGGCGGCGGAATGACATTTTCACCCGGTTCACACGTTTACAAGCACCAGCAATTGTGTAGACCTTCAAAGAACTTCAGTTCAGTGGGGTGACAGCGCAGATGGACTTGTGCGCTCTCACACACTGGCCCAATATAAATGTGCGAGAACATGTAAATTAGGTCACGATCAATGACTCTTCAATAAGCTTTTGCTGCTACAGCCAAAGCCAACAGAACCTCAAGCGCTACAAATAAAATGTAATCCCTGAATTCCTACTGATTGTCCAAGCTGATTGTTAAAAGGCGGCTAGTCAAGTGGGTGAAACCTTTACCATCGTCTTGACCTTGAGACGGGTAGAGCTCAATTCATTTAGAGTCCACAACTTGTATTGCAATAACTAGAGACTCTGCCCATCCAACATAATGCAGTCATTGCACAATAATTTAATGCATTTTGAAGCGGAGAAGGCACACAAACAATCCTGCACCCGTGATGGAATGGGATAGAATGGCTATAAACTTGACAAATCTATCCAGTTTAGCTTTAGCTCCTAGGATTATTAGCCAACTTAAAATGGTTGCCAAGTGAGCAGCATGCTCTTGACACGCAGAACAAAGGCCCGTCTTGCATTTGCTAACCAATGATGTGTAGTGCATTTTATCCGTCTGGGGTATACGTGGTTCACTTCTTGCTCCTGAATCGGAGTCAATCTTTTAAAAGTCCACAGAATCCCGTCCTATAATTCAGGTTTCTAATTGAACGGTGCAAGAAGTTGCCACTATGCACTGACGGCCAGTGTTGATTTAGTGCAGTCTGGGCGGGAGAGGCGATGCATTTTGGTTTTGCATATTTTGGACTTGTGTCATAACAATCAGCTTAGACAATCAGTAGGAATTCAGGGATTACATTTTATTTGTAGCGCTTGAGGTTCTGTTGGCTTTGGCTGCAGCAGCAAAAGCTTATTGAAGAGTCATTGATCGTGACCTAATTTACATGTTCTCGCACATTTATATTGGGCCAGTGTGTGAGAGCGCACAAGTCCATCTGCGCTGTCACCCCACTGAACTGAAGTTCTTTGAAGGTCTACACAATTGCTGGTGCTTGTAAACGTGTGAACCGGGTGAAAATGTCATTCCGCCGCCAACATCGATGTTGTTTTGGATACAGCCGAACACACCTATGGGTGAAAAGAAGTGTGGTCTTCAGATGGCAGCTGTTGTGCGCTCTTGAGAAGAAACACAGAGCAAGCGACGTCTAAACACCCGCAATTGCGTTAAGTCGGTTGTGAATTGCTAGCGCGTGTGATGTGTTACTAGGTCTGACATTTGCAGGCGGGAGAGGAGGAAAATGAGTCATAACGTGTTAAATTGAATTAGCAAGCTGGTTGCATTGACTTGCGGGGACTAGATGATTCCATCACCGGCCGCTAAGTTGTTAAAAATGCTACTACTAGCTGATCGTTGATGTGCAGTCTACGCTATTGATGGACCACTTACCAATCTGCTGGTACGATTGCTAGGAATATCTGTAAATTTCAGGGCATTTAAGATGGCTTTTTTTGACCTCATTTTGTTGCGACAATTTCCAGGAAGTTGCCTCGGGACGAATTATGTTATCGAAGATAGGAGTTTGATGGAAAATTCAAGTACCCGACTAAAAAATTCGTACAAATTTACGCATGAATCGGTGTACTAGCTTTATTCACTTCGAGTCTTCAAATGACATGCTCACGATTCGCGGGGATTCTCCTGACGCTGAAGTTCATTTAGGTAGCTGGTGTTCTCAGATGAATTTTCGATATAACTGTTGGTGGTTCGTACAGCCTAGTGCGGTTTAACGCAATTGGTTCGATTTTCATGGGTTCGTGGGCTGACAGGACCAATCGTCAGCGCGGAGAGAAGGACGTAGATGCATGGATGGATAGACCTGCCAAATTGCAAGCGAACGCAAATGTGAGCGTATTCACGATGGGAAAGCACATAATTATAGCTGTGATCCGTCCATTTTATAGTCTAACTTGTGTAGATGTGTTTCCCTGAGATGCAATCCTTTCGACCAAATAAGCGCTACTGAGTTGATGAGAATCGCACAGTGGTGTCTAAAAGCACAATGGTAAATTTAGGCCCAAAAATTATCTGAATTTAAATCCCACTGGTAGTGAGACAATGAGCATCTCTGATGAGTGGGAAAGAAATGGGTTAGTCACATCATCCGCGGACTGAAATGAGCATTTTTCTCTTGGCAATGCATATCATTTAGAAATTCAGCAAGTAAGTGTAGCCTTTATTTTAATAACGTGGTTCCATTTTGCGACACACAATGATGCGAAAAAGGCCGTGAAATTTGTCATGGCTAGATCGAATTTTATTAGTTTCAAAGAAGGAATGAACTACAAACCTGCAACAGTTATGCATCTATTTTTCATTAAAACTCTAGTGTAACGTTTTGCACTTTCATTGTAATTCTCGCATCGTTCGCGCAGCAGATTAACTACCGTAATATACACATCGCCACGCTGCACAACTCTCTGCCTCTCATAATCCTTCTTGTTCAACTAGGTGCAAATGGATGTCCGAATCGACGCATTCAAATGTTGCCTACCACAATGCAGGCACCAAACTTTGCCCAAAGTCAATAATGTGAGTTCATTAAATTCATAATCACAAGAACTGGCTTACCCGTTGCAAAGAGTAGCACTGATTTGGCCCTTGAATGCCTCAAGACGAGCCTTATATGGTTTGTATGGCTGCAGTCTGCCAAGAATGGCTTGTCCCGGGAGAAAATTAGTGGCTTTTTGAAACAGGATGCCATTATGAGCAGACCTTTATGTGTTCAACACAATCAAAGCTGCAGAAAATCTAACAGCAAACCATCTATACAAGCCGTCGAATTTGCCTCCAACTGAGTAGGTATTTGACCACAGCACCACTGATCCTTTCTGGCATTCAAATGGATTTGGAGTTTTGATCCGTATGGAAATTGGTAAGAAGGGAGAGAATGCATGCTAGATATCTTGCCTTGTAATGATTTATTGCAGCAAATTATTGCACTTATTCCCCCTTGACAGCTTATTTTCCTTTCATTGTTGCTCAGCTATACCTTACTGGGCTCTAGCTAGCTGGTAGAGAGGTTCACGTGCTGACAGGTAAAGTTGACAGCTAATAACAAACAGGTTTAGAGACTGCTTTAAGGAGTAGCATGCGTCAGTTATTGCAAGTCCTCCTGAAAACAACTGCATTAGAATTGTTGCCGAAAACAGACGTCATATTTGCCGCATCCGCAGAATGTTCCTTTTAAGGCATGTCAAGTTTTAACAATCAGGAACGGAAATTAGAACCATAGTCCTCCTAGTACCAAGTCGCTTTCCTCCAAACGAATACCATAACAGAGCACGCACTGATGATGCTCGAAAAGGCCGTATGGGCTGCTGACATGGGCCAAGGCAATGCATTCATCAGGAGGCATAATTACGGCGCCTACAGTGGCCGTAGTAAGGAAATGACAAATTAAGCGAACAGAACAAAGTATTGCAGCATAACAACTCCTAAGACTGACAATAAAGGATTTTAGTGATACAAAACCCTCGTGTGGCAATCCAAATGAATTTTTTCACATTTGTAAGCATTAGTTGGAAGACCTGTTTGGCAAGGTTATGGCAGGCTTAGCTACTGCATTACCTTAATCAGCCTTCCGTCGTGCGACCTTATGTCGAAGGTTGTGTTTGACCAGACCCTTTGTAAGCTCCACGTTTGTATCTAGGACGGACATGACATCGTTGTAAATGTGCCAATGGAAGGATACATGCTTAAACAACGCTGTGCCAGGTTATGATTAATCCACCCTTTTGGGTACCTACTGACCTGCCTACACTCCGGTTGACCAGCTAATCAGTAATTGTGACCCAATAATACAGCTGACGTAGCGCTCGTCATTCTCTGATTTCAAGTGGAGTGGGCCAAGAGACAGCCACCTGTCTATATTCCATGCGTCTAAAGGCAAACTAGCCTTTTCTCAGTCATTTCTGTACTCTGAGTTGTCGCAAAGAGCCTAAGTAGCAACGGCAGTGTAAACGATTGCTTCCAATAACAGGTTTGAACACGGACTGAAGTAAGGAGTAGTGCACTAGCAAAAGAGGAGGAGGCAGGTATCCTCTAATACAAATGATGCAGCATTGTGAACGTCATCCATGCTGGAACTTCTTCTTGCCATTCCTCTCATTCACATCCAGACGAATGACTTGCTTCTTCGATCTTCGAGGATGACGCCTCAGCTACACTCTTTTTACTTCCTCTTTTGCCCTTACATTGCCTCTCTCGATCCTCTTCACACCGATGATCATAGAATTGACTTGAATGGCTGCTATCGTGCCAAAAATGATTGGAAAGTAGGCGAATATATTGGCTAAAAAGCGCATTTATGTAGACTATGCAAACCAATGCAGTTTAAATGATTTTTGCGTATCTAGAATACATTCACTAAGATATTGACAAATATGTCTCAAACGCCGTCGAGGAGCGAAAGGAACTAACAACACGGTTCATCCGTTTCACCAACAGATTTTACTCAGCACCACAATGTTCTACACTGGTTGCAGAGTTATACGCATAAATTTAGTCAATTCTGCAGTTAACGCATGGAACTTAAAGCACTAAACCTGCGTAAAAACACGAGACATTACAAAATATTAATTTCGACGATTTTTCTCTCTTTTGAAGGAAAACTGGAAAAGCTGCAAGTAAAACAAAGCACGATAACCCACTGCAGAAACGGTACTAAATAGCGTAGCTTGGTGGTTTATTAAAAGCTTAAAACGGGAACCTAAATTAATTGCGTGGCATATGTAACAGAGATCTACATAAAGGATGGGACCACAATAAACACCTTTGCTCGTCTTCAGCACTGATATGGTCAGCTAGGAGTAGAGTCAAGCCACCACCTTTGTCTCTGCGACCTGTCAATTAACTTTTGGCAATGCGCAGAAGAAGTGACGATGCTAATCACTACTATAAGCAAAGGAGGGACAGTGACCGCACTGGAGCTACCACATCACTATAGCTAAGGAAGCAAACGCGTAGTGATGATCAGTTCATTGCCTCCAAAGTCATCATCGAACACCGTATTGCCAACAAAGCTTGTTTGAGGATAAGAATTGTTCAATTGCAGATAGCTACGCAAGTTACGCTGTGGGTTACTCAACCCCACTAACGTGCAGCAGGCTTAGTTCAGTGCAGGATTGAACTTGAATCCAAAAGGGTGCCATTTCCTCTAACGTTTGATTTCTTTTGGGACACAAAACCTCGTCAAATGGGGTAGCGATTAACGAAGATCGTGCAAAACAAGTGAGAACTTGGCCAACGCCAACTGATCAAATCAGCTTTGCGGTTCCCTTGGTTTTGAAAACTGTTATGGACGATTCGCTTACGACTTTGCAAAGATCGTCAATTGGGGAAACAAACGTAATGAGGTCTTTAAGGAACTAAATCAGATGCCATTCTCTGTCCCGATTCTGACTTCACAGAACTTTGAGAACAATGCACCTCAATTTGTACTAGACACGAATGCCCGCTGCATAGCTCTGGGTGGTGCACTTTCACGGAGAAGGCATAGAACACGTTATCGCCTACGTCCGTGCCAGACTCAACAAAAAACAAGGGAGAAAAGTGCAACAGAGCGTGAACTGTTCGCTATCTGTGCAGCAGTTCAATAATTTAAGCACTATTTGACAGCGAAACAATTCGTGATGAGAAGAGAGCATTAAGCTTAAGCCTGGTTAGGAATAATGAAGCACATCGACCATTTACCCTCACGTTGGTACGAGGAACTGCACCAATATGGCTTTACTGTACAGTACAGAAAACTTGTGCAAGTAAGCAAGGAGCTCATGGCAGCTAAAACGGCACCATTTACTCGTTGAACGTTATAGCCTAGGACCTATGTAAGACATCAGGTGTACTGATTAATAAATCATGAAAATACTAGGCATGATACTAACAGGAGATTAAGGAATGCGCCAACACAGAGACACGAATCACAAGAGTATGGTTTGGCTAATTAGGAAAAGCCAGCCATGGAGATATGGCTTGCATTTCAATTTGTGTAAAGTGGATCAACATATTCGAAGCACCTTCAAAAGGAAGAAGGAAAAGACGACTGCATAGAACGGTTTGATTAAAAATATGCAAGTAATATCGAATTTACACACGGGCCTTAATAAAAAGTTATACTGGATGTTGCAACTTAAGGAGTTTAAAAACGACAAAGCAAAGTGAAGAGTGAGGTGGTTAAGGTTCAAGCATAAGTGAGCAAGGGTCTGAGAATTCGGAGTGATTCAGGAGGAAAGTATATGTGGCAGAAATTAATACAGATGGTACGAAGCAGTGAGCTAGTCAGCTGAAAGACGACCACGTGAATGGCTAGTTGAGCTACTCGACGGGCCAATAGAAGGCTGAAAGCTGGACGACAATGCAATAGATGCACTTTCATAATTTCAAGCGAACTTAGACTACTTTTCCCGAGCAGAACATCATCACACATCCTACTCGAGCACAAAGTTTAGAAAAACACATCCACCAAAGCAATGCTTGCAAAGAAACTCGTTGAGCAAAACTAGGATATGCACTCATAATAATGAACAGCTTACAAATTTTTAAAAAGAGTTTGTCGGAGAGTTCAGCGCGTAATACCAAACTTGGAAGTCAACATGTAAGCCTGTCCTTAGCAAAATGTGCCAAAATTGCTTGCATTAAGTTAAGTGATAAACGTAAAGCATAGCTTATATTTTCGCCCAACCGGCTACATTGTATTTGAAACTCAGAAAGGCAGAAAAATTTCGCTAGCTCCCTTTCTCACAAAAGCGTTCCATGCTAGTTAACGTAGGTTACCGATCAGGTCAATGGAGTGCACCAAGTGCTTAAGTGTGCCCCATTCTAGCTGTTGCATTTTACTTACTCTCATAAATCCTGACCACGTTTATATTGTTCTATCTTTGTTCTTGTGGCCAACGCATTTTTATCAACAATTATAAAATTTGACGTTAAGTTGTCATCAGCCGGCACCCCAACAGTCATCAACCCACCACACTATTGTCTTAACATTCGCATAAGCGCATAATGGTAAAATTGTTCGCCTACTTCTAGGAAGAGCGTATGTTTGTAATTTATAGTGCACTTATAATAAGGACTGGGAAAGGGCTATACATTTAACATGTTTCCTCAATGGCTAGGTACATAGATTGTCTCAAAGGGCAAAGGATGGACAATTAAAATGCGCTAAGTCAAAGTCGGGCTGTAATGCAAATCTCGAACCTTTAATAAATATACGCACTTGCTCTCATTCCCGAAAGTCCACTGGGCGGAGAGACTTGATAGGTGGGATCTGGGGTTGGGCTGGTGTGGTAAAAGGAAATGAGAAACGTGAGGACTGACATGGAACAGGACTGGAAGTAGTAAGATAAGATACGGTCATCAGTGCAGCTCAGTGCAGTCAGATCGACGTTCGGTCTTAACTATGGATGCAGAAGATAAAAGTCTAAGCATATGATGGAGAGTAGATGTGAACAATCAACTACGATTAGGATTCACCAAAGTGGCATTGATGAAGGCTAACTCGGGAAGTGAAGGAGATAGGAGTGACGCAAAATTTACCTCGAAGGATGTGGAGGTATTAATACAAAACGGGGGATGGGAATAAAACTAGTTCTGGACTCAATAAACGGCAATGAAGAAAGGTAGGTACATGAAAGTGCATCTGAAAAACTCTAACACAAGCTAATTAGACAAAAAAGACGGGGCATGGTCACATATCACATGAGACTCATTATTTTGAAAGAACGTAAGGATAATGTTAGAAGAGTGCGAAGCTTACTGTGGTGGCACTGGAGTAGTACATGAGAGGGAATTAGAATGCGTGACAGTTGCATCTTATTCCCCGATCTGAAGGTGCTGCTTGTCCCTACGTGCTTGCAATGAAACCTAATACCTGAGGAACAGATTCAAGAGCAACGCTGACCTCTAAGTCTTTCTCGAAAATTCTGGGGCAAATGAAGTATTACTAGGATGATGAAATGCGAAAAGCCTAGTTCACCTTAACTTAATGCGGTGCGTCCACATTGGGTAAGCAATTGGAAGCATACAGTTTTGATCCTGTACGTCTGCTATTTATTTCATAACTGTCAAGTTTGCACACTAGCAGCCGAGCATTCTGGACCACTTTTAGGAAACTGTTGGGTACTTTGTGGAAATCGGGGTACTCCAAATATCCACGATGCCAACACATTTGGCCTTCTTGCCAATGGTTTTTGCAGCTATCCTCCGTTACGAAAATAAATACGGTCATAGTGATATGAGATGCTTGTAGGCGATGTTAAATTGCGAGATTAGAGAGCCGCCGTCACCTACTTAAGCAAATATTACACTCCTCCGTCTTCAGTTTGATAAGTCTAAGCATGCTCAGCCAGAGTGCTTCAGTGACGCGACTAAGTTGTAAAATCCTCTGTTGAAGTGGTACAGGGTTAAAGGCAGACGGGTGGAACTAGGCCGAAGGAGGCCATGCCTTCGGTTGTTTAAATGTGCCTACTTGTTAGTGCTGCGCACATAGGCACATACACCAAAGCTTAATAAAAATTTTGCGAGTGCACTTCAGCATTTCAAATCGATGTTGACGCTGAAGAAGAAGCTTTGGTTCCACTGTCATTGCCAAAAACTTTGGCTTTTGCATGCTCTGAAGCATTGATTGCAGGACAGGTATGTGAAATTGACATGAGGGTTATAATTGTGTAGAAGGCGCACGGGGTAATAAGCAATTCATCAGCATATGATCATTACCATTGCCACAGCCCTTGCTACCACACATCAGCGGGTCAAAAGGAAGACTCTAGCTTTGCGTAATGCTCAAGAGAATTGCAGCAATGTGGTTGGCCATCACAAAATGAAAAACCCCGCATGTCGCACACATGTGACGTGCGAACTCGGGTGGGATAATCAGGACATGGCATGCGAAGATGGCAGAGTACAAGTCAGCGATATGATGCGACCAAGGCAAATTGGACGAAATTTGACAATGGTAGTGGGAAATGCCATTTCCTTTTCCACGAGGAAAACCACCATTCTGTAGTAACCTACTGGGCTCCCTGATGCTTAGCAATCCCCATCGGATTGGTCCGCCTACCCCAACCACAATCTCGTAATTGGCTTGGCAGTAAGATCGTACTGAACTATACCGAAGACTTGAAGGTGAGCTAACTGGACGAATGCATTCATGCTTGCGCCAAATGTGGAGGCTGAATGGGGTCGTTGGATGGGCATATTGATGGCGAGTTGGGAGGTCGGCTGTGATAACGGCATCTGGAGGACATGCTAGGGATGCCTCGCTTCCCTCACTTCGATTGAGGCCTCCGTGTGAATGCTAAGTGGCCTAGGTCCCACATATCTAGATGAAATTTAGGGGGTAGACCGACTCCTTTGCCTAAAGTCTGAAAGTATATCTACTCGCCTTAATCGCGACTCACGATTTGCACACCACGTTACTCATTTAGCCGTTTGATCACTCCCCATTCCACCTGTGCCGCCCAGAGATGCACGACAAAGCACTTGAAGATCCGTTGCGGGCATTTCAAAGCAGCCCTATTTTACCTATCAAAGATGTGTTGATGCGGAAAATAGGTAGCGCCTAGACCTTTATTTACTTCCTGTGCAGTTTACGACTAGTTCCTTCGAGGCACAGGGAAGCTGAGTGCCCATTAGACGCGTCTTTAGGTTGCGCATCAACACTGCCTGCAGAGCAGCAAGCGAACTCGCATTCGAATACGGAAGTGTGCATCCCAGCCGCCACACCACAGGCTGGATTTAGGCAACTGCCTTCAGTCTAAAAAGCCGACATCCTCTTTGTTCGCTCACATTATTCTTTACTAATGCGTCCTTGCCTAATAAGTGTCACGTGTCACATATGCACGACGCGATGGAGTAATTGCACATTTCAAGTAAGAACGACAGCTACCTTTCAAAATCGACAAAAATCATTGCGAGAAGAAGACACAACTTTAATGTCGTTGATGATATTAGCTACCTAGAAGCTAATGTACATGCAAGTGCTGGTCTTATTTTGCCGCAAAAAGAAACACGAGTAAGTAGATGGTTTGACAATGCCAGATAGCCCGCGAATTTTAAAGTTGATAAAACGCCTTTATTAGCTACAGCCTCTAAAGTAGTATTAAACGGTAGCAACTGTAAGCATTTTAGAGATTAATACCCTTGCTCATTCCTTCTCAAAAGGCGCGCATCATCGATACCCACTCAGAAGGCAAGCACAATCACTGGCTGCAGTTTGGCGCCTTCAACATTCCTCAGTTACTCCCACTCACCATCACACTGTCTCCGCTGGCTACCTGTCATAGACTTGAGCGCTCACTAAGACTCTACTGATACAACCCTCTTCGTTGGGTGATTTCCATTTGGTAAGTAAACACATGCCTAATTCGAAGCAGTCTGCACTACCGAATTCCAATCATGGACCTCGTACGGCTTGAAATGCCACTAGGGCATTACCTAACTGAAGCTGTGATGGCAGATTGTGTGTAAATCACAGTTACTTCCCCCCAGCCCCACCATCCGCAGATGGCACTGCAAAGAGCACTGGGAAGTTCCACTGAATGCTCCTGCTTTCTTAGGCAACCCTCCCTCCACCACCACACTTTCAACAGCACACTACTTTGCCAACAACACCGCTAGTCATCTGGCCATGCACGGAGTACTGGAGCGTGGCAAATTAATCGCACTAACCCAGATGGGAGACTAAAAGGCAAGTCACTTTGACCAATGCATTCCTTTTGCGCTAAATGTGGGGACGGGCTGGTAACGTTGGATGGGCGGATTAGTAGATATATGGAAGAGCAGCCGCAATGGTGGCACTTAGAGAAAATTTTGAACTTTGTGTCCATTTTCATTTGTTTAATCCACTCTCAATTCAGAGCCTCCGAAAAGTTCATGACGGGTACCTTTTCGGCACAAAGAAGCCAATTGCCCACTAGTCCTCCATTCTGATTGTTTCACTAGAACGGAACTGTAAGCAAGTGACTTTACATTTGAATGCGAAGCTGTGCCTCCCAACACGACCACTCCACGGCTTCTACACCGCAGGTTGAATTTAAGCAACTGTCAGTAGTTCAAAAAGCTGATCGCGTCTTTGCTTGCTTCGTATACTACGAATAATGTGTCTGTAATACGAGCAAGCACAACCGATCGTCCCTGCCTAAAAAGTGACACGTGCCACGTATATGTGACGCGAATAAAAAATCAAACGGAAATGCTCAAAAAAAGACATCGTCTTGATTTCGATTTGAAAACGCTTGGCGCTTAAAAGGTAATACGTTTGTGAATGTCGATCTGCCTTGTCTGTAGAAAGAAACACAGCGGGAGGGATTGATTAGCTTGATATGATCCAACTCGTGCCTACAATAAGAAAATGGTGACATAGATAGCATCGACATAGCACTTGTGATCGCATCCTTAGGTTTCAGGGCAGTTGCTGCTCTAACACCAACACTCCTCACAATAAACGAACGATAACTGAAGCTCCAAGGCCACATTTTCTGTCAAGAAATCACCCACTAAAATCGCTATCTAGCGGAAAGCTAGCGGTGTACCTACCCCATTGTGTGCATGCGAGGACCCCACTCCCTTACCACAATACGAGAATGCACCTATCGCCATCAACTCGTGTGCATTTGAGAATAAAAAGTGACTAAGCCTCTTTCAAGCAACTGCATAGATGCTTAGCAGCAATTTTGTCGCCTAAGACTCCTTCAATGGCATAATCACAGCCACCCGTAACTATCACCTTACCTAAACTTCGAAGAAACTTTATTTTTATTAAATAAACTGACGTTAGCAGTCGATAAACCTTCGCGCAAACTCAAAATTACCGATCCCTTCCCTCACAGGGCCAAATTACAAGACCCGGAACTGCACGCTAATCGACGTCAGTAACGTCAAACCCAATCGCAACCTAGGGAGCCACCACTTTATTTGCAAAACACTACTGATATAGTTCCATAAGTACTGCTTGAAACGACAACCTTTCCAGAGACTGCAAACCGAACCTTCGTGAACCATAAGTACTGACCTTCCCCGCGGCAAGCCATAAGTGTCAACAGCTAACAACACCTGAGCTCTTAAAACAAGGGCCTCAAATTTATTCTCGTCGGAATCATAGCCGCTACTGATGCATTTCAATAGCAAGTAAGTTTCAACTACATTTGCTGGGGTGATAACGGCCAATAAAGATAGATTCTCATTGGCACCTATGAAATGAACCAAAGGAGCGCAGGGTCGATAAGGCAATATAGCATCAAATTTCGTAATATGTTGTTCTTCACTCCCATTTAAATACACTTAGTCGAAAACGGGATAAGAAAGTGTAAAAGAATTGAAGAAATATTAACAATCCAGTCACAAGTAATTGAAGGCTTATAGAAAAGTGCAACATTGCACTGAAAAGTAAATGAAATTAAATGAGTAATTACTTTCTTACGAAGCATATAGGGCCTGGTTTGATTGGTTTGGTCGTTCCAGTTGGTACTGAAAATTGTAACGGAAACGCATCTTGCAATCACAAATGATAGCTACTGTATTGTACGATTCCATCTTAGTGAAACCCTTGGCATAATTTTCAAATTCAACTGACCATACCGAAATATGGAGAAAGAAACTTCAGGCAGTGTTAGCAATTTCTTTAATTTTTCTTTACACGACCATGGCTGCAGGTGCCAATTAAACGGAAAAATATGAGTTACATTTTTTTACATAAACTGCCTATGCTCGAGTGCTGCTACCGGTAAAATGGCCTTCTCTTCAAAATATTTGGTCTCAATAATGTTGGTTTCAAAATTCCAAATTAGTTTTTCGTTTGATTAGTCGTGCGATGCAGATAAATGCACAGTTTGCCTTATGTATTCCAACGAAGATTTGCTCTCTACTATCCTCGCCAAACTATTTCTTATCCTTCCCCTGTCTTCCGACTGACCCACTACGCGAATCCTGCTTCCCTTAGACAACTGCTTTTATGCTTTTAAAGACATCGTACTCAATGTCTCGTCACCTCTAAAGCGTCTGCATTTTGCCTCAAATTTATCAGTAGCCTCAACCACACAAAAGTGTGGCAGGTGTCACAACGATCCGTGAACGACAGGGTTGCACGCGTATGACGCAATGCCTATTGTTTTCTTGTGTAGTTGTTATTGGACATAGCTTCAATGAAAACTTCGAAAGCTCTTTCAGTGTTCGCTATGAAATAGTATGCACTGTTATGCCAAGTCCTACCGAATAGTGCTGATTTGTTCGTGCTATGTTGCATTGCAGGGCCCCAAAAATGACACTATAGCTTTTCTTTGCGTAAAATTTTCAAAGCTTTGCACAAACTAACATTCTCATTCTAATCACATTAAATTTCAGCGAGAACCCACCCTCGGGTGTAACAGCAACTAGGATAAAACACAACAGCAGTAAATGCAAAACTATCCTCTTGCATTTAGCCCACGTCTGGTCACAAAGCACATAGGTAAGTATGCGTCCATGGGGGAAATGTAAGGCAACTTATCCGAGAGCCCTAAAACGCAAAGGAATTTTTATTGCATAAAGTTGGTTTTCAAATCCAGTATCTCATAAATATATGCTCAAATGTCAACCATGGGGCGATGTTGTGTCATCGTTGAAAACGTCCAGGTTACCGATGCGATGTGGCGCAATGCAATGCAATTCGATGTGTGTCTTATCATAACCACCACAAAATCAGACTGCTTAGCCCAGAGCACCCACAATTATTACAAAATCCCCGCGTACTAAACGACCCAGCTTTGCCATATCATCATTTTTAGGCAGAAAGTTAATAATATCTTACATAAATACTGCCAAAAACTTGCAGATTTCGCTGATTAATAGCATCCGTCTGCATTCTACCCAAACAGTCTGCGCCAAATATCTGCAAATCGGAGGAGATCAGGTCGTTACTATAGGCTTTACATTGAACTAAGTCCAATAGACGAAGGAGTACCTACAGGAATGTCTTGAGCGCATATGGCCAAACATAGCTCCCAGTGTCAGGTGTTTTGAGAAGCATTCTGCACAGTAAGCGCTTGTTCCTGAATCATCCGTTATTTGAGCTAGAGTGTTGTAAAGTAAAGCGTAAGCATGAAGATTCAAATCCGTGGCTCTAGAGCAGAGAATTCATTAGATTTTTATGAGAGATTATTAAGCGCACACTTACAAAAATGCATTACAAAGAAATGCGTGCAGAGTGAATCAAAGTCCTCGAATGGCTGGAGGCAAAAGCGGCATACATAGTGCCTCTGAACTGTTTTAGGGTTCAAAAGAAAGTGTTATTGCAACTACCGCTACATAAGTGGGCACGATGAAAGAGCGACTGACTATTTTGAAATTCCCCTTACCCTTTTGATGATACAATAACCTCCCAAAAGATCCCAGAGCCGCTGAGCAAAGCGTACAGCTTACACTGTAGGCTGCTAAAATGCATTAAACGCAAATACATTGGGATTCTATCGTCGTGAGCGATTTTCACAATTTGACCCTGCGTTCTGCTATTTCTCATCACTTGGTTGACACAAGAGTTTTTAACCCAATACATCACATTTGTTCTTAAGCTGAGGCATAATACCTATTCACAAACACAAATACCTATATACAAATGCAAACCTATGCTTATGGGGGCAATCACGTGCATAAAGAGGTACACCAAAAAATAAGTGAAGCCTACCACGATGGTACCGAACCAAATGTGCAAGCACTGAGAGGATGCTTCTGAATGCAGCGGGGCACAATGAACAGGCATAGCCGTCCATTTTAAAGCAGAGAATGCTGAACCTCGCGGATACTTGCAAGAAAGTGTGTGATGAATTCGGCGGATAAGCAAGAGGACCTTCCAGATTTGTCCTCAGAACTGAAGTTGAGTGAAATGCGGGGGAGCGGTAGTCGCCTATATGACCATAATTTTAGCAATGAAGTCATGCTATCAAAGCTCACCTCAATTTAAATGCCTACTTCTTCGTTACATACTCTTAAGGAAG
This sequence comes from Taenia multiceps, assembly GCA_001923025.3. Classification (NCBI taxonomy): domain Eukaryota; kingdom Metazoa; phylum Platyhelminthes; class Cestoda; order Cyclophyllidea; family Taeniidae; genus Taenia; species Taenia multiceps. The sequence goes on along the minus strand of CM010312.1, from coordinate 14,710,219 downwards.
AACCAATCACAATTTGGTTTTTCATGTAAAAGTGAGTACTTACTTGTTAAGAAGATCTTTTTTGACGCACTAACTGTTTTGGAGGACTCTATTTCATTGTACATTGAAAGAACCCCATCGTTTTTTGTCAGCAAAGAGAAAAAATTGTCTATTAATCCGGAATGCATACAGATAAAATGATAGCTTATGAGTTGGTCGATAAAGCAAGCTATAATTCATCATGAATGAAGGTGTCTTTGATCCTGATACTTGATCTACACTCGTTGTTCCTGCCCAGCATCAAGACAAGTGCATGTTTCAGACCCACAACCGATTGTGGATAACTGTTTCTGCACTTACAGCCCACACTTTGGTTGTCTTAAATATAAGATTCGACCAGTAGTCCTGCGTCCTAGAGGTCAGAGGCAGATTCAAACATGTAATCTACTGTAGTAAAAACACTAGTTGCTTGCATCGAAGAATTTTACACTGCAGAAGGAACCTTCGCGCCTTAATGCTTAACACGCTTTTTGGGTAAGTGGGATGCTCTCGTGAAGAATGAGGCCAGTCCTATCAGAGGGAAAGTTTGCCTTATGGCGGTAGAGAGTGCCAAATTCACTCACACAATTGATGAAAGCCCTAAAGACGTGAGATATTTAAGTGTTGGTTTACCTCACATCATGAAGCACCCGAGAACCATTCAGACAAGTGATGTCTCCCACGGCGACCTAATGGAGAGGTTTTTGGAAAAATAACCACAAGACGGTCTTTGCTCAAAGTGAGGAAGACGCGTTAAATGTGGAATATGCCATGGCCTGTGCCACTAGTTAGTACGCGCCTTGCATGCTGGTCTAAATCCAAGCAAATTTCTAAATGCCTAGTCGAAAGGTATTGGAATAGCCGGAAGATTATATGTCTTGCCAAGAGGTGAGAACATATAGGTGAGCCGCTTTGAAATAGCGATTGAAACATCACCATGGTAAATTCAACCCAATAGCTTGTACTAAAATGCTACACATTAAAAGCTTGTTGACAGATCTCCGTGGCCAAACTGCCATTAGACAATTGAGTGGCCGCTCTGTAGCTGTTGGTGCGCAGTCTTGGCGTTTTTATGTCGACAAGTCTCTCATTCACCTGCGGCTCGAAAGTGGCTGAAGTAATTCTAGGGAGCTGATATCATCCTCAACACATATCTGGAGTGTAAGAGTCAAAGGTATGAGCGAATATTAGGCAGTGCCATGCGTGCTTTGTGAACAGAGCCTGTCCACAGAATCTGCGCAGTTTTGATTAAAAAGGCTCTTCGTGAATAGGTTATACCCATAAAAACTTGCGTGTTCATATCAGACCAATCTGTCCAGAGGCTTCCGTATGCAATGGTGCAGTGAGGCGGTGGTGTCGACTGGTCTCATTGCACTGGATTTTTAGAGAAACATTTGTGAAGCTGCACTGCAGATGAAATTCCACAAACTGTTATCAGACAAACCAAAGCGAAAACATTTACCAAGCATAAATGCAGTTGTCATGAGCGGACGTCAGATGCTCTCTACAAGCAATATTAACTGCCGTTTTGTTGTTGTGGCAGTGGTGCTAATACCACCCAACAAGCATTTGCTAAGATGCCTTCATGCTCATGCGCTTCAGTAAAGCATTGGTTGCATAGCTGAAAACAATGAGATCCACCAAAGAACTGCTGACAATCCATTATGGTGATAATCTGGTCCGAAAGTACGTTAGACAAACTTGTCATGCACAATCATGGCATCAAGAGATGGAGACCTAGAATTGCTGGCCGTAGAAGAGGCATTCTTCATAGTAAACGTAGGTCAGAGACCTGTGTCAAATACGCCCTTAACCTTTATGTATGTAAACCACCACTACCACCCAGTGAATGCTTCGGTGAGATCCTTAAATTAGCACTTCAACTAGGGTTCTCCGGTCCATTTAGTCGGTTGCTAAAGTGGTTGGCATAGACTGCAGCGGTTGTATCAAAGAGTGATTGTGCTGTCGTTAAGCTTGTGGAAAGAACCGTGAGGGAGGAATTAAGCTGCGAATGCGGCGATGAATCCTTCAAATCGTAAAGGAGGCAGTCGCCCAATTCCTTGGTGAACTTAGCCACTGAATAAAACTGGCGTGGAATATAGAGTCAAAGACCCACCTGGATCTACTTTTAGTGCATTTGTTATTATTAACAGGGCGATAAATGGCTGTCGGTGACCTTGGCTATGTACCTACGCTGCCTTTTTGCTCTATCAAAGTTGGTCTCTCATTTATTGTGGTTGCCGATTAATAGGCAGTGTATTCTGCTGACCAGCATTCACAGTGAGAGTTTTATTTTCACCCTTCTACTTGATTAAATGAACAAAATAAGTCCTATGATGAATAACAGCTGCTGAAACCAATAAAGTGAAGCACCTAGGTACAGAGGTGGAAATGACAGGGCACATTGCACAGCCCATCTATGAATTGAAATTTGATCCTGCTCCCAATTATGCCCATATAGTGTAGAAGCTGTATATCTTGTGAACTGAGTGGCCAAGGCAAAGGCAGCAAGCGTCACAGGAAGGCAACTATGGTCCCAAGTGTTTACTGCAATCGTACAGACGATGGAATAACCTCATAATAAAAACATTAATTAATCAACCATTCAATCAGAATTCGGCCGCGAAATCCAATTAGTGAACTTATTTTAGTTAGGTAAGTTGTCCTGTTGCATGCGCATTGATGTGGACTCACGTGGTAGCACGCCCTAGTGATTGATGAATGCCTTTCTGGTGCTGAAGCAATCTTAGCCTTCTCGGTAGAGCAAAACTAACTTTTCTCCATTTCCTTATATTTGCCAACGCCCTCTTCGTCGACATGCTTACAAGTCGTTAAAGAAAAGAAGCACCGTTAAACTGACATCCTTTTCAGGAGCTAGTCTTTGCAATCCCCTATCGATTGGGTCAGTGGAGCAGCTACCATAGAATAATATTAAGCGAAAGTTAGCAATTTGCCAGTTGTTCAGCTTTGACAAATGCAGGCTGAAATAGTGCCAATGTTAGCAAAATGGGACACAGACGCGATTTTAGAGCCTTGAGTCCAACTTCATTGGTATCATGGTAATGAAACTGACACTTTCGCACAACCTAGTCACAGCAGACATTCAAAATTGTGCGAGCATTTATAAAGGCTTCAATCGGAATAGATGCTACATTACACGTTCTCTCCAATGTCGAATTAGATCCCGTGTGTGGGAGGAAGAAGAACCATCCCTGCTTTTGGCGTCCAACTTCTACAACTTGTCTAAAGACCACCATCGCGAGTGACTGCTGTAAACAACCAAACGTCCTATGCACACCAATTTGCTGCTGCGCTGTTGCGAGGAATAGTTGAGTCAAGCCGAGTATTCGAGAGAGAGTGGAAAAAGAGAACTAAGGTTTAGCAACACACAGTCTTGTGGTTATTTTTCCAAAAACCTCTCCATTAGGTCGCCGTGGGAGACATCACTTGTCTGAATGGTTCTCGGGTGCTTCATGATGTGAGGTAAACCAACACTTAAATATCTCACGTCTTTAGGGCTTTCATCAATTGTGTGAGTGAATTTGGCACTCTCTACCGCCATAAGGCAAACTTTCCCTCTGATAGGACTGGCCTCATTCTTCACGAGAGCATCCCACTTACCCAAAAAGCGTGTTAAGCATTAAGGCGCGAAGGTTCCTTCTGCAGTGTAAAATTCTTCGATGCAAGCAACTAGTGTTTTTACTACAGTAGATTACATGTTTGAATCTGCCTCTGACCTCTAGGACGCAGGACTACTGGTCGAATCTTATATTTAAGACAACCAAAGTGTGGGCTGTAAGTGCAGAAACAGTTATCCACAATCGGTTGTGGGTCTGAAACATGCACTTGTCTTGATGCTGGGCAGGAACAACGAGTGTAGATCAAGTACCAGGATCAAAGACACCTTCATTCATGATGAATTATAACTTGCTTTATCGACCAACTCATAAGCTATCATTTTATCTGTATGCGTTCCGGATTAATAGACAATTTTTTCTCTTTGCTGACAAAAAACGATGGGGTTCTTTCAATGTACAATGAAATAGAGTCCTCCAAAACAGTTAGTGCGTCAAAAAAGATCTTCTTAACAAGTAAGTACTCACTTTTACATGAAAAACCAAATTGTGATTGGTTCTTCCTTAAGAGTATGTAACGAAGAAGTAGGCATTTAAATTGAGGTGAGCTTTGATAGCATGACTTCATTGCTAAAATTATGGTCATATAGGCGACTACCGCTCCCCCGCATTTCACTCAACTTCAGTTCTGAGGACAAATCTGGAAGGTCCTCTTGCTTATCCGCCGAATTCATCACACACTTTCTTGCAAGTATCCGCGAGGTTCAGCATTCTCTGCTTTAAAATGGACGGCTATGCCTGTTCATTGTGCCCCGCTGCATTCAGAAGCATCCTCTCAGTGCTTGCACATTTGGTTCGGTACCATCGTGGTAGGCTTCACTTATTTTTTGGTGTACCTCTTTATGCACGTGATTGCCCCCATAAGCATAGGTTTGCATTTGTATATAGGTATTTGTGTTTGTGAATAGGTATTATGCCTCAGCTTAAGAACAAATGTGATGTATTGGGTTAAAAACTCTTGTGTCAACCAAGTGATGAGAAATAGCAGAACGCAGGGTCAAATTGTGAAAATCGCTCACGACGATAGAATCCCAATGTATTTGCGTTTAATGCATTTTAGCAGCCTACAGTGTAAGCTGTACGCTTTGCTCAGCGGCTCTGGGATCTTTTGGGAGGTTATTGTATCATCAAAAGGGTAAGGGGAATTTCAAAATAGTCAGTCGCTCTTTCATCGTGCCCACTTATGTAGCGGTAGTTGCAATAACACTTTCTTTTGAACCCTAAAACAGTTCAGAGGCACTATGTATGCCGCTTTTGCCTCCAGCCATTCGAGGACTTTGATTCACTCTGCACGCATTTCTTTGTAATGCATTTTTGTAAGTGTGCGCTTAATAATCTCTCATAAAAATCTAATGAATTCTCTGCTCTAGAGCCACGGATTTGAATCTTCATGCTTACGCTTTACTTTACAACACTCTAGCTCAAATAACGGATGATTCAGGAACAAGCGCTTACTGTGCAGAATGCTTCTCAAAACACCTGACACTGGGAGCTATGTTTGGCCATATGCGCTCAAGACATTCCTGTAGGTACTCCTTCGTCTATTGGACTTAGTTCAATGTAAAGCCTATAGTAACGACCTGATCTCCTCCGATTTGCAGATATTTGGCGCAGACTGTTTGGGTAGAATGCAGACGGATGCTATTAATCAGCGAAATCTGCAAGTTTTTGGCAGTATTTATGTAAGATATTATTAACTTTCTGCCTAAAAATGATGATATGGCAAAGCTGGGTCGTTTAGTACGCGGGGATTTTGTAATAATTGTGGGTGCTCTGGGCTAAGCAGTCTGATTTTGTGGTGGTTATGATAAGACACACATCGAATTGCATTGCATTGCGCCACATCGCATCGGTAACCTGGACGTTTTCAACGATGACACAACATCGCCCCATGGTTGACATTTGAGCATATATTTATGAGATACTGGATTTGAAAACCAACTTTATGCAATAAAAATTCCTTTGCGTTTTAGGGCTCTCGGATAAGTTGCCTTACATTTCCCCCATGGACGCATACTTACCTATGTGCTTTGTGACCAGACGTGGGCTAAATGCAAGAGGATAGTTTTGCATTTACTGCTGTTGTGTTTTATCCTAGTTGCTGTTACACCCGAGGGTGGGTTCTCGCTGAAATTTAATGTGATTAGAATGAGAATGTTAGTTTGTGCAAAGCTTTGAAAATTTTACGCAAAGAAAAGCTATAGTGTCATTTTTGGGGCCCTGCAATGCAACATAGCACGAACAAATCAGCACTATTCGGTAGGACTTGGCATAACAGTGCATACTATTTCATAGCGAACACTGAAAGAGCTTTCGAAGTTTTCATTGAAGCTATGTCCAATAACAACTACACAAGAAAACAATAGGCATTGCGTCATACGCGTGCAACCCTGTCGTTCACGGATCGTTGTGACACCTGCCACACTTTTGTGTGGTTGAGGCTACTGATAAATTTGAGGCAAAATGCAGACGCTTTAGAGGTGACGAGACATTGAGTACGATGTCTTTAAAAGCATAAAAGCAGTTGTCTAAGGGAAGCAGGATTCGCGTAGTGGGTCAGTCGGAAGACAGGGGAAGGATAAGAAATAGTTTGGCGAGGATAGTAGAGAGCAAATCTTCGTTGGAATACATAAGGCAAACTGTGCATTTATCTGCATCGCACGACTAATCAAACGAAAAACTAATTTGGAATTTTGAAACCAACATTATTGAGACCAAATATTTTGAAGAGAAGGCCATTTTACCGGTAGCAGCACTCGAGCATAGGCAGTTTATGTAAAAAAATGTAACTCATATTTTTCCGTTTAATTGGCACCTGCAGCCATGGTCGTGTAAAGAAAAATTAAAGAAATTGCTAACACTGCCTGAAGTTTCTTTCTCCATATTTCGGTATGGTCAGTTGAATTTGAAAATTATGCCAAGGGTTTCACTAAGATGGAATCGTACAATACAGTAGCTATCATTTGTGATTGCAAGATGCGTTTCCGTTACAATTTTCAGTACCAACTGGAACGACCAAACCAATCAAACCAGGCCCTATATGCTTCGTAAGAAAGTAATTACTCATTTAATTTCATTTACTTTTCAGTGCAATGTTGCACTTTTCTATAAGCCTTCAATTACTTGTGACTGGATTGTTAATATTTCTTCAATTCTTTTACACTTTCTTATCCCGTTTTCGACTAAGTGTATTTAAATGGGAGTGAAGAACAACATATTACGAAATTTGATGCTATATTGCCTTATCGACCCTGCGCTCCTTTGGTTCATTTCATAGGTGCCAATGAGAATCTATCTTTATTGGCCGTTATCACCCCAGCAAATGTAGTTGAAACTTACTTGCTATTGAAATGCATCAGTAGCGGCTATGATTCCGACGAGAATAAATTTGAGGCCCTTGTTTTAAGAGCTCAGGTGTTGTTAGCTGTTGACACTTATGGCTTGCCGCGGGGAAGGTCAGTACTTATGGTTCACGAAGGTTCGGTTTGCAGTCTCTGGAAAGGTTGTCGTTTCAAGCAGTACTTATGGAACTATATCAGTAGTGTTTTGCAAATAAAGTGGTGGCTCCCTAGGTTGCGATTGGGTTTGACGTTACTGACGTCGATTAGCGTGCAGTTCCGGGTCTTGTAATTTGGCCCTGTGAGGGAAGGGATCGGTAATTTTGAGTTTGCGCGAAGGTTTATCGACTGCTAACGTCAGTTTATTTAATAAAAATAAAGTTTCTTCGAAGTTTAGGTAAGGTGATAGTTACGGGTGGCTGTGATTATGCCATTGAAGGAGTCTTAGGCGACAAAATTGCTGCTAAGCATCTATGCAGTTGCTTGAAAGAGGCTTAGTCACTTTTTATTCTCAAATGCACACGAGTTGATGGCGATAGGTGCATTCTCGTATTGTGGTAAGGGAGTGGGGTCCTCGCATGCACACAATGGGGTAGGTACACCGCTAGCTTTCCGCTAGATAGCGATTTTAGTGGGTGATTTCTTGACAGAAAATGTGGCCTTGGAGCTTCAGTTATCGTTCGTTTATTGTGAGGAGTGTTGGTGTTAGAGCAGCAACTGCCCTGAAACCTAAGGATGCGATCACAAGTGCTATGTCGATACTATCTATGTCACCATTTTCTTATTGTAGGCACGAGTTGGATCATATCAAGCCAATCAATCCCTCTCACCGTTCATGGGAAGCAAAATGAATGTTGCCTGCATTTGCTATTGCTGTTTGTCCCGCTGTGGTCTTCGAGTGCTAGTGTTCGATTACCTCAAATGGGTGTTTTCTGTAAAAGTGGGGACGAGATCTTGCCCACCAAAACATATATCCAGTTCAATCGCGCCTTTTTAATGAGTTAGTCTGCCGTTCATATGCTTATTTCGCTAAGCTTTTTCAGTCTTTCTAATGGTGATGGGGCAGCCATATTTTTTTCCATGTTGTGACCATTTGAATTGGCTCCATATTTGCTGGAGCCTAAACAAATGGACCGCCAAGCAATTTTTAGATCAAAACCAATGCCATGTAAGAAGGCAAATGGATGACAAAGTCAAAACCACCCGTGAAGTCGCCCTTATTCTCTAGCCACACCGACTTCTTTTGCAAATCACTTACTACTAAATAAAATCTTGTAAAATGATTAAACTAAGCAAGATTCTTGAGGCGCTAGGGAGCGGCATTTCAAAGCGAGTTTGTAGAAGTCCGACTCGACAAGTGAATACGACGTTTGCTGCAATAAAATTGCGCTACTCCTTACAGGAGTTTCTATTTAATGTGATGTTTGTTCTGTGGCATGCACTCTCGTTTCCTTGCGCTGCGATAATTTCGCGTGTTTGTGTTGATTTTGAACTTTGCAACATGTCCATCGCCTTTGCTAGAATGCAATGGTAATGGTGGTGACCATATGTGAGCATGTAAATGCATAAGAAGGAAGTGTTGAAATACATTATGGCGCTAACTCTTGAGGTGGTTTAGATGGAATAGCTGATCCTTAGGCGAATAAATTAGTGGAAAATCCGTGCCACTAAAGTCAGTAACCACTCCCATATGCATACTAGATTGGTTTGATGTGCCTGTGGCTAGGATGAAGAAAACTGGTATTACGAACTGCGAATAAATTTATGAACTGTGGTGAAACTGTGCAAGTGGTCAAATGTTAATTTCCAACCGGTTACTGTATTTGACAGGTTTTAAGGCAAACTGTGATTGAGACACCTTGGAATGTAGAGGGAAACAAAAAGGAAGGCTAATGTCTACTTTCCACAAGCGATACGTGGCGGAGTCGGAAATGAATGCACATGGATAAAATCAGTCCTCATTGTCATTGCAGTTTTGTAACCGTTTAAAATCTGCAACCCTCTTTTTGTCATTTACGATCTAGAGACCTATTTTACAGTCTTCGAACAAAATGCGGTCCGATTTTTTTTCAAAAAAATGACAGGGTGGTTAAAAGAATTGCTTTGGGGGATTAATAATGCCTTGATTGCTCAGACACCAGAGAATGCCAATTGCCCTTGCGCATATGCCACATAAATGGCTCTCTCTGTATGCATGACTTTCGAGATGCTGGAGTATCTTCCAATAGGCGCTGTTTAACGGCGCATATAATCATACGCAGTTATCCCTTGCCTCTCAGAGAAAAATATTTTATTGTGTCTGGGAGAAGTTTAAGAATGCTTGCAATTTGTAGATACTGCGACCATACATTGGCGCATCAATTCGTCCTAAACAGTGTTGTTTGGTATGGCCGGTTTCTTAATTTTCACTAGTCTTAACTGAGGGTGTGCAGTTAAATACATTTCGACAGTGATTTTAGTCTGCTTCACATAACTAGCATACCTAGGATTCTATATTCCCCAACATCAAGTCGAACTTCTACGCCCGCAACTACTCGTTCAGTTCCTCTTTGATAAAGTATACTTTGAACTCTGCAACAATATCGGCTGCATTATTTGTCAAGGTCTTGCTGATGTCTGGCAAGTTCAAATCCCCAGTTAAAGGACGCGAGAGCCTGTGCAACCAACCGACCTAGTACACGTTGGTGATGTGTAAGTGAATTTTCATTTGACAATAGGAAAAGCCTCGTGATAATAGTATGTGTATGGAACCACCATGACGAGTAGAATCACGAATGTCTGGGAGGAAAGGAACACCAACTGCAATCAAACCTTACCAAAGTGTCTTTGTGCAGCTTATGAGAACAAAGCATACACAAGCAGAACCTGCTATCACAGCAACGCAAGAGGTGTTGATACATCTCACCCAAGTCATTATGCTCTTTATCGCAAGCGGTACATTCGTGTCAATCGTCAGCCCTCCATTTTACCATCCATGGCCAATTAAAACAAAGAATTGGATAAATCTTATAGAGGGGGAATTCTCCTTTGGCGCAAGGGACAGCATGGCATACCGTTGTACGTTGCGGCACTCTTTCCAAATCAAGGAGAATAGGTAGTTATCAAATTTACTAGGCATTATAACACAGATGCATGTGGGACAAGTCCATGGCGTACACCAGTAGCACTTATCACTCAACTACAAAGGGAGTTCCGTTGACGCCCCATCGAGAAAGTGGTTCATTTGAACACAATTGTTCATGAGCATCTCCTGATAAAAATTCGAGAAATGTTAGGTAGAACGATTACAAAGTTCCACTTCTGCTAGGCAAATGGCCTAGCTTTTTGGTTGATAATAAGTACTTCGTGCAAACTTCCTAGCCTTCTGCCTCTGTTTAGCACTGCCATTTGGGCTAGCCAAGGCCATGCTTGCCTGCTTCAGAACATTTTCGAAGCCTCCAAAATTACAAAAGGACTTTGTGCAAACCAGGAAGCATATCTTCTTTCTTGCCTTTAAAATTTTAGTCAATACATCTGTCCGGCCTCTATGTGTCTCGACCTAGGTTAATTATTTTTAAATGTAGTGATCAAACAGCGCTGCAAGCCTAGTGGCAGTTTGTCTACGTGCGCATATATTTCATCGGTACTGTTGACAGGGCAAACTTGGGCTCCGTCGTCACAAAAATTGACTCACAATGACAGCCTGAAGATTGCACTGCGCTTGCTCAATTGATGTCAATGCCACACTTGGCCTTCGTTCATTTTGATCGGTCGGTGTGCAGACCGCACACTCTGAAGCCGATGTAAACTCTTCCCTAGTCTTGTTTTCTTGTCGCAAGAAATTTTGATTAGCATTGTTGTTAGCAGAGACTTTGATGAAATAAAACACATTTTAGTAGAGTACGTTAGGCTTAGAACACGTAAGCGCATTCCTTTACTTTTAGTACAAAGTAGGGTTTATTGGGTTCTCTCTGCGGTTGTGATAACTCGGACAATGTATGGCAGGATCCAGAACAGTATATCCTCACAATCCAGTTGCTAAGATTGCTGACAATGGAGCTTGATTTGGATGTTCTTTTGACCTCATGATTTTAAAGATCTGCGCAGAGCTGGCAGAGTTCCAGGGACTTACCCTTCTCAACGCACGGTGCAGCATTGTTCGCTGTGGCAAATAAATACCATGTCCTAAGTTAATTCTTCGTATATCATTTCTGTTATTAAAATTGGAGGCTAAGGAGAATGGCTACTATTCTGCTACTATCGTAGTGCTTTTTTATAATTTACTCTGCAGGCGGGGGGCAGGTTGGCGAATTGTTCTAGTTTTGGGATAAAGCTTTGATTATCCTGACGTAGAGAGTCCTACTCTACCGAATGTATCGACGAATGCAATAAAGATAACTGTGACTAGTAGAACCTTTTTCACAATAGACAGTTTCAAGAGGCGAAAGAAAATGAAGAGATTCCTGCAAGCAATGCATTTCCTCTTGAAGGCTGCCTCAAACTCGCATGTTGCAAGACGAATAAGTGCTGAGGCAAGGCTACATCCGACGGACATAACGCTGAGCATCACCAATGACCACCTCGACTGTGAAAGAATCCAAGTGACTACATAAGTTATAATTGCATCACACTCACCAAGGAATGGTAAAACAGCAAAAATTAACAAAGGGCAAACACGCTAATCATCTGAACCACCGAGGTACTTGTTTCGTCCATCTAACTATTAAGTGGTCAGCTTAATTGCTAATCCAATCGTGCATGTACGGTTTGGTGTCAAGTGACGCAGATGAAGGCATGCTATCATTAGCGTAACAGCAAAGGCCTGGCTAGTAAATAACATGATCTACCATAAGCATCGGGAAAAATGATGGTCGTAATTAAACAAATAAATGTGATTTTGTGTATAAAATGTGCCGTAGTTTGCGGAGATTGGGTACATTGACCAAGACTTGCTGCATAAAGCAAGGAATTCTTAGCAATGGATACGGGGCAAGGCCATTTAAGAGACGATGGACATGAAGAGGGTTGTGCACGTTGCCGTTTATCGGCACTTAACCCGCAGGATTTGTATGGTGAATGTTGTTGCAACTCAGGCTGTCAACGAGCTGTCATTGTTGGGTTGGTCCTGTGAGGGCCTAGAAGACAAAAGCAATTAAAAGAAAGTGTTTGGGCTGCGGCTGGAGGCTTGTTGTATGGCTGCATCTAATGTCTGAAGCGCTGTCGATCAGTATGCTGTGGGCAGCTAGACTCGTCCAAGATGACAGGCGTAGAAATGCAGTTCCGTCATACAGTGACCGACTTAGCTTTTGCACTGTCGTGGAATTTGAGCTTCGCCGTCGGGATAGGCAGACACTTGCATGCACTAGGTTAAAATATGTAAATTTTAAAGTTCACCATAATTTTAGCCGATTGTCATTCTCTAAAAGAACAGGCAACTAAATGTGTCTGTAACAAAATTCTGACATGAATGGCTGTATGTTGGGCTCTCATTCGATCGCCTTGGTTTCAGTGACGCGTATATCTATGTCAACAATTCTTCTGTCGCCTGAGCCCGCACATAAGTGGGACAGCAAGACTTTTCCGTTGTGTAATGCCGTGGCAGCCACGACGGTTCAAGGATTACCGTTTGATTTCTGTATAAACTAGGCGCTGCAAAGATCGATTTAAAAGATACCTTTGCACAATTTAGTTATTTACAATGGGGGATGTCAGCGTTCGCTGAGTGAACATAAGTATGTTATAAATGTACTAAGGCTTGCAACGATACTTGTAAAAGGGTTTTGGTTGCTTGACTGGAGTCGATAACATAGTCAGCTGGTCATTGATTATGAAATATGATCAAAACACTGACGATAAAATGATTTTATAGACACTAGCAATTCGACTCATTGGTTTTCCTAAACTGAATCCTTTACCTTTTATACCAGGTATTTATGATGTTGCTTGAATTTAGACCAACATGCATGACGTGTAATGCTTAGTGGCACAGGCCATGGTATACTCTACCTATAGCATGTCTTTCTCACAACTACGGTTGGAAAATCATAACTCTGACACAGGCAGTTTACACTGCTATGAGTCCTTGCGAACAGATTACGGGCAAGGATATGCATTTAAATTTCTTGCGCCAGATGTGCACTGCTTCAAAGCATTTATATTTACAGGAGCAATGCCATCGAATCGAGTGTTTCTGGTTGAACCGCAAACTTGTCAACTTAAAGGGTTTGCGTGGTTTCATTTTTTGCTTTAAGCCAAGTTTGCTAGCAGCCGAATTCATACGTTCCCTTATTTCCCAACTTGCACTTTTACAAACGTGCTTGGCATTCGCGTTGTAACCGATCTCAAGCTAATTACAATTACATCAATTTAAAGGTTTTGCAACGCGGTAAATCTCACCTCCGGATCAATTTTACCATTCCAACTTAGTTAACCTTCTAGCACATGCTAGAAACAACGTTGCGCATTGAAGCATTTATTTGAGCAATATTGGTCGCGAGGTCAATTACTGCGGGCAGTTAAGATAATTCGTGGCTCTATTTCTTCCAAACAACATCTACTACCTGTTTTCATTCCATAGCACCTAAGCGGACGCCTGCTTACCGACCCCGTTCTCCCCTCATTTGTAATCCAGCACTTACAAGACAGCTGCATTTTAACATCACCAAGGGCACTAATCGCTCAAAGTAGCCTAAGTAGGAACATTTTTCACCTCGTCAAGCTCGGCTCAGTGGTCCAGGGTGTGATTTGTGCTTTGGGCGCTCAAGGTACCGGATTCAAATCCCGGCTGAGCCCGTGAGCTTTGCCTTTCCATTTCCCTCCCTTACTCCCTAGTGTACGATGGGTACAGCTTAGCATGCAGAGCACCAGGTGGTGAGATGTGGCGCAGTGTGCTTCTTTTGGTAGGAATAGAATGGGCACGACGCTGTGCTTTAGGCTAGGATAGCCTGTGCAGAGTGTGATGTAGTGGCATGAGCAACTGCCGTGGGCCTTGCTCCTCTGAAGTGGACCAAAGCCTGGCTAAGAGGTGAGTCGGGGTGAAGAAGAAGTAGTTGGAGAGGGATGGTTATAGTGGAAGATACAAGACACTTTGCGCCTTCAAGTACCCCGAAGTACCTCTAGTGTCTTTGCCATTGCATGTAGCATCAAAAAACTTGTCAGCTAGGCCCTAAAGCAGTCCATTGGGTTGAAGGAAGACGAAGGGAAAAGAAAGTGGACCCAAGAGATAGCCAAATATACTGGTGGAATGATACACTGAATGGGCCCCTGCCACAGGTGGTAGACAGTCAATGCTTGAGAAATGGAAGTGCAGATAGTTGCGTGAGGGAATAGAGGATCCAAGGTTATGCACGTAGGTGTGTGGAGAGAGGGATAGATCTAGAGGCTCGTGCATCAGTACCGGAGTAAATACAGCCTCAGTCGTGGTTGCCGTCTATAAGCATTGCTGCGACCATACCCAAAGCTGTGCATATTGTGGTACCACCATGAACAACGAGGAATGCGGAATTCTGCATTGAGGTTTCTGCACCGACCACTGCAAGCAACTACTCCCACTTTGTGAGCTTTTCACAAATTCAGCCCACGGTGTCCACTCTTACAAATACGAATGATTAGGACTCTTTTCGTGTAAGACTCTTTCTACTGCCGTGGCAGTAGTAATGAGCTTCTGGGTAGACGAGACGAAGGTGATCTGAGCTGAATCCACCAAAAAGTACAATGCCCCACATGAGAACATTGCAAACATTTATCAGTCGTTATTGCAGATATGATTTACACTTAATGCACATACTGCCCTTTTGTGCTTTGCGTTCTCTTTTGCTGGACAGAGCGTCTATCTGACATTAAATTTGGAATTGGAATTCAAGCCTTATTTTCGTCAAAACGCAAATTTTAGCTATGACAGCAGAAGTGAGAGACAGCACAATTGCTAGAAACTTGAAAAATTAGATTTTATGTTTGCTTCATTTACGAGGGCTAAAGCTTTTTGAACTAACCTTGAATTGTTGGAATGCCCTTGAAGACGTTTCGCGCAAATTATGAATTATGAATGTTAAAGTCAGACCAGTCTCACTTAGTCGCCATTGGCGTTTGGTTGGTAGCCAACAGAATGAGCTAAATGAGAGTGTAGAGCAGCAGGTACAGAAAGCAGAAGAACGCCAGTATTTCTGTGATCGAAATCCAAATGATAGAACTTGAATCGGCTGAATGGAATGTAGGCACCAACTATGAGCCTTAAATTGTTTTGTTACCCAATATTGCTCTTGATTGACCCACTTATTCCGCAAACGCATGAAATGCATGACACCGGAAGTTTGTCTTACTGCTACCTCACATTCAACTATGCAAACCAATCAAAGGGTTTACCACAAAAATATAAACTACTGAAAACTTCCACTGGTGCTCCTAGGAGAAGACAGCTGCAGAGGCGATCTGCGAACACATTAGCAGTGCGTGGGTCAGTGACGAAGAATTGAAAGGCGGAAAAGGAAACGTAGGACAAGATGAGTAGATGCAAGGCATGCCAACATGAAGTGCAGCATAGCTCTAGGATGTGATGGTGAATAAAATGCTTGGATCTCAAACGTGTATGTCGATTTGTTGCACGTGCCATGCCGACTGGTGTGAGCTTCAAACCTCATTTCTTGTTGGCTGTTTTGCAAGTAAAATTATCACTCAACTTTGTGCTTTTCCAACTTTGAGCCATTTCCGTACATATTCGTGTATGCAAAAGAGACTAATAATGCGCTCTGAATAAAAGGTAACACCCTACTGAGATTGCCAGTTCTCGGTTTCTTTCTGAATGCTGTCTTCTGGGCTGTTCGCCTTTTGGGCATCGAGAAACGCGGATGATCTGATTTGTTGAACTAAACTAAGCATTGCCTAACTGGTGTGCGTTACTTTGCCTTCTTTTATTTTTCAATGCGTGTTTAGGGTAGTTCCATTGTATCTTCATATTTTGCAAAATTTTATAAGTATCCCCATATATTTCCAACGGAATTTTTAAGTTTAACTAATGAACTTACTTTGCAGTCGAGAATGAACGCTGTGTCTAAGGCGAGGTCAAGTTTACAATCCTCAAACTGTGGGATTGATGTCCTGGTTACCTGCGTGGGGCACATTTTGAATGGCATAGTCCCTAAAGTTTCTTCCGTCAGTATGCCATAATGCATGGTTGACCTCCTCCAATTCTAATTCAATTCTGCAAGCAAGTGCATAGTTTTATCAACACACTCAAACAGGTGACATCGGGTTAAGGAAAACGTCGTACCAAGGCTTCTACTATCAAACACAAAACCGGCGACTTCTACACGATATCGTCATTCGGCATCCAAGCCACCAACGATACCCAGATTTAACTCAATTAATCCAGCTTCAGGGGCAAGACCACAAATTGGTTTTGAGAAACATGCTCAGGACCACTTGCATCGAACACTAACCACCACGTTCGTGATTATAACCCAGGACGCAATACATGGTTGGCCGCAATGACCTTCTGCATGCATTATATGCAGTTTAAAATCTTTTAACCTGTTATCGAATTCTCACGCCCATTTTTCTGCTCGATTAAAACATGATGCTGTACAACAAAATTTACCGCCATCTTTCACCAAAAATTTACCTAAATTTACGACAATTGCAAGTAAATTCATTATCTTGTTTGTGCTGTGCGCTACATTGTTCGAGGGAAAATGGGAAGAATACTTTGAGCAGACGCAATCGTTGAACCAGAGGCGAGAGGTTGCACAGCTGATGGAAGAATAAAGATCGAATTTGACGATTGATCATTCAAGCCCACGTGCCCACGTTCAGACCACAGGTTGTGCTACTTAAATAGCATTGGCAAGTTGGTCTTCAGGCCATTAATCTGCTCGCCGTGTATGGGTGTGGAAGCTTGCAATGATCACGATACCGGTATCACCATAATGAATGTCCTCAGTTTCTGGATCGCAGGCGAGTTAGTTTGCGGAAGGTTAGACATTAAAAATAGTGGGCACATGTTACCAACTTCTTTAGCTGTGGTCATAAACGGGTCCATTAGGAATCAATTACCCAATTTTTTACAAATAAAGGCAGTATTTTGCTGCTGTTTTTCTGAGATGATACAGAAAGCACACCAAAGGCTATTGTGCTGGTTAAATCTGGCTAAATGTTGAAAAAATTTAACAACAGATCCGCTTATTTCAACAAGGCAATGTGTAGGTTTTGGTAAGCCGTTTCGTTTCTCATTAGTGCGTGCAGCTACTTCCTACAAAGCAGGAATTAAAAGGTGGAATTCTTCAAACTATCCAATAGAGTTAGATGTCTGGTGCCCTCTTGAGACATAAAATTAGGAAATTCCACGCTGCTTTGCTAGCATCGGATGCTTGCTCCTTTTATTCAAAAAACGATACAGAGATTTACGTCCATAGCTTAGCAGAAAGATCTCCGACTAGAAGCAATGTTGGCAAACAGCAACCGCGATGGGGGTTGTGCTCACACCGACGCTTGCATAAAAGCCGCTTGATGCCACGGAGGTTCCGGAGCTAGCTCTCCTCAACTTCTAGCTTGCTTCAAACGCGTAGCACATGCCGTTATTCCCGAGTATAGCCTGCAACCAACTCATAGGTTAATAAACGTCTCCACCTTTACTCACACATGTCTCTCCATCGAATTTTCTCTTGTTGAGTATGGAGAATGCATTAGCAAACCATAGCTGCCACATTATTTTCGCCGTTTATTGGGCTCTAATGCTTTGAAGATTCGGCCACTACGCATTGATTCGCTTTGTTATTTCTGTTCAGAAGACTTCAGAACACTCCATTCGTATGCTGGGAAATATTATTCGTCTACATCCAAAACAAATTGCTTGAAGTGAAAGCATGTTTGATGCGCTAGACTGTTTGACCTGCAGTGGAACAGACTAGCGCTGAATAACTCGTGGTTTGTGCTTCCGCACATGGTGTGGTCTTTACACTTTGCACCCAGGTTCTTAATCCTCTATGCTGGCTGGACTGTAGAACACATTCATGGTACTAGGGGGCATTCGTAACAGCAGAACGAGTAATCTTATAATTTTTAATTATCGTTGCTGCTTCAGATGCGTGATTTCGACTTACGATAAACAGCTATTTTCACTCGTCCTGGTTTTTGCCATCTTGCGGGTACAAATCTACGCATAGCAAGTCGAAACCCTAGATTTATATAGGATGGTATATAACACAACAAAAAGGTTACGACTGATTTTATCCTAACTTTTCGTCTTAGTAAACATTGGCTTCCCAGCTAAAAATCTGTGCGCTCCATGAATAAGGTAATAGCACATGATAGCACTGCTACTTAGAGATGTTGCAAAATTAGGTGAGTACACAACAGAAAAATGGACAATGAAATTAATACCTGCGGTAGTCCCCAGCAAGGCAACATTTATAAGTAGTGAGGTGCTTTTTGGGCTCGCCAATGCATGGTGCACTAAATAGTTAGTTAAGTTGTTTTGAATAAACCCTGAAAATTAGAAGATAAAGGCTTTATTTGGCCACCGCTACAAACACACAAAAATGCGTGGATGACACCTTAGCACCCAACGCAAAGTCTAGATAAAGAGTTGCAGCATTTTAGGGCATAAATTTTTCCGCAGTATTTTGTCCTTAAAAATACAGGCTTCGATGTGTCTGAGTAATTTTAGCCCTCTATGGAGATAAAAGTCAAATTGTATAGGATGCTCTTAAGACGGGTGCAGTTAGAGCCTTTGCGTCATAGCTGATTTATGCCACTCAGTCTGCACAGTGGCTTGAAAGCACTTAAGGCCTTTGAGCATTCATTTACAAATGAAGTCATTCACAGAAACACATGCCATCTTCATCCACATTATTATTGGCTGATCAAATTAAGGCATTATGAATTATCTCGCCACACTGACATTAATAAACTTTAAAACAAGTAGAATGTAATAAGGTCTGCGATAGGAGTATGCGCCTAAATGTAATACAACAAATGCCGATTTCTTGGGAATTTGTGGCTTAGTGTTAAAGCGTTCCATGGGTCACAGCCATTGTTCACCACCAAATGTGTAAAGCACCTACAAAATGTTATTGTGTGTAGATGCAGCAATATTTTGGCATTGTTAAAAAAATATTTTCTTTGTGTTCGTAAAAGAGCCTTAGTTGTAAGCGTTTCCTAACACTTACAGGTGGCCGATACACTGGCATGCCTCAATGCCATCCTGATTGTGGAACAGAAGCCGAAACCTAAATGGTAGCATCTGTTTTTAACAAGTTTTGTACATAAAACTGCGGCTAGTACACCAAGTGATGGAGACGATCATATGACATCTTACCCGAAGAAGTTTGAGTTCATGCTTGAGTCTCACGAGCGGAAGACATTTCTGTGAATTTTTTGTTTAGCCTTCCAAAAGACATTTGGTGTACTAGAAAGATTTCACCAATAAAGGTTGCAAACAAGCCTTTTGAATTTTGTTTGGAAGTGAGATAGATGGCATTCGATATGTGCAGAAATAAGACAAACGCTAATGCACTGATTACCATTGCAAGCGTCCCTTATCCTCTTCCTGTGCATAATGAGTGTGGTCATTCACCTTCTATCGTCAGGCCCCAAAAATGGCTTTGATGCGGTTTCATTATCGCACTTATCTGTTACCACTCATGCATCCCTTATGATGGAGACGAGATAGAGGAATAGGTTTTAAAATTTAAAAAGGAACGAATTTTACACGACATGAGTCTTGTCATTCAAAACATTCAAGGCTATAATGCTGATAAATGTACATTACCTTTAATCAATAAAAATAATCTAGCATGACTAGAAAATGCATGTATTGGGTCTGAAAGATAACTACGTTAGAGGTAATTTTTCTTACTATGCAATGGTTTTTGGGAAGATTTATTTTTCCGCCCGTCAAATATGTTACTATCAAACATTTCGTTGCATGGAGTAATTTAGGAGGTTTTTACTTTGACAGATGATCATCTGAATTTCTTACCTGAATGATTAAATCAAATCGCTGAAGCAAATTTGCAAATTATTATTCAAGCCTATGTAGCTCAACAAGAATAAATGATTTTGCGATTAGGTTGCAGATATCTACTAGATATATCAATCGATTTGAAGCCATATCTTTTGGACAGAAGGCAGATGAGAAGAATACAATGTATGGCCGAATCATTCCGTCTCAAGCATTGGTGTGACGTCTAAAAGAATGCTTCTCCTATGTGGGTTAGGTTTAGCCCTCATGATAGGCACGAAATGATCTGCTTAGTTGCACCAGCGACGCATGGAAATGTTTGCCCAAGATTTCGAATTAGAGTGCGTAATGTGACAACAGAGGCTTGAATGAAACCTTCATTTGTTTAGCTATGAAATCGTACTACACTTTAAACTATTTAGACACAATTCGGTTCCTTCAACCTCTGCGCATCACTAAACGCGATGTTAGTGCTGGTTGGTGTAAGGTACGTGACGTGAAAAGAACTTCGACTTAAACCTGGTCGAATCAAAATGCAACCGTTGGGCAAGAATCAGGCCTTTGTACGACGCACCTGCCATAACCTCAACTGTGGCGTTATTTTGGATTGTATGGTTGTGCGAGTTTTGCAGAGTATTTCAGAGCGTGATAGATGTATTCAAAGAACTGCGAATATATTTTGATTAATAAAATGCCATTGCTGATGTACTTGTGAAATAAGAATATAAAAATTACTCACAAATGGCACTAATGTCTGACAAAACTCTGCTTTTCCCATCCTCGATTTAAGACCTGATGGAGTTTCATCATCTACATTTCTTGAATGTATCCAATGTCCTCCAGATTTAATAGGCCTTAAGTAAAATCTATCCTGTGGTATGGGTTACAGCTACCAATAATGGCATAAAACATGCGACCGTTTCACTGCTGACTACTTAGGACGTAATTTGTTCGATTCGTTTGCTCTAGCCATTAATAAAACTGTAATGGGCGTGCATTTTACAGTGACGAATGACATTTATTGTGTTTTAGGACTTCATTCCAGTGGAACTCTTAACGGGATTTTGAATTTAAACTGCCCATATAAAGGGTAGGGAAACGAAACTTCATTTTGTGCTAATGCTTGCGAAAATTGATGTTAACCACTTTCCAGGTAAGTAAATTTGTCTTTGCTTTAAAACACATTTATTGCACCTTATTACTAGGCTAAAACTGCAATTATCAATTAACATTCAAAATAGCATATGCTGTTTCAGATTTTGAGATCACATTTTTACATAAACTGCCTACGCTTGAGTTTTGCGGCCAATAAACGAGGTCATGACAATGTCAACACGAAAATACTCAAAACAGGTTCTGTTTGGTTAAATGCTTATTGACCGCCTCATCTGTTTTAGCGACGCCTTGCATTTTAACACCAATTGACCCACTTCACAGATCCAGCTTCTCTTGGACAACTGTGTTCCGCATTTAAAGCCGCCGCATCTAATGTCTCGTTACCTCTAATGCGCCTTTATTTTCTTCTACTATCTCAATAATCATTACCGCACAGGAAAGTAGCAGACATCCCAGCGATCAGTAAACGACTAGCTTGTATGCGCATGATAAATGCCTGTCTTTTGCTTGTGTATTTAATACTCGGCATAACTTTAATGAAAAGATAGAGTAAAAATGTTTAACTGTTTGCAGCATAATTGCACGCACTTTTATGCCAAATCTTGTTGGATAGCTCGTGGGAGTGGAAAACAAGTTTGTCTCAAGTCCATTATTCACTGTTTAGCAATTGTGATCTTTAAAATGTCAACTTATCGAAAATTTTTTGCTGTTATCTTTATTGTCCGGGTTCGTTTTGCAAAGTTGGAACTAAATACGCCCCTGAGTAATGGTTGGTTTGCCTATCTTACGTCCATTTGTGCCCAAACCCCAATGGCGTTAACCACTATCAAGGATTCAATCCCCTTATTTTTATTTCGATAAAGTCTATGAACCTCAGTGTCTACATTGGTGCTGTTTAATCATTCATTGCCTAAAGGAATTAAAGAATGGGCAGTGAATGATGCTAATTGTGTCTAGATTTCATCTGGTCGTTAATATATTTGCTTGATAACAATTATTCGGAACGCAGAAAGGAGAGCACTTTTAAGGTAGGAATGAGGCAGAGAAAATAAGTGATATTTACTGGCCACAAATAAATCAATCAGCTGCATAGCAACAAACCCGCTGCATGCCACTCAATTAGCGTCCCAAAATTTATTTTTCTGCATTGTTAACGTCATGCAGTGCCTTGAAAGATTGCATAACTGACGAGAAAGTGTAGTGCTGCTACGCATACCATACGACAGCGTTTTTGTCTGCCTGACAGCAAATAACTGTGCTCGGAGTGAACAATAATGGCACACCGTTATGTTGATTGAAAGCAAAGGTCTTCGAAAGTGCGAGATTCCCATCTCCACCCCACAGATGGATGGTTTACACCCCTGGAACACTACCATTCCGCCAGTGACTTCTGAGACAGCCGCCAAAAGTTGACTGGAATCTAACAGATAAACTGATGTTTTGTGTGATCGAGATGCGAAGGCTTCGTCCCACTTGCCGATATGTGATAGCCTTTGGCTCTCTTTGAGTAATTTTCTATATTCATATCTCTTTGAGGCACATGACAAAGCTAGTTGAGCTCATCCATGCAAATTCGTTGCACCCTAGTTTAACCATATTGTTTATTACCATCAATTTTCGGTTTTGGACCCTTTTTCGTGATAGCTTTTTCATAAATGCGCATTCTATGTTTGCGACTTGACCGAGTGTTCAGATTCAAAATCACATACAAACCCTTACCAAGCGACTTATTTGGGAAAGCGAGACATAAAATGGATGGACGAAGAATCCAGCAGTGGTTACGCAGCATATAGCCTTGTGCGCAACGCCTGAGGTCAATGTACTTTAACCAGCGACAGTGATATGAATAACTCTAAGGCAGGAATCATCCTGTTGCCTAGAGGTCTTGCAATGTCCAGCACTGCCAAGTTCTTCAGTCATCCTCGTGCAAGTATTCCCCAACTAAATCTACATATCGACTGTATTGGCTGTCGCGCATTGAACTTGTTTCACGTTCTCCTGTATTTGGGATTTAACGTACCAGTCATATTTTTATGCTTGGCATGTGCCTTGCATTCCCTTGGACTTATCCCAATGTATGTATTTGTCAGGGTTGTGCAATTCAGTGCAGAACAAATTAGACACGAGAACGCTCTTGCACAATGGTTTACGACAAGCATCTTTACTTTCATGCTAGAGCTTTTGTTTGAAGAACATTATGCGAAACAAGTCTTTTGAATTGTGCATATGTCAATTCTTTTAAGCGATTATTTAAAACCCTGACTTTTCGTGTTTAATGTGGCTATGTCCATCTGCAGTGCCTAGATGGCACAGACCTGACGCAGGATTTTTTAGGTTGACTTGTTTTTCTGGTACCTGACCAAAATTAACCTGAATTTTCTACCTAATGGACCGCTTTATAACGAGCTGCAGATCTTTGGAAGTTAACGCACTTATTGAAGACGTTGGAGGAGAGCTGACCATACAATGGTGTTATTGTGATGGCTCTGTTTATTATTAATTGCAATTGGCTTGTCAGTTTTACTTTATTAATTCCCACGCATTCGTCTTCGCGACAGCACTAAACCGTTGAATTTGTTTGCTACCTATGTTATCTGAGGCTTGGAAACAAATCTTGACAGCCCGTCTACCTCAAAGCGAAGCGAAATACGTAAATTCTGATAAATTTCAGTGTAGTTGCATTAGTGTGATGAATGTAACTGCGTAACTTTATCTTTCCACCGCTTCTGCTACGCATGCTGAATAATAAGCCTGTGTCACGATGTCCGTTCCATGTTCGTTAATTGCAACTGCATTCAATGTAACCTATCTACTTGGCAATTCGTTTAGTTCCTAGTAGCCTTAAGTCTTCATCCACGAATTGGTCCTGGTGCGACTCAGGTTAATACTGAAGACTCGCCTGTTGACTTCACCAAACACAAGAAGTGGCGTCATACATAGCAAATTGTCAATGAGCATCAAAAAATGGATCTAAACTCTCAGCAAACTTAAGTTAATAACGGCTAAATTGGGAGAAATTGACCCCCTTGGTGATGCAAGGAGCATTATCGTTCTGTAAGGAAAAGCAAAAACAGGTGGAGGACTCAAAATTACTAAGATTTTAGGTCATAAAGTATTGTATGTTTTATGTGTTGATTGAGGGAGGAGGGAATCTCACTGATGCTATCCAGACAAATGTAGCATGTGGGAGGGTATATTCCCCCCTTAAGGATAGACGCAGGCCAACCTAAAAAAGGCAGAAGCAGTAGGTAGCATAACGCCACACTAGCTACGTTAAAATTTAGCCAGTCAGTGCCTTAGCACTTTGAGATTGGCATTTATGTGCGTCAGCCTGGGTCCTGTCAAGTTCACAACCAGAACAATCGGGCTATAAAGACAGATCAAAGGGAATGACCCACATGATAGCTAACATAGTTTAAAAAAGTGCACGACCGCTGCGAATATGACTTCCACGGAATTGTGCAGGGTATATAATTGGTCCATTTTAATTTGGCTTGATTAGTGAGAGATCGTTAGCGCACTTGATGCAAATTATTGCGGCATAGGCCAGGCTGAAGAGCACATGGAAATTGCCAACTCTGAAAACTGTAGTAATGTCAGGCGGATATGCGTAGAAATTGCCCCAAAAGATTGAAAATGGAACGGGTCTTATGGCTCTTGACGCACTCAGCATTACTCACTAGTGTTTGGCAATACGTGAGGGAGGATAGCACGGTCCAAAATTGTTCCCATAACTTCATTCTCTCGATTCACCACTGATCCGGGTATGTGTCAATTACTGGCAGAAGCCTGGTTTTGTTTGGAGGAATGGCTTTATGCCACTAACGCTCGAAGTGGAATGGAGAGTCGCGTGTGCAATCCACTTTTACCAATGCATAGACATAAATGATGGTCATGAGACAAGTCGCCACAATCTACATCCACAGGCAAATCGCAGTCTTGAAGCTACCGATCAAGTGCACTTCGTCCACTTGCCGTCCATCACCAAATGGCAATGGATGAGCCACAAAGGCTATTGCTATACCGTTTCTCAATTCTCTGTCTAATGTTATGAGGTTGTCGAGTTGGAGAAGGACTGTTGGCCTACCGATTGACGATTGACGGGCCAGATATTGGTGACTAAAATAACATTTGCAATGTAGTATCCACCGTGGCGACAAATGGAAAGAATAATGCGCAAACGATGAATTTAACGCCTGTTTCACATTTTCATTCCATTCACCGTTGCAACCTCTCAAGATTGCGATTAATTCGTACTTCTCTCTGTGTGTGGGTGTGGAGGATTAGAAACAATGCGTTGATTGCTAACACAAACCTGTATTTTATAGGGACCAAAAAACTACTACGACACCGATGGGCCGATTTAACTATACTAGAACTTATTCAGGATAGAGGACAGTAGAAGAAGAGCAGAAATGCTCAAGGCCAGTTAATCACCCCTATGCCCGGTGTCACAAGATTGTGTAACATTGCACAAACATCGCCCCGCATAACTGACACTTGAACTCCATCCCGATGGGGAGGGGAGGGAAAGGAGCTACATTCTCGTCTTCGGTTCCTTTTATTATATTATTAGGGATAAATACCACCCGTTTTGGTGTTCATGCTACGCCGTAACGGCACCACACGCTAAACGCAGCAGAGGGTTGGGGTGGACGACAAGGTTTTGATGGAATCAGTTATAACCTGACTTGCGCTAGGCATCCATAAACAAGTAGTTCTGCAGCAGTTGGATCAGTCGTTGCTAAACTTGCGGCCTAAAATCAGTCCATGCCATCTTATGGGCGCAGGATGTAGGTCTCCACATAAAGGTGGGCAGGAAGAGATGGCACCTTAGTTATTCGTGATAGTAATTGCTCACTTTGAGTTTTGGAGGAAATCTCAGTAGTCGAACCGCACCATGCAAAATACTTACCGTTTGCGTACAGAGAGAGGTGAAATCATAAGCAGTGGGAAAACAAATTGGCGGCGTCTGTAATGCGACTCACCCATGACATTCTCCACTGGAAAAAAAAACAGAAAATAATACGCCTATGACATTTCTCAGTGCTGCTCAACAACTTACTAGTAGAAATTAATCCAGTTTTGGCATGGTGAGAAGGCATCATAGTTTTGAGCTTCATGAAACAGTTGTAGTGCACTCAAAATAGAGAACGCATGGCTATTAAGTCTTTTAAACTATCAGTACGCTTAAAAACAGTTTAGCTTAGTTTAGTCAAACGTCCATGATCGAATCCCTCAAACTGACTTGGTCCGCCCATCTTTTCAACTGACTAACATTGGGCCTTACGGTAATTTGTGTTTCCGATGCGTCTACAAAGGTTGCGTACAGTCATCCCATTTCAAGACCATCTGTCACGTGTATTCGACTACAGGCATATTTTGCTTATTATTCTCACGTCTAGGCTGGTCACTGTGAAGATTAGGGAGTTTAGATCAAAGGGGCTCAATTGTTACCTGTTGTCCACACATCTATTTGCTAAACTGCCTCATCATTTACGTAGAGTCAATTAGAACTCTGACCACGCAAAGTAACAAAGGCAACCCAAGTAAGGAACATGACACAATCGGCTAGAAATATGCAAAACTGATTTTAAGAATCCATTGCACAGGAGGTGACAATGCTTACGCTGTCAGTTGAGGCGGCTGAGGTAAAGGCTTGTGAAAATTGTCACTGCTAGTGAGCCAATAACCTTTTGTCTCCGCGCCACCTCCGAATTCAACTAAACCGCGATATTCAACATGGTACCCTCCAATTTCATCCAATATTTCTTTTATCTCTTTGCTGATGTGTATTCTAAAAACTGAAGGCAGAACGTGCTGCGCTAAGATGGTGGTGAGAGAGAAGTCGGCAAGGGCAAGTCTTACTAACCGGCTCCAGACGACTCCATTTTCAGTGCTCGATTAACGGCATCGCCAAAGAGACAATAACGAGGCCTTATAAGTTCTACTACGCCAGCAACACATGGTCCTTTAAGCAAACAGAGCAGCTGATCAACTAAACTGCAGTTTTAATAAAAGGCGAAGTTAAGTTGCTCCATTTAAAAGCTAGTATTTGGAAAAAATATGCATGCCACTTGCTTAGTGCTTTATGCCTTTTTGAAGATAGCAGCATGCGTCTCTTGGTCAATAACTCATTAGGCACAAAACGACATCAAGTCCGAAGCCACAATTATATAAAAGTGTTTTAGGCGATGCCGCACCTATTTGATGATAGTGGCATGAAATGAATAGCAGCGTGAAGCCAGCTGACGGATATTAGATTGATGACTTAAGTTCGACTTCAAACTCTAGCCTCAGGCTGTTGTTTTACCGGAGACATTGCACAAGGGCCTTTGATATTCTTTGGACCATCAGATGTGCACCCTTCACGCGTGGAGAAGGTAGGAAATAAGGTCAGATATACGTCCAACTAACCGCTATGCAGACCGATGCGCAACCTCAAAGGGACTTGTGGTAGGTGCTTGATAGTGAAGGTGCCACAAGCACTGAGTAGATCGGGAGCCATCGTGGCGACCTCAGCTGCGTGGCGTCGTCCATTACGGACTGGCAGTCCCGAAGTCACCATGTAGGCATCTCCCATCGTTTCTACCTACAAGGGGCAAATCCTGCGTCTAATGTTGTGCATACCAATCATTTCCGTTCCATCCGCGCTAGTGTGCTAATGCAAGGGACGCAAGTGTGTCGGTTAGTCCAATAAGCATAGAGATGTAGCGTGATCCCTTATGAATTTAACCATCTATTTGCTCCATACGCTGGAATGCCATCCTAGTTGGCCAAGTTAAACAAGCGGTCTGCAATTGGTATTTCTTCGACTTTGGTGAGGTCAAGCGAATGCAGATATCAGTTAGTTTGCAATTCGTTTTTCTCAGTAAAACGTGATTTGCAACTCACTTCATCAAAGCATGGGGCATTGGCAGGGTACTCGTGTTGATAGTCGAATGTAATGAGTTAAGGGTCTAGCCTATGCCAGTATGTGGACTGAGGCATCGTCAATGCAACCCACCTTGTAGACGTCATAATGTGCAACTGTCTTGTCAAACAGTGTGTACAAGTCGTTGAGAAAGTCAACAACCTGCATCGGTGTGGACATTGCAGAAATCGTTGTGAAGCCGACGATGTCACTAATGTAGATTGATACCTCGTCGTAGGTCTCAGGTGGCACTGCAACACCCGCCTTCAACGCCTCAGCCACAACCTACAATTCCAAATTAAATTTACTTACCCACTTGCACAATTTTTCGGCCCTAAGTTGGCGTGATAATACACCGATGCAATCTTTACAACTAATGCTGCAGGCTCGAACTAATGCGGATGGAAACTCACGGAGGCAGTAAACGAAAAATGAGAAGTTCCTTCTTCCTCTTCTCCTTCTCCAGTTCATCCGTTCGCACCTTCACCTCTTCTTCCAATCGACTCGAGTAGTCTTCCATCATTTTAAACATGTGCTCCATAATGTTCGTTTTTCTTGCAAAATTTAAGCATGATAATCACAAGCAATGCAAACTTACTTTCCACTGGTCAGTCGTTGAATTTCTTCATTCAGCTCCTTGAATGTTGGTCTCATTCGAGGATTATCTGACCATGCTCGCTGAATAATGTCTCTGTAGGTCGGTGGGGCACCTACATCAAGGAGCTGAAGTGGAAAGGAGAGCAGAGGTTAAAGTGTGCTTTGCTACTAAAAGGGGATGTGCCGCAGTGCAATGCTGCTTGGGTCCTTTACGCCATCGCAGATCTCTATTCTCGTCATCTAGCTCAGTTATTTTTCGCCTTCTTTGGCAGTCTTACCCTGCATTGACAATTTAGCTGCTAAATATAGCTAGTACTGGTAAAATACACATGAACACATTAATAGGCACATTAATGCTGACGGAGACTGGTGACAGACTTCATCTTTTACTTTTCCTACATTTGACATGAACAGTGCTCAGTCCCTAATTGCACCAGGCCACTTCGTGTGAAGTCTTTGATTTATTTATTCTGTCCCGCCCACATAACATCGGCAAGTCAACACGGCAGTATGCTGTAGTGAGGAGAACTACTCACTTGCGGACGAGAAGGAGGATTTTCTTCGCACATTACGCGTTCTAGAATCTCTTCCACGGGTATGTCTTCTAGTCCATATGGTTTTGTCTGATAGAAGACTTCGTGCATTATTATACCGAACGCATAGACATCGCCTGGTTTGGTTCCAACCAACGCCGCTGCCTCATCGCGCAGTAGCTCAGGGGCTGTCCACAATTTTTCTATGGATGCAAAACAATGGCAGAGGTTGCTCAGTGCAACTAACCTTTAGGTTTGATTGAAGGACAAATGCCAGTTAAGTTGTAGATCTCGGGGATGCCAGAGTCGGTAATTTTCAAGCCGTATCGGCAGCTGGCAAGGCAATTGGTTGATTTGAGTCTCTCGTGAGCTTTGAGACTTGTACTGTGCATATACTCCATCCCCTTGTTATGCCCCAACAAAGGTATTTTTACACATTCAGGACGAGAAGAGAAGAGGTAGGCCTAGTAACCATGAAACAGTACCTACTCACCCGAACAAAGTCAGTCATGAGGGAGAGCTTGAAATCCCAGTCAAATGTGATGCCTCTGCTGTTGATAACATCCTTCACACGAAAGTTGCAGTAACAGGTAGGTCGATGGGAAGGTAACTGTCACATGAAGCATGGATCAAAGATAAAAATTGGTGTCATGTAGCACTGCTTGAAATGTCTGTTGCACACAAATGAAGGCAGTGGTAGAGCTACAGACGAGCTGTTCTTGAAGAGTCCGTTGCACAGCACTTGTGGGGCTGTGAGAGCGAGAGAGTGCAACCGCCTACAAAATTATCATGCCTACTTTTGGTGATATAACTTAGCGGCTGAAGGGTACATTTTGCAAAATGAAATGTAGGGGCCCTTATTCATCACCTGAAGGCTTCCCCGATGACAGTATTGAAAGGCAAGACTGAAGGAGTCCGGTGTCACGCAGCATCCAACAAACGCGTTGACATTTTCATGCCGCATTTCTCGCAGTTCTGCAAGTTGCTCAATTAACCGTGAGCGCAGTAGAATGCGAGACAAGGCCAATTCCTTAATGTAGACTTGAACTCCCTAGAGCAACAAGCCAAGCAAAAGACGTGCCAATAGCTATTACAACACATCCACTAAGGTTACAGCATCGAATTAACTGTAAAGATATTTGCATTCATTCATATTGAATAGGAGAGTCTTGGTTGCAACGACCTACGAATCGCTAATTTCGCACGCGATGCCAGAATTCAAGTCCCTGTATGTACAAATGGAATGTTGGAACGATTGGATTGATAGCATTCGATTGCGGTGGTCGACACTACATTCTCGACAACGAAATAATAAGTGTCACTGCTTTCACGAAACTAGGGCAGTCAGGAAGGTAACTGATAATGGCCTACAAAGGGCTACTAGGGAAATCTCTGACGCATGAGTGACGGCAAAATAGTGCAATACGGCTTACAGCTGCACGAAGTAGGAGGCAGACGTCAAGAAGTACAAGCGGTGCCCACGAAAGCCAAAACGAGGCAGTCAGCACTACCAAAGTATTCTTCGCGCTGTCATCCTGGTTGCGAAAGTTTACCACTAAATTTGGTTGCATTTGGAGAAAGTTGCAGGCTGTACACTGCTTTATATGCGTCGTCAGTGTCAAATGTGTTCTGTCGGTGCTTGAATGCAATCGCTCATTCCTGACTAGTTTTGGGCATCACATAACAGGAAACACGCATATCCTTTGTAGCTAGAAACTGCATTGCCTAGTTCATAGAACTGCTGTGACCTTGAGTGCCTAACCCTTCTGCATTCATCTACCACCGGATGTTTAAATACTGATCGCAGCTAGCAACTTCCTATTACAGCCTGCATTGTTGACAGAACCAAAACGTACATCTAACCAGGCAATCCTCCTATTTTGTATACAGCGTAGAGGCTCTTCACTTATTCTCGCTGTTGCAATCGAGACCTGAGGAGTAGGCAGAAGTGAACGGAAAGAAGTGGGGCCATCTGCTATCGACACCAGATTCAATTGCAGCTCCGAGTTTCGATGAGACTGAAAGTCACAGGCGATTTTGTAAACAACAACTCAAAGCTAAAATACATTCCTCTCTCATTCATCCTCACGTTATGGTGCAGCTTCACCAGTGGGTTTCCATTATTGGCCTTGAATGCAAAATCACTTTCCACAAGTATGAGTTTGAGCGCATTGAAGCGTTTAGTCTTGCGTACAATCCGTCTAAATGGACCACAACCGGTAAGAAATTACAATTTGACCCACCTGTAGACAAGCACGATTGCCAAGTAGATGAGGCCGGCATTGAGCATTCCAAGCAGATTTATCAGTAGGATACCCTGCACTGACTCTAAAAAGATGTACGCAAAATGATAGGGAAAGCATTTGAATGCTCGATAGATTTACTCCTTTCACATACTTAATATATGAGGCGCAAATAAGCCGCATGTTTGTAGAGGTCCCTTCCCATCTCCTGGCCAATTCATCACACCCCTTAGTTGGAGTAGTATTAGTGGATGATTGATGACATCAATGAGATTGAAGATGTCTACATATCCTTCTCCTCGGGCTCCAGCATCAGTCACCTCAGTGACGTTGGATTTGAGGGAGAAGAGGAGAAGGTAAAAGATGCCTTGCGAGACATCGTCACCGTCAACTTGCTAATGGAAGGTGTGGGCACTTGGATGCGTGAGAAGGTGCGCAATGGCTCGAAGAGACTGTTAGAGGGTGTGATGTTACCATCACCCTCTTGCAGGTGGATTTGGACCAATCGCATTGCTAGCGCCGCCCTACTGGCCACCGAGAGGCTGATTCGCTGCCGACAGGAAATGCGGTGCGTATATACAAGGAACGTTAACGTGCATACATGTGTGTAGATAGTGAAAGCGAATTCACCAAAGAAGGTGGCAGTGCTGTTCTCTTATTTCTCACATAAATAAGCGTGTGGTGCTACAGCATGCTATTTCAAAATATCACGGACAAAATGAGCTCTTTGAACACTGGCTATGGGTTTTTACAAGGACTCGATCTCCTACGAGACACCTTTCAGCAAAGGTGTAACGTCTCTTACAGGTTGACTTTGGTAGCGTAAGACGATATCGCGTTAAAAAGGAGGAATCGCAAACCATTTACTTTCAGAGCGTGATCACATAACTGAAGCCTTGTTGATGGCGTAATCATTTACAGCAGTCAGCGTCGATTATCTTGATTAAGTTCACGAGCGTGTCAGGCTTGCATGGTTAGTGTCACCCGCATAAGCAAATTGTAAGGCGAGGGTGGGACCGCATGCATTACCTCCTTATATGACATTGATTCCTAGTTGAATCTGTTGCCCCTGGGCAGTGCAGTGGCAATGATGAGCGAACGAGCAGCAGCCAATGTGGGTCCAACATGACACAGCTGCGCTCCCCATCCACGCAAGGCATCGTAAGTGAGCATATTCGTGGGATCCACGTGCAGGAGTGCGATTCGTCCTTGCTTAATTCTTGTCAAGTTCTGAACGCCCAGTACGAAGTTCAATGCCATTTCTGCCCTTGATAATTCTGCCCTTGATAATGTTAGTACTACTGAAGGGGAAGTTAAAACATCTGAATGAGTTGAACATTTCATCCAGGGAAGCTAAATGAGAACTAACCGTCCAGATGATCCTCCAGCGGCTCCATTAAACTCGTAAAATTGGTCGTTGATGTGATACCAACACTAGTCAGGAGCTCAAGCACGTTAATCTTGTTTTGGGAGAGGTGAGGTGTCGACAGAATTGAATCTAACGTCTCGGGAATGTCAAGGATGGCGGTTTGTATATCGTAGAGCAGTGCAACGCGTTTCCAGCCGTTGCTAGCGAGCTGAACAAAAATGCCTTGAAGAATGGTCGTGCGTTGAACTACCACAGAGACTACAGCGATGGGTGGAGTAAGTGAATCACAACTGCTGTCAGCGAGGTGGTTGACAAAGACAGAGGTGGAAGTCAACACTGGACAGTAGTAGGAGATCTGGTAGAGTTGAGCTCGTTGTGTTTCCTTTGGATTGCCAAGGTTGACCCACTCGTTTACCAAATCACAGTCGCAAGCTAAGGGAGGTCCCAGCAACACGCTGAATCCTGATTAATTCGATGCGTTTTTCTAGAAAAAACATTGTACAAAACTAGTTGTATTCGGGGCAATAGATTAGGGAGACCACACGCAAATAACCCTATTTCATTCTCTCCTGCTTCTGCTGCTTCAATGTGACAACATGAAAACAGAACGAGTTCAACTGGGTGCCTTTTCATATCCAGTTGGAATAAAATTATCAAGCAGGATTGATAGTGCGTCAACGCCAAGCGTGGTGCAACAAATTCTTCCTGAAACCCCTATTTGCTATGATGAATAGACATGATGACAGGAATGGACGCGCGCTACTTTGCCCTGCGACGGAAAACTCAATAGCAAAAGCTATTTTTGTGCCCTTATGCTGTATCCTGGCCCAAATTTCAAATGGCCAGTCCAGCACAAGAGATAGGATTAGCAGTTGTCCACATTCATAGCTCACACTTGACGTCGTTTTACTAATGGTTGCTACTCCACTGCATCACAACAGTAAATAAGGTAGCACGCAAGTCGCTTAGGTGTTGGACACATTTACACGAAAAGCATACATGTTGGGCTACTTGAGTGCAGGTGACAACACTGTAGGACAAAATATCAAAGTCAGCAGCAACCAACCTGTAAATCTTGCAGAATTTCGTATAGCGTGCTCGCTTGCGAGGCCTCTTGCATCGAGCAGCCAGGCGACCATTGGTGGTGTAGTGCAGCATAGAAAAACGTCTCACTGTTGTTCGGCATAAGAGAGCGCACGTAGTGCACAGCTGCGGCAACGCTGTAAGTGAAGTTGAAGCTCATCATGTCAGGCGAGCAAACGGGGTCGACTTCGAGGGTGTAAATCGTGAGAAGGTCTCGCTCACTTGACGCGTCCTCAGTTCCCACGCTGTTGACTTTGAAGGTAGTTAAGATGATAAGGAGGGTGACTAGGGGCATCACTGTATGCCGGGGGTGCCTTTGGCAAAGTGGAAGAATTGTGAGATGGGTGCAATTTATAAGCAGTCAGTGTTAACGCTCTTGTTTAATGCATAAAAGCAATTAAGTTAGGCGTCGACAAACTTAGATTTTGCGTGACATGTTTGTGTACACGAAACTGGAGTGTTCTAACGGCAATAATTATTGCAGCAATCCATAAAGATAATGCAATGGTTAAGTTGTTGGTTGTTTTAATGAAAGCAGTCTGTTTAATGTTTATGCATGCAAATAATTGTCCTTCACACTAAATTTAATCCTTTTGATGTCATCATAATGCAGCCGCCTTAAAGTTTTGGATGTATTTTGCTAAGTCAGCTGCAAACTTCGGTTTTCCTAGTTCATCTCGTGATGCATTAATTTTTTAAGGAGCATGCGAGTGTAAATTAACTTTAAAAACATGCAAGCTAAAACTCTTGTTGGTGAGCATGAAAACTCGATTTTGGCATGCACTTTAGTAGAGGTATTGCATGAGGCCTGCGAATGAGATAGAGCAGTGTTGTAAGAGCCGGCAGCACTGGCCGCAAGTGGTAGACGTGCGAGGACGAATAACAAAGTGATTT
Source organism: Taenia multiceps (assembly GCA_001923025.3). Classification (NCBI taxonomy): domain Eukaryota; kingdom Metazoa; phylum Platyhelminthes; class Cestoda; order Cyclophyllidea; family Taeniidae; genus Taenia; species Taenia multiceps. Next base: position 14,675,546 of record CM010312.1, on the reverse strand, counting down.
AAAATGGAAAGTCAAAATGGCATGCAGAGGAGAAAAAGCGTTAACAAATCTTATCGAGAAAGTGATCACACCCTTGTGAGGCAAAGGCTTTCTCTTTAAAGCTCAGCGTAAAGCGTAATTTCTCTTATAGGACTAACTTCTAGCCACCCCAACAAACACTGCATTAGGTAGTATTTTGATGGAAAATATAAGCCGTACTCTTTAGTAAGAGTAAGCACTACACAAATTATGGGTAGGAATTTGCATGAGTTGAGTGATCTCAGTAACCGCAGTAAGTCAACGGCTCTGTCTCGCCTTTGTATGGAAGGACTTTGAAGGTGGGAATGTAAACGAAAAATGGCAGACTAGGTAAGCCTTAAGAGGAATCAGATCTTGCGTATGAGATTCATTTTTGCTAAGATGTGCTCCACAGAAAGGCTGTACAGCAGTCGGCAGCATAATCTCTGCTCTTAATGTTTCACCACGAAGAGTCCTTGTACAACTTTGAAACGTGTGAGGAGCATCTGGAGTCCGCAACATGGCTGGACAGAAGTAATCATTACTAGCAATGGAATAGAGACCACCTCGCAGTCTGCTCCTCAGTAGCTTAAATGGTCAGAATGCAGTGAACTATCACAATGCGATCAATCGCCACTAAAGTTCGTCTAGTTTCTTCTCGTATTCGCTTGGCGTAAATGGCATTTTCCATAAAGTACTTAAGCTGCCTTGATCCCAGCGGTCTTAATGGCAACCTAAATCTTCATAGGCAGACATCAGAGTCGACTGACCAGTGCTGTGTGGTTAGGGGTTTGAGACTAATCGCTGTGCTTGATTAGGTGTTCCTCAATGTCCACGCAGGCGCAGGCAATTGCGTGTGTAGCCAAACGTAGAAGAGAAGAAGGAACCATGACGCAGAAGGAGTGGCCTAAAACGTAGTTTAGGTGACTCAAGGGTCAACGGAAGTGAGATTGAGACTTCAAAAGATAAACAGGACTTCAAAGGGTATATTTGCGACATCCATTTTTGTAAAACGGAGAACACATGGCACCTACTGACACCAAAATTGAATATCGTACAAGGTAGCATACGGATTGGAAGGCTTCGATGCCAATTTACAAGAAATGCTTTGAGTGCCACTTTTAGACAGATAGTAGCTAAGATAATTCCAGCTGACGCAAAAGTAGTCAAATTGCCGGACTTGGAGTTGAGAGGGGGATCTGGCTTGTGTCTGTTATGCTTCGAAGAGTCTGAATTGCATGAAGCCAAGTAAGGTTAATTTCCCTGCAACAATGCGGTACCTTCCTAATTAAGCCACCAAGTCCCAAAAAGACAGCCGTAAGTACCGGACGTGGCACAGATTTCTCGTTTCGATTGGCGGTAAAATACTCGGTAGGGAATAGAATTCAGTATTTTAAAGCTTTCACTGCCTAGCTCACAAGTAGCGACAAAGCTTATGTGCTCCAGGCTGACGAATGCTGCTTTTAGGAATGTTCGTGGATATTGAGATAGGTTTTCCTTATCGATGGAGTACATACGAATACGCAGTGAGTGTTTGACGACTAAATGCACCTTTCCTGTCATGGTCACTATTTTTGCTTTGTAATTGTTCCCCACATTATAGACACTAAAATGTGAATCACGTATCAGTTAATGGGAGAACAGTTTTGGCATCCCAGCCATAAACAATGCTTCTCTATTCAGATTCTGAAAACGGAACCTATCTCCAAGCTAGATTATGCACTATCTATCACCCAACAACACTCTCAAGGCATCAAAGTGATAACGTAAATCTGTTGGAGCCTAGATATTAATGCATTGAATTCATTAAGTGTGCTTTGGCTCCTTTGCAATCACTGAACATTCCATCACCTCCAGTCATACCTCCAAATCAAAGGCACACACTTATGAGTCAAAAGAGCTCCTTGGCATCAGCTGTAGGAAAGTGGCACGATAGCTTTTACTACATGATATCATCTAATATGCTCAAACCAGTTGTGGCGGGAGTCATTGAGATATCTGCGGCATCGCATTTCTCCTTCTTGTGGCCTAAGTGCATGCTTAAATAGTTCTGGCTAAATTAAATTAGCCAGCACCGTTAAACTCATTTTCATAAAATCTGGCTGGATTACAAAGGCTGCTGCTAAATGCATATTAACTGGTAGGTGGCGGATGAATTTCTCAGTTTTCGAATGGAAGTGAGACGATTAATGGGGACTATTGAATCACAAGGTTCAAAGGCAATCCTAATGTGGTAAAGGCATTTGGAGAAAGGAATTGAGAAGGAACCATAAGAAGTTTCTAGTTTAAGCTACCTTTCTTTTCACTATGTCTTGTCTCACTTACCTGTTATCTCAGCGCACCTAGGCGAATGGGTAGGACCAGGTGTAATGACGGCCACTTGGAGGGCAGCCAGTCTGTGATACATAGGCATAGATGTCATAATTAAGTTGACTACAGCCGCAACTTTTGCATATAATTGAAGATATTAAACTAATAAAATTAGCGTGTTACCATATTGCTATTGTTTTCTGGTCCATCCACCCAGTCTTCGTGTTGCCTAATCTAGCAAATCAGCTTGGCTGTTGGGCTCACAGTTCACAATGTTTGAAGTGGTTCAAAACAAAAGGGAGCATTTAAGCATAAAAAAGTCAGTAGTTGATCTGCATACGTGTAAAGAATTCGTTTGTGAGCCAGCATTCGGCCAAATTGGTAAGAAGCGACTTTTTAAAGACCTTTTGGTTACTGATAATTGGATGACGATGTTGCATATCGCACGTGGTACTGCCAACAGTGTAAACGATTGCATATTAATCTGGAAAAATTTGGATAAATTAGAGTGGACCGAGGATATGCATAGTGGTTCAAACTGACGCACTGTTTGCCTCATTCAATACCACACTTTGGCTACTCCGCGTTTTTCACAAAAAAAGCTCACAGGCCTGCATAAAAGCTGTGCGGGCTATCTGGTGGCACACTAAAACCACATAGGATATGGCTCACTCTCATGCAAAAGTAGAGGCACCTCGCACTTTGCCTTTAGCGGCATTCTAACGAGCGATAATAGAAAGCTTCAGGGTTGCGGCAAGGCAATCAAAACTCTTTGTTTGAAACGGCTTGACTTTATGTAACACGGTATAGGGCCAAAATATTTATGCGGATGGTATTGGAATGGTAACTTTAAAGGCATGCGTCAATAAAACCAACAGTTTTGCATAATTTAATTTAGTATCCAGGATGAGCCAAATAACCTTGTTTAGTTGGCCTGCCCACCCACCTTTACCCTTCCTTGCAGCTTCCATGGATAGATCCGGTGGAATCTCCGATTCCCGCTCACGCAAGAGTTGCTGCCTGTGATCGGAATGTACTTGATAGCCGGACCGACCCCACATCCTTCAACAATAGGCATAATTTGTGTTACACCATCACCAAATTCAATAACTGTGCCCGTAAGGGGTCGCCCTCCAGACTTCCTTTCTCCCTAAGAGGTTACAAGAGCCAACATTGCCTAGAATATTAAATTGAGACATCGATAATCAGCATGTGCCACACAACGACTTACTACATCTGTGCAAATGGCAGTTTACAGCCGAAAGAGACGTCGCTCTCACCTGCGTGGCAATGTAGAGCTAAATGTGCTCGATTTTCTGGTGTATTCAGGGGCTTTTCTGTCTATAAAACCGGGAAATCGCCAAGCACAGCAGCGAGTTTTTAGTAGCTCTCTCAACATGCTTAGACACTAAGTTTATGAGCGTACCATTAGAAAGTAGTGATCTCTGGATCGACACGCAAACATTCGAAAATCACTTGCCCAATATAAAGCTGCATAAGATTCCAGTCTTTAATGCTACCACGCTAAATAGGCCACTAAGTGCAAAGGAATAAATTAGATGTCAAGGTTATGCGATGAAACCCTACAATCTTTGAGAAGAAATGGTTACCTTCAAGGCAAAGCCATTTTTACCCTCGTTGGTGATGGCCTTATCGCCGACGAAGAATTTGAGATCATCCAGACTAGTACCAAGGCGTAGCGCTTTTACAATGCTCATGCACTGATGTCTCCTTAGGTCATCCTAAAAGTTAAAATATTTATCTTTACCAGTTATGTCTTACCATCAGTTATTGTGAGGCACAAATCCGGTGCGAAGAATCGTGCGAGGTGCAGTGATGAGGTCGCAACTGTGAATGGTAGTTATGGGATGGCTCGAAGGATGTGTGGTGGCTTCCACATTTAGCCACTGATCCGACCAAACTAGCAACAAGGCACAAGTGCCATCCCGTCCTTGTTTTTTTCCAACAACCAAAATCAGCGCAAATACATTGCAGTGAATATTATTTTGCAGTACAGTCCAAATTTTGCTGCACAGTTCCGGCACGGCATCAGTAGCTCAGGATCTCTCTGTTACGCCTTGATTCCACGTTCTTACTTCAATTACTAAACATTATGGCACCCATTTATTGTGGATAAGGTGATATCATGCCAACAAATTGGCTGTTGCAATTAGTTCGGCGTTTGCTTCTTCCTATCTGACCTTCGCTTCTTCTATTGCTGTACCTTCGATGATAATTGCCTTGCGCATGTATATTCATTGTTTAGGATGCAAATTCCCATGTAAGATGAATTGAATGCGGAGACGGGCACAGAAAACAGATCCTCGTGTACTACAATGCGTTGGAATTAGAAGCTTGTCGAGGTGTCATGAGGTATCACGACTACAACGCACAGTGTTTAATGCTTGTCAATGACTTGAAAGATTCATGCCTCTGATTTATTCTTATTAACGCGTCATCATTGGGTACGTTATAGACCCTCTATGTTTTACTTGTACTTTGCGCTAGAGAATACCACATCAGCACAAATAACACGGTTCATTTTAGTCACTCAGCAGCTCATTGAGAAAGCTATGAAAACTACTCATAAGTTGTTATTACTTTACCTGATTTTATAGACAAAGGCCCTTAGTCTCGATCACGGTAAAAGGCTCATTCTCACTAATAACGTGTGCATTCTAAATTAGTCGCTGTAGGCGCGAAGATTTAGAGGTTGTGCGCTGTTATGTGTTGTTGACTGATTCGAAGTAGAATACATAGACCGCAGGTCGCCCTGTCTCAGAGAGAAAAATACAGAGAACTACATTCGTACCTTTTATATGCTACAATGTGCATGTCAAAATTCTTGCTCTCAGCATTTTTCTTTACTTTTTAACAACAACATCAACAACTAGACCCTAATCAAGTCCAGCTGGTGGGGCTGGGTGTGGCATTAATGGGTGGCTTTCTACTACTTGTACTGATCACCCTCCTCCTTACCAAGCCTCTTTCACCCAAAGCGGCACCTAGCGTGTGGTGCTGCGTTCAATAGATCGACAATCTCCTCGTGCCCTGGCCTGAGCTGTTTCCTCGGTAGTTCAACTAGGTCAACTACTTACACATCGCCCATTTCGGAGCTTGATTGCTCCAGAGAAGGAACAAATTTTTGATGCAGTCAGCATTTGTATAGCTTAAATTTATTCCAATGGAAAGTGTCCAACCGAAATGACAATGATCTGCCTTTCTTTTCAATCCTCAAATACGCAACCTGGACTCCAAAAATCAACCCGATTGCCAGACAGACGGATCTACGCTTTTCACCGCGCCTGAGCGAGAATAAGCCTCCCTTATCAGAGGTTCGCAGAACGTTGGCACCACTGCGTCACCTGACCTATGGCATCGTGGCTTTCAACTTCGTTACAATTCTTGTTTTATGGCATATACTAGGGCATGCCATAAAAACACTCAACTTCGACTACTTTCCCCTCTTTGTGAGCGCCATTTTGTGGTTCTAAAATTTTTTACTTTACGAATGGATGACAAGCAATCCAGTGCCTATAGGCAACGATGAGTTTTAAAGAGGCAATTTTTAACTGCTGTAAAGAAAGTGCCTTTAATTTGTAGCCTATTTGTCCCTCGCCTTAATTACAGCTGCTTCTTAGCCAAAACCTCATGCAATATTACCTACAGAGTATGCAATAAACTTGAGTAATAGGAATCATATTATCACTTCTGTTTTAATGTATCACTTGTTTCGGTTATGAAAGTGTCTGCATTTATTACCCAACCCACATCTCTTTGCAATAGGTGGGATCGTTTGAAATCTGGGCATACCTATCCACCATCTTCTGTCTCGCCTTTCCCTTGTTTCTAATAGTCTCCGATCAAAGAGCTTACTTAGAGTGCCACCTTCACAGGCTCAGGATGCTAATGAGGTAATGCTGTATCACATTTGCTCGCAGATTCTAATTATTCGTTTAACCTTGGCAATTGGCTAACAGTGATTTTACTCTTTGAGCAGTAAGCACAGCCTGCAACTGTCAATGTGGAAGTCCTACCGCTCTGCTTCCTCTGTAATCAGTCACACACCTCACTTCTCGCAATTTTGCCTGCAATTTTATTGATAATGCGGACAAAGGTGCTTTTCAGTTACGAGTCAAGAGTTGTGCTTTACTTTTAGACGTTTAATGTTCCTACTTTGCTGTGGAAAGACGCATCAAATTTAGACGCTGTCAATGGAAATGCATCTAAATTGGCATTGCGTTAAGGGTGCTTGCTGCATGGAAAACAATTACTCCAAACATTGTGCATTGCACAAATTGTCACACAATTTGGTGATTTCCTACGCAAATAAAAATGCTGTCAAAATGTCAGGGAAAGTTGCAGTCATAAAAAAAATTTGCAAGCGCATTGTAGCCAGACTTGGGGCGCAAAAAAACCTTGACCGTCATCTCATCGTCCCCAGTAATGCATGCTTGGCCAGAGGTGCGAGCTTCAAGTGTTCTGCAGAGCTGCTGCATATCCCTTGTAAATGTGCGCTATGACACTGGGCCTGCCATCTAGACACAGTTAGTGTTTTGAACCATGTCGATGAACCAAGACTGTATCAGACCCTGCACCACACAACAAATATCAAATGGTTTGTTGGTCTTCCTTCTGATGCTGCGGAAACAAATCAACTATCAGATAGCTGCAATTCGAAGACGTACCGACAGCACGCACTAAATGAGAGTGTTCTACACTGAGCAATTTGCAAGTAAAGAAAATAGGGTTTTACAAATATGCTAAATAAGAGTGACCTGAATGGACAATCCATCTTCCTGACATGTTTTGCAGGCACGAAATCCGCAGAATTGATTAAAACAGCTCCTACTTAATTTCCATTCTATTTAAACGGATATTTTTTTCTTTAATCCATGTTTTGTGTTCCCGACTAAAATCCTTGCCAGAGATAAGTGACCCACCTTGCCAATGTGCACATCCATACATCAGGCTCCTCGAAATCTAGCACCAGTGCTATAATTGAAAATCATCGTTGCTGTGAATGTTATCACAGCATCGTGCATTTGCGTTTGGTACTAGTAACACATCAATCAAAAGTTCAGTTGGTTAAGAATCCCTGTTCGTGTGGCCTTACTTTTATGTAGTTAGGTAATAAATAGCCGCCCCACACAATTCCTTAACTCCATGGAATTAATGAAGTCAAAACGCCCTTTGCATAGACTGCAACTAGATGATACGCGGAAATTTTGACAAATTTTTGTGCTGACTGATTCAGGGTTGCTTCAATGCCATTCGTACCTTCTGAATTCTGTACAACAGTGAGCAAGACAGCGTGTCTTTTAATAAACATGTGAGCCAAGGTATGTCTTGCCTTTCACATTCAGCCTATGTCATGGATTGCGATTATAAATGATGCCACGTGCTAATTTACATATCATGGATAGCAAGGTTACTAAAACCGACTCGACAGAATCGTCCCAAAAGTTTGATCGAAACGCCAAGAGCAAATTCCTAAACACATTCTGTTATAATTTACTTGTAATGATTTGATTTTAATTAGCGCATTTTGACTGCAACCTCGATGCATGCATCAAAGCGAAGCAACAGGCAAATAAAAAGTCGATTCTTTAGGAATGGAAACCTGGAAAGGAACCGCTAAGTTGAAGGGTAACACAATAATGAGGGAATAGATTAGTCAGTTTTAGAATAATAAAATACAGAATTAGCCGAAAACGAGACACGAACGGCCACGCACCTAAGAAGTGGTGTAGTTTAGAGCACATGGCTCCATACAGTTGTACGATTTATAGGCCAAGACGAGCCAATCCGCAGGCAGTGGCATTTTGATTTACCATTCCATCGTTAAGGTCACTAGCACAGACGACTCACTCTAACGGCGGTTGGCTTTCCCAAGGTTTTCCTACCCGCATGTAGGACCTCAGTTCGGGAGCGAGTCATCACAAAATTCGCATCACAAAATTTGGCATGTCTAATCTTATTGTGTAACAATTTAGGCATTGACATTGCGTTGTTTAATCATGATTCGATCTCATTCTCCTGAGTAGAACTTGTTTCGTCACCATCAGAGCATCAGAAGTCGATTTGACCTCCTCTATTCTTGGCTGACAAGGTTAAAATATTAACAAGTATTAAAAAAGCCTTTCCGGTCGCATGCTTCTTTGTTCATAGAATAAACTGGCGTAGGATTACCAGCCAAATCGCAGGACTTATGCCAGAAAGGTACCAACAAGCCAGGCTTAACATCGAGTGTTTTGCTTTGGTGCAAGTGACAGTTTCCATACTGGTCCACTTCACTAGTGTTCTGTGCATAGTTCACTTGGTGTTGGGGCTCAAGTGAACATACCGAGGTATTTCTTGAGGCTACTAGCCTGCTCCAGACAAATAAAACGAAGGGAGACATCCAATGGGTTCATCTATAATCAAGTGGAGAGTCACACATGATTAAGGCAAACTTGTACATTCGAACTTATTTAGCTGAAATAGAGGAATTATAGCTGTTTGCTCTTTTCTTGTTAACAACTCTCGAATCACTCCTTTTCTTAACAAAACTGTAATCAACGGAACACTAGCTATTGCTTTTACAATAAGTGAATGATTCCAAACGGCTAAAATAGCAATGAAATAATAGAGTTTATAGTCAATATGTCAAATTTCAGTGCTAATAAGCTACCATTAGAAATGCTCATTTGAACATTGAAGACATGAACTGCAACTCTCCGTGTGCACAACCAACTTTGTTACAGGTAAAAGTTAAACAAATTAGGCTAAACATTTATGGAATCGGCAATGCTCTTCTCACTGGAGTGGAATTGTGATCGTTTCCATTAACTAAGGATAGATTTGAAAAATACATTCTTTAACTACTTTTCACAAAAGCTATTTAATAATTACTCCCTTAATCATTTATTAACGAGGATGAAAAGCGCACCACTCTGATGGTATTTGTGAAACTGACATGTTGTTTCGCTTGCTTGTGATAGTAAACATCGCAATGGAAATTCATTAGAAGGAGGCTGACTGCTGAACTCATGAATTGTTGGAAGGCAGAAGGAAAGTTTAATGCAAGGGTTGTGGTGACTTGGACTAGGTAAAAAATCAGGCAGCCGGTGAGCATATTATTAACTGTCTCATGCAGTGCAAAAGTGATCTTGCAAGCATTCCATTGGCGTGGACTGTACGAATAACGTATTAATGCCGTTTGGGGCGTTGGTGGTTTGACTTAAACGCAGTGTTCATACGACAGCAAATAGGAAGTATCAAGTCAATAGATTCAGTACATCGCCTCAAAATTAGGTAGAAAATTGGTTTGTACCAAAGTGATGCAAGGATGAATGTGGGCCAGTGGTTTACCAAGCCGAAGCACGCATATTTAGTAGGGTGTCTGCGCAGTGTGGCGCTGCTGCTGATCAAATTGAGGGAACAACAACTAACATTGCCTCGCAGCGTTGGAGGAAAACCACCTTTCTCACATTTGGATGCGTTAAATTACATCTGATTCCTATAAGTTTGAGACCACTTCAAATGGTTTCCTCAAACTGTAAAAGTATTGGTAAAAATGTCATTGAATGCGCCTGCTTCAACCAATGATCTCGTACTTAGCGAGCTGCTCCTCGTTATTTGTGCATTGGATTCAAATGCCATAACCACCGCAACAAAGCATAAACGTGGCGGTCAGTAAGGTGGCAGGTTTAGCATCCCTAAGAGCCAGAAATTTCGACAGTACTAGGATGCGAGTCCGAACTCAGCACTAATGATGATGTAAATAAATGTCATGGCGAAAGCGCTACGACTTCCATCCCCTGCTAGGCCAAAGTCGATTTCTAAATGTTTCTTAAGGAAACAAGGAAAAAAACAAGCGAGAAGGCACAAAAGGTAATGAAAGAAACAAAAAATAAGTGAAGCATCCGTTGCTCGGATTCGCCTCCAATTTTTAAGAAATTCACAAATTGGAACCATCGAGCTCCATACTTTCCCACATCTACGGTTCTCTGCTTATCTCTCTCGGTTTCTTTATGCTGATCAAGTTTCCATCGATGGCAAACCATATTCTCCTGCCTATCTGCTTTACCTTTAGCTCCTCTCTAATCAAACGATCACAATGCCAATTCAAATATTGCAGATTAGGACTCAATCCTTCCCATTAAATGGGTTCAAGACACCCCGTTTTCGCATCGTTAATGATCCTTCCATGTTATTGATGTCAATTAAAAGAATAGCGTTGACAAACAGGACCTAGTTTTAGCGATTCCACGTCAAAGAAAATGGAAATTTAAACGTAAAACAACAGCTACAGAACCACTGTTTGCGCACCCGAAGCTAAGGTCTATCCATCAAGAGCATCAATCATGACACCACGGTCAGTCCATTCTCCAAATAATGGCATCGTTTACATTTAGTTGTTTCGCTGTCTTACTCACTGCTCAAAAACGTAAAAATGCAATAGCCTCACATCAGCTTTACGGTTTTATCCGTAAGCATTCTATTAGCATTACGCAATTTTATACAATTCCAGTCATCATAAACTGCTAGACAACATGTTAAACCTGTGCAACGTAGTTTACATAGAGTTATGAATAGCGTTAACTTCTATTCTTTGGCAAGGACAACTCCGATCGAAAAGACCACCAGAATCAGGAAAAAAGTAATCACATAAATACATCAGTAACCACAGACTCTAGATGAGTCAACCCAGATGCAAACATGGGACGCGGACGGGCCTATTGATTCCCCAAACTGTAAAGACACGTGCGTTCTGCCACAAGAGTTGCTAAAATCGCTACGATGAATGTTGCTGCTAAAGGAAGCACCTTTGAATAAAAGTACGAGACACTCCAGATGTAGTGCCTCAGCCCTCACGAAGTCCTCTAAAGCCAGAACATCTTTAGTGATAGGCTAATGGGAAAACGACGCGGACACCATTTCTCGCTGAAGTGCGTTTGGCATGGGGCAATTCAACGCCACCTGATCCACTCACTGCAGATTGTCTTAGTTTGGTATTTTTGCAACTTTTTGGGAAATCTATGCATATTTAAGGATATCAAACTGTCGAAAAAGCATGCACTTGAAAGTGCCATATAAGCTTAAAAATTGTGCATACAGCTTTGGTCCTAACTGTTTTCAATTATATCACACAAGCAGCCGGAACGGTGGGGTGGCTAATTAGACGACGAAGAAATAAACTTGTAGACGAAAACTGGTCTGACTGTGGAGGGTTCTTCCCTTTGCTTCTCTTCCTTCTTCCACCCCTGCTATTAGAAGGCTGGGTGCTACGAAACATATTTATTATGGTACGAGCAAGAAGCATGAGAAAGAAGTATATGCGACAGAGGAGCCTAAGGCTCTTGAGAGGAACCGCAAGCATCCGCAACCAGGTTGAAATTGTCCTCCCAACTCTGGCATACAAAGGGCATCTAAGCAGCACATTTATTACACTGATTTTAAAGGCCGTTAGCTCCAAAGGAAAGTCATTTTAAATAGCAAACACAACAGCAACAACGAGAGCTCAGATTTGGGAAAGACGATTTGTAAAATTACTCCCATTTTCTTAGACACTTGTCAAAAGTATCACACAATTTCAAGCATGCTGGTTTGCCATTTATTTTACTCTTTCATCACGATAATGTAATTTTCGGCTTGTAGCTAGGCACTAGTTGTAGTGCTTTTGCATTTTAGATTTTCATGCATGCGCATATTTCAGGATCGCATCTACACGCTCAGCGCATTCGTTGTGGTGAAAGTACACTACTTTCTTAGTTCTAATGCCTGTCTTAGGGCATATTTGCTGTGTTTGGCAGGGTGAAACAGTAATGTCTTGATAGGGGTGATTTCGACCTTCTCTTCAAGCAAAGGCTCTATTTGCTTTACGTCCCTCACCCAAAAGTTGCTGTTGTGGAAGCACAAGTATTACAGGGTGGGCATCGCCCTTGCCTTATTAAATGAGAATCGCAAAATGAACTTAATTGCATGTTACTTTGCTTTTGTAGACATAAGCTCAATTACGTTAGCCGTAGTCGTGAGCAAATTCTCTGTTATTAAACCGGTTTGATATTTTATGCATATTTAAGCTCATATTGTTTTATTATGATAATCGAGTCCCCTATCAATTTATTGACGTCAGGACTTTGACTAGGGATGTCCTTTTTGTGCCGTGAGGGCCAAATAGTGCAATGCTCAGGCAGAAACAATTTATACGCCCATTCATAAATTCAAAATCCTATAAAGTTCGAATGTGGTTACACCTTTGTAGGAAGCATTTGCTTCCAAAAGACCTAGACTTGGACATCTTTGAGTGCAGTGACGAATATGGAAGACTAAGCTGAGTGTGATAGCAAATGCGCATGTAATTTAACCAATGGAATGGTTCCAACAGGGTTATTTAACAACCCACTTTCTACCAAATTAAGTGGCAAGGCAACAGTCTCAAGGAGGCAGGCAGGTATCTGCATCAGTTCACAAGCTGTCTCCCAGTGATTCTGCAAAATGGCGAACGTAAAATTTCGATCATTTTATTACTAGAGGTTTATTTAGTAGAAGAATCTGCATGAGGCATCCACGAAGGCTTTCAACACTCGCAATTGTTGTTGTGTAAAGCAGTGAAGCCAGAAGCCCAGAAGTAAAATGCTGGCATGCGGTACTTTCGCCTCAATTATTTGGCACAATTATTTGCCTTATTCGTCTTCTGTCTCGTTAGCATGTACTTCGTGTGTGGTACTTCGTAACTCCTGCTCAACTAGAAGAGTTGCTGACACATTTCGAATTAAACTGCTTAAATTTGTTATAATTTCTTTTCGAAATTAGTGCAATTTTTGCGGCTCTCATGCCTAAAAGTCCCACACCTGTAGCAACATCATGCAAATAACAGTTAGTGTTCACAGTCGACTAAGTGGGATTGCTGCAAATCGCTCTCTAAGTCAGCTCCGTGGCCACGCAATCCTTTTAAGGCCCGATACTTCATTCTGAATGCATGACTAGATGGATAGACTTGACAAGAGCATTTAATGTGGCTGGCAACGCATTGTCACGTGGTGAGCTGCGATACGTTTACATATGATATGACTTGCGACATTTCTGAAAATGTATCATTTGCGATAAGGAGCTCACAGCTGATCTGTTTCGAGCAGATTCCTTATTATCCACCTTCTTCCTGGAGCATTCTTTACCATTTGGAATTCATTTAGAAATTCATCATGTAAGTGTAGCCTTTAGTTTGGTAACGTGGTCCCATTTTGCGACACACAATGATGCGAAAAAGGCCGTAAAATTTGTCATGGCTGGATTGAATTTTACTACTTTCAAAAAAAGGAATAAACTACAAACCTGCAACAGTTATGCATCCATTTTATGCATTAAAATTCTAGTGTACAGCCTTATGCTTTCATTGCAATTCTGGCATCATTAGCGCAGCAGATTAACTACCGTAATACATACATCGCCACGCTGCACAACTGTCTGCCTCTCATAATCCTTCTTGTTGAACTCTGCCCGAAATAAGTAATGTAAGTCCATTAAATTCATAATCACAAGCACTGACTTACCCGTTGTGAAGACGAACATTGATTTGGTCAATGAATGCCTCAAGAGGAGCCTTATATGGTTTGTATGGCTGCAGTCTACCCAGAATGACTCCTCCCAGCAAGAAATTAGCAGATGGTACGAAGCAATGAAGTAGTCAGCTGAAAGACGACCACGTGAATGGCTAGTTGAGCTACTCGACGGGCCAATAGAAGGCTGAAAGCCGCACGACAATGCAATAGATGTACTTCTATACTTTCAAGCGGACTTAAACTATTTTTCCCGAGCAGAACAACATCGCACATCCTACTCGATCACACAGTATAGGAAAAACACGTTCACCAAAGCAATGTTTGCGAGAAACTCGCTGAACAAAACTAGGATATGCACTCATAATAATGGACAGCTTACTAATCTATTGAGAGAATTTGTCGGAGAGTTCAGTGCGTGATAACAAACTTGGCAGTCGACATGCAAGCCTGTCCTTAGCAAAATGTGCTAAAATTGCTTGCATTAAGTTAAATAATGAATGTAAAGCATAGCTTCTATTTTTGCCTAAGCGGCTGCATTGTATTTGAAGCTCAAAAAGGCAGAAAAATTTCGCTAGCTCCCTTTTTAACATAAACGTTCCATGCTAGTTAACGTAGGTTGTCGATCGGGTCAATGGAGCGCACTAGGTGCTTAAGTGTGCCCCCATTCTTGTTGTTGCATTTTTATCAACGATTAAAGGGTTTGACGCTAGGCTGTCATCATTCAGCTCCTCAACAGTTATCAACCCACCACATGACTGTCTTAACCTTCGCATAAGCGCATAACAATAAAATTTTTCGCCTACCTTTAAGAAGAGTGTATGTTTGTAATTTATAGTGCACTTACAATAAGGACTGGGAAAAGGCTATGCACTTAACAAGCTTCCTCAATGACTAGGTACATAGGTCGTCTCAAAGGGCAAAGGGTGGACAATTAAAATGCGCTAATTTAAAGTCCGGTTGTAATATAAATCGCGAGCCTTCAATAAATCGACGCACTTGCCCTCATTCCCGAAAGTCCACTGGGCGGAGAGACTTGATAGGGGGGATCTGGGGTGGACTGGTTTGGTAAAAGGAAATGGGATACGTGAGCGCTGACATGGAACAGGACTGGAAGTAGTAAGATAAGATACGGAATCAGTGTAGCTCAGTGCTGTCAGATCGACGTTCGGTCTTAACCATGGATGCAGAAGATAAAAGTCTAAGCATATGTTGGACAGTAGACGTGGACAATCAATTACGAGTAGAACTCATCAAAGTGGCATGAAAAGAAGACAGAAGATGGAGGAAGAACTGGTTCTGGCCTCACTAAACGGCGTTAAAAAAATGTAGGCACATGAATGTGCATCTGAAACCTCTTAACGCCAGCAAATCAGACAATCAAACTACGACGGGGTGTGGTCACGTATTACATGCGACTCATTATTTTGAAAGAACGTAAGCATAATGGGAGAATAGCGCGAGACCTACTGTGGTGGCACTGGAGTGGTACATGAACGGGAATTAGAATGCGTGAGAGTTGCATCTTATTCCCCGATCTGAAGGTGCCAATTGTCCCAACGTGTTTACCATGAACCCCAACACCTGCGGGACAGAATTAAGAGCATCACTGACCTCTAAGTCTTTCTCAAAAAGTCTGTTACGAATGAAGTATTACTAGGATGATGAAATGCGAAAAGCCTAGTTCGCCTTAGCTTAATGCAGTGTGTCCACAATGGGCAAGCAATTGGAAGAATATAGTTTTGACCCTGCACGCCTGCTACTTATTTTACAACTGTCTCATGAATTATGAAGATGTATAAAGATGATCAAGGCATGGGTGTGGCAAGGGGAGAAGCGACTCACCCCTAAATGTAACTACGAAACTTGCAAATGTAGGTTGCCTATGGGTCTTTCTGATTCTGCGCCTTCGACAGTGCTTTCTTCTAACTAGAGAGGAGAGTGGGGGTGAATCGAACTCACTGGCACAAGCTAAGAAAAACAGTTGTTCTGCTGCAAGGGATGAAGGAGTGGGAAGATGTGAACGAGCAGAAGGAGTGGAAAGCGAAGCGATTAATAGGGAGACATGTAAGTAAGCAAAAGTCTATTAGGATCTGTTGTCTGTGCTGAGTATATGATTTCATTTGGGACATGTAACATAGTGCTACATTCTTAGTTTCATAAATTCTTTCATCAAACCACCCTACTGTGCATTCAATCGTGTGTCTACGTTTGTGCCATTGCTGTATAAGTTGCCCAAATATTGTTAAATGTAAAGCACTTAAAATTTAAAGGCGGGATGCTTACTTTTGGCTCACAGACTTCTGCTATCAGGCCCAATTAAGAGCACTACCATTTGAATAAGTGCCCAGCAAACGCGTGGAAATGAAGAAAAAGGAAGAAGGGCAAATAATTTGATAGGAACGCAGAGGGAGTAATGCCATGACTCACCCTTAACTTCTACGAAATTTGTCTTTGTTCCATGCAATAGGCCATTGGTGCTCTTCGAAAGGAGAAGCGGGGAACAGTGGAGAAATGAAAGGGCACATGGTGCTAGGACGAAGCGTAGCGGAGGAGAAGCGTATAGGATGAACTGGATCGTGGAAGGGACAATGGTCCAGAGAATCGCGCTCAGCAGCATGTCAAGCGTTGATGTGACCAAACTCTCCCCTGTCGTGTGCGTGGAATCGATTGGTGGCACGTGCTGCATGCAGCGTTTTGCATGGTCCATTGCAGGGTCGTGTCTGTTGGCCAAGAGAACAATGATACCATATTAACTTCCGTTTGGATGTGGCATCAAAATTTGTGTGCTTTCGCGCCTTGTTATCCTGACTTAACGCTCGCCACATAGGAGATCTGGAGGCAGCATGCTCTTTTCCATATCTCGCCATCCTTGCATAGCACATGGTCACAGTACATCTTCTGCCTCTAAATAAACACTCTTTTTGATTTCGCAGGGTACCTCTTAAATGGGCTTGCAGTACTGGACATAGGGTCGTTGTTGGTAGAATAACAGCTAAGACAGTGATGTGTGAACATGTCTAGCAGCCATTTGTGCTCTCTTTCATTCGCGCGTTGCCATTTAAATTCAAGAAGACTTTCTCAGGATAAAGCAAGTGCAGGTGCAGCGGAGTGACGACCCCGAGATGTGGGCCCCATCAGCGTACACTAATATCTTGTCTTGCACGCAAAGTGGGCCTACTGGAATTGGATTTCAGTAGACACACTTCGACCTCGTGGCCAGAGACAAAGCAGGTCTAGTCGCCTTGACACAAAACTGCTTGTCCATGGAAAGAAATGGTAAGCGAACCAACGTCATTAGCCCTGCGTATTTCTCTCACTTTCCACTTAATGTAGGCTAATGATTTGCAAATATTCAGAAGGGACTCCAAGAATTGACATGAAAGTGGTACTTAGAGCTAATTACGAATTCGATTTATCTAATCGCGTGTTGTAATTGGTGCTAAACTATAACCATCCGAGAAAATGTTCACTTTGGAGTCCTCAACGCTTCCATTCATATAATTTACTGTTGAGCGCCTTGAGGAGCACCACGCCCGTACTTACCTTAGCATGGTTAGCTAAAACCGCATGCAACCATGCTTTAGCTGCCCTGACATCCATCAAAGAGCCAAGTTCAGTCGAGGCAATGAATATGCGAGACTGCATTCACCCAATGTTGGGCACTCCTAAATGTCAGGCTACTTATCTCACGTGCATGTACGCCTGCATCGTACCGGCCAGGGCAACCCACCAAGCGGTAAATCGTCATTAACCTCGAAGTCGTGTCCACTAAACAAGTCCTGTGGACGACCCAAGAGTGGTTCAAGTCTGTGGTTTCCAAAAGGACTCACTTCAGCCAATCGACACGCAACTCGTCTGGTGCGAACTCCAGCACCGTTAAGATGATAACTAGTGAAATGATTGTTTAACGAGAGAATCACTAAATTATTGTTTTGATTTGTTTGCACCCATTCCGTCATTTTTGTGTGAAGTACAAATAACGTAAACAAACACGCGATGACGGAGCATAAAATGGAAGCAAAGTGAAAAATACTACAGGTGGCGGAAAGAAGAGTCAGGTGATAACGCAAGTTACAGGTTGCGATATTGGGTGAGGTTGAATGATTGGGAGGTTAGCATCGACCCACGCACGAGTTTAAACAAGGACCATGGCCTCGCAAGTGGTGAGGACGCCAGCGATTGCTAAAAGTACACCAGATCCGCGAGTCGCTACAACACTCCCCTCCTCATCGCCTGTGTGAGCAAGACGTTCTTGATCCTACGCTCCTGAGACATGCATTAATTCATCCCAAAGGGTTGGCCATGTTCAGTGCTCATTGGTGTGGTGTACTGCTAAAAATAAAACATGTGCTTCTCAAATCTCTCTGCTAGTAATAAGACAGTAAAACTTACCGCAAAAATACACAAGGAAGCACTTTTTCCAGGAACAGTCGCCATTAGTGGATCAGCACATGCAACCTAAAACTAGTTGGTCATGGGGAGGAATGACTTAGTTTTCTTTCCAAGGTAAAACCCCGAACTTTATAACAGAAAAAAGGAGGAAGAAACGAGATTAAATAGAAAACTTTTAGAAACAAAGCCAGTTTTTATGGAATATTTCGTAAGTAATTAGCACACACTAAGTGTGGCTATTTAGAAGATAGGTCGCTAACAAGTGCAGACTTTTGCTAGGCTAAGGTCAAGTGCTTGAATTTGCGCCTAGACGGCGCAGATGCGATTGTTTGTGATAAATAATTTAAATGCAGAATCTAATTTTGACACCACGATTACGTTGTTTGCATCATAAAACGACTATTTTAGAGACCCACAAGCCATGTTATTGTCGACAGGCAAAACTGTAAAACATGCGATAACTTGCTTCTTTCTGGTATAACAAGAGTCTTTAGAGATCGTTCAATGACATTTGAACCACCGCTGCTCTATGCGATTAGAGCTTGCGCATTACCACACCCCAGTCCAGTAAGTAGTAAGATTCGATGAGTACGTTTACGTAAATAGGAAGGAACAACTCCATTACAATGTCAATGTCGCGAAGCTATGATCTTAAATCTCAAGGAACAAGCTAGAAAATATGGGGCAAGAAATGCAACAATATTTTGCATATAGTGATTAAAGGGAACGCAGGGTAGTGTTAGCGCTTTTCATTAGTATCAATCTAACCCTACTCACAGGGGAGCATGTGAAGCTGTATCTTTAGTACTACATTGAAAGGCTAAGATCGCGCACTCTTTTTTAACGAACGGTGCCTCTAGCCAACGCATGAGCATAATGTAAAAAAAGGGATATTTATGTTTTGCACACAATTATTGTAGATTGTGTACGGTAATACAGGTGCTTTTAATCAGCGTCGGACTAGACCTGATCGAAGACGAGCCCTCAAAGCCGAATTCTTTGGAGCGCTTAAGTAAAAATTATATGGCCCAGAATCGTTTAAATCAACCGTTGACTTGTGTTGAGCACTGGCTCCTACATTCTGAGATTAATTGAACCCATGCTATTTGTCCGCCACACATACCTTAAAACCCATGCGTAATGTCCCTTTGCTTTGTTTGCGATGGGGGCGATCCAATGCATATCTAAGTTAAGAAAAAGTATTTGCTAGCTCTGATTACTGCGCAAGCGAGTATCCATAACTTTTTTATAAGAAATAATCTGCCAAAGGGAATGGAGCTTCTGTCTCACCATGATACTCCGACTTTATCATACAACCTCACCGGTTGCGCTGCTGACTGTGAAGAGAAATTAAACAAAGATAGTTGTAAAGAATCTGGAATTGGAATGGATATCCTGGTGAGGCCGTTTTAAGGAAGCAATAGTGGTTGGATGAATAAATCGGACACTGCAAAAGGCTTTCAGTTGAATTTGTTCTGCATTTCTGGTGACAGCCAGGCGATTAACAAAACATTAATAGGTAGGCCCAATTGGCCACAGTGAGATCTCCTGACTCATCCTGCAGCAAAACCGACTAGTAGAAAGGTTTGTGTTTAGAAATGGAACGGAGAAATTAGTTGGTCTACTCCGTACCCCAAACTTTTGGGCTAAAATTGGAAATTCCATGTTAATAAAGTCGCCTATGGCCTACCTGATCCAACTCGTGGCAGTGATTATAAGTTAGGTTGTGGTTTCTAATGGTTAATGTCCGCTTACAGAAGTTTCTCAAGTTATCGAAAAACCTTTTCCAAAATTAACTCTTTTTGACCGAATTCTACTGTTTTTGTAGAGACGTTCTTCGCATTCTATCAATGACAGCTAAGTTGCTTTTAAGAAAGTTAAAAGGCTAAAAACCAAGCAGCCTGTACACCTTGTTTTAAAATCTCCAAGGATCCATATACTCAAAGCGCACCAGTGCTTAATGGTATAGAAATCACGGGCTAATTATGTTCGATCGGCGTCAAAATCATTGGTCAGTGGGTGAAGGTGCATTAATTTCCCAGAAAGGCTTAACAAACATCAAACCTATGTTAATCTTGGCACTCATAAGCATCACCTTTGCGCTGCTCCTACTCAAATGTTTAGCAGTAGTAGTAAGTAACATCAGCTGAAGGGAAAAGGCTTTGCAAAAGCAAAAGTGCCTTAACCTGGAGACTTTGATTCATTGATGAAATAAAAAGTAGTTTTGAAGGTTGAGGTATTTAAATATGGACAAGTGGGCATCGTTCTGCTTTTAATCCACCTCTTTCCCTCTATGGTGGAAAAGGCAACAATAACTCCAAATGACGCTTCAAAGACAGGGTATACCCCGATCGACGACCTGCACTCAACAATTTTTTGTCCCATACCGTAATTTCGTGCAAGCTCTTCAAGGTTAAATAACAATTGCTTTAAAATTGGAAGAACCTTGTTTTGGCACAAGGGAACTGAGCGCCAACTTTGCATCCAAAATATATTAAACTGCGAATTCCGCGCATATTTATTACGCTTATGCAGTTTATGAAGGCATGTGTAGGTTTTGCAGTGAAGTATGTGAAAAGTGGGGTAAAGTAGTAATCAAATATTTGTGAATAATTTAAAAGAGAAGCTTACGAAAGAAACTAGAAATGGCATGTAATTTTTTCAACGCGCAAGTCTTTCTGATTTGAGAAAATCGTTTCCTCTGTCAAAATTTGCCAAAGAGCAGGAAATCATCGAAATTGAGTCTGCCATTTGTGGAGCTACGATAGGCAACACGGAGCAAATGCATTTATAACTCGTATTCTCTCGCCGGCAAACTTTTGGTTTATGTCTGTGCGCTTATATCTGTGTATATGTGGATATTAATGCAAACTTGTGTTCCACAGCCCTCCTCATCTTCCTTTATTTTTCCTCTCTTGTCCTCTTCCTAACAGGCAATCCCTTCAATCAGTAGGCGAAGGCGATCTCACCAGCATGGCTTGGTATGATGACGTAGTCGGTAGCAAGCATTCCGTCCTCCATTAATGTCCGATGGAATCCGTGAACCTGTCGGTGAGGTCATTGATGCTGTGGTCGGCACCACGCAACCCCACTGATGGCGTTGGTAAAGAGTCGACTGCACCTGCCACACGTCTTCTTTGGATGACCGTCAAGATAACGGCAAGCACCGCTAATGGCGTGGCGTGCCTGCACCTTCTTCACATCTTTTCCCATTCCCCCACTCTTCTCCTGCTCAGCCTTCCGCTGCTCTTTCCTTGAACAGCCGTTGTCTCCATCCTTTCCCTACTTTTAGCACAAATATCCCCTGCGCTATCTGCACTACCGTCTTCTCTTCCTCCTCCTACCCTCAATTCTTACTTATCTGGAAGGTCGATTATGCCATGGTTCGTGGCTGCAGTGCCAGTGTCTCCTTCCATTTCTGTAGATTGCAGCTTACGCCACATCGAACGACTTCTAGGCAAGGCGACGAAATCGAGTATCTGCTGAAATCCGGTAAACTTCGTATCAGATGCTCCTGCTGAGTTCTCCTACTCCTCCTGAATAGCTTTGTTGTGATAGCAGACTGCTAATGCGCGGCTTCTATGGCAACCTGTAAGTGGTTTGCGCTAGTAGAGGCGTAAATGAAGGCGAGCACTTATCTCCTCTCAGCACAATGGCCATGATATCCACCGCAGTCCAGGCCGCAGAAACGAAGCGAAAACTAAAACCGAAGAGGCAACTGAGGTAGGCAATCAGAAAGAGAGCTCTGTCGCGTGTTCGTTTGCCAGTTATCATCTCCTCAATTAATTTAAGGAATTAATACAAACGATAGATTCAGGAGATCTGCAGCTTTACTTCTGCGCCGACACCCCCTTATATGTATAATGGAAGAACGGAAGGAGGAAGGCTCCGGTGTGGAACAATTGGTCAGCGTGGTCCAAATCAGCAACGGGCAGCAGTCTCCACGTACAACGAGGCTAAGTGATTGTGCTTTTTTACTCAAGTTTAATTAGCATTGCACTAATTATGCAGCCTCTCACTGACAGACTTCTAGTTGTGCAATTATGCCTTCCAAACAAGTAAAGAGGAAAAGGCAATAATCTATGCATGCATATATGCGTGTATGCATAAGACTTAGAACATCAGTGGCAGTGGTAAGGTCTTGAAGGGGAAGGTGAATTGGTAGCACATGCCTGTCTGTGCATGTGTCGTATATGCGTGACGGTGAAAGTTTACAAGCGCATAATGATAGAAGAAATTAGTCAATTGAACAGACGATTTTTTATTTGTAAAGATAAATAGGGAGAGGCATGAATAGGCATCGAAAAGTAGATAATACATTAAAATATTTGACCGTAGAAAGAAATGAAAGAAGGTGAGAGTGTTAAGCGATGATTAATGATGGCCGAATTAGTAGGGAGGTAAGGAAATTGTTAACATATGTATGTGTGAGCATATTTTGGTAAGGAAAGTATTGAATCCTTCTTACTGGTGTTCCTTAGTTTTTTTCGAAATGTTTTTGAAAGGGAAGATAATATGGGATGCTCTATGAGTGATGGGAGGAGATGAATAAAAGAAGCACAGGAAGGAGTAGAAGAAGATTGTCTACTGATAAACGGATTGAGTAGGTGGGAAAGAGGGAGAAGGCTAAAGCGAGGTAAGGAGGGAGTAGGTGAGCAGTAGCAGTAAGGTAGGTAGGCGTGGTTAAGCACAGGTAAAAGGGAGCACCCTCCGGGCCTAAAATATTGTATTATCTGGCCTACAAATGAGGTCTAACCCCTCTTGCGGGCACTGTTATTCCAAATTATTCTGGGGAAAAACTAACCCCCCCCCCAAATGTACATTATTACGACATCAGAATTCGGGTTGAGTACTAACCCCACCGAAAGTACACACTTACAGCGCCTGACCATAGAATTTGTTCTGACTCCATCCAAAGTGCATCATTGTGTCACCTGACATTGAAATGTGGTTGTTCGCAATCTTGGGGTGCACTAATGGGTAATTTGACCTACAAATGAGTTGCAACTCCTGTTCCGTAGTGCACTGACACGTAATCCGACGTTGAAAAGAGGTACAACCCCACACCAAAGGCGCAAACACCCAAAATCTGACCTTGCCTCCTGGTCCCTAAGGCCACCTACATTGGTATTCGGGCCGCAAAGTAGCGTAATTTGTCCTCAGAGTCGACGCTGATCTCTATCTAGCCCTGATTCTGAAGTCAAATTGACATGATCTTTATCAGAATCAGTATGCAGGGCCGCGAGGTGAAGTTCGGGCGCATTCGTCTGCTCGTACTGGTACTGTTGTTTTAGCTTACTGCCTTTGTCCACCACTTGGCCTCTTCTTCTTGCTCCTGTCTTGGCCGGTCAGTCCTGAGGGGTAAAAGGTCATCTACAGTCATTCTGCATCTCTGTATGTTTTTGTGTAGTATTATAGATGAAACTTAAGAGGATAGTAGGTTGCTGGGGTGGATGTGCACACATAAATTGAATATTTGGGTAACAGTGTAGATGTGAACCTGCAGAATGCTTCAAAATGTAGGCCTAGTGTCCAACCCTAATAAGTCTGTTGGTGGTTATATCCTCACCAAAACTCTCATAATTATATTGATTGCGCTATAAATGTCCCCTTAACAATAATACACGTCTTCTTGCCATACTAAACAGTACCGACTCCTTAATAAAGTCGCTGTAGTAACAATTTGATTTCTTTTTTATTTCTACTTCTTTGTCATTCTCAGGACGCAGCAGTTCTTCCTTCTTCCTCTTCTCCTTTTTTCCCCATGAACAATTTTCCTTTTTTAGTGCTAATTTTGTATCCCAACCACTTTCACTTACTCTGTTGTCTCGTTCTTTTCTTCTCCTCCTCACCCATTTATTCATTCATTCAGTAACTTATTAATCCATTTGTCTCCCTCTGAAGAGATCGGCTGCCACTGCATTTAGGAGGATTCAAGTGGCATCGAGTTTAGCCAGATCAGGGATGTCTCAACCTAGCCGATAGACCTGAGGACCTGCGAGGTTCCAATGAAGGTACCGCAAAATCGGGGTCGCTTCAATTTCACTTGCTTTCATCGCTGTCATTTCTGAGTTGACAGCGGTAGGCGCTGTTGACACTATTTGTTTCGCTAGCCCTCATTTCACTAGCGAATAAAATGTCGAAAGATTACTCCTGACAACCTAGCATTAGTGTTAGTGTCAAAAAGGATTCCAAGAGGCAATATTATACCTGTTTGCCCTACTAGACATGACCGTTATCAAGCGTTATTACCATTTTAGGCAATGCTTTAAACCTCCATTTGCACACACGTGTGTAGCGCATGTTAGGAAGCAAATGCAAGTTAATTGGCTAAAGCCTAGGTATGTCGACAAAAGCCTTGTGCGACTTGACTCAGTAATTGCTGCTTATAGGACATCTTCACAACAATAGCTTATTTAAACAGTGTACATCAAAGTGCTGAATTGGAAAACGCGTAGAGCCATTCTGTGCATGTCAAACCTAGCATGATCAGAAAAGAATGCCCTACGCAGACTAAAGTCCACAAAAAATCACCTTTTTTGACCTATGGAGGGTGGTTGGGATCTAGATGTAGGGTGAGCTTAATGGCAATGTTATATTTTTACTGCCCTGAGTCAAAGTCTTTTAAAAAAATATGAATAAACTAAACAGAAGCCCAAGTTTAGGTGAGATCTGTAGTACGCCGCGCACTGTGCAAAGTATAAATGCACCAGCCATGCACCCGTTCTCGTCTTTCTGTAGAGTAGTGGAGAGCATTGATATTGCTAATTTTGGAGAAGTTGGCAGTGGCAGAAATGGGCTTGTTCATTACTGACTTTAACGACTGTGGAACGATAAATAACAACGCTGTGTATGAGCAGAGTAATAACGGTCTATGTAAGTCATATGCATAGCCCTAGAATTAACCACCCGATCTTAATAAACGTCCATTCTACTGCCCAGTAATTAAGCCTAACTCATGAATCTGCGGTATTGGGCAAACACAGAAGCGTACGAGCAGCGTAGCAATGTGCACTCTACCATAAACCACATAGGCTGTGTGCATCTATGTCGTTTAAATGCAGCGTCTGCACTGAAATTTTGAAATCGTGTGCAAAAAAAATGTAAAAACAAAAAATTAAAGTTGTCTGTTCTCTTATGTACCCCGATTAGGTCTGACAAGTTTGCCACAGCAAACGATTCAAAATAATAAATTTTGTCCAGTGATTTGTAATTACCAACTGCATAGCGTGCAGCCCCATCATAGCAAACTCACAACCATGCACTAATGCCTGATTCCTAATGCCGGACGTCTAAGCACACAGGTCACAACAATCTGCTCAGAAAACAAAAAAGGTTGAGCACTATTAACTTTCACATTAAGCCCTGCTTGTGAGGTGGTTATCATCGAAATCACAAGTAAAAATCACCAAAATATCATCGCTGTCTTGTTGAGGGATTTTCAATGACAAAGTACGGACAAGTAAGCTCAGACACATAATAATGGATGTAGTCCGTGGTGCCAATGCCTATCGAATTGTAGGGTTGGGTTTTCGGCCATGTAAGGAAGGCACTGATGTCCTAATTGCTAGTACTTGATCCTGTGCGCTTGGCCAGAGTAAGCCAGTTAGCTAATTTTATTCTCTCCTTTTATATGCATTATGGTTTGACTTCTCAGAGTCCTATGCCACCCTTTTGAAGGTAATTGTGCTAGAGTTAAAGATTAATGCATTAAGTTGTTTCAAAAGAAGAAAGGATTTTTATTCCTCTACATGTGCATGAATAACAATGAATGGCCATATAATAATCTCACGGCCCTAAAAACGAGCAGTTTCAAGGCAAAATTTGAAACGCTGTAGCTCTAAATTAATTCACCATTAGAAGTATGGATGCAATTCTAGGCCTGTAAACTTGACTACACAAATTTTAGCCCAATTATGGCTGCAATTAGAACCATGTACCTCGTCAGCATGTGATCTATACATTTATTTATGTGCCTATCCTTGGTCATCCGACTTACCCCTAAGAAAATCCACCTTTTTTATTCGTTCCTAACCTCAGCTAGGGCAATATATCACCAGGAGACCTGCATATCGATCTGCCTCTTTCTAGGTTCAGGATATTCGCTGCCATGTAAGCGGTGCTACGCAAAGGGCTTCAAGTTTGGGTTACCATCGGTACGTCAGTCTGGGCCTATGCTTCAATGTCATGCGTTTAGTGCCGATGCGCATGTGACCCCACTATCGAGAAACGTGCTGATTTAGATCCATACCCTTGGTCACGTGCATCCACTGCGGACAGACCTATTGATCTGTAACTTCACAGCCTTTTACGCTCGAATTCACCTGTGCCACAGTCGGTCCTAGCAGCAACTCATATGCTGGGCTCAAGTCAATTTTCACTCACTAAATGCCATGATGTGTGAGAATGAGCACTGCGGCCGTTTCCCTTCGTAAAAAGCACATCTGCTGACAACGTACGCAAGCGTGCAATTAAGAGATAAGAAGGAAAACGTTAACTCCCCACTCTGCATTTAATTCTATTGACCTTCTTCTTCTATGTACTTGACTCATCTTCCTCATTTTTACAACTGCAACTTACCTTTTAATTAGTCTTATAAGTTTATTAGATTTGTGGACGGCATTCAACTAACTTGCCATTGGATATTTTAGTGACCATATAGGTGTAATTTTTGCATCGCCATACCCAAACGGCTACTTACCCCGCGATAGTAGACTTGATAATTATATACTTCTCAGCCTTTAGTCTATGAGGTTAATCTGATTTTCTAAAGGCTAAACATGATTACCTTCTGCACTGCCCTAATTAGCAGCGAAAAGGCTCGATTAATAAATCCTCTCCTCAAAGGAAGGACTAAGTTTGCTCAGCTGAATTCGCGCCCACTTTTCGAAAGTCACCGTCCATTGTGCCCATCTTAAATCAGATCATCTCGTTATTGTTAGGCCTTATGTTTAAGCATTTCACAATCTGAATGCGTTCTTGACTGAGTGTTGACAAGTCTACCACAAGCCTTCCCGCTAAGGCAAGCACAAATAAATGCTTTTAACAACTTCTATGCAACTCACCTACGACAGACCAGACAGTGTGGATGGTTTAAATTGACCCTTTTACAGCTTATGACGCGTAGCAGTGAGCGAACTGATACTGCAGATTAACATGCCTTCACCATTTACTGAGGGGTCGCCTCTTCATTTCTTACAGCTTTAGTCTAAAATTAGATGAGATGGCAAACTTTTGGCATGGTTAGTCATATTGCCGAGGAATTTTCTAAATCAGCAAACTTGTGGTTTTTGATCGCCCCCAGACTTGAGCTACTCTGTTAAAGTTATGTAAGTAGCTTGGTAGTGAAAAACAGGCATTTGGACTGACTAATCGAGGTTAAGCAGGTGCACGCAAGCGGCCAAATCACCGTGTCCAATTTACACGAGTGTAAAACTCGTGCATTGTTTCCGCTATTCGGCATAATTAACGCGTTACACAGAGAACCGCTTCCATATTTCGTTGCGGTAAAATAATCGGGATGACTTGTGGGTGGTTCAAAGGCAAATTAGTCATTGGAACAAAACAGGGAATATTTTTCCGGGTCGTTTTAAAATCTTTGTTTAGACTGCAAGATAAACTCCAAAATGCATTAATTTCACTTTTCGACATTGATGAACGTCTCACGATGCTTTCGCGGTCAACGTACTGTTGGATTGGCTTATAAATAAGTGACAACGCTAGATTGTTTGCCTTTGAACGTGGAATGGGAGATTATCTCTAATCCAGCTTCCCCCTTTCCCCAAGCGTTTGATTTTAGCAAATTGATTAGGCAGTAACACCTACCACTTGACAAATATTGCAACTGCATTGAGTAGTGCAAATTTCTTTTCCCTTCAATAAGTTGTCAAATCGATTTAATGCACGATACCGATACTCTCGTAGCAGTATTAACTGCTTGGAGTAGTGTGATGAAGTTTCACTCCCATGTTTGATTAGCTTCCAAACAGAAAAATATTTAAGTCCCTGTTATACGCTATTTTGTTGGGTAGTACAGGGATTCCTTTGTGTGGATTAAGTTGAAAATCTCTGAATGACAGGCAGAGAAATGGCACCAAGAGAAGGTTTCATACCCCATCACTTTTAAAAATCTTGTCTGACCATACCCTTGTTTACGTTGTACTGACTGCTTTAAATTTGCAAATACTAGTAAAATCTCTTTGTGTTGGCTTTCGTATTTACGAAGGAATAACAGGCTAAGGCAGGCTGTTGATTCTACTTCTAATTTTTCCTATTCCGTCACAATGAGGTGAGCGAGAAGAGGAATAAGTTTTGCCCGAAATTCACTCATTTGGCCCTATTACATTTAAGATTCATCGGAAGTAATTTCTTTGTAGTCACATACTCGATAATGAGATACGAATGAAAATTTTGCTGCCATAAATCTAAAGAAGCTTAAAACTTCAAATGCGCTATGAGATCCAACCTCCAACGATAGGCGCATCACTGAGAAGCCTGTAACTACTGCCTAAAATTTGCAATTTTAAAGTTGCCACGAAATCGTTGCTCTGGAACATAACACGATGCCACGAATTAATGACGCCGTTAAAGCGGATTTAATGCATTGCAGCGTAGTTTGCCTGTGTAAAGGGAGAATTTATGCTGAATTGTGTGTAAAAATTTCATGATTATCTCTTGATTTTACTTCACCACTCTAGGAGTTGATACAGTTGAGTGCTCAAATTCATAGCTGAGGCCAAGTTATCATCAGGGCATGGTCGTGGCAGTCGCCTTAGTCTGTGTGCATGGATGCAGAATAATTGGGTCCTACTTCACCCACACAAAGCACATGAGCCTGGTTTACTCAAAACTCACTCTTGGCACCAGCGACGATCACTACAAACTCCTACAATTTTTCCATAATTTGTGCTTGCTTGATTTAGGGAGACTCAAGTCTATACCATAGAGTGAGTTCTCCGTTTCGCTTGCATAAAAATGGTTCTGCAAAAGGAGAATGCGTAGACCTAACTTAGGCTGCTCAACGGGGAAAAATTGGCTTAGCATTTCACTTAGAAGTATCTGATTATGTTTTTGAAGAAGAGGCCCTGCCGTCTTTTACCACCACCTACATCCACCGATCCTGCAAACGGCATCGCCCGATCTTTTCTAGCAAATAGCTCAAAGTGAAAGTAAATGAGGAGGCAGACTGCACCGCCTATGTAGCAGACTTTGGACGATCGGAAGGTGCTTTGAGTCACTGGCAGTAGTTTCATATCCACCACTTCTGCTGAAGATTTGAGGTGTAATGAATCAATGAATCTGAGAGGCGTACCGGACATCCATAGGCTTGGACTCACTCCGCTTTCTTTAAAAACTCACAACGTTGCAATATGGACCGCAATTGTCATGCAATCAATATCCAGGTTAACAAAACAAAATGCTGAAATTGCTTGAAGCAGTTTGAAGTGGATTTTAAAATGTTACTTAACGTTTCCGGAAGCAAATGACTAAGGTGAACTAAATAAATCGGGTATCTGCTTAAGGTTGGTTAAACACGACTGCAAAATTTGCATGCACAGTTTGCGAAAGTGGCAGACTGATCCCATTTAAAACACTGTGCTCATGAGCAGTTGAATACTCATTTCTGAGTGTCATTCAATAGTGCTTATATTGTCATGTCACATCGAAGTTCGCAGCGCTTAACCATATAATAATGCGGTAGGACGCCGAGAGGAACCATACTCAATACTCCTGTTTGTGATCGCATGTGCGCTCAAGCGAACATCGGCAGACCAGCAAATTGCATCTAACAACGTAGACAGGAGCCGTTTACATCACTGCCAAAGGAAATAAAGCATTTAAAAACACTCCAAAGAAATGATAGAGCTTTAGTATGACGGCCGTACGCCAGTCGCAGCATGTAACAAACAGGTCATAATATGACAATCTTTGGCATATGAAAGCATATCCCACGAGCGCGAAGTAAAAATAAGCTTGGCCATAAGTAGCAAGGGAGCCGCAATTACATTTTTAGCAGACTTTCAGCGATACTGAGTTCCTAAGTGAAGGAACTACACCCTCATATGTGTGCAGATTTCAATGCACCTTCTACACAATAGCTAAATCAAAGGCGACACGAAAGATAGCTTATAATTTCACCACAAGAATCCGCGTCAAACTTCATCTTTGCGTATTTTGGTGGTTGCAAGCGTGGTATTTGGTTGTAGGATGGCACACAAGTATTAACACCCAATAGCCTTTATTTTATGAAATCAGACGTCGTTTTGTAGGTCAAGGGCGCGATGCTGATAGGCCACTGATTATGCATGTAATTCTTATAAATACATTAGGGGTTACTAATGCGGATAACCATGGATTGAAGGTGGCTTTTCCATTCTATCTCATCCTATTGGCTGCCTGCGTTTTGGCTAAGGGACCAGAGAAGACCGTGGCAGGATATCTTCTACCGTTTATCCCTGACCACCATACAGGAAGAACTGGTTGGCAAGTGTCAGTGCTCATTATAGCTGCGAATCTTTTTCATTGCTTTTTTGCTTAACTTAAAAACTGTAATATAAGTTTTTTCACACGATTGCGTCTACCAAATTTGAATACCCCATGTTTTGATCTACTATTTTGACCCACTTTCTACCTACTGGCATTCCCTAAGTAATTGCTTCCACATTGCACGTGCGAAACTGATTGAACTCACAATAAATAGTGCTGCTACATCATCCGCAACGTCGCAGCTAAGTCGAATTGGGAACGCTGAGAAAAATCCTTGACTTCATTTCCTATATATTGGTTTCCTTCTTTTGCACTTGATGCCAATTTTCACTGGATACCTTTCATCGGATATGGCCACAAACACTTTGTATATTTTGTAGCTGCTAGTGTCAACACGGAAAATAAGTTGCAATGCCAAAAATGAGGTGGACGATTGAGTTAACTGAAGATAGGCGTTGGGTCCATTGGAGCTTAAACATGAGGTCGCCACTCCAGTAGGGTTCAGCTCATTGATTCTGCGCCCACCCCTGCAAAATGCTGCTGTTGACTTCATTGGTGAACAGAGACAGTACTGTGAATACTAGCCTCCTCAAGGTTAGTGATGCCAACGATTTCCACAAAACCAGACAGTGGGTCTAACAGCTGAGGACATGTGTGACATGTATATTTGCACCTTGTGCAGGGCAGCGTTTGGTAAATTTCACTTGCGTTAGGACTTATATTTAATTTATTTGCAGATGTCTTCAACGTGTTGATGCAGAGAAAGGACAATTTAACCTCAGCATCGACTTTGTCCCATCTCTTGGCCCCAAACACGCCCCATGAACTAGCATCGATGCTTTTGCCACAGTTTTCGGCTCTCTTAAGACATGCGTTTATAGTTATGCCAATTTTGGAACAAACGCAACAATCTAAGTCATGCTTTCCTTCAGTTAGCACTTTAATGTACACCGCATAAACGGGCAAATATGAAGGAGGTCTACTCTAAGTAAGAGTCGCTTAGCTAAGTCATGTGAGAAAGTGGGTTGTTTTACACAGTACATCAGCCGCGTACTTGCGATCGGGAAAGTTGCATTCTACTTTAAGCTATATTTCGAAAATAGTTGCAACTACGGTGGAAGAGAGAAGGTAGATGTTGCGTCTTTAAGGCATGAACACAATGAGTTCTTTCCAGTCACTGCTGCTATTGCCATTTCAAGTTTCTGCGTTTTCGTGTTAGGTTTACAAATCAGCTCAAAACAATCTTGCTAAGCATTGCCATTTTAATTTTTTTCAGAACTGAAGAAGACAGAAGGGAGAAAAAGGCGGCGGCCTCACATGGGTCGCCAGACCCACCAGTAATGCGCGGTATTCCAAGGCTAGCTGAAATCCACGCAGACCAAGCTGATGCAATCCGCCTACTGCTTCTTTCCGCATGTTTACCAGAGCCAAGCGACAATATGTATCTTGCTGCAGTCTGCTCAGTCCCTTAGACAGATCGAAGACCACTAACCAAATGAGACAGAATTGAGACGCCATCTTCAATGCAGCAATTCATTCCTTAGTTCTGGTCTACATGTCCACTTCTTGATGCGTGAACCAAGTCTGCCATGGGTTGTTTGACAATTAGAAAAATGAAATAAAGCGATGCGTAGATATCGTGCTTATAATTTGCTTGACACTGAGGCCACGATAATCGACGCGCAGTGCTCATCAGCATGAATTGCGTAATCCAAGACGGATGGGCTGACAAGTATTATGTGCCTCTAGCAATGAGCTATGAGATTCCAGGGGGTGACTCCACTTTACGCATAGCTCCTTAGATGCTAGGTTGCTTAACAGTAAGGATAGACATGGATTAGTGCACTCAACCATGGTTAAATGGTGTTTAAATTGCATTGAAACAATGTGTTCTGAAGGACTGACTGACATTGCAAAAAGGCTGTAGTATACAGCATTACGTTTATTGTTTGCTTAAGGGTCTCCCTTCTGTCTTGACCATTATACCATGCATGGAGGGACTGGTGCCTAAAAAGGTCAATGAATCATATGCAATTCTTCAAGCACGGAAACCTGAGCATTGTCTGCTCCACCCATCCAAATTGACACCTCAAACGAAGAGCATTGTTGGAAATCACCTTAAGCTCGATTAATTTATATACTTCGTGCAATGTCCACAGATGGAATATAGGTAAATACTGGAACGTAAGCGGGTTCACGGATCACTATGTTATTACGTCTTCCAGCATTGGGATGAGGTTATCCGTAATCCTGGGGTGCACTATTGGGTAGACTGACCTACATACGTGTAGCTGCCCCTGTCCCATAGTGCGCTGATACGTAATCTGACGTTGGAAAGAGGTGTAGCCCCATAACTGAGGCGCAAACACAAATTCTGACCATGCCTCCTGGTCCTCAATTGTACCTGCATTAGCAACCAAAGCCACGAAGTAAAGACATTTGAAATTGGAATTAGCGGTGGCCACGATCTGAGCACACCTGGCATCGAAGTGTCGTAATTTGTCCTTGGAACCAACTCTGGCCTCTGCCTAGCCTTGATTCTAATGTCAACCGGAGTTACATTTCATTTGGATTGATATCCGGGACCGCGAGGTGACGCAGTTTGACCATGGAATCGAAGCAGGCTTCTGTGCAGTCTCAATTCTATCGTCACTGAAGGATGTTTAGGCGCATTCGACTGCTCGTGCTGGTAACTGAAGTGGACCAATTGCCTGCAAAAGCAAATGAATGGATGGTGGCACTTGTTGTTTTGCATTTCTGCATGAAAGGCAGCAATCGACCTGCCTTCGTCCACCACTTGGCCTCATCTCCTTGCTTTTGACCTGGCCAGTCAGCTCTGCGAATGGATGTGTCATGTGCATCAGTTCTGCCTCTATGTGTGTGTGCAGGACTATAGATAAAAGTGACGAGGGTGGCAATTTGGAGGTGTTGTTACCAGCTAAATGTGTTATGCGTTGGGGAATGTGACTTGGTTTTTACGCCTGTCTGAGAGAAGGAGAATGCAGTTCTCACCTTCATTACTAATGCCCTTGCAATCATTAATTTCAATTTCTCGTTTCTTTCTCACCACCATCATACATGAGCGACGCGCAAACTTATTTATTTCTGCTCACTATTGCTACTACTGAAGTAAAGCTAGCAGACCTATCTCACTCCTTGCCTCCCTCCTACACTAACTCCCTGCTGTCTCCCTCCCTCCTACTTTCTCTCTCTTACTTAATTAATCCGCTTAGCAATAGACAGCCTCCTTCTACTACCCCTCGTCCTCCTTTTTCGCTTCCTCCAATCAATTTACTGAGCATCCCCTACTCTCTTTCCTTTCCATAATGCTATTTAGCAAAACTAAAAATGGTTACCAAGACAAATCCAACACTTTCCTTTTCAGGCAAACCAGTATTAACTTACACTATTATCTCACCCCGCCCCTTCTACCGTCACACATGTGCAACACATACACACACGCACATCTACTAACACCTTCTTCACCTTCTCCTAACTCAATTATAATTGTTCATGGTGCAGCACTCTTGTTTCCCTTCCTTTCTACAGTCAAATCCTGTTGGCGTATTATCCACTTCCCTACTTCATATTCATCTGTCTGCTGTTTTTGTTGATTTGTGAAACAATCATCAGTTTGAACGACCACTGCTTCTTATTATCGTGTGCCTTCACGTTCCAATGTTCCCACTTCACCCCACCGTTACATATATGTGACACATACACACACTCACACGTACTACCAATTTATCTTCCCCTTCAAAACCTTGCTACTGCCACTGGTATTCTAAGTGTCATACATACACTCAGACATCCATGCATGCATTGCTGCCCCATTCTCTCCATTTATTTTAAAGGAATAATTACGAAACTGGAATTCTGTCAGCGAAACGCTGCACAACTAGCGCAATGCAAATCAAACTTGAGTGGGAGAAAAGACAAATAATTGGCGTCATTGTACGTAGAGACTAAATTGGGCTATGATGCAATGCTTCGGAAGTGCTGACCAATGGTTGCACACCGAAGCCTTCCTCCCTCTATTCATTCATCAAACAAATAAAGGGTTATCAGTGCAAAACTGAAGCTGCAGATTGCTTCTAAAAACAGGCCTAGTGATCACCCAATAAGTCTGTTGTTGGGTATATCCTCAGTGAAATGCCTATTATTACATTGGTTTTGCTAGAAAAGCACCCTTAACAATCACACACGTCTTCTTGCCAAACTAAACAGCTCCGACTCCTTACTGAAGTCAATTAAGTGATAATTTCGTTTGCATATTTGACTCATTGTCATTCTCAAAATAAAGCATTTCCTCCTCCTCCTTCTTCTTCTTCTCCTTCTTCCACTTCTTCGTCTTTTCTCCCAAAACACCTCTCCCTTTTAAGTGCCAAATTTATTCCCACCACTTTCATCCATTCTCTTTCCTCTCTCCCCTTTCCTTCCTTTTTTCCTTCCCTCCTTCATTAATTTATTTATTCAGCCTCTTAGTCATTTGCCCATCTAGTTGTTTCTGGTTTACACTCTCTCCTTCTTAATGCAACATCATCGGCGCTAACATCACCACCGTCTAATAGCTCAAGACCCTCTCCCACAAATCGCCCATTTTAATTACTCCATTCCAAAAAACAACAAATAATTTCAAATAGGTTACTGTATTTTTCATTTAAACAACACTTTTGGCCTCACATGTGACACACACACATTGCTTACCATTTTTCCGTTTTTCTTATATGTATTGCAAGCGCAAAATGACAGCGCTGAAGCAATGGATTGACCTACTTCCTCAAGTCACTTGACTAGATGATGACGAGCGAACGGGCATGCGATGTAGCTCTCATTTTGTTTGCGTACTTTTCATTTTCTCCCATCCGTTTGCGTCTTCGATTGTCGTTTGCTCTTCTTTTCGTCGCTTGGACTGCCGTGAACATCGCGGTAATTATCTCAAGGAAAGGTTAGCGCTCGCCTTCACACACGCCTCTACTAACGCCAATCACTTAATGGAGCCAAGTATTGGAAGAGCCGGAAGTCATGACGAGGGCGAGATTCTCATCCATCGCTGACAGGTATGGGCACCGTGCTTGCCGAATAATTGCGCCGCCAAATTGCAATGACGATAATAAACAAAACTTGTCAAAGTCAGGCTTTACAACGCATGCAGCAAGAAGGAGATGTAGAGTTAAGCTTGTGGTGCATTCTCAACTGCATTCAACAAATTGGACTTTACTCATCCTTATCCATCGCCATTGCGATACACAACCACTAAACACAATGCCAAAACATAGTTGCATAATCGGGTAAAGTTCTTTCCCAGTTAAATGATAAAGAATAACCAAATGTGACTAAGTAGGGAAAGGGAGCCTACTAGTGGTCAAGTAAGGAGTGGCAACCAATTACTTACAGATATTGAAAGGCTTCCTAATAGATTTGACCTCACCAATCAAAACGCATCGTCACTACATTTCAAAAAACATTCATTAACTGAGGAAAAGCTTGCTTAGTCTCCAGAAGTATGTTGCAGCGAAAAATAAACGCGACTGACCATTGCAGGTGGAAGAAGAAAGTGCGTTTTACAGTCGTTCTATTCAGCCTCTACGCCTACGCTAGCAAAAATAACCGGTGACACACAAGTAGGGTTGCAAGGTTGGAACTCTTCTTAATGATTCCAACGACAACATTTACCCAATCTGTCAGCATTAAAATAGCAGGCCAGATAACAAACTGCTAAAGCAATCCTAACTAAACGGTTGCAATTAGGCGCCGCCGCAACGGCTTCAACATGGGGGCGAAGGAGAAAGAAGCCAAGCATGTAGTAGACTCCTAACCCCATGCAACCAGCTGGACCTCACCAAGCCCAATAGCTCATCATAAAATCTTCCAGCCAATCAATGCATTGCTAATACAATTCTACTTACCACTTCAAGTAAACATCAGACGAGAAAAATAAATGCACGAAGGTTTCGCCTCTGCAAAGCACAGTAACTGTGGTTAAAGAAATGGATAAACGGCATGCGTATCAATAAAAAGTTCGTATTTGTGATATAATAGCACCGAGATATTAATGAAGCCAAAATTTCCTCGCCAAATTAGGCCGCATAAATCACAATTTATCGCTATTAATAATTGACAAACCATTTAGCAAGCCACCGAACGAATTATTGCTAATCATCGCAAGCATTGTGCAGCCAGCCATTAACCCGATCAGGTATTGCGGTTGGAAAACTAACAGTCCCAACAGCAATAACTGCAGTCAATAATTTAGCTCCCATTGTAGCAACGAGGTGTGTGAAGGAAATGGATTAACAAGTAAATGTGAGTAAGAAAGGAACTCATTAGCTATAAAATAACGCATGACAACCATGTACCTGCAGGGTTAGAATTTATCACTATAAATTAGGCGGCATTGATCGAAATCAATTGCTTTAAAAAATGGCAACCTGGTTGCAAATTGTTGAGTGGTATTAATGAGTCCTCAAAATTATTTTGCAGTGTAAAATAACATGACTAGGCATCGAAGTTGGAAAATATAAAATATAAAATGCAATCAAACAAGCACTTGCACTTACTACACCAAAAAGTGTAAAAACAGAATAGATCAACATGTGAAGAAACTTATTGATAAAGGATGACAATTGAGCATTAAATGCTGAGCAGGTATAGGCGCCGACTCAACTAGCTGAATATCTTGATTTGCAAAGTGAATGATGGGGGCAGCATGGATGGCAAAATGAAAAATAACGGAAGCACATGCCTGTCGAATAAAATCTCGCACCTTAGCTTAATCCTATCATCATTGAACATCTTCTCGCCTCTACTTGCCCTCCTTTGCTTACGACAGGAAGCTTCCAGCGACGTGATGCACTGATCTGGAATGCGATTGGTGAGGCCGCGTATAAAAGGACAATAAGTTCATTACTTTGTGAGTTTACCGAGTTGTGGATATCCATCTAGTTCTTCGAACCCTCATTTTCCAGATAACTTCTATCGATTCGCCCTACATCTTTATCACAGCCATGCAGTCTGATGCATCCAACGTGTTTGGAGTCAACAAATACCAACACTGCTTCTCGTCCCCTGTCCTCTGTAGACTAGAGTTGTTATTGGAATACAATGACGTGTATCCTAAAATTTGGCATTGACCACATATGGCTGTTTCGATTGTCGCCTTCCATAAAATCGGATTAAAATAGCGTTCTTTAAGCATTGCATTTCTATCTACTTTGGTATTATCATGCGCATATTTTTTTCAGTCGAACTGTATTCTGTACATCAAATACTTATTTTCTTTTCATTTAAACTGCCTGCCTTATAATCGAATGGTTTGAGCAATTCCACTTTATGGTGCCATACAACTGTCTACGCACCTTAAAATAATCTTCTATTATAGGCCTTAACTTTGCTCACAGATAAGAAATGTCCCATCATCAATCAGTCGCATGCATTTAGCAATTCCTCAAACCCAATTTTTTTGCTCAAGTAAGAAGTGTTTAGCAGACGTGAATTCCTCCATGAAAGGGATATCATCCATTTTTGCGCAGGGGAGTGCGACCCGCATTTCCTTCATTTGGACTTCGTCGCTGGTGCTCAACTGTGCATTGCCTCTAATTGCAAGCACCTGTTAGGATGTGAAGCATCAATTTCTTTACTAGCTTGCAGCGTCTATTCTCAACTTGACTTCTGAGATGTTCCAGCTTCACCACACATTGTTATCGTGCATCAAAATGCAAGCGCCGTTTGTGTCTCACATCCTCTTCATCAACATGAAGCCTAACAGTTCATCAGGACGAACTCCAACCCTCTCTAGTGAAAATCAAACCATTCCGAAGGCATGAATTCCATTTGGCCATCGCACAGAAAGTACGTCAGTATCCTGCGAAAGCGAAACGATTGAAGTTACTTTAATTAAGCCTGAGCGCATGCCGTCCGCACAATAGAAATGTTTTACGGCCTTTGGTTACTCTGAAGGTCTCCAGGGCCATCTACCACGTGGTGTGGGGGGCTTAGGGCAGGAGCTGCCCAACGGTCAAGGGTAATGCCATGGTATAAATTCATTGAGAATGATGTATTATGCTTATCCCTACTTTACGTATAAGTGATGCACTTTTATGGGCTTCTCGGGTTGTTATAACACGAGAATGAGAATCATCTATTTTGATTTTTCGCCTGCACAAAAATCCTGCACACATTTAATAGTCGCGTAAATTGAACCCTATTAGCACCGCTTAAAATATGTTACGTGCCAAGTAGTGCGGTTAGATTTCACTACTTGCGTTTCGCCCTTATTTTCTGCCTCATTCTTTCTTTCCTATCAAATGCTCTCATTTAGGCTGCCCATTACTACTATGGTGATAGTAAGAAAACATTAAACTAATGGCGAACAAGGCCCAGGACTGTGGGGTTGTCGGGCTGTTGGCAAGCCATGGGGAACGTGGGACGAAATGAAATATCGGTACAGACCTTACTTATTGCGTGAGATTTGTATGAAGTGCCTGGTGTACTAATTGAAAGGATGTCATAGTAGCGCTTTACTCTGATAATGTCTTTCTGCTACTACTGTTACTGTGGACCAATAGTGTGAAAAGATTGCACCGTGTGTTTTTTTGGAAGCAGATGCTTTAAATCCGGAAGCGCTGGAGAATTGTCGGTGGAAGAGAGAAAAGCATAGTGAGTGGTGCTTTTTAGGGCAGTTCAGTCAGTCAATCAGTCAGTGACAAAAGGAGCATTTCTGGTTTCATTCATTTACGCATAGTTTGAGTATTATCTTGTGTATTTGAAACGCCTATGCCAAAGTATGTCTACTGACAACCTGTAAGTAGGTGGGAGAGGCTGTGGCGATTAGGTGGTGGGTGGGCTGGTGAGTGAGTGAGTGAGTGGGTGAGTGAGTGAGTGAGTGGGTGAGTGGGTGAGTGAGTGAGTGAGTGAGTGAGTGAGTGTGAGTGAGTGAGTGAGTGGGTGAGTGGGTGAGTGAGTGAGTGAGTGAGCGAGCGAGCGAGTAATGATTGCAAACAGCGATAGTGGTAAGTGCATGGGTGGGATGTGGGAGAGGGAGAGAAAAAAAGTGGGGAGGAATTGGAGGTGAGAGAGTTGATCTTGCGGGGAGGGAAATGAGTAAAGGAAAGGAAGAAAAGGGGTAGAGTGAGGGTCAATGAGACGAAAATGACGAGGCAGTGTGAGGAAGATGAGAGGAAAGTGGGGGACGAGGTTTTGTGAGGCAATAGAAAGACTGATGATATGTATGCGACGGCAGGGACAGGGGGCGAGGGGAGAAAAAGGGTATGGAAATTTTTCGCGGGAGGGGCGGCAATCCGGCAGTCGAAGGGGGAGAGTTCGCGCGAAGATGGCGCTGCCCGCTGCACTCCCTGGCCCCTGGCGGCGAGCAGCCTAGTATGGCCGTACGCACTGTGCTGCGCTGTTCGCTTTCCTCGTAGTGACCGCGAGAAACGCACGCGCAGCTGCCGTACCAACAGCCGCCCCGCCTGCACATGGTGGTGCGCGTTGCCATGCGGTGCGGTGTGGTGCAGCCAGCCAAATAAAAGGAACGGGTGCGCGCGCCTGGGGCAACGTTAATAATGTAACGATGGCTAACTCCCCGATTCTGATCTAAATCTGTGCTCATGGTCCCCCTTTTATGGTGTAGTATTGTCTACTCTGATGTGTTAACCCTCCCTCTCCTCTTCCTCCTATGGAGGTGTGCTATTACGCAATCCACGGTTTCTTGGCAATGACCCACTCCTGTGGTCAGGTCATGTGACCATGGCCGCTACCTCGGCTTGCCTGTTGCCTTGCGATGGCCAGACCACTGTCTGGTGCCGTGTCCCTGATAGGGTCACTTGACCCCTACCTTTACGTGGATCGAAATATAGGGGTTCCTGGTCGCCTGCGGTGGCCTTGGAGTCGACATTGACCCCTAGTTGGCATCTCTCATGAGGTCACGTGACCCACACATCTGCGTGGATCCATATCCAGGGGTGCCTCGTGGTCTGCGGTGGCCCTGTGATCGGCATCCACCCCTACTTAGCGTGCCTGGAAAGGTCACGTGATATTTACCTCCACGTGGATCGATGTCCAGGGGTGCCTGGTGGGCTTCGATGGCCTTGGGGTCGACGCTGACCCTCAGTTGGCAGCCCTGATGGGGTCACATGACCTATACATCAACGTGGCACGATATTTAGGGGTGTCTTGTGGTCTGCGGTGGCACTGGGATTGACGTTGACCTCTGTCTGGTGCTCATGGTGGCCTTCGTCTCGACGTGGATCGATGCCCCGGCCTGCCTGATGGTGTAAACGGCCCTGAGATCGACGTTGACCTCTGTCTGGCTGCCCTGGTGTCCCTGGCCTTGGCCTATATCGATATCCGGGACTGCCTGATGGCGTAAGGCGACCTTGGGATCGACGTTGACCCCTGTTGGTGCTCCTGGTGACGTCACGTGGCCTTGACCTCGACCTGGATCGATATCCCGGGGTGCCTAGTGGCCTACGTTGACGTCAGAGCCGGCGTAGACCCCTAGCTGTGCCATACCGCGCCCTGGCGTCGACGTTGACCTCTGTCTCCTGCCCCTGGTGGCATTGACCTTGGCATGGACCAATATCCAGGCTTTCCTGGTCTTTAAGTCAGCGTTGACACCTGTCTGGCGGCCCTGGTGACGTCATCTGGCCTTGAACTCGACGTAGATCGATATTTAGGCCTGCCAAGTGGCCTTGGAGTTGACGTTGACCCCTGTCTGGCGCCCCTGGTGACGTCATCTGACCTTGGACCCGGCAGGCAGGCAGGCAGGCAGAAATGACTAATGCACACAATGCGGACACAACAGCAATCGACGGTGTCATCGACTCATTGATCCATCGGTCCATTGGCTCATCGACCACCCGAGCGACCGACCAACCAACTGAGTGCTTAGTGTAGGTGGATCAGTAATGAGGCCCAAATCTAGGCCATTCACACACCCATTCACCCACTCACTCACTCAATAACCCAACGGTTGGTCGGAGCTATTAACGCTGATGTGTGCGCGTGTGAAAGAGTGGATGGAATGGAATGGTTGGGAAAAGGGAGAAGTGGCAGCAAAAGCAGCAGTAGCAGCGCGGTCGCTAAGATTAAGACAGATAGTAGGTACCAAGATGAGCAGACTGTGGGTATTACGAAACCGCCTCAGCGAGAACTGCTTTGAGTAAAAGGTTACACACTGGTAGGCACATGGAGAAGGAAGCATTGCTTAGTGCCTAAGCCTCTGCTGCATCTTTTCGGCTCCTTCTTCTTCTTCTTCGTCCTCTCCATCTCTTTTTCTTTTTCTTAGCAGAAATGGACCCCTCTCTGCAGTATCTCCTCCGACGGCATTTAGTGCCAATTTGCGGTTTGTGAACAATCCCTCTCTCTATCTCTCCCCTCTATCTCTCTGCCTCTCCTCCTCACCATCCTCGCCATTGCCCCCCTCTCAGCTATTCTCCTCACCAATTGTCATTGCGATAAAAAAGAAATAAGAGAACCTAATCTGGTCTGATCTGATCCGCTAGCTCTGCATTACACCAGGCGAACACACAGCCACGCCTTGTTGTGTCAATTTGTACATGACAGCGCTAGGCTGGTGGGAGGAGTGAGAGTTGAGGCAGTAGGCTACGTGATTTGAGGTGTGAAGGTAGAGCGTCGAAACATATGCAGAGAAGTGCTGAAATAATGGTAGGGGGAATAATAAGATAATGTTAGTGAAGCACATGATTAATCGATTGGAGTAGTTATAGTTGGGTGTTCTAATACTGTGACGACGCGACAACCAGGCAGAGTGGAGACACGCAGTGCCGTTGTTGTTGTGAGGCCTCCGAATCTCATTCCCTTCCCATTACTCTCAACATGCTGTGAAGTGATGGGTGTGCCCTCCTGCCTTACCAATTTACCACCAGTGTTAGATAGGCGCGCTGACCACTCCTCCTCTGCTTGCCCATCTTCGCCGCCGCCAAAGCCACTGCTAGGACCTAGTCTAGGGCCCGTGGTCCTACCAACACCACTACTACTGCTGCTGCTGCTAAAAACGAGTAACTTGTGAGCCCGCCTAGTTGACAAAACACCGACTACCGAACACTAATTCAGTAGTCTCGACATTCCACCTTGAAGTTCAAACGCAAAAATTGGCAGGGTGATGCGTGGAACGTAGTCTTGCCCCGCCCCACACCGTCACAGCCCACCTACTTCTTTCTTTTCCTCCCCACAGGCAACCGGTAATTTGACACATGACAGGGCTGCACTCAACAACTTCCCTTCAAATTCACTCCCAGCCCATTTGTTTGTTTGCGTACACCCCACCAAGTACTAATGAACACCAGGCCTCATCGCTAGTAGCTCAGCAAACAGGACCCAAATGACTCCAAATTCCTACTAGAGTCAGCGCTCACCTGAGCAAACTGGACAGCGTCCTTCTAACAGAAGAAAATCATCATCATCATCGCACCCATCACGCTAACTGCAGTCACCTGGTGTGACGAGTCAATCTCCCCTCAGAAACCAGAACACACAACCGCCTCTCATTACTTTTATTTCCTTCAATACAAACAACGGGCCTATCAACAATGATATGGTCGTATGGAGCACACGCCGCGCATATACGTACCGCCAGGTGACGAAGAAAGAAGGAAGAAGTTCCACTAACGCGCAGAAGCCGTACCTTTAGCAAGCTCAATCAAGCCCCACAGATGCCAACGCATCTACCAACACCAAATACCACCTAAAGGAGAACGCATCAATTCATTCTTACAGCACATGAAAGCACCACGCATCTATGTCAATAATCGATGCATAAAAAAATAAGAACATATACATACTCCCAACTTGCCTTATTATTTGAGTCCTTTTCAACTTCCACTGCAGCTGCCTCAAATCTACCGTCCTTCCCACGCATTCATGCATACATCTATTTATCGACTGCAACTCAACTCCTATTAACTTCCACCGACAGGATAACCATTCATTTTCCTCACTATCCCACTCAGCAAAGTGAGAAGACACTCACTCTTCACAACCACTGGCCCTCCATTTAAATGAGAGATAACGCATTGGAAAGCACCTTTTTCTGAAAAAGAAGGAATATAAGTACCCCTCTAGTGTAGGAAAGCACCGTAAGACTATCTAAAAATGGATGCATAAGATTACAACTGTATACATACAAAGCCAACTCACCTCTCAGTTGACGTGATTTTCGCCTTCTACTGTGGTGGCATCCAGTCGACAGTTTTCTTGCACATTCATCCATTCATCCATCCACCCACACACCCACTTGAATACGAACGTGCGTGGACGTCGGAACCACCTGCCTTCACTGCGATCTTTAGTGGAAAAGGAAAAGACGCCCACTTTTTGCCCATTATTGGCCCCTAACCGCCAGTAGAACTAGCCAAGTTAACTAGCAGAATAAAAACAGCCACTTGCGCAGTAGGACACACCAAACACAAATTCTCACACGGCCTTAGGGTCATCATTGACACGAATTGGCCGAGATAGGAGTACAATAAAGGAAGATCATGGTAAAACCCCCAAGAAAATAGCAAGGCTACACTAAAACGTGGGTCAAAGCTCCTTTCAACGGTCCCAATAAATCAAATTTGCCACAACCATCAGATTGGAAAATAACTGCTACATACAAATTAACTGTGTAGCGTCCCGAGGCTCCCCTTAAGGTAAAAGAAGGCGCAGTACTAGGACAGAATATATATATTCCGGGAACAGAGGACTTGGGGCTGTTGGCACAGCCCGGAGACCGACCAACCGGCTAGAACAAGATGGCCACCCAA
The DNA here is from genome assembly GCA_001923025.3 of Taenia multiceps. Classification (NCBI taxonomy): domain Eukaryota; kingdom Metazoa; phylum Platyhelminthes; class Cestoda; order Cyclophyllidea; family Taeniidae; genus Taenia; species Taenia multiceps. The sequence goes on along the minus strand of CM010312.1, from coordinate 14,631,046 downwards.
GTGACCTAAACCGGTAGTTCGAACAAACAAAGTATTACACAGCCCCTCTCTTCTTTCGAGCGTCGTCCCCGACGATCCTCTTCGTCCGCCTCCCGTGTCAGCCATCACAACGTAATCAGTGCTGCGAGAAGCACCCACGAGCTAACCGTCCCAGTCGTCGAGGTTCGAACGCATGTGTTCCTGCAGTGCCATCAATTCCGCGTAACACTCAGTGCAGCAAATGCGAGCCTCTTGGCCCTCCTCTGGGCTTGGAGTCCACGGCTAGTGTCGCTTCAGTTGTTAATAGCTTTCCTGTCGAGCACGAGGGCGAGGGAAATGTCGAAGATGAACGTCGATCTCAACCCTTCTGTTATAAGATACCAAAGGTTCTCCCCTACGTAGCACAACGCCGCCGTTTGCCGGAAGTGGCATGGAGCAGGATAAAATCCATCAAAGTCGGGTCCGCTTTCCGCTGCCACCAATGTAGCGTCCCGAGACTCCCTTTACGGTAAAAGAAGGTGCAGTACTAGGGCAGAATATATATACTCTTGAAACAGAGGGCTTGGGGGCTGTTGGCTAGAACAAGATGGCCGCCCAAGTGACCTAAACCGGCAGTTCGAACAAACAAAGTATTACAAACTGTGCATTAAACCTTTGTAAAATTATTTCATTTGCACACGGTTTTCATTATCGATTCTTAAAATATTGGTTTTAGGCGTTTTTATTTCTCTGGTATTTATTGCTAATTTTCTCACTTATGCCTGCTAAGTAATTTATTTCATTTGCAAGTTTTGCAATACTTTGTTTGTTTGAACTACCGGTTTAGGTCATTTGGGTAGCCAGATTATACTGAGCCGGTTGGTCGGCCTTTGGGCCGTGCCAACATCCCCCAAGCCCTCTGTTCCCAGAATACATGTATTCTACCCCCAGTACTTTGCCTTTTTTACCTTGAAGGGAGTCCCGGGGCGCTACAAGTTTACTCCCTAAATTTAAAGCTAACTGCAAAAAGTGTAGCGTTTGCAGTAACTTTGACTGTGTCAAAAATAAGCAAAAAATAAAAAGTTCGTTTGTTTTATCGCGCAACGCCGGTCGGCGGACTGGTAATCAGTGTGCATGTTGGGACTATTGATATCGATTGCTGGCTCATTGTGTGTTGTAACAACTCGGAAAACTTGCAAGTATTTGGCAAATTTTTCGCTAATTTTTAGCTTCTTAGCTGCGATTAGGTCGTTTAGGAGTAGATTATTTCTCTTTATATGCTCACATTCTCGATTGGACTCAGAGGCTTCATTACGCGGCCTAAGGCGCCCGCTTTCCCAATATACTGCCTATCCACCTAATTGTTTGGAGCTTGCCTATTGGTATTTGTTAATCGGTTGCTTTTGAATCTTTTAGGTGTCGGTGGGCTCCCTTTATACGCCTAATCAATACGATACAGACAAATGCTTCAGAATGTGACTGTTGAGACGTCTTGTTTTTCAAACGTTGGGTCTAATTGCGTTCATTTGTTGGTGTCCGATACTTTGGGCGATGAGGTATGGTTATTCTGACAATTTATTAATTATTCGGCCTTTTGGTGACGACGGACTCTGATAAATGAGTGTTTATGTTGTGGAGGAGAGTTTTAACTGGAACAAGTGCGTAGCGCCCGAGTATTATTATTTTCGCTAACAGTTATGCATTGTATGCCTTATTATGTATTTTCTTTGTCTACATAATCGCTAGATGGGGCATTGAAGGAGGTGGAGGTGGAGGAGGAGGCAGAGATTCAGCTCCTGCCGAATGTTTGCATTTTGTGAGCGAGAATGGAGGCATTATGAGGAGGCGGTGCTGGGTGCGAATCTCACCTTCGGTATGGCTTGGCATATTTGTCAGGTAAGATTGGATCGCAACTAGTGAGTTGTTGGTGTCTTCTCTGTGCAGCGATAGGTGGATAGATTCGATGTGGGTTTCTTTATGGGTGGAAACATGTTTTCGGCATTCGTGCGCAGGTCTTTGTGCATTTTTCGTGGCGTAAGGTGCGCCAGTTGCGGTTTATAGTTACTGTTGTTGTCATTAGGTCCCCTAAATGTCGACTGGCTTCTTTTCTACGTCCACATGCTAGTGCAGGGGCGAAGGCCACCTACACTATGTGACCGTTGGGAGGTTTTGTTTTCCCACTGCGAGGCCTACTCGCGTGCATTTTCCACTGTATAATGGTTGAGGCGATAAATAGCGACTGGTTTGGCAATTTGTCAATTACTTTGTTAACCCGTTGAACGGTGCATTTGGGTTAGCAGCATTTAATTTCGTTAGGATAGGTTTTAACTGTAGTGAGCGCTTGGTGCCCAATCGCTATTTTCTTGCCATTAAGTATTCCTCGCATTTTTATATCTCATTATTGTTATCATTTTTATTTATTTCATTTTCTTTCCATGTTTAGATGCTAGAATAGAGGCTGAAGAGGTAGATGTGGTTCTCGTGAGAACTTCTTCTTCTTCTCCTTTTTCGCCTTGGTCTTCGTCTTCGTCTCCCTCTTTTGCCAAGAAGGGCGACATTGTCAGGCTTCGCTGTCACTTCGCGCGCTCCTCCGTTAAGATTGGCTTGCTGTAATTAAGCTGTTGTTGTTGTTGTCCTTCCTGCGTAACAGCGCATCCGATGTGTATTCTGATTTTAGGTGGGGCATGTGTTTAGCACTTATCCGTGGGTGGGGGTGGGGGTCTTTTCGCACTTTGCGTGTGTGTTTGTGTGTGGAAGGTGTGACAGTTTCCTTGCTATGATAGGTGTGGAGGGAGTGGACGAGGCGCGGGAAACTTTGTCATTGCTGTGCTCATCGGCTCGGTTATTATTATTATTATTATTATTATTATTATTATTATGCGCTGGTGTGTTCATTGGGGGAGGTGTTGTTTAGGGCCTCAGCTTCGACGGTGTTGGTTGGTGTGTGAGTGAAGTGAACGTGGAATCGAGGCGGGGAGGTTTTCGCGTAGGTCACTACGTAGACTGTGCCCCGTAGCCAACCTGATTGTTGGCTTGTTGAGGCGTTTCTGTTTTCTCTCGGTGGTTGTGTTAGCAAGCGTTAGTCTCGTAGTGCGTTAGACACTTGCGCATCGTCTTGTCTATTGTTATTTTTTTGCTTTTCGTCCTTTCGGACACTGCAGACTTACCGAGCCACTGGTGGCGATGGGTGGTGTGCAGCGTGTACTTGATGTCTAAATGCTTACCTTATGGAGTGGAGTAGGCCAAGGACTTCTAGTGTGGCGGCGGTCTGTACAGTTTGGTTTTCAGCTATGCTGCCTACTCCCACTCTTTTATAGCCACACCACTTGAGGCTATGAATTGCGATTGTTTTGGTAGTTGTAGATGTGATTCATTCTTTTTATGGACGACGATGGACTTCGAATAATGAGACGTAATTTGGTTACGAAGATTGTTAACATGCCTACGTGATTGGCATTTACTTATTAATTATTTATTTATTTGATGTTTTCTCACGAAAAACCCCCTATTATGCGCATACATGTATGCAACTATACGTCCGCCTGTCTGTTTCGTTGCTGGAGTTAATGTCGAAAAAGTTGCTGCATTTACTGTGAGGGCTTGCTGTCGTTTTCCAGGTGCGCTGCCCACTCGCGTTGACGTTTTCACCGCACAGCAGTCGTGACAAGTGATGGAGATTGTTTTGGCTCTTGCCAAATGGTTTGCTATTTTAATGGGGATGAGTTTTGACCGATGAGGCCGCCTAACTTTCGACGGTGCATTTGGATTAGTAGGGGCGAATTTTTTGAAAAGTGTTTTTACTCTACCAGGCGCTTGGTGCCCATTCGCTATTTTCTTGCCAATAGTTAGTTAATATTGGGACGTGATGTCGTTGAGAAGACTTCCAGCCCTACCAAGTGTTTGGCATTTATGCGACGTATACATGTATGCATGCATTTATCTGCTCCCCTCTTTATCTCCCCATATATAGATATAGTTGTTGAAGTAAACGTTTAGTAGATGACCGCGGTTGCCGCCGAGTCTTTGTGTTGTATGATGTCTACTTTCTATTGAGAAGACTTGCAATTCTGCGGCCCTACTTACTGGGGTGTCGTAATTGCTTTGCTTCCATTTGGGGCAGAGGTGGGCGTGAAAGCTGAATGGAATAACGACTGTGAGGAGGAGGAGGTGGAGGAGGACGTGCTCTCCTTCTCCTTAGCCTGCAATGCCTAGTCACGTTCGCTTTTTCACTGCACTATATGTATCCGCAGAGATTGATTGAGGAAGACTTTGTTGTTTTGCAAGTTGGTAAATGCTTGCTTCCTCCTTTTTTCTCATTTTTTAAACGACGCGTTTTCATTTAGGTTTAGTGTATTACGAGGAGAAGGACCTTTGAAGTAGCTAAGTAGTTGGTTGTCCTCTCCTTCATACTTGCATGTCTGAGGGTCTCTCTTACACCACTGACTGCATTATGGTGATCGACGCTGGAGGTTGACGACCAAGGGGATCGCCAAAGGGGTACTCTTGAGCCCGTTTGTTTTACCCCTTGTAGTTGATGTTTTGGGTACGAAAAGGTTTGGAGCTGCGCCACTGTACTTGGGCTGGACAACTCGACCTCCTGACCGTGACAGTAGCTTCTCTTGCCAGCAGCTTTTCTCTATGTCACCAGTACAATTTGTCTTAGTGTGTGTGTGAAATAGACGTGTCTTCTGCTGCATCATTGCTACTATGCCTCCTTCCTGTCGTCTTCCTCGGTATGGTGGGGTGGGTTGGTAGGTGAGGCACTGCATTACGCGCGTGTGGATTAGTGAAGGAGACGATGTTCCATTGTGGCACATTGTGTGTCTCCATGGAGGGAGGGTGTGGGGAGGAGGGGGGAGGTATTTGGGAAGGAGGTGGAAGTGATTCTCTCATTGCTTTGTTAGACCCTCACTCACGATGTGCATTATCATCATGGAGAGCAACAGTGGGAAATGTGTACTCAAACAGAAACGATATGAAGTGCGTTAGGAGCATTTGATGAGCAGGAGTGCTCAAGTAGGTGAGCAGAATGAAAACGAAATTCCACAAATCATGCACTGAATTTCGATTGTCAGCACACTGAATACGAGGATTGAATTGGATCTATGATCGGTCTCTCCAAATCACAGAAGTGAGAACGGGGTCCTTTAAACCTTCAAACCTTACCTGTGTGCAAAATGCTTTGCAGGTACAATTTATCAATTTTCTCCTCAACATGAAATGCTGTTGTTGTAAAAAGTGAATTGCCGCACCCGATTAAACAAAGTGACTAGTTTCCATTTGCGGTTCCCTCCCATTCTTTGGCTTCCTAAAAGTATGTTTCAGCCCCATAAATATCGTTGGGAATTCACTCTTGTCAGGGTTTAATGACACTTCCTCATGTTGCAAGACGCAACTTGAGGTGATGTTTGTGGATCCTAAAACTATGCGAGCCGTGTTATTTTGCTGACAAAGATTGCTTCTTAGTTCCTTTCAAGTACGCCTCGATACTGCCCAATCCTTGACATCAAATGATAGTGGTCTGACATTGTGTCACTGCTTCGCTTCCGAAAAGAAAATGCTACCCATTACAGTCCGCAAGTTGATTTACTTTAAAGGGGATTTTATAATATGACGTAGCCTTGGCATGGATTACCACAAATCTTTTACTTGAGATGACACTTCTCATCCTTTTCTCCTCCCTTCTGATGCCTTGCCATTTCTGAACGACGCGCCAATCGCCCACGACAAACTGACCGAGCACGTTTTGATTTTCAAGAAGTGGTGCCAGCCGTACGAAATCATGCCGATTGTCTTCAGGTTACCCAGTTAAGGGCCACATAAAAAGCCTTTGCAAGCGATGCGCTTTGGAGTCTGTGTTGTAACCATGCGCTCGATTTTGCATTTTAACAATGCTCAAAAATGCCATACCACTTCATTTGATGGCGCAAAAACCACTCAGTTATTTAAAAAATAACCGGGTCAGCAGATACAGTACATATCATTTCGACTGGAATAATATTTTTTGCTTAATTGGTGCATAGCTGTCGCATCACCTCTAATGAGAAGCATTGCATGGAATTGAGACATAAGCTTTTTATTACTGCCTCACCAAAGCAATCCCCAATTGCGCATTGATTCGTCTCCATGCGTCCGCGTTTATCCTTGTGGACGCGTGGGTGTGAGCTTGTACAAATGCCTCATTCTGAGGCAGGTATGGAATCCGCACTAACAACTTGATGACCCATCTGGTGTTGGCGAATTCCGCAGTCTTAAAATCCTCATCGAAGCAGTCAATGAGTGTAGTCACAACTCGCGTAACTACCCGCAGTGAACTGTCATTCCTACTTCTAAATAAATGTTATCCATATTACTAAGCCCAGTAAAAACACTTGCGCCATAACAGCTTTACTAGACTGTTTCCGTTCCTTCCACTATGTTCCTCTTCCTTCTCATCACTTCCTTATTTTCTCTTTAATCGCAAAAGTAAATTCCATGTCACTAGCGTGACCTCGAATGACACGACGAGAAGCCTAGATGGAAAGCGAAGCCTATGCCGCTATTGTGACACAATTACGCCCATCTCCTTTCATCTTCTGCCTGTCCACACAAGCTAACTTGCACCTGAAATTAGTTTTCACTTTGCGTCCACAAGTAAAACTGCGTCCAACTTTGTCATTGGCGCCATCCATTCTTCCTTAAGGTCATCCTCTATCCACAGATCGATCAATCGATGGTTTAATTTGAAACATCAACAAAGCAATCAATACGTCGCGCATCATAATTTACTTGTACTTATAGAAATGTCAAGCTGCGGCATAGTTGGTCGAAGTCTCTCGGCTCCACCATACTCCCCTGATCGGCATCATTGGCCTCCACTAGAGGATTTTCTAGAAGTCGACTCACTCATGTGTAAGTGGATCTCTCACTGACTCGTGTGCATTATCACTTGCAATAATAGCAGACTTTAGCCCTTATTCAGCTCTCCGTGCTCAAATCCAATCATTTGCATTTTTACTCTCACACAGGCCTTGCTCGTAACAATGGGACGGAGGAAACCCCCACCGGGGATCAGCAAGCACAAGCTCAGGACGATGACGACGTGATTGAGTTGGTGGAGGATGATAAATCAGAATGTGATCTGTCCGACTATTTGACTGTGACAAGTCAATGGTCGGATATGGATGAGCAGGGGGAGTGGAGGCACTTGCCACCCTCCCAGGTGGCATCCAACTCTCCCACGCCGTCATCGCTCACAAGAGTGATTCCACTGCCTGCGAGTCAACTGTTAAGAATGCAAGGTGCGACAGAGGTCGATTCAGGGAAAGAGAGGGAAGGCGAAGGAGAGGAGGGTGTAAATGCGATGGGGAGAATGCAAGGGGGCAAACACCAGACCCCCTGCAGCTCAAACCATTTCGGTGAGTGACTCTGCTATTTGTGACATTGCACATAGAACCAAATCAACTAGCCATCTGTCTAGTGCTTGCCCTGGTGCTTTAGTCAAAAGCTCATCTGCTGTGCTTCTCCACTCCTAGCCTATCACTCACCTCCTCTGACTCGATCTCGTCCTCCAGTAAGTTCGCACTCTTCATTCCCTCCTCTCGTTTACTATGCTAACGTCTTTCCTACCCAAGGGAATATACCTTCATCTCCTACTGCTCTTCTCCCATTCCAGTGGTTTAAGCGGCTGAGGAAGCGTCTGTGCTACCTATTTTTCTCGTGCTACTGCTGGCATCGCTGTCCTGAACCTCAGCCTCACTAATCGGTTCCCCCAGTACCTCAACTATTCCACCGAATAATTATTTGACTCTGTGACTGACCGGTTGACTGATTAATTGAATTCCGTTTGACTAACTGATTAAATAATCTGTACATTCCCTTATTTATCTTTATCTATCTTCTAACTGATTATCAATGAAGTGATTGTGTGTTTCAATCACAGCCTGCTGATTATTCCGACCCATGGAAAAGGGGTGCAACCACAGCACTGGTACTAGCTTAACCATCAGTCTGGTGGCATTTTAACTCCCTTCCCTTTCCCCGTTAGTAAGAGCGGCAGTACAATATTGTGGTAACCCATTGCAAGGGTATGTCAAATTATAACATCCCCTTCGGTTTAAATCAAGTTGCTGATTGTAATCAGTAGCGTTTTTTTCTTTTCAGAAGTAAAACAGTGACACATTGCCAGACCGCTACCCTTAGATGGCAGGAATTGGGCACTATCGAGGCACACATGAAAGGAACTAAGAATTAATCTTTGTCAGCAAAACAATATGGCTCGCATAATTTTTGGATCCACACATTACCTTAAATTACGCCTTGCAACATGAGGAAGTGTCATTAAATCCTGACAAAAGTAAATTTCCAACGGTGTTTATCAGCGTCAAAGCATATTTTCAAAGAGCCAAAGAATGGGAAGAAATTGCAAAGTGAAACTGGTCATGTAATTTAATCGGATACAGCAGTGCACGTTTTATAACAACAGGTACTGGTGACATAGAGAAAAGCTGCTGGCAAGAGAAACTACTGTCACGGTCAGGAGGTCGAGTTGTCCAGCCCAAGTACAGTGGCGCAGCTCCAAGCCTTTTCATACCCAAAACATCAACTACAAGGGGTAAAACAAACGGGCTCAAGAGTACCCCTTTGGCGATCCCCTTGGTCGTCAACCTCCAGCGTCGATCACCACAATGCAGTCAGTAACGTAAGAGAGACCCTCAGACATGCAAGTAGGAAGTAGAGTAGGTGGCCTTCGCCCCTGCACTAGTATTTGGGCGCAGAAAAGAAGCCAATTGACATTTAGGGGACCTAATGACAACAATAGCAACTATAAACCGCAAATGACGCACCTTACGCCATTAAAAAATGCGCAAAAACCTGCGCACCAATGCTGAAAACATGTTTTTACCCACAAAGAAACCCACATCGAATCTATCTATCTATCTATTGCTGCACAGAGAAGACACCAACAACTCACTAATTACGATCCAATTTTATCTGACAAATATGCCAAGCCATAGTGAAGACGAGATTCGCACCCAGCGCCGCCTCCTCATGATGTATCCATTCTCACTCACAAAACACAAACATTCGGTGGGAGCTGAAGCTCTGCCTCCTCCTTCTCCTTCAATGCCCCATTTAGCGATTATGTAGACAAAGAAAATGCATAATAAGGCACAGAACGAATAACTATTAGCGAAAATAATACGCAGGCGCTAAGCACTTGGTACAGTTAAAACTCTCTTCCACAAAATAAACAATCATTAATCAAGGTCTATCGTTACCAAAGGGCTAAATAATTAATGAATTATCTGAATAACCATACTTCATCGTTCAAAGTATCGTACACCAACAAATGAACGCGATTAGACCCAACGTCTGCAAAACAAGACGTCTCAACAGTCACATTCTGAAGCATTTACCTGTACCGTAGCGATTTGGCGTATAAAGGGAGCCCACCGATACCTGAAAGATTTAGTAGCAACCAACTAACAAATACAAATAAGAAAGCATTAAATAATTACATGAATAGGCAGTATATTGGGATCGCGAGCGCCTCAAGTCGCATTATGAAGTCTCTGCATCTAATCGGGAATGTGAGCGTATAAAGGGAAGTTGTCTGCTCCTAAATGACCTAGTAGCAGCTAAAAACCAAATCGAACAAAAAATTGCCAAATACTTGCCGGTTTTCAGATTTGTTACAGCACATAATGCGCCAGCAATCGATATCAATAGTCCCAAAATGCACACCGAATACCAGTCCGCCGACCAGCATTGCGCGACAAAACAAACGAACTTTTGATTTTTTGCTTATTTTTGACACAGTCAAAGTTACTGCGAGCGCTTCGATTTTTGTAATCATCATCAAGTTTAAGGAGTAAATTTGCAGATGAAATAAATTACTTAGTAAGCATAAGTGAGAGAATTAGCAAATGGAGTAATTTTACAAAGGTTTAGTGCACAGTTAATTTGTATATCGCGCTTATTTTCTGACCTGATGGTTGTGGCAAAGTTGATTTATGGGACTGTTGAAAGGTACTTTGGTCCACGTTTTAGTGTAGCCTTACCTTTATCTTGGGGTTTTTCCAAAATTTTCCTCTGCTGTCCTCCCGTTTTGACCAATTCGTGTCAATGATGACCCTAAGGCCGTGTGAGAATTTGTATTTGGTGTGTCCTACTGCGCAAGTGGCTGTTTCTATTCTGCTAGTTAACTTGGCTAATTCTACTGGCGGTTAGGGGCCAATAATGGGCAAAAAGTGGGTGTCTTTTCCTTTTCCACTTAAGATGGCAGTGAAGACAGGTGGTTTCGACGTCTACGCACGTTCGTAGTCAAGTAAGTGGGTGGATGGATGAATGGATGGATGAATGTGTAAGAAAACTGTCGACTGGATGTCAGGCACAGGCAGGTAGGAGAATAATAATAATAGTAATAATGATGACAACAATAGTAGCAACGAAATGTCATAGTTTTTCCCTTCATCACTTCTTCCTTAAGTTACGGCTTTCATGTTTCCTCTCTTGCCACAAGGGCGAATAAATACAAAGAGATGAGAAAAAGCGCCCAAATCCCCTCCCTCCTTACCTCAATGACCAGCACAAGCAGACGAAGACACACCACCCCACCCAACAACACTCAGCCACAGTCGGCGGGGCACAACGCGAAGAACTCGCGTTCAAGAACCACACAAACTAGTTACTCGATCCATCAGTCAATCAATTCGTCAATCCCAGCCACCACTGCTATAACTATTATCAAAAAAGACACCATCAACGCCCACAAACACGCAGACACATATCTCGTCCCCTGCCCCTACTCCATCCAACTGCCTAGGACGACAGCAAGGCAGGGTCAGTGACAGTGAGTTAGTTAGTTAGTTAGTTGGTGATGGGCGAACGCAAATCAGTCACTTACTTCCCTCCCAACGAAAAATTATAACACCTACTGGTAGAAGCGTGGGTTGCTCCAAACACAAATGGGCTGCCGTAATCGACAGCATGAGCAGACGAAGACACTTAGGCGACCAGAGCGACGGTCAGCAAGGGCGGTAAAACAACACAAATCCCCGCCTACCTAGCAATTTCTCCTCACCAACAAGCAAACCAGAACCGCTGATAACATTAAAAAAGGCAAAGAAGCCCCCTAACCAAAGTGCGACAGACTACTCCACTTCCAACAACACCTTCTAGTAAGGATCACCCTAATTTACTTGCCAATCGGAAATTAAAACATGAACACCAGATGTTGCCGAGTGGCGAGAAGCTTTTCCCACCAATTTGAACCCCCTTACCTAGTTCAAACTGACTGAGAACCGACTTCTACACTCCAACGCAAGTCAAACCTCCATTATTCGTCTACCACACACATCCCAAAAGCGGGAGCTATAATGTCATCAGACAACTAGTGATTGCTTTGTATGCCGTGGGTGCGGTGCAATGCACGTGAAAGGTGGGTGGAAGGACTTGCTCCTACTACCCGATGTGTAAGCAAGTATCCATGACTTTGAATGCACAGAGAAAGCTGCCAATGGAATCAGAGCTGCTATCCCATCATCATTCCCTGACTGCAATAGGCAGACATTATCTACTGTGGAAGGGAACTTAAGCCAAGGCTGATGGAGACGGCTGCGTTGTTTGATTTGGAAACAGAACTCTTAGTAGAGGCGGAGTGAGCATCCTGGCGAGGTCTCTTTGTGGAAGCGATGGTGGCTAGAGGAATAAAATTCCACACCCTGTAAGGCTTTAGGTTTAGTTTGATCTGCAATTCTGCGCGACAGTTTGATGATCATCAAGGCGAGAATAGACAGGTCCGAGTGACAGGAAAGCCCTACCTAGGAAAATTCTGCCAAAAGGCAATAATGAGCGATGTTGGGCATCAAAATAACTACATCTGTTGATTCGTCTTTCTGTTTTTCAGTCAAAAGTGTAAGTGCGAGCAACCCTAAGTGCATATAAGTTTGAGGCCGATGATAACCGCATGAAATGCGTTTTTTTTCCAGTCGCATTGCGATCGCATGACTCTCTTGTGCTGCATTTAGAAAGGAGGAACAATGTAATGCCACTGAATAAATGCGTGTGCGATGCGGAACTCAGATCGCCTCCTTTCCCATATCTCGGAAATGGAAGCAAGGGGTTGATAGAAATGGCGAAAACTGCGAAGACTTGACCAAAATATCAGTGGAGAATTCATCCAAGAAAGTAATATTCCCAAAGACCATTAGGCGGCTTCAGTCGGTTCTGTCGCGTTCAAGCCACTAGTCTGAAAATAACAATGTAGCGTCCCGAGGCTCCCCTTAAGGTAAAAGAAGGCGCAGTACTAGGGCAGAATATATATATTCCGGGAACAGAGGACTTGGGGCTGTTGGCACGGCCCGAAGGCCGACCAACCGGCCAGAACAAGATGGCCACCCAAGTGACCGAAACCGGCAGTTCAAACAAACAAAGTATTACAAACAAACTTCCCAAAAGGGCTCACCGAGCTAGATGGCAAGCGACTAACTCGACGCATTCAGTATCGAAACGGAAACACAGTGAGGCTTGGTTAGGTTGGTGAGATGAAGAGGAGCAGGTGAAGTACCAGAAGTTACTTTTACCACGCCCATCACCATTCACATCAATAAAATACGCTTGTATTTTTCTATCCTTCAGTCGTTCCCTACACTGACTGGTTCGAAGTTGGATTGATAACAGGAATGCTGTCATTGTCTTGATCACTATCACGATCGTGATCATAGTTAAAAGGATACAAAGTGCGAAGATCGCAACACAAGTTATGTGTGTATGAGTTAGCAGAAGCGATCGTATATTGCTGCAAGCTTCTGTCTTTAAGGGAGACATCTTTACTGCAAGACCATTGCCTTCTGTCTACTTGGCAATAGTCGTCAAATAAAACAGCCCAGTGACTGCCTCGTGATGCCTCCGTCTTCGCTTGCGACACACACTAATAATCCTTGAAGAAGCTTGTGCAGTAGACTTGCAACTGGGTTCAACGTAATTGGCAAAGCCGACTTGGTTAAAGCAGGTCAGTCTTACAAGACAAAAGAACGTTGGTGGAGGAGAGCACAGTGCATAAAACATGACCGCGTGGATGATTTGTCTGGCCGACCAATTGACTGGCTAGTTTGCCGATAGACTAGCCGATTGTCCGACCAGCCAACCAAGAACCGACATTCTGACCGAATAACTAACTGATGGCCCATACCTGCGCAATAAGGAAGAAGATGCACTGAATGCAGGGTCCAGTGGCATACCGCCAAAGCAATTTGGGAAGTAAGTAATCCATAGCACTCCTTCACTTATTTTCCGCATGGCCTGAAGTAGGTTCCTGTGGTGTAGTTTGTGTTGAATATTGCTTTTTGCAATGGTTTGAATACATTGATGCTTCCCGTTTGTATGAAAAAGGTGCCTGCAAGCAACTTGCTCTAACTGACTACACAAAAGAATGCACAAATTTACAAGAATCTAGGGTAATCTTAACAACCCTTTCCCCCTGACTGCTGAGGTGACTCACAAGTGTTTAGCTTTATATGAATTTTCCAATTACTACCGTTCATACCTCCCACAACTGCTTAAAACCCGGGCTGATGCAACTTGACGAACCAGAATAGAAGATGGGAATTAAGGCTGACGCTGATTTTGCAGTCTGCATTGCGGTAGGCAGTTTGTGGTGAAAGTTAAAAATAGTCTGTTTGTATCCGTTTCAGTGTGAAGACATATCGGAAATACTGATGTGCAGAAGGAACTGTATCTGAGTAGCCAGCTGTGCAACCACGGGGCTTGCAAGTAATGGGACAATCTGAGGAGTGATAAGCTCAATTGACGGCGATGCACACAATCTTAAGTAAGAATTGGCCGAAGAGGAACGGGAAGACTTATCACCCTGTGGCTGAAGGTTTGTATCCGCAGTAACAGCTATCACATGCGTTTTGATGAAAGGTATTTTGACCACGCCTTCACTCTGAAGCTGATGCCAGTGGGTTATCGAAAAATCTCGTCCTAACATTTTGTCAGCCACGATGCAGACAGGGTAGGAAATTTGGATTGGCCTCCTTTCCTACATGTGATGGCATTTTCCTCTTGCACCAAATCGGTCAGACTTAGCAGTATGCTTGCTGATAATGAAGCGGATCACATGTCTTCGCACTTTACTGTGACTCTTATGTTTCTGAGGCCATAGAGTTTGATGATTTTCCCTCTTGTGAAGCGAGTCAAATCAACTAGTAACGCCGTTTGATGATGATCAGTCACTTGCCTCAACTTAAGTAGCAAAACATCGACGAAGGTGGCACCTAGGATCTATTCTGAAGCACGTATTACTTCAACTAGTTGCTTCCCATAAAGTTCGTGGCGCGGCGAACTCATTCTACAAATCTACGTAAAACAACGCCATTTTTGACTCGTCTTTCCAACTTTGGTGCTGACAAGAGTCAAGTGAGTTGACTAATGGCAAATAATAGATGGCGAGCACAGCAACCTGGTTTGATGTGGGCAGAGGTACACACGTACGCAACTGTTACCTTTAACGCCAAACAAGCGCGTAATGCACTAAAATCGGTAAAGATGGCCCATTTTGACACCGGTCATAACATGGACAGTGGTGACGCGCTTGACAGCAGCATCTACGAAAGCATTCTGTGAGCAAAATCGAGGATTAGAGAAGGAGACTGATTGGATTATGTGTTTGATTTAATCACTATGCACTGTTGGTCCGATGATTGTTTCATTACTTCACCCCACTTGGGTTCCTCTTGACGCCTTGTCTACCTGCTGATCCGTTTTATAAATGAAGGATTATCCATTAATAAGAGGCAAGACACTGAGGCAACTGTTAATCCTCACACATTATGCCATCGGTTGTCTCATAGGAGCAATGACACTTAGATCAGTCACAATTATGGCAAAGAACCCATTACAAATCATTCAGTACAATCAATCTTGGCTCAACCTCGCTGACACGCTTTGTGTGAGACAAGCCCATAGAAAGCGAGGTCTCCTATGATTGGCCCACGCATAACTACTTATAGCGGTGGTGCCAGCTCTTGAGTTACATCAGAGAACGCAAGAGCGAGCCTCGAGTGAGTCGAGAGATGGAGGCTGAGAAGCCTGGTGCAGTAAAGTCCATTTTCGAAGAGTCCTGTCCCACCGCCTATGAAGTGGTCCACACCCAAGGAGGTGACAAGACCCTGACTATGACGTGGGCCCTAAAGCCAATTCATTTGCAGAACGATTCTGCTGTTCAGTGTTCCGCTCAAGTGCACTGCATCCCTCAGCAATTACCGTTTCCATGTACCCACTTACAAAGCCTTCCAATCCACAGAGCTCCAACCCTTGTGCTGCGCAATGCAAACGGTATCGACGTGCGTAAACTCATCTCAAATGTTGGCTTCCTCAATGATAATAGCGCACGATTCTATAGCTGCGAGATTACCTGTGGTCTGGAGCGTCTCCATGTCATGGGCATCGTCAGCTTGGATGTCAAATCAAACATCATGCATCCCGCTGAGTCAGGCCACCTGTTTTTCATAAGCGCTGATAGCTCACACAAGATGACTCAGAGAAGAGGAATTCCTGCTAAAATGGATGGCATCGACACTGCTTTCTTCATGGCACCTGAAGTGAAAGATCAGGTGGGGATTACGGCGAGGGTGGATGTCTGGAGCGTGGACATCCGCGCGGCCCTCAGCATGTACGGTCGCAACACAATGCGTGATTGGACGCGCACCGGCCGACACATGAAAAGCTGCTCATTACACGTCCCCAAACCTCTAAAGAGCTTTATCAAAACTTGTTTCAGACACAATCCTAACAGGCGTCTGAAAGCTGCCGATGTCAAGTGCTTTGAGTTCAACAAAGACACCAGCCGGGAGAAGGTGGTGGCTAGCAAGCTAGAGCCACCTCACCACCCACCTGAGTTGGACGACTTTGTCGGTGAGAATGGGTTCAACTTCGATCCCAGCGACACTGCGCTTATCGCTGCTGCTTACGAGACACACATGTCACAGATAAACCAACGTTTTCGTGACATCCAAAATGCTAATTGGCTCCTCGATGATGAAGATTATTGCTTCGCGATGCTTAAGGTGAATGAACTGAGGCTGGAGTGTACCCTAACCTGCACCACATATTCATTACTTATAACAAAGAGGAGAAATGTGTTGAAGGATATCATAAGAAACCTTTAGCTGAATATGTATTGGGAACAAATAAAGCTGGACTCTAACCACATTTAAAAGACCTTTCCTTCTTTTACTGCAGTAGCAATGTGCTTTTATGATGGATAAGTAGAAGCACAATACGTGAGGACACAGGCATAAAATTATTAAAGTTTGTGCATACGACTCTGAAAACCCATCTAAAGTAGATCTGCAGGTCTGTCCAGCGTAATATAGCGCGCACTCTCCATACAGCCTAACTTAAACCAATTGAAGTCACCTGGCATCAGATAGTGAGTGTGTCACTTTTTCCAAGTAAATCCAAATTGCGCTGTGGCATGAGGCAGGACCATTCGGCAGACATAGGCAAGGTAAAAACTGTGCCATGTAAGTGACGTTAGCATTGCGGTGTAAAGTGTGCTTAGAGTACTATGTTTGTGTCCATTGCGCTAGGTTCTTTCCATTGACCTTTTGACAAATGGAATCGCCTCCACAAGGAGGTGTGCATTCACATTTCACCATGAGTACAATCTTGTTCCAAAGTACGAGCCGTGACTGAACCTAGTAATTTGAGAAAATGTAATGTAGAGGGAATTGTTACAGTTCTCGACGAAAACCTACATGGAAGTCCTTTGTTATATGTCAATAATTTAGCCGTTTTCCGACAGCCATATCTTTTTCAGATTTCGCAGTGCCATTTTGGTCAATCTTCGCCAAAGTTTATGAATGTTCAATGTTGCTTAATGGGTCTTTGGAGATTGGGTGTGATGCCATCAACTTCTCCACCAAGCCACTAAGGACTGCTTTGAAGGTCAGACAAGGCTGGGATGTGGGCGTTTCAGAAAATTGATTTAATGTGTCAAGGTGTTCTGCTGGCTGTTTTCATTGCTGTATCTTAGTTGAAAGAATTCGTGAAAAGCTAGTAATGTTGTTATTAATGCCCACTCCTGCGTAGAGGCCAACAATGGACCCAAAGTGATAGCAAATACAAGTGCAAAAATCGTAGTTGCCTTCCAACACCTCAGCTAGTCTAACGTGCATGCACTACTGCATCAACACCAAATATGGGTGAAGTACTGGTTACTGAGATTTTAAAAGCAATTGCTTCCCTAATGGTTTGGTTATGAGGTAGCAATTGGTAGGGGATTCAAAAGCAGTCATGAGTAGTACACAGGGATCCCAGTTTATTTGCTTTAAGTCCTACGAGTGGGTTGGTCTTCTGCTTTTGTCATTGTTGTCATTGGCTGATTCATTTGTCAAGACCGGCAGAGGTCTCACAACACTACCTACCGTGCGTCGCGTCTACCTGTTGATGCGATACACCAGGCCAGACTCAACACGGTGTAGGGAGAGCCAGCCACTCGAGACTCAGACACCAGCCATCAGCACGCACGGCACCCGCGGCGGATACACATGCACACACGCGACAGCCAAGAGCGGAAGGCAGATGACCTCCACCCTAAATGGACCTCTTCTACACCAAGTTTCGCCCTCTGTCTGCCTTGGCCAGTAGTGACTTTACACACATTGGCAAGTCCAATAGTGTCAGCGTCAAGTGAATCTAGTACCGTAAATTATAAAATAACTCGGATTTTATTCAGATGTTTCTGCAAGCGGCTCCCAAAACTTTGGAATGGCAAGCTCTATGCAAAATAAGTCGTCTTTGTTGATGTCTTCAGTAATAGAATGTCAATGTCCAAGGGGCCGCTAAATCTGGCGATTTAAAATACCACTACAGGCTAATTGGTTCGCTGTGACCTTGACGTCACATTTCTGCATGCATTCGTATACTTATAAGCCATGCTTCTATAAAATGTGCAGCTAGCTATCTTAGCGACCCTATGGTGCCAATAACAAGTTCGCTTTGCATTTTGCGCAGGATTTTATTTCTCCTGTTCTATGTAAGTAAGCCAATTAGTTCAGTTTTCAAATCGTGTTTTGCCTTTCAGTTTAAACTTCCTATCGCAAAACACGAATGTTCTATAAATTGCCTCCTTGCTTTCCATTACGCCTCTTTGGCTCAGGCGAGTTAAAATTACGCCCCATTTGCATTATTCATAAATATCCGTATGAAGAAAAAAGTTGCTTTTGCTTTCCTGCGTGCTGGAAATTTAGTTGCTAAATTCCGGGACAAGCACTTGCAAAGGCCTTGCCTGCCTACTTTCTGTTACCCTCGACTTTGCAGGACCCATTGTGTGCAGAAGTGACGTTATTTGTTCCCTTAATTCCTGTTGAAAACGCAACAAGTTGGGAGAAATAGCCTTTAGATCGAGTGCCCATAGCGAGGACGCTGTAATTTATTTGTTCTGTCGTGCAGGATTCGGTGAGCGCACGTGATATTAAAGCACGAGTAATAGTATGCTGCAGTCCTACGATCAAAGGATAGTAGCGCAATTGTACAACATGGCTGAATGCATTTAACGAGACCATATAAGCCAGTGAGCTTCTGGACTTGTAGTTGCGTTGTTACTTTTACCAAACAGAGGTGCTTGGTAGTAGCAGTCAGACTGACAACAAGTAATAACCGTTTAGCATGTCATTAGCCTGTTAAAATAGGCACTTAATGAAGCATATGAATATGCGGACGAAGGCCGCGAAAATAGGGGGCATTGCTCCAAAGCTTGGTCATTTTTTATGAAAATGTGTCGAACTAATTCAAGGTTACCAAGTATCAACTGCTTAACCAAATTGATTTTTAGCTAAACGTTGTTGAACAAATATTGTGAAATTGCGTTGATGCACTCTGCTGGGTTTGTGATGGTAAAATCCATGCAGTACCAATCGGTTGCTTACTTAAATCCTCTACAACCAAATTGCTAGCCAAATTTTATTGTCGTGGCAACTAAAGGCATTCCAGGTCCTAGGTAATCAGCATTCAGCATCCTCCTCTGGCCGTCAATTTCCTCTTTATTCGAATGTGCGATTAATGTTTCTTGGACTTGTAGCTACCCTGACGCCTCAGCGCATTGGCAATATTAGGGAGGGAACCAAGCCAAGAGTGGTTTATTAAATACAGTTAGCACGAGGAGCTGCCATGGTGCAGTTCTAATGTCTCGCTACATTGGCTATGTCCAGATGACCTGTCCAGTGGACCAAGCGCACTAATGAACGATGCGCAACAACTGTACAGGAAAATTATCGACTCCACTGATAGGCCGAGCATCCATCATCGAATCGGTCAAAGCTCCTTCATGCTCCAACCTCGACCAAAGAAACCATGTGGACTCCTCGTTGACTGCAAGCTAATGTGACTTTTTAATTTGCCTGCATTTGCGTAAAAAGCTGCAAAAATGTCATCGTCTATGGAATTTATTTAAGTTAGGCATCAAAAAGACCTACAGTAACAGCAATTGCGCAGTTCTGGTGCACCAAAAATTGAACTGTTTCGGTTAATTTAGTAGTAGGCATCAAGCAATATTCAAGCCTCGTATTTGATTGTTGCAAAGCATGATTAACTTTCTTTACTACTCAGAAAACTCGAAATTGCACAGAAATTTCGCGAAATGTACCTAAACAAAGCATGATTAATTCTAGATCAGGTTTTGTTCCACGTGTTCCAATGGCATGGTTGACGTGTCCTTCGACTCGCTCATATTGCATCCAACACTAATCCATTGGGTGGTTCTGTACCTTCTGAACAACTGGTGAATCAGTTTGCCTAGGAATTTCAAGCGTTCCATGTTTGAGAGCAATCCTAAACACCCTTAGCAAAATAAATTTGACGCTTTACAAATGAAATCTGCAAATATGAGGGGGGAAAGATATTTTGTCATCCTATTTAATGGATTTGGACGCTATTATGCGAATTTAGTGCCTCTAAGTACAGTCGCAAACACTAATCTCGACTAAATAAAAGGTTTGTCTTAACACAAATCCCTCTTTTTGACTCGCTGTATGTGCAGCTGATACATTCTGATAGACTTGTTGAAGGCGATGCTCCACTTTGCCCACCGCCACGCTATCAACTCAACGAAAAATTTCCTTAGTTTACTCGTAGACACTGTACAGTCGCTTATCTTTCGGACAAGAAAATTCGCGTTCCACTAACTACCACGCGATTCGCGTGCACTCGCGACAGTGGTTGCCTGTCTACTGGCGGAGAAGTATTTAATGAGGCGGGGGAATAGTTTTGTCTTTCCTTGACAAATATTTAGCATACAAACAAAATTGGAAGCATCTAGAACTATGGGGAGTGTGTGGATGTAAAACCCCCTCGCACATAGTCGTAGAAGTAGAATGGTTGCAAGTGGAGTCAGAAAAGAGCTGTTTTTGGAAGTCCATTTGTGATGAGCTGTTTGACAGAAAGCCATGAAAACGTGTGCACAAATCTAACCTTGTTTGTTATGTGTATCGTCATTAAGTTGAACAGAGGAATGAGCTTCGGTTTTTGCAGTGCATCGCATTAACACTGGTGTTCTCAGCATAAGCCTTTAGGGCTCCCTGACTAGTGATTGTTCACCAACGAAAACATTGCCTGCTTCATAGAAGCGCTTCACTTTCTTCCACATGCAAACAGTAAGGCTTCCGGTTAGTGAGCGATTTTAGATCTTTAGGGGCTTTGTGTATTTGATTGAGGCATAACCAAGTTTGAGTCTCGATTTGTCGTCGTTAATAGAGAGATACTAGAGGTCTAATGCAGTCCACATGGTTATTCAGGAACTGACGTTGAAAGGAACTCCTTATTCCAGTGTGGATTTCAAGCACTCAGCAACAGAGTTGAGCAAGTCTTTGTTATGACCACTATTTTAAACGTTCGGGTCCTACTTATTTTGAATTATTTCATACTTAATGCCAGATAGTCAGGATTGCAAATCCCTGCTAGGTGCGAGCAAAGCTACTACCAAAATTGCAGCATCATCACTAAGACTTTCACAAGGAGCATCATAAATGAAGTTTTGCCATGGCGAGACTGGATGGGCCATCGCTTAGAAAAAAAGGTACATATGTCTGCAACGACTAATGAAAGGTTGGGATGATTAAACATGCATGTTTTAGTTTTGCTAACGTTCCTTAAGGCATTGGGTGCGATAGTCAGCATGGTGGCTAGTCAGTCGCATGACATGCAATAGGAACCACTTTTAAATTTAGCGTTCCAATGACCTAACCACTGTCGGCCGTAGTGCCATGACTCACCCACATGAGTTTTCCACCATTCAGTAAAGGTTAATCAGGCGGATTGGCCTTGCTTGTCGCCATTTCTTGGCAAATCGAGCACGCAAAACAGGTCACTGGTGGAACTTATGCTACGAACAAACAGCAGATCTGAGAATGTATGGATGTGCGCTAAAAATTCGCATGGCCCGACTCTGAGTTTAACTTACTGGGAATGAAGCTTGCTTTCGTGCTCTTGGCAGGATTTTAAAGTGGTCCCGTGGTAAGTGAATTTCAGCGCAATGGTTAAATATAGAAATAGACTTGACTTTCTGATCCGTTAAGAGGTAGTTTTAAATTACTCTAAACAGAATCAGGAGCCTTGACACCTATATCGATAAATTTTGCTCCCATTCATCAGCGTGTGTGGCGTCCCGAGACTTTCTTGAAGACAAAAAAGGCATAATACTTAAGCAAACTATATGCGCTTGGCAAACAGAAAGGAAATGGTGCTATTAGCTTGGTCTAGGAGCCGTTAGTGAAATCGGCAGCCAAACAAACAGAGCACACAGTGATGTGAGGGGGGTGCGTATCCACTAAACCTTTTAAGTTATGGCTAAACAAATGGCTTTTGGGAATTTAATTTGCATAGCGCAGTCTTAGCGAAACGGTGTCAAATCCAGGTAATACACTATAGAACCCATAGACGCTTCTAGCAAAATTACTTTTAAGATAATTTGTGTGGTTTATTAGGCCGCGTTAAATTTATGCGGACTAAAGTTGGAATATAAAATCATAACATTTTACTGAGTCAGTTACGATGTTGATTTTCATTGTGTTTTCACAACCGATTATAAACTCATGGAAATTTTACAGTTATTTTACTGCCTTCCACTCGTGCAATTTGCCTAAAGTAGCAACTATGATAAAGAAGCAACTTCCGAATGCCTTGGAAGAACATATTTAATTTAAAATGAGACGTCCTCATGGCTCGCCTTTGATTACAAATGGGCATGCGAATGAATTGGTGAGGGATATCAAAGAATTAACACCTGTTGTGTTCGAAAGGTATTGATATAACAATAGGCATATTGTCTTTGACCAATTTAAATGTAAAAGTAATTTGCACGAATTCTTGCGATTCATTAGCAACGACTTACTCATTTTGCATCCAAGGACTTTCTGTGGAACTCGTCCGCGCTTTGAAACAATTGCATAAATGGTACGAGGATCATTTAAAGAATTTTGAGTCTGTTCTCGATAGGCACAGTGACTTGATTAGGAACCCAGCTAATCAACTTGATAGGGATGGCACAAACCTCCATTAAAATAAGAGCAATTTTGTCGGATTTTTCTCGTATCCAATTAATTTTAATTAAGAAGGTAGTGGATTTTGTAGTGCTAATCCTCATTCGCAAGCTAGTTGGGTTTCGTGCTAGTTCCGCCGGTGTTGGATCTTATTAATGGATTGTAGAAGGTGCATAGACAATGTATACGAGCTTCAACTTTGAAACGTTTTTCAGCGTAGCATGTTCCTACTAAGTCCTTAGGAGTAGCACAGACTTTCCATGTAATTGATCCTGTCATGGGCAGTAACGTGACAGGTGAAAATGGCAAGCATTTTAGCGCTACCAGGCCCATTATCTTCACTTTATCGCCACAAATATTGTGGCATCTTGATTAATGAAACCCTGCCATGCATTATTTCAGAAAAGCAGTAAGGATTGGGATTGAAAATAAATTATCTCATGAAACACGCATATTGAAGCTGTTAAGACTCACCCTTATCTAGTCAACGCAAGAAGCAATGCCAAAAACAAGACCAGCTCTCAGGGTTGTTAAGCAGTGCTTTTATGCTAATTAAATAAAATTGCATTCGGTACGGATACATTCATGGCAAACTTAAGGCTCATATCACTGTTGACATCGACTGGATCTCAGTATCTAGTAGCATCTGTTTTTGACAGACGGGGTCTCTCCATTCAAATTCTCAGTGATAATAAACGTAACGAAGTACTCACCAAACCAGCAGGACAGGATCAGCAAGCGTAATTTGAATAAACTCACATCGAGGTGGAAATGATTCTGCTGCAAACAGGACGCCAATGTGCAATCCTCATCAAGCTTAAACAAGGTGTCAATCTGCTTATTTTAACTGGTCTATTTATCACAATTTCGTTCCTCTTTCACAGGCACGGGGAAGCCTTTCAGCTCGGAACTTCTTGGCGGAAGCCACATGTGAGATCAAAGCTCTACTTTTGACATTGCGAGCGGTGACAAATGCAGAGTTGGGACAGTACACAACCTTCATACTCTCTTCGGTGAGGTTGGTTGGAGTTGGCTAAATGCGGTGCGGTGAGGTGATTTTTGCACTAGTGACGTCGCAGACAGAAAGCGCCAATCGTCGGTGCCAGTTGAGAGTGCGGATATACTAAGGGAGTGGCTCGCCGATTTGGAAGTGTACATAATCACGCGTCCATCCTTTGCATTGCATTTCGCCTTTTATTTTAAATTTATCCAGTCTGATTAGGCATGCTTTCTCGTCATTCAGTGTAGCCTTTTGCATCTGCGACAGATGCTGTCGATTGGATGGAGCTCGCATTAGGGTGGTTCAGGAATAAATGTGTCTTCATTGAAGCCGCTTCTCACTTACCTATTTCTTGTGTGATTCACCTGTTTGCACAGATCTCGGGTGAGCGTTTGTGTCACTACTGGTACCCATCAAATAATACCGGATCTAGTGTTTTTTTTCCGTATTATCTAATCATGCAACTAACTGTACTTGCCTACATTCTTGCTTGACCGTGCTACTTATTTCAGTCTTCTAATAAGTGCGATTGAAAGAAGTTGTCAAAAGGCCTACTTCAAAGTTTGGGCGCTACTGTTAATTTGCGAAGAAAAGTGGACGTTGACAAATATGATGCATTAATCGGCGTCACAACTCGCGTAACTATTTGCAGTGAACTGTCATTACTACCTCCAAATAAATGTTCTTCATAGTACTAAACCCAGTAAGAACATTTGCGCCTATTGCTTACAATAACGGCCGTACTAGGCTGTTTCCTTTCCTTCCACTATGTTCCTCTTTCTTCTCTCCCCTTCTTTATCTACCCTTCAAACGCAAATGTAAATTCAACGTCACTGGAGTGACCTCGAATGACACGACGAGAGGTCTAGATGGAAAGCGAAGCCTATGCCGCTATTGTGACACATTTACGCCAATCTCCTACATCTTCTGCCTGTCCACACAAGCTAACTTGCACCTGAAATTAGTTTTCACTTTGCGTCCACAAGTGCAACTACGTTCAACTTGGTCATTGGCGCCACCTATTCTTCCTTAAGGTCATCCCCTATTCACCGATCGATCAATCGATAATTTGAATTGAAACAGCAACAAAGCAATCAATACGCCGCGCATCACAATTTACTTGCACTTTTGGAAATGTCAAACTGCGGCAAAGTTGGTCGAAGTCTCTCGGCTCCACCATGCTACTCTGATCGGCACCATTGGCTTCCACTAGACGATTATCCAAAAGTCGACTCACTCACATGTAAGTGGATTTCACACTGACTCGTGCGCATTATCACTTGCAATAATAGCAAACTTCAGCCCTTTACCAGCTTCCTCTGCTCAAATCCAATCATTTTCATCTTCACTGTCACACAGGCCTTGCTCGCAACAATGAGACGGAGCAAACCTCCACCAGGGATCAACGTGCACAAGCTCAGGGCGATGACGACGTGGTTGGGTTGGTAAAGGATGATGAATCAGAATGTGACCTGTCCGACTGTTTGACTGTGACAAGTCAGTGGTCGGATATGGATGAGCAGGGGGAGTGGTGGCACTTGCTACCCTCCCAGATAGTATCTAAATCTCTCACGCCGTCATCGCTCACAACAGTGACTCCGCTGCCTGCGAGTCAACTGTCGAGCATGCGAGGCACGACAGAGGTCGATCTATGGAAGGAGGTTGAAGGAGAAGGAGAGGAGGGTGTGAATGTGATGGGGAGAATGCAAGGGGGCAAACACCAGACCCCCTGCAGCTCAAACCATTTCGGTGAGTGACTACCATTTGTGCCATTGCACGTAGAAACAAGTTAGTTAGCCATCCATCTAGTGTTTGTCCTAGTACTTTAGTCAAAAGCTCATCTGCTGTGCTTCTCCACTCCTAGCCTATCACTCACCTCCTCTGACTCGATCTCGTCCTCCAGTAAGTTCGCACTCTTCATTCCCTCCTCTCGTTTACTATGCTAACGTCTTTCCTACCCAAGGGAATATACCTTCATCTCCTACTGCTCTTCTCCCATTCCAGTGGTTTAAGCGGCTGAGGAAGCGTCTGTGCTACCTATTTTTCTCGTGCTACTGCTGGCATCGCTGTCCTGAACCTCAGCCTCACTAATCGGTTCCCCCAGTACCTCAACTATTCCACCGAATAATTATTTGACTCTGTGACTGACCGGTTGACTGATTAATTGAATTCCGTTTGACTAACTGATTAAATAATCTGTACATTCCCTTATTTATCTTTATCTATCTTCTAACTGATTATCAATGAAGTGATTGTGTGTTTCAATCACAGCCTGCTGATTATTCCGACCCATGGAAAAGGGGTGCAACCACAGCACTGGTACTAGCTTAACCATCAGTCTGGTGGCATTTTAACTCCCTTCCCTTTCCCCGTTAGTAAGAGCGGCAGTACAATATTGTGGTAACCCATTGCAAGGGTATGTCAAATTATAACATCCCCTTCGGTTTAAATCAAGTTGCTGATTGTAATCAGTAGCGTTTTTTTCTTTTCAGAAGTAAAACAGTGACACATTGCCAGACCGCTACCCTTAGATGGCAGGAATTGGGCACTATCGAGGCACACATGAAAGGAACTAAGAATTAATCTTTGTCAGCAAAACAATATGGCTCGCATAATTTTTGGATCCACACATTACCTTAAATTACGCCTTGCAACATGAGGAAGTGTCATTAAATCCTGACAAAAGTAAATTTCCAACGGTGTTTATCAGCGTCAAAGCATATTTTCAAAGAGCCAAAGAATGGGAAGAAATTGCAAAGTGAAACTGGTCATGTAATTTAATCGGATACAGCAGTGCACGTTTTATAACAACAGGTACTGGTGACATAGAGAAAAGCTGCTGGCAAGAGAAACTACTGTCACGGTCAGGAGGTCGAGTTGTCCAGCCCAAGTACAGTGGCGCAGCTCCAAGCCTTTTCATACCCAAAACATCAACTACAAGGGGTAAAACAAACGGGCTCAAGAGTACCCCTTTGGCGATCCCCTTGGTCGTCAACCTCCAGCGTCGATCACCACAATGCAGTCAGTAACGTAAGAGAAACCCTCAGACATGCAAGTAGGAAGTAGAGTAGGTGGCCTTTGCCCCTGCACTAGCATGTGGGCGCAGAAAAGGAGCCAGTTGACATTTAGGGGACCTAATGACTACAATAGTAACTATCAACCGCAAATGGCGCACCTTACGCCACGAAAAATGCACAAAGACCTGCGCACGAATGCCGAAAACATGTTTCCACCCATAAAGAAACCCACATCGAATCTATCCACCTATCGCTGCACAGAGAAGACACCAGCAACTCACTGGTTGCGATCCAATCTTACCTGACAAATATGCCAAGCCATACCGAAGGTGAGATTCGTGCTCAGCACCACCTCCCCATAATGCTTCCATTCTCGCTCACAAATTACAAACATTTGGCAGGAGCTGAATCTCTGCCTCCTCCACCTCCACCTCCTTCAATGCCCTATCTAGCGATTATGTAGACAAAGAAAATACATAATAAAGCATATAATGAATAACTACTAGCGAAAATAATAATGCGCGGGCGCTAAGCACTCGGTACAGTTTAAACTCTCCATGATATAAACACTCATTTATCAGAGTCCGTCGTTGCCAAAAGGCTAAATAATTTATAAATTGTCAGAATAACCATATCTTATCACCCAAAGTATCGTACACCAACAAATGAACGCGATTAGACCCAACGTCAGCAAAACAAGACGTCCCAACAGTCAAATTCTGAAGCATTTGCCTGTACCGTAGCGATTTGGCGTATAAAGGGAGCCCACCGATACCCAAAAGATTCAGTAGCAACCAATTAACAAATACCAATAAGAAAGCACCTAATAATTTCGTGGATAGGCAGTATATTGGGAAAGCGAGCGCCTCAAGCCGCATTATGAAGCCTCTGCATCTAATCGAGAATGTGAGCGCATAAAGAGAAATAATCTACTCCTAAACGACCTAATAGCAGCTAAGAAGCTAAAACTAACAAAAAATTACCAAATACTTGCCGGTTTTTTGAGTTGACATAGCACATAATGCGCCAGCAATCGATATCAATAGGCCCAAAATGCACACCGGTTGCCAGTCCGTCGAACGATGTGGCGCTACAAAACAAACTAATTTTTGATTTTTGTTTATTTTTGACACAGTCAAAGTTACTGCAAGCGCCACACACTACACACATTTATATATCTGTGTAGTTTTCTCTACGCGCATTTACATGCAGTGGTTTTCGGGGCTTGGAGATAATACGATAGAAGAAGGCCTCACCTACCTGTGCGTAGGTGGTCCTTAGCGCCGTCAATCTGCTAAATTGTAGATGAAGGCTTCCTTATAGTTCATTCCCTTACTTTCCATTGATGAGTGGCATCGCCAAGTAACAAAAACATTTTCAACTTATAGTGGTGCCAGTGTGTCAAGTATTACATGGATAAGTCCAAAATCGGGTGCACCTCATTCGTGTGGATAAGGAAATAAATATTAGCTAAGTCAAATTTTAAAATTCAGATCGTTCATTGCTCAACAATTGCTCTTTAGATAGAAAGCGACCATCTACCGTAGCCTAAAGGATTTTAAGCTTAGCGTCGTCCACTTTGGTCCTTTATCATTCTTCGGTAGCACACCAAGACCTCTCCAAATACAAAGGGTGGCATAAAACGAAAAGGGAATGTTCTTTAATTCACAGAAGCTTTGAAGAAGCTACTGATTAACAATCATGCCTCTCGGGAGAAATACAAGGGCAAAGCCATAAACCTTCGTCAGAACCGAACGAGGGGATACCTAAATAACCCCATCTCTGAATGCCTCGGATGAACGGAAGGGTAGTATATTATGCAACACCTTGAGGCTTCGCTGAAGTGGCAACAACACGCTGTGGTAAATGAGGGCATTTCTGAATGATATGGTGAAGAGCTAGAAGCCTTCAGGGCCGCTGCCTCCTACAGAGCGAAACGAAACTCACAGAGACTGAAGTGCTCACGAAGGTAAGCGTGCAGTGAAACAAAATATCAAATTATTCCATTTAAGTGACTGTGGCGCTTTTTGACTTAAGCCTTTGTAACGTCGAAAGCAAACTTGGGGAATGTTTCTTTGGCTGCCCGAATTGTGAGATGGATGCCATACTGGGCTAGACTATGCACTAGTTAATGAGCCACCATCAGTACAGGTTGAAAACATTTATTCCGTTGCTTAGTAACAAGTGCCACCAATAGAAGTTATGGAGGTGACCTTTAGGAAGTCCTCATTGAAAGCTCATCAGATAGACGACGCTATGGGCCAGCGATGTGCAGGTTAGTGAAGCTCTCGCCCATCGTATTTCCTATTTCTGAAACATCACTACTTGGAGATGCGTTGCCCAATTTTACGTGCAATTGATTACTTTGTATGTATGCACACTGAATGAAAATCAGTTCGGTATCAGGTTCATTTTAACCATTTCTAGTCATTTTGCAGTTGGGATCAGCCAAGTATAAGCGCTTTTAAAAATCGTAGGGAACTTTCACAGAAATTTTACTTTCAGCTTTATGGTGCGTTTGTAAGCTATTTTCTGGATCTAACTTGTTCGGTATTAGCAGCTGCGAAGTAATACTAGTAAGCTTTTATAGCAATCAAACTCTCTCATATCAAGTGCCTTTCAAATTTAAAATTCGCGCTAGTTTTGGCACTGTTAAGTCTAAAATGGGGCAGTGGTGCTTATGCACATGGTCAACATAGAAGACTAGGTTTACCACCCCCTTAAGTCCCAGGTTAACCGCCAGTCAACCAGTGAAGGTTGTGTTCGGTAAAGGTATTTCGAAACATGCAGTTGTGTTGCGCTCACAAGAATTTGAAAATCGCAGAATGAAGAACATTACCACATGGAATGACAGAAGCATGCATTGTACCTGGTGGCAGTTCTTTCGAACGCCACGGCTTTAGATCATCCATAATGTAGAATTGGGCTTTTAAAACTGAGAGGATAAGGTTATGCCTTATGAGCATATAGTTTTATGGACCTGTTCAGTTCACAAATTTTTAATTTTTGTGCTGAAACCCTAATATGATGGGCTCCTTTTGAACATTACTACACTTCTCCCTCCATGCTTTTCAAACGCCCCGTATTCGGTCCTTCGAATAATCTGGAAGATTTAATGGGGCCCATTTCGTCAAAATTCCCCAACTCAATGGATTCAGTTAGTTTTTGCGGCTAAAGAGACACTGTTTAATGATTTTAGCTACCAGGAAGAATGACGAACACCTCCACTAGCAAGTTGCAATTGTTTCACGTTCTCATGGATTATGGGATGCGAGTGTTCCATGCAGGCAAAGACTTCTTCGAACTGAAAAATCCCATTCGAGTAGGCAGGGTGGAGCTGCAGAAGATTCGCATTCACAATCTCAAGTCCATCTACGAAGTCAAACTGCCGGAGATAAAGGCAATTTCGGTGGAAGAAAGTAAAACGAAGGAGTGGAAAGTGACCACACGCTGCTTTAGCATTGACTGGAATATTGGCCTCAAGCAGCTGACTGTGTACAAGGAGTCAAAACTGAGTGTTTTTCAAAACCAAGGTCATTGAATGCATCGCACATAGTGGCCAAGAAAATTTATCCATCAGCGATAGAAACAGCACGCGGGAACCATTTCACACCCCTAAGTTAAAGGACCTTTTTGCAAAGTTAGGGTGAATGGCAGACTGGCTCAGATCATCAGCCCTCATGGAATGCGGATCATCAAACGGAGGTACGGGTTTGAGTCACATTGATGCCACAGACAAACAGTGTCTGTCGTTACCATTGCAAACACACTTGCTCATACCCACCCATGCGCTGGAGATGGCAATTATAAGGTGGTGTCATGACATCAGACAAGAGACTACTGTAGACCCTAGCTGACTGACGACCAAAAACAAGCAAATTTCAAATCTTGGTGCTTCAGCTGTATTTATCGAGCTTTTTGAGCCCCTGACTTTCAGTGAACAGATGAGTCAGCCCTTTCTTGCCCTTTTGTGGTTGGGCCATTGGTGATTAATGTGTTGACTAGTCTTTCAGCACAATCTAGAAACTGATGTAATTTTAACTAAAGGAGTGTTAAAATTCTCTCTGTTTTCCGCCTTCTTCAGTTCCACCCTGTCACAATGATAACTGGACCACTCGTTCTCCACTTGAAGCTCCGCGCCTGCTTTCCATTTCTGGAAGAATTGCAGTCCTCGCGATTAAGCCACAGCTCACTGCACAATCTACCACAATTTGCTACCTAATCCCTAGACCTTGAAGAAGTCGATATTAAACACTGGAAAGGTGTTTACATCAAAGGCAAAGGTAGCTTTAACAAGGTAGTGGGATTTGTTGTCAACAGTGGCCTTCTTACAAATCTAATTCAGAAACAAATCGTGAAGAAGGTGAGGAAGTATGTGCCACAAAAGTTTGCTGCACTGAAGGAAAAATCCACTCCAAGATGAGCGCTTTGGCCATTCGGACTATTGAACGTTATTGTGTTAAAGTGCCTCGAATCGCAAAGTAGCTGGCTTGTCGTGCTTGCAGTTTCGTGCATTTACTTAATGTGCACTAAGTGTTTCAGGTAACCCGACTAAACGATACTGATCTCGTGGTTTTTTAATAAAGATTATATTCACACTAACTGAAAAGGGTGTTCTGCGATACCGGCCGTAGGGAAAAATTCTGGTTTCCTAAAGCTCCCATTTCCGGAGCAAATTTTTACCTTCACTCTTCCTAACCTGTTTTACACCTACCTGAATCCACTAAGGTCAAGATAAGGTGATCAGAACAATCGGCATAGCTGAGTAAAACTATGGATTATCTCGCGTCCTTTCGCCTACCTGCGCGCGTCAGTGACAGAAACTTCTGTACGGAAGGCATGCTTACTGGAACTCAAAAGGATTCAGACTCATGCGCTGGCACTTTATTCTCCACAAAGAGTAGTTTATGCTTTTGGATAACGGAATGGTTTAGTATGAAGGGTTTTCCTCTTAAATTACCATTTCCTACAAAAGATGGATGCATTAGGAGTTTTGCGCTCTAATACTATCTCTCGTTTCCCACCTTAAAAATATGGCCTCTACAAATCCACCATGCTCAGATTCTAACGATATAGATCAATGCAGTCTAGCGCATCATGAGTAATTAACAGTTTAAAATGGACCCTGTGATCATTCGAAACAAGAAGGATAAACTACCTGTAATCCGATGCCCTAAAACTTTGGTCCTTAATGCATCTCACAGCTCACTTAGTTAACAGTCGTTAAATCCAGTACTTAGGTAGAAAACGCTTGATAGCAGATCCATAATCATAAAGATAACAAGCTAAATTTGACTTCTCTTCTGCCCATTCGGTGGCTTCCGAATTTGATCTTGTCAGCACAAATTGCGCAGCTACTCCAATTCAGATGGCTGCTTTAGTCATGTATTGGCAGGATATGGAGAGGTAGGGAAGAACCAAGCTGTTAGTCCAATGGAAGCCGCATGTATGGTGACAAGAATAAACTTTTGCATCATCGATGGGCTAAACGCTTGTAAGACGCAAAACAAAGCAAATGAGGAATTGAATCTCACCACTGGACGGTGAGTGGTGTCACCAGATGTATCCGTGTGCAACGTTTTGAAATTTAGGCATCAAAAACTCTTTGTTTCCAACTGACTAGGTCAGCAGCGCGAGCAGTTAGTGGCGCGGATGATATTAGAGATAGCGGTTCATAAATCTACCGTGACTAGAAAAGAGCACCAATCTCTGCGGGCACGAGCACCTGCGTGGCTCTCATGAAAGTGCATTAAATACGAGACCATGCAGTTGGGACTTACTACAGCAAGGATTCTGAAAAGCAATTTCTAAAATCGTTGTGTGCCAATCTCCTTCGGCACGGGGGGTCAAAACACCAGTCAGCTTATTTTTGTACAAAAATTGTCGATTTACTTATATGAAACGAACTGAGCTGTTTGATTGAGAAATAACCCTCTATAGGCGAGTAGATCAGAAGTCACTTATTCGATCTGATTTTGTGTCGGCTAATGAGGTCTTTTAATTTCACTCTGGAGTTCCTCCACTGCCTATTTTGGGATTTCTTCCCACCAGACCCCTCGCTTTAGTTTGCTTCGTAATGACTACACTAGAGCAACTTTGCCTCCCGTTGAATCACCCCCTTCGAGTAATCGACGGACTGGGAGGGGGTGGAACACAGTGTTTCTCAATTCACCTCTCCTTTTGAGTCAATACCGTGAACCGATAGTTAATACTATTCGCTGGCTTGTAATTAAAGCAACCAACTTTTGTGTAGATGGTAAATTTAAGCCCCTCTTTAGCGAACTTAATCTCTTATTTGGTCTAGATAAGTGTGTATTTCCTTATTAATTCTTCTGTCGAAAAGTGAATCTCATAGTGGTGCTAGCTCAAAGCCACATTTTGAAATCATTTGAATGGATGTCGCAAAGCCGATAATGCATTGGTACAGCATATCTAACTAACAAGCTGTTTAACTATTCAACGAGTAATTTATTCTATGGTAATACAAGAGAGAAATGCAACATTTAATAATTGTTTTTATTAAGGTCAATTATACTCGCGAAGGTGGATTTCCACATAAAGATTGGCAAGTAGTGACGAACAAACAAAAGTGTTGTAAAATGTTAGGATGATCGTAGAGCGTAGCGCAAGGGTGGGCTGTGGAAGGTGATACGCTTTTTGGAGCGGATACGGCACACTAATGACGCTGTCATTTTAGGGTTACGCAATATAACATGGTTCAAACAAACCATCACCGTTTGATGGGACTTTGCATGAAAATTTAATAGGCCTCTATTACAAACACTGAAACAGTTTGTTTTCCTAGGGTTTGCACTGAAGCTGTGTTTAATTATCATTCTATAAGCGAGAAGTAGGTACTGCGTTATACGCACGCAATTCAGTTGTTTACGGATTCATCAGAATAAAGGAAGGAAGACGTTCAAGAGCTGCCTGAAAGGCAGGACTACTAGACATGAGTGCTATATGCAAGAAAAGCAGGTGTCAAAAGAGTGCTGGTGCCAAGTAGGAATAGAAAAAGTGAAAAGATTAATATAAGTATGAATTAGTCAAGATGATACAGTAAGAGCTGCCACTAAAGGGAAAAGTAAAATTTCCTTCTTTAGACTCACTCCAAATCATCATACTAAATTCGGTTTGAAAATCATAGCACAGCCATTTTCTTGACCAAACCTTCGTAAAGGAAATTTAGTTTATAGATTTTAACTAATGGATTAGCAGCTAATATAAGAGGTAAGAGTCTAGACACGTGAGAAACGCATGACGCTAATTTAGGCTGAGTGATGCTTTCATAAGTACATCTAGTATGGTTTTGGCAGGATAAAAGAATAAATAAAGAAATGATGTTTAGAAGTAGACCCGCTACCAGCCACTCTATAGGCCACCAACATCAGCTTCGGTAAACCACCAATGCCACGCACATTTTTTCTCCATTTCAGCATTAGCGGTCTTCAGCCAGACAATTTTTTAGGCGTTTTATATAAGAATACAGCATAACTTGAGAACTGCTACCCAAGATTATGAAATGTATGCACGTTAGTAATTGTATCGATAGTTAGATACCTGAAACCGCAATAAAAAAACTGCTGTTTTATTATCGCTAGTCCTATTTAAACCGCGGTTTTAACAAATCCGTTTTGTGTCAACCACTTTCATGGCAAAGCTCCATTTATAAATGTTGTTGGTCGCTTACGCTTGGAACGCATTCCTGCCTTTTGCTTTTTTGAACAAGCAATCGTTCCAAATGGAATTAAGTGCAGCTCAGGAGTAGTGGGTCTTTGCAGTCCACTAGTTTACGTCTTTAGTGGCAATTGCACACTTCTAGCATTGGCTGTTACCGCACCAGCTAGTCTTGGTAATAATTTACTGCTAGCATCGCATAAGTAGAGGCGGCGATTTCGAAGGAACTAGGCAAGGGAGTCAGCGGCCTCGAGGAGACTTCTGTGGCTCAAAACCAATCAGGCTTAAAGATAACCAAACTCTGTGCTTATCGGCATTAGTTTGCACCCAGCGTATAAAATCTTTAAAAGAAGCTGTTTTGTGGCACTTCATAAAATCCGTCTTCCACAATTCACATCTGATTATGTAAAACAAGGCACGAATGTAGAATTACTTCACAGACTGAAATGAACCTGCTATTCTTAAGGAGTCATATAAATCTCAGCCGCATCACCTAGTTAATATTGGGAACAAATGTATGCTTCAGCCCATTAATGCTACAAGTTTAAAGGTACCGGCTTACATATTAATGTTCCTTGTTGAATTAAAGTATGCCATGAGATTACAGACTAGTAGTGTCAGCCTTGCGTTCACTACCTCTGCTTCTCATTTTTCGTTTACCATTGCAGCTGTTAACTTGTTATTTTATGACTGTTTGCTGTTAGGCATAAGTATTTTCGCAAAATCTCGTGATTTCGCTCAAGTGCACATGCAATGGTAGAATGGATTTTTCGTGGATACTGACAGCGCAGTAAGGTGGAGAAGCAAAACAACATCGCCTGCAATTTATGAGTTGGTGTGATTTCTTGGGTGGCACCCAAACTGTTATTAGATCCACATGCCACAAATTGTCGAAATACAAATGCCTGATCAAAGCAGGTCTCAGTTCATGTAACTTTATTTCCATCCAGATTTTCGTCGAGTCACTATATGCCCCAAAATAATATTGAGAACTGCAATTGCAATTAATGCAAAAACTTTGTTGAAAGCAAAGTTTTAATGCCATTGTTACTCACTCATTACATGTGGTCACAAATTTCCGGCATTCTAGAGCTTAAACAAATAATTCATGCTGGAATGCACTAGACTCAGTGATGGACGATCGGGTCATTCCACGTTGCATTCGTCTTTAATAGAAATGGGTTGTTTTGAGCGCAATTAATATACTTGTGAGTCAGAGTGGTGGCTTATTGGAAGGATAGGGACTGTCAAACCGTGGAAAGCCTCCGGTTGACCATTTGAGTAAACTGTGTAACTCTTCACGATTGATGGAAAGCCAGCCACTTTGGGTTGGCTTCGAAAACGTCACATGGCTAGGGGAAGATGCGCCGGTAAAGACGATGCCTAAATAACAAATAAAAGGCTTGCCGAAAACTCCACTTTGCACCTTAGGATTTGCCAATACCAACTGAAGCTCTCTTGGAGGTCAACCAAAAGTCTTCACACTTATGGGTCAATTGGCGTTGACAAAGAGGAAAAAATGAATCCAAATGAGTAAAACCAAGCTTGCTACAATGTGCCGCTCTATTTTAGAAACACATTAGAACATCTACCTCTTGCTCTGCTCCTCTTGACAGATATCATAACCTAGAGACTTACGCGAAGTACTCTACCAAACCATCATTATCAGTCGTGTATGTACAATTCGTTGCACCTAGCACTACCACTAATTCTGACTTCTCGAAATTGCACACACTAATGATGGTTAGTTTATTTTGAAGGAAAAACATGTATCCACGTGCTTACATGGCGGATGCTGCTCTATTCCCCTCTACGGTCTTATTTTTTGTGTGACGTCAAATGCTTGATAAATAGGACACTCCTCTAAGCGCGCCTGCCTAAGGAGGCAATTCGAACATCCACGAGTGATTGGCGCAAAACAGATATCAAAGGAACACAAATGGTCAACCTACTAACAACTTGGCACAGATGTTTATCGTGTCCCTTTGAGGCTTCAAATGCCAACGTCTTGAACTTAAATGAGATTTCAATAAAATGCTTATCGCAATTGACGGTTAGACACCTGGGTGCGGCTTTAAGCAAAGCGCACTGCAGCGAATCACCTTAAATTGCAAAGGCTTGTAAATTGGGTACGATTGTTTACATAACCAGACAAAAAGCACAGATCGCGCTGATCCTTCACATTCGTTGATAGACCACGCCTGATGTGATTGTGACGCGTCTGATGTCAGCGTTCCAGCTTGGCATTGGACTTCAAATAAAAAGGGTAAACAATTTAAAACAATTTGTCTAAATTTGGTCCAGGCGCTGGCTATTTTATGTAAGCCTTCGTCATGTACTTTCAGAAACAATTACTTTGAATTAAGAGAGTACGACTGAAATCGGCTTTAGGCTTGACTAATAAATGCTTCGAATTCGTTGACCGTCTTGTCTGACTGGAGCTAATATTGACTCCCTACAAAATTGTGACTACAAGTGCGTAATCTTAAGGAGAATCACGGCCTTCCCAGTAGGATGATCTCGAGTTTAATTGAAGCGAATCGTCAAAGCTGGGGAAAGGAAGAACATTTCGTGCGGTAGTCGCTCTTTAGATATAGAGTGTTGGAATAGGAATGGTTAGATCTCGCTCATACAATTAGGTAAACCGTGTGTGCGCTTTGAACGATTAGTCCGGTAAATCTGCCCTGCAACATGGATCTCAGCATTCAAACGTGAACTAGTGTGGGATAAAGTAAGTCGGTGTAGTGATACAAGAACCTTAGCCTAGTTTAGCGCACTGCGGTCGACATTATACACTAAGCCTTTTTACCATTTGATAACAAAGGAGCTGCTATTTTACTACCTAACTTTATGAGCAAACATGTAAGATTCACTAGGATTAGCTCATGCTTATGTGTACTTGCATCCATCTGACGGCAAAAACCAGCCTTCACAACCACCACTATCACCGGGAGCAACGACTGCAATGCTATGTCTGCCAGCGCTGGCTTCAGGCACGCATTCCTTTCCAATCGTCACAAGTCATCCATCCACACAACCGATCACCTGCTCACTCAACAAATCGCCTTGTCTATTGCTAATTTCTCCCACTTTATATATTTCTAGGGCTGCCAAAATGTTGGCATACTGAAGCGCAGATATGTGCACAATAAACGTTTGAAGAAGGGCGGGTGGAGAGAAAATAAGGAGGGATTAACAATGTGGTTATACTTAGAAGCTGGCTGGCGAATGGTCGTCTAGAGCTAACTCGACCATCCACGTGCCTGCAGCCCACGCATTTAGGTAATGACGTGCTGATTGCCCTCGAGATTCCCTCAGTTGCTCTGTGCAGCCCTCTAACACCGCTCTGCAGTCATCTTCAGTGGATCAAACAAAGACGAATGCAATGTGCGCTGAGGTGTTAAAGGTGGCTCCAAACTAGACCATCACGGCGTTCCCACAATATCCATCCCAATCGCTCCGTCTGTCTACCCGTCGATAACAAGTCCTTCTAGCAAGCAAGGACTCAGGAGGTATGATCCTCGAATTGAAGGCAGAGACAACGTCCAAAGCATTGACGCTTTTGTGTTTCGCGTAACCATTCAATGTGACTTCCTCTGCTAAGACATCAAGCACACCGCAAGTGCCCTCCTGGACGAGTTCAGTCGTCTGAAAAGCTTGCTGGTAATGTTGAGAATGTCAAAAGACAAGTAAACCGTGTACGGCTGCAATGTAGAGACAAAAGATCATAAACGGCTTATCTCAAGAGATTGAAAATGCAGTAGGCAGATTACTACCGTCAAGTTCCACAAGCATGCATAAAGGCACCTGCATAATCTATGAGATGACACATTCATAAAACTGGAAAACTTCCACTCTAAATCGGCAGAAGCTTGCTTTTACAAATGTATCTGAATATGGTTGATATTCTGTGTTCAATGATGGAAACAATTATTTTTTTAGGCGTCACAAGACGCGAATCCTCCAAAGCACCTGATCAAATAAAACAAAGTCTAAGTGAGAAGGAAAGGAGAAATAGGAAGAAGGGTTAAATGTACACCTAACTTTAATATTGAATTAACTGCGACTCTTACTGGGCAGAAAATAGAGAAAAGAGGAAAAATAAACCCACTCTTAGCAAACCCTTGGCATCAGTGAGGATCATTTTATATTTGGCAAAGTCTGCTGCAGATGGCAAGCATACAAAAGGGTCCAAGGTATAAAAAGAGGTCCAATGTACAGGTCACAATCATCTGACCGGCCTCTCTGAGGAGATTTTAGTACTCTTTATTCACCCCTTCCATCGCCAACTGTGCCCCTATTAAAAAGGAAAGAAAAAAGTATTGTGTCTATTCCATGAGCAGCATGTTCGAAAGATCCTTTGATTCTCTCTGCCTAGAACTAACTCTGTCGGCCTAGCTTTTATGTCGTGAGCTTGTTCTAAGGCTCAGAGTGTTTCCTACCGCCTCTCTCTGGTTCGCTGACTGACTTTACACGCTTTTATTGTTCACATTTGGTGAGGTGTGCAAATGCAAAAAGCATAAAAACTCCAGAAAACAAGCGAATTGATTCGCTATCGACTAAATTGGAAGCAAATACCTGGAAATAGAGCAAATCGCTTTCTTCCAGCCTTTCAAACACCGACAACTGCAAACGACGATCCCCCGCTTGGCCAATGAAGGCAACATGCTCGGTTTGAGTGTCAGTGTTCTAATCACGCATTTCACTGAAGTACGGCCGTCATAGTAACTGCCTAGGCATCACAACATTCACATGCATTTTCAAGGTGCACTTTGGAGTTTTAATGGTTCCTACAATTTTGATTGTCTAACTTGAGCTAAATTCTGCCTTTAAGCTTGGTCGTGGTTGGTGACTATGATCTCTATTCCCATTTCCCTCTCTCCACTGCAGTCTTATCATGATCCCTCCTTTTTACACTTTTAGACTTAAAACTTCATTTAAGACTACAATACCACGAAACTGACCTTAAAAGATTTCTTTGTTGTTTCTGCAGTTTAAAAACAAACCTACATTTTGTAACATTACCGTGTGGTTTGGTGGAAATTCCCCTCAGATCAGGCCATTCTTTTAGCTCATATTTAAGCAGCATTATATGTAGCTTCAACTTCATTAGCTGCTCAGGTGTGTAGGCGAACGAGACGGTTCCAGGAAAGCAGCATCTGACGAAATCTAGTGGCGCCGTCATATCATTGATTGTGCCAAGGGAAGCCATTTGAACGTTGACCAATGAAGAAATGCAGTGCAAGCAGGCTTCACTGTCTGTGTCACGGAGGTGTCCAGTTAATACAAGAGTAAGTTCAGGAATCTTTGGATCATTTGCCTCGCCCTATGGCAATACCTGCGCAAAACGAAAAGATAACACTGTCTGGTCAAATACTACCTCATGCCACAACCAATTTTAACCAGTTAGCCATAACACCCTCCACGAAGGAAATCTTCACATATAAAAGGGCCCTCCAATCCAGTCTAGCAGATCACCGGAATTTAGTTCTTTCCTGAACTCATCTAA
The DNA here is from genome assembly GCA_001923025.3 of Taenia multiceps. Lineage (NCBI taxonomy): Eukaryota > Metazoa > Platyhelminthes > Cestoda > Cyclophyllidea > Taeniidae > Taenia > Taenia multiceps. The sequence continues at coordinate 14,591,362 of CM010312.1, read as the reverse complement.
ATAACTGTACTAAAACTGACTTTCGAGAGATGCCTATTTCTTACAGCGAAGGGAGGCAGATTCAACCAGCGCAGCCCAATAACCGTCGTCAACAATGGATCCGCGAGGTCGATTTTCTCCAAAGGCGCCGCAACCCGGCTTAACAATGCTTGGGGAGACCAAGCGCATATCCGACTGCAGCACTACAGGTACAGCTGGATAAGCTGGACTCAGCTATTCAAAAGTAATGTAGAAGGGATAAATTTCTTCTTTTGCTGCCTCCTTTCAGTCGCTAATGCAATTAATATTTGCACCAAATGTCAAGATCTGAAAAGAAATAGATCATTTCCTCTTGTTCAGTACAAAATACAAAGTTTCTTGTGCAAAACGACAAAATCGGGATAAATCGGTTACTTAGTATTCAATTTCCTCATTACAAAATCAGCAATTTTTCAATTTAATACCCAACGTAAGCACGCTGAATGAACAGTTAAGGATTGCACCACCGTTGCAGTGTCAAGCTCGACCATGTGCGATGGCACAAGCAAGCGCCCTCGCATCAGTGTGCAGTGTGGCTAGTGAGTGGGTAGCATCAAAAGCCAAATGCCAAGTAACAGCCAAGCGGAACGCAACGGCTAAAGCAAGGCAGTATCAAATGTGCAGATAATGGAGTCAACCACCAGATTTAATCATGTCCATACTGTAGTCATTTGCAAGTTCATTTAGCACAAAACGCATCTTAAATTGAACTGATGTGCTGGCAGCAGTCCCATGTCATGCGTTGTGCATTTGTGCAGATTTGGTTCTGATTGAGTGCACCCCATTTATCTGGGAGCCTAATACAACCCCTACGGTGGTTGCAATGACTCAAGAAGAACACAGTTTAGGCATTGGGAATGCAGCTTATATTACAGAATCGAGGCAAGATGGGAGTAGAGGGGAATGTGTACACCGTCGACTAGCTCCTGCGCCACCATGTTATGTGGAGGTATCTTCACTAGCGTCGGTGTAGGTGCAGCCTCAGTCGTCTACCACCATTGCTGCGACCATCCCCACGGCTGCGCATATTGTGGCGCCGCCACAGGCGACCATGCATGCGGCGTGCCCCAGTGCGGCTTCTGCACCGGCCACCATGCACACTTCTCCTCACATGGTGGACCCTTCACAACCTCAGCCCACGGCGCCCACTTCCATGGATACGGACATGGTTAACTCCCAAACTCCATTTCTTTGGCTGTCTCTTCGATTGCCTTGGAATGACTTGTGCGCTGGAGTGCGTTTGCTTATATACTCTTCTCGTTGGTTTGAATCGTATCGTGTGATGCTCACGCGCAACGTACTTTCACCGCTATGCTCGTGCTTCCCGCTCCTCACTGCCACTCTCGTGATTCAGACATCAAAATAGATCCGGAGCTATTGATTACCTACGCTTTAGCAACTCGAGGAAACAGAATGATTTTGGCAGTGTATCAGTGGCAAAGTGTTTTATGGCTTGTGCGTCCTATCCAGACAAGGGCTAGCCAAATTAGCTTTGCTAAACGAACCGCTCTACAGCACTCGATTAAGTCGTAACGACTGCGAAACAGGTGCCAATCGCTCCTCTTACTGACATACTCATTTATTAATAGCCATCGAAATCACTTAGGATCCGTGATGACTTTGCTCAGTTTAATTGCTACGCTCAATGCTTGCAACATTTTTAGCCATTATTTTTCTCATCTCTATATTCCTTTGACTTACACCTTAATAAATGCCCGTCGCATCCTATAACACACCCATTACATTAATTGGAATTTTCTGTTATTGATATGGCTTACCAAAACCGCTTATGTGTATTTCCACAGTGGATGCATAAATATCAAAAGTCACCATTTACCTCGCTCTTTCACTCCTAAATCAACCCCCTATTCTTTGCAATTTAGTCCTTTATATTTTGACCATTAGCCCTAATTCTGTCCAATATTTAATTGCGTCAAGCCATTCCGAAGCTACTTTCAAGCTCTCAATTCTAACCTCAGTAAAATGTAAATGCCGCACTGGTAAGCTTAAAAAGGCGTTATTGAAAAGTGGCCTATTCACGTTGTATAGCTATCTTACCACTTGGTTTGAAGCAATGTGGTTTCACTGACCGCATAAAGAAGCTGCTGCTGGAACAGCATCCAAACGACTTTCGTGTTTATTGTCCATCATTGCGACTATCTTCTATCGATGAAGCTCCCCCGATTAGGCAGTGAAACACCCGCTTCCGTGATACCAAAAACTTCGCTATAAAAATAGTTCCTTTTACTGCTTTAAAAGGTTTCTTAATTTGCCTCTTGATGCACGATAAAGAATAACTAGACACCTACGTTGTTTATGTTTACCTTGAAGAGAGATGTGATGAAGTATCAATTACGGTGAGGCCGTCGCCACGAAGTTAAGCACCTAAGCTGAGTGTGAAAACTCTTTATATTTACCCAAAAGAGACATCGCATGTAGTCCCATTTAAATGGTTATTTTACTGATTTTAAATTCATTTCAATTTACGTGCTTTGTATTGGACTCAAACACTGATGAGGGCAATACAATGTAGTTTAGTGCAAAAGACCAGCACTACTTCGCGGGAGAGTAAGAAGTCCATCTAGAAGAAAATGAGCATAAGCTGGTGGTTTTCGCTTAAAGGTCATTTGTATTTTGATAATTGATTGTCTCTTAAAATGGACAATAACGTGACTTGAGGAAGTTATTTAACTGCGTACGCATTAGTCTTAATTTCTAATTCACTTCTAATAGGGGCAAATAAGGCCATGGTGTTGTTGGCTTTGGGAATGCAAGAAAAGTTACAAATGCATGGGCAAGCATGTCTTGGTTTAAAATGACAAAGAGACGTGGAAATTTGGCCAGGTAATGGATTTCACTGCGCAGGTGTATGACTAGTCATCCAACATTAACACAAAAAATTTTACACCCTATTTCACAAAATCTAAACACCAATCTAAAATGGTATGTTACTCGTGCCTACGGCACGCAAAGCAAAACCGTCTCTATGGACAAGAAAAGTGTGGGCACATGTACCTGTTTTGTAAAATTGCTAATGGGTGCAGTCATAGTTACTGACATCTCTAGTGCTCATCACATCATCATATTTACGGGTCGCACGCACCAAAGCAAGCACGATGATATTCCTTATAATTGGTGCTACACGAGCATACAAGAAGACCAGAATTGTTTGCACAACTAACGGGCATATGCGCTCCAATTTTGACCCAAGTGCATATTATCGCCCATGCCTGTGCGATCTTGTTCGCCGCACTCATCACCAATTTCTGCACCACCAATGCCACTGGTCATCTAAACTACAGATATAACATAGAGTTTGATTCCTCCTTATTGGCAGGTAGGATCGTCTATAGCCATTTCCCTTCCTCACCTCCCCAACTTGATATAGGAAGTGCAGCCGGCAGAGTGGTGGGTGTGTTGGTTTAGCACTAGTGAGGAGAAGGGGAGGAAGAAGATGTCTCGCCAAAGCATCACCTGGGCGTACCTGTTCACAACTCCTCAATAACATTACATCTCCCACTAGGACTGCTACCACTACTACCGCACCTCACTAAAAATTTGCACTATCATCACGTTAATGACTAAGCAATATGGCTCTCTAAGTTGGGAAAGAATTGCATTCTAATCAAAAATAAGAGGAGGGTTTTTTAAAGAAGCCGAATATGCGGTTACCTGTTGGGAAGAGGAAGAGAAGGAAAACGAAGATAGGTATTGGAGGACAGCCCTACAATGCTTTGAGTGATGCGTTAAGACTGCTTTGGCAATTTGAAATCGATTTGCTTCTCAATGACAGCAGATTATGATTAGTGTGACGAGATTTTGTTGAGAGGAGTTTCAGCTTTACTAAGTACCTTGTAACTGCCCATTACCTCGAGCATTTATCAGGTAGGATTAAATTGCGCTTAAAAAGCTGTTTCCGCTTTTTCCTCCTTCATCTTCTTGCTTTCTACTCTTTCAAAACCATTTATTGCTTATTTCCCTTCCTTCATCCTTTCATTGTTTATGTATTTTCACTTTCTTAACTTTTATACACTTTACATGCATCCCTCTACCAAAAATTAAACCCATTGCCTGTTTAATCAATCTCTTTTTCCTTAATAAGATGTTACCCAGTAAGATGCACTGATTCTACTTTTTTACCTTCATTTCCATGCACAAGTTACTGGCGATAAGCAGACAGCCTTCAACGGCAAGTATCTCTCTTTCGCTTTTTCCAAATTCAACATTTTTATCTTGCATTACCAATTCACTGACTATTAAAAAAAAGTAATAAGCAGCTTCCATACTCTTCATTTTAACACCGTCCCATATGTGTGACGCACGTATTTATTCACTTTCGCTCCCTATTGTAGCTACTTGCGTAAAGCTAGCAAACTTTTCTTTTGCCAGTTTTTTTTCGCTTACTTTTTAATTGACTCGTTTATCACTAGACAACCGCCTTCTACTCCCCAATTCTTTTATTCATTTACTACCATCAGCCACAGAGCACAACTCTATTCAACCAAACAAAAGAAGGTTACTAAGAAGGATTCAAAACTTTTTCTTTAAAACATACCACACTTAACTCTCACTGTTTTTCCTTTCAGCCCCTGCACCGTCACACATATGTGATACGTATACGCACCCACGCATTAACAATTTAATTTTCCCTGTTCAAACTTCGGCACTGCAGCTGCTATTCTAAGTCCCATGCATGCACTCACACGTGCGGGGATACATAAATGTGCGCACACATGCATGCATAAGTAGATACATCACTGCCTCTTCTTAGTCTTATTTTGGAACGCACGAAGACATAAACTAGAAGTCTGCCGGTGAGAGACCGCATATCTAGCGCAATGTGAATTAAACCTTAATAAAAAATCACGTATATTTGTAGGTCTCGAAAATAAGCTGTGCTGTGCAGTAAGACTGCTTTCCGAATTGAATTAGGCTATTTTGGAATACCCTAGAAATGCTGACTAATCGTTTCACATCGAAGCCTTCCTTCCTAGCACGCATCAAACAAGCAGGCTCTCAGTGCAACTCAGTGCGACTGTCTTTAGTTATGGCCTCACCGAAATTCCCATTACTATATTGGCTGTGCTGGAATAGTCCCCATACCAACCACACATATCTTCCTGTCATACTACACAGCACCGAACCCCTACTGATGACATTTAAGTAATAATTGTATTTCGCTCGAATTTCCAGCTCATTGCCATTCTAAGCTTCAACATCTCCTCCTACTTCTTCCTCTTCTCCTTCTTCTTTCTCCTCTTTTTTCTCCCACAACACCTCTTCCCCTTTAAGTGTTAACTTCACCTCCACTGCATTCATTCATTCCCTCGCCTCTTTTGTCCCTTCTTCCCTATTCATTCATTCATTCATTCATTCATTCATTCATTCATTCATTCATTCATTCATTCATTCATTCATTCATTCATTCATTCATTCATTCATTCATTCATTCATTCATTCATTCATTCATTCATTCATTCATTCATTCATTCATTCATTCATTCACTCATTCATTCATTCATTCACTCTTTCATTCATTCACTCATTCATTCATTCATTCATTTATTCATTCAGTCAGTCATTCATTCACTCATTCATTCATTCATTCATTCATTCATTCACTCCTTCGTTCATTCATTCAGTCATTCATTATTTCATTCATTCACTCCTTCATTCATTTATTAACTCATTCTTTCATTCATTCATTCATTCTTTCTTTCATTCATTCATTCATGCATTCTTTCCTTCATTCATTCATTCATTCATTCATTCATTCATCATCAGCTGTGCTTACCACCATCTCGACGGCCATCCAAAGAGGACGCGCGACAGGTGCAGGCAACTCTTCAACACCGAGATCGGCGGGCTTTTGTGGCACCACCTCAATGCCAACGACCTCGCCGATACAGCCACGCCGACTCCATCAGATATTGATGGAGGAGGGCACGCTTGCTACCCACCATCCCGGCAAGCCAAGTTGGTGAGATTGTCTTCTTCTGATTAATCCGGCATCTCCGCCATAAGCAGGCAAAAAGTTTAGGGATACACTTTATTAGTTGTTGTTGTTGCTTTTGACGTACCTATTTGCACAGCCAGCGGTTAACGTAGCAAAGGAGGAGATATGTGGTGATGATGACTTTTGCTTCGCCGCGAGAAAGAATAACCTGCGTCCCTCCGTCCGTACGTCCGTCCCACTCCTCTTCACTTCCTTTAATTCCCTTCTCTCTTTTAGTGTTCATTTGAAAAGTCGCAGTGCCAACAACGATATCTCGCAGTAGTCCACCAGATTCGATAATACCACTGTCCTGCCATCACCAGTGCTATCTTTCGCCATGGGTCTTGTCTCCTCGTTCTTCACTTCTTTCTCCATTCCGTCGATTCCCTACCATTCTTTCCCTTCCTTCTTCTTTTTTGAACAGCTTTCTGCCTTCTACCTCTACTTTTTTTCGTATTCACATCTCTTCCTTCCTTCCTGCCGCTTCCCCCTATTTGCGCTCATCTGTACCATCGGCTATCGCATGAACGACTACTGCTGCTGCAGCTGCCGCCTTGAACTCCTTCCATTTCTTTGCACTTCTGCACAGGACGACAGCTTGGAGTATCTTTTGCAATCGCATCAACTTCATGCGAGATGTAACTGACGAGTTTCCCTTCGTCCTCCCCGTTTCTCCACCTCCTCCTCATGAGCATCTGTATGAACTGCCTTGCTGTGGCACACTCTCCCCTGCTTCTTTGGCAACTCTCCTTTTATTTTTGGTTGGAATGCATTTCTTTGGTTATTTAGAGCACCTTCTTGCTTAGTCATCAACAAAGGGGATAGGGCTAATTCGTGGTGAAGTGCGGTTGTAGTAGTAGTAGTAGTTCAAGTGGGAGAGACACGGCCATTGAGGAATCGTAAGCAGGTTTGTCTAAGTGATTATTTGACGTGGCACTCTCCCCGGTGGATTTTAATTAGCGCAACGAGGTTTTGTTAAAGAATTAGCTTTACGAACTACCTCGTACCGGCCCATTACTTTACTCATTTCTCAGATAGGATTGGATTGCATTTACTGAGCTGTGCTGTCCTTTTCTCCCTCACCTTCTGGTCTTCTACTCTTTCAATGCCCTTCATTGCTCATTTTCCCTCCTTCATCCCTTCATTGCTTTTGTATTTCCATTTTTAATTTCTTGTTTGCGTTTCTTGCACCCGTCTTCACACAAGTACGATCATTATCCGTTTGACCTATTACTTTTTCCTCAATGAGACATGTCCCTAATAAGCTGCAGCAGTTCTCATTTTTGCCATCATTTCTATGCAGGAGTTACTAGCAGTAGGCAGACAGCCTTTGAAGGCAGACCTCCCTCTCTCCAAATCCAACCTCCTTCTCTTTCATTAATGTTTTGCAACCTAGTTAAAGTAAATAATTTCAAAAGAGGTTTTAATGATTCTTGTAATAATTGCATCCTTGACTTCATTAAGCCAAATATTTTATTTGTTTGCGTTTTTACAATACCGCTTTACTTACGCAGAGCTTGCAATCTTACCTCCTACTTTCCCTCTCTTACTCATTTAATTAAATTGTTTGTCACTAGACAAGCTTTTTTTACTCGTACAGGCTTGAGTTAGACTAGACACCCCATCGCAGTGCGAAAGTAGAAGTTGACAATACCAGCATTGCAATATTGGCGACATTAGATTCACCACTTAATTTTAGCACTGGCAATGACATTATCACCACCACCGCCGCCGTTGCTAACAGTAGCAACTATCTCCGGGCACCTATCGACACCCTCTCCATACAGTTGTCTTCTCCATTACCGCATTACCGATCATTTCGAATGGTCCCAACTACTCATGCACCTCTGCATCATCTAGCACTGTTGAAGCAGAAGTGTTCCTTACAGTCCCTCCCCCAAAACGTCACATCTTCTGATTTCCTTTCACTTTCACTTTCAAATTGTGTACGTTCACATCTGGGAGTCTGAAGTTGAAACCGTGAGAATAATTGACTATCCACTCTTGTTGGATTACGGTCAGCATATGGCCACATATATGCAAACCTTACGAACTGTGGATTGGGTCGGTCGTCTTAGATCCTGGTGGTAAATGAGGTAATTGCATTTGCAGTGCGTGGATGGCTCATAAGTTAGCGTTTTTAGCAGTAGTAGCAGTAGTATTGGAGTAGGAGCACGGGATGGATTCCAGAGGCTACAACAATGGCGGCGGTGTTGGCATAGCAAGATGAGACCATTATAGGACGAGAAAGGGGAGGAGGAGTTGAAACCAATTTGACACTGCTAGTGAACTAGTAGAAAAGAAGGGGACACCTATTGCCACCTCACAACGAACATGTTAGCGGTTATGGCAGATGAGACTGATTCTGCTCCTTCACAGCAACTGCACCGCGCCCCTACTTTCTGTCGGTTGGAGTGTCTTTGTCGTAGTAGTATTAAAGCAACCCAACTACAATTATTCCAAACAGTTATATCGCTACTTAATTGATGCTTCTTTAGCAATGCCTGGCGTTCACTGCTCGCTCATTTTAGATCCATCCATCGATCCATTCGTGTTTCTAATTTGTTTTCAGTCCACCTGCTCAGCCCTAATCTATTCATTCAGCTATTTGATCCACTAGTGATCTCTGCTTCCGTCTGCTTATAACCTCTCAATTACCCATCAAGTCATGAAAATACTAGACATGATCTAACAGGAGATTAACAAATGCGCCAACATAGAGACAGAAAACATAAAAATGTGGTTTGACTGGTTAGGAAGGGCTAGCCAAAGAGATATAATTTACATTTCAAGTTGCGCAGAATGGCTCAACACATTTGAAGCGTTCTCAAAAGAAGAAGGAAAGGACGGCTGCCTGGAACGGTTTGATTTAAATTATGCAAGTATTATCGAATTTGTACATGAGCTTTGATAAAAAAGCTACATTGAATGTTGCAACCTAAGAAATTTAAGAACGACAGAGCAAAATAGCGAACGAGGTGACTAAGGTACCTGTAAAAGTGGGCAAGGGTCTGAGATTCAGAACGATTCAGGTGAAAAGCATGTGTGACATAGAAATTAATACAGACGGTTCGAAGCAGTGAACTAGTCGGCTGAAAGACGACCAAGTGAACGGCTAGTTGAGCAACTCGATGGGCCAAAGGAAAGTCGAAAGCTGCACGACAATGCAACAGATGTACTTTCATAATTTCAAGCGAACTTAAACCACTTATTTCGAGCCGATCAGCATCATATATCTTACACGACCATACAGTTTAGGAAAAACATAACCACCAAAGCAATGTTTGCAAATAAACTCGCTGAAAAAAACTAGAATAATCACTGATAATAATGAACAGTTAACAAATTCTTAAAAAGAGTTCGTCGGAGAGTTCAGTGCGCGATAGCAAACTTGGCAGTCAACATGCAAGCCTGTCCTTAGCAAAGTGTGTTGAAATTGCTCGCATTAAGTTAAATGACAAATGTAAAGCATAGCCTCTATTTTCACTCATGTGATTGCATTGTAAATAAAACTCAAAAAGTTAAAGAAATTGCGCTAGCTCCCTTTTTAACAAAAACGTTCCATGCTAGTTACCGTAGGTTGCCGATTAAGTTAATGGAGTGTAATAAGTGCTTATGTGTATCTCCATTCTAGCAGTTGCATTTTACTTATTCTCACAAATCCTGACCACATTAATGTTGTTTTATCTTTGTTCTTGTGACTAACGCATTTTTATCAGCGATTAAAGGGTTTGACTTTAAGTTGTTATCAGCTGGCACCTCAACAGTTATCAACCCACCACATGATTGTCGTAACCTTCGCATAAGCGTATAGTGATTAAATTGTTCGTTTACTTTTAAAAGAGTGTATGTTCGAAATTTATAGTGCACTTTCAATAACGACTGGGAAGGGGTTATACATTTAACAAGTTTCCTCAATGACTAGGTACATAGATTGCCTCAAAGGGCAAAGGATGGACAGTAAAAATGCGCTAAGTCAAAGTCCGGCTGCAATGCGAATCGCGAGCCTTCAATACATTGACGCACTTGCCCTCATTCCCGAAAGTCCTCTGGGCGGAGGGACTTGAGAGATTGGGTCTGGGTGGACTGGAGTAACAAAAAGAATTAGGAAACGTGAGTGCTGACATAGAACAGGACAGGAAGTAGTAAGATAAGATGCGGTCATCAGTGCAGCTCAGTGCAGTCAGATCTACACTCAATCATAACTATGGATGCAGTAGACAAAAGTTTAAGCATATGATGGAGAGTAGACGAAGACAACCAACTACGAGTAGGACTCGCAAAAGTGGCATTGATGAGAGCTAATTTGGGAAGTGAAGGAGATCGGAAAGACGCAGATTTCACTTCGAAAGATGTCGTGGCACGAAAACAAAATGGGATATGGGGGAAGAACTAGTTCTTGCCTCACTAAAAGGCAATGAAGAAAGGTAGGCACATGAATGTGCATCTAAAAATCTCTTAACGCAAGCAAATTGGATAATATAAATACGACAGGGCGTGGTCAAGCATCACATAAAACTCATTATTTTGAAAGAACGTAAGGATAATGGGAGAAGAGTGCGAGACTTACTGTGGTGGCACTGGAGTGGTACATGAGTAGGAATCCGGATGCGTGAGAGCAGCAGTTTATTCCCCGATCTGAAGTTGCTGATTGTCCCTATGTGCTTGCAATGAAACCCAATGCCTGCGGGACAGAATTAAGAGCATCACTGACCTCTAAATCTTTCTGGGAAATTTTGGGGCAATTGAAGTATCACTAGGATGATGAAATACAAAAAGCCTAGTTCACCTTAGCTTAATGCAGTGTGTTCACAGTGGGTAAGCAATTGGAAGCATACAGTTTTGATCCTGCACGCCTGCTACTTATTTCATAACCGTCCCACGAATTATGAAGATGCATAAAGATGATCAAGGCATGGGTGTGGCAAGGAGAGAAGTGACTCACCCTTAAATGTAACTACACAACTTGCGAATGTAGGTTGCCTGTGGGTCTTTCTGATTCTGCGCCTTCGGCAATGCTTGCTCCTAACTAGAGAAGGGAGTGGGGGCGACTCGAACTCTCCGGCGCATGCAAAGAAAAGCAGTTGTTTTGCTGCAAGGGATGAAGGAGTGGAGAGATGTGGACGAAAAGGGGATGGAAAGCGAAGAGATTTATAAGGAAACTAATGCAAGTAAGCAAAAGGCTACTAGAATCTATTGTCTGTATTGAGCATATGATTTGATTTGGGGCATGTAACATGGTACTACTTTCTTAGTTTCATAAATTCTTTCATCAAGCCATCTATCCATGCATTCAGTCGTCTATCCATGTTTGTGCCGCTGTTAAATGTAAAGCACCAAAAATTTAAAGGCGGGATGCTTGCTCTCGGCTCACAGACTTCTGCCAACGGGCTTAGAGCAATATCAGTTCAAAAAAATGCTTGGCAAACGCACAAAAAGGCAGAAAAAGGAAGAAATGCAAACAACTTGATAGGGAACTATAAGGAATAATATCATGAATCATCCTTAATTTCTACGAAATCCGTCTTTATTCCATGCAATAGGCCATTGGTGTTCTTCGAGCGGAGAAGCGGGGAACAGTGAAGAAATAAAAGAGCACATAGTGCTAGGACGAAGCGTAGTGGAGGAGAAGCGTATAGGATGAACTGCTCATGGAAAGCACAATGGTCCATAGAATCGCGATCAGTAGCATGTCAGGCGTTGATGTGATTAGAGTCTTCCCCGTGGTATGCGCAGAATTGATTGGTGGCACATTTTGCATGCAGCGTGTCGCGCGGTCTATTGCAGTGTCGTGTCTGTTGGCTCAGAGAACAATGGTGCCGTATTAACTCCAGTTTGGATGCGACACCAAAATTTGTGTGCTTTCGCACCTTTTCATCCTGACATAACGCTCGCCACAGAGGAGATCTAAAGGCAGCATGCTCTTCTCCAATTCTATCCATCCTTGCATAGTGCATGGTCACGGTCCATCTTCTGCCTCCAAATAAACATCCTTTTGGATGTCGCAAGGTGACTCATCAATGAGCATGCAATACTGGACATAGCGCCATTGTTGGTGAGATGACAGCTAAGATAGTGATGTGTGAACATGCCTAGCAGCCATCCCTGCTCTCCTTCATTCGCACATCGCCATTTAAATTTAAGATAACTTCTTTTAAGATAAAGCATGTGAAGATGCAGCGGAGTGACGACTTCAACACGAAGGCCCATCGGCGTACACTATTATTTTTTCTTGCACGCAAGTGGGTCTACTAAAATTGGATTTCAGTAGACACACTTCGACCTCGTGGCCAGAGACAAAGCAGGTCTAGTCGCCTTGATACAAAGCTGCATGTCCATTGAAAGAAAGAGCAATTAAATCAACGTCATTAATCCTGCAGATTTCTTCCGCTTTCCGTTTAATGTAGGCTGAGGATTTCCAAATACTCAGAGGGACCATCAGCAATTGACGTGAAAGCGATTCATAGAGCTATTTATGTGCTCGATTTGTCAAAACGCGTGCTATAATTAGTGCAAGTGATGCTAAGACTATAACTATTCAAAGAGCTGTACACTTTTGAGTTCTCAATGTTTCCATTCATATGGTTGATTGTTGAGCACATTCAGGAACACCACGCCGGTGCTTAGCTTTGCCTGATTGGCTAAAATCATATGCAGCCATGCTTTAGTTGCCCCGACATCCATTGCAGAGCCAAGTTCAATCGAGGCAATGAATATGCGAGACTGTATTTTTCCAATGTTGGGCAATCCTTAATGTCAAGCTGCTTATCGCACGTGCATGCACGCCTGCGTCGTACCGACTATGGCAACCCACCAGTCGGTAAATCGTCATTAACCTCGAAGTCTTGTCCATTTAACTAATCATGTGGACGAACCCGAAGTGACGCAAATCTTTGCTGTTCATAAGGACTCGCTTCAGTCACCTCGTAACCCATTGAGAGGCAACCAACCTGCGCGCTCTACATGCACATCCGTAATGTGCGCACATACATTACTAGACAAATTGGTAAGCTATTTAAAAATCAACCTTATTGCAAAAACCCCGTAATAGGTGCGAACAAATCAAAACAATAATTCATAGGTTCTCTTGTTAAACAACTACTGCACTAACTATCATCATAACGGTGCTGGAGTACGCACCAGACGAGTCGCGTGTCGATTGGATCAACAGAGCCAATCACGTGGGGTTCATGCGTCAGCAGCCACCACATCCAGCTGCAAATGCATTAGGGTAGAGCATTGGAAATAGTACAGACGTAATTTGCATTGGAATGCAACATTGTGGCAAAGTTGTGCTTTTATTAACTATCTTGTCAGTAGCACTATTCCCCTTGCCTCACTGGAGAAGAACTGGCTGATCTGGTGATGGCAATTGTGATGGGTGCTGCGGTCCTTGTTGCCAGCAACAGCAGTCACCAGACCACAGCTACATGCCTAGTGTTTGTGACCATCGTCAGAGTGTTAGAGCGTTAACGATTGAATGTGCCTCTCTGCGCTCTTTACCACTTTCATCCAATGCAATCCTCGCACCGCTGATGGTGAGTTCCTTACTCATTTGACCAAGATGACTCGGTACTCTGTTCGGATTATAGCATCACGCTGGTCGAACTCTGAAATGAATTTCGACCCTGTCAATGATTCGCCTTATGTTGTTAGACCTCCAAATTAATTCAAACTCTGTGTATTAGTCAGCTGTGATACAGTATTGCGTTTTAAACGACATCAAAGCATGGTTGGGGCCCACTATTGTGTCACTTGGACTGAATGACAAGCTAAAAGATAACCTAGGTCTTCACTATTATGGTATTTTACCTCTGAAAGGAACATTAACGCTTCCCAGGAGTCTGGCGTTACTGGATTACCAAAATGACCTTGTGTAATAACACCTCCAATATTAGCCTCGAGCTCTGTTCAAAGGGCTAATGCTGCGTCAACTGATTCTTCAAACCATCTTGTACTGTGTCAGGACTTCATTCTGGCGTCATTTGGCATCTAAAATGGCCTAAAACTCTGCCTGCTTGCCTATCTTTACATTACTGGGCCTGCCCATTAAGGCAAGTTGAATTAATTAAAGTACAAATAATGTAATTAAAACACACGATGATGAAGAGGAAAACCATGGGTGGTGGGAAGAAGGGTCGAAGTGATAGCGCAAGTTGCAGGTCGCGATATTGGATGAGGATGAATGTGTGCGCAAATGAAACATATCTACGCACCTCCAGTCGGATTGTAACAATGCCTGAAGAAGAGCTCATAATTTTTTAATATTTTGGAAGATACTTTTGTGATGAATTGTTCAACTGAAAAGCACAACATGTGGGCAGTGATTTATTTCATTGCGTAGATTGTCTAAGCGTTGAACTTTGAGGTGAGCTCAAGCTTTGGGCTGCACTTCGCCGACGCTGACGGCCTCTGAATATGCTTACAATCCATCTAAGCATCGCCACTCGTGGTCTCAATGTGTGATGAAGAGAGCAGGAGGAGTAGCTAGGCCGATTAGTGCACGTTACACGACATAAAATATGTGACAGATTTTGAGGGGATGACCTGACAACCTCTAGTGGACTTACGGAGGCGTATCTGCAGGTCTATCTTGTGCTTGAATGAAATGTAAACAGGTTTACGTTGTCGCAAATAAGAATTTTATCGGATTTGTGGATGTTCACCTGTGTAAAAGATTGCCTTGCTTAATTCAAAATAGCGCTCCATCCCTTTACGTCTGCAATCGATGAAGTATGCACCAAATGGGAAATTTCTGGACTCCAACAGCTTTGTGGATTTGAATTAAGTGCAATTAAGACGTTCAAGCACTAGTTTGCAATCGTTGACACAGCTACTAAAGGACTGACCATCTGCTGCCTAGCATTGAGCGAATGATCTTGTTTCCACGAAAATGTAAGGCACTCAGTCGTAGCTGTGGCCTCATCCCTTTCACCAACATAGTTTTAACTTCTCTGATGCCACTTATATCAAGTTGGCTCCTACTCAATGACAACTTGGCGAGATGTGCAAACGCTTGGTTATTAAAAGCAGAACTACTGCCAAAACTGTACTACCGTATTCGGAAATCTTTCGAAGGAAAAATTGATTAGGTTTTGAACGATCTGGCTGGACTGAGAGCTCCAACGCCTAGAAGAAGTGCACGAATGCGTTATTAACTGCCAGTAACTGGCGGCAGCCCGACATGCATTTGTTAGCATATTTATAACACTGGCTTGAGAGTTGAACGGAGTGGTTGTCAAGGTGAATATCACTCACTTGGCCCGCATTGGAGGCCGCCCTTGAACTCAGCGATAGCGAGGTTACTCACCCATGAATGTTGTGGTGACCTCACCACTGTGTTGTCCGCATCACGATGATTCAGCCGTCTGATTAGGCCATCGTTCAATGGGGGTTATTAGGGCTAATTGGTCTTACGTGCTGTCGTTTGTTTAGAATTTGAGCGCACAGTTTAGGCCACTGACAGAGTTCGAGATGGAAATGAACTGCATATTTTGCGAGGTGAGGGTATTCAATGAATGTTTTTGGTTCTTCCTTAAGTTTAACTCAGTAATAACGAAGCTTTGTGCAAGCAACTCAATCGGTTGAATACTGATTAGGTTAGTCCCACACATCACGCACGACAACAAGTTATTTTTCGTTACTGGATGAAACAGAAACAGCAATCCACACTACAGACCTTAAAAATAGTTGTCTTTGCTTTAGAGGAACTACTTTTGCAGGATTGATGTCCAAAACATGAATGTTGAAATGAATGGATGTAAGGAACTGCCTGTTAATGTCTTCCTGCTTCTAAGATCTTGTTAATTTTGCATCTAATTTCGTTGACATCTTGGCTTTAAAAACGATTGGACTTTTACACATTTAAAGCCACAGGACCAATAGGTGACGACCTTCGGTTTTCCGAGAATAGCCTTACTAAAACGATGTTGTAGCCTCAAGTGGACGATTTGTTGGCAAGTGCATGGAACATTTGCATGATGTCTCTGCTAGGTGAGGTCATATTTCATCAAATGTAATGGATGCGTACGAGCCTAAGAAGGTGTGGCGAACCCTATTCGCTGCGAATATGTTAAAATAAATCACCATAGGACAAATACGCTCTATTCCCACCCCTACCTAGTCTCCTGGCCTCCAAAACCTGGAAATTTTACTTCGCAGTTTTTTACGTGATACTCTAAGACGAATATGGATTAAGTACAATCGGGCAGCATTTGAGCGTGCATTGTAACTTGAAGAGAAAAACAGTTATTTGTGTGATGCCTTTGCCTAGGTGGGAGGCGGACGAAATTTCTTTATTAAGTTGTCTAATTCGTGAAGTTGACTGAAGAGGATCGACCTGTCGTGGAATGTAAACACCTACTTCTACGCATAAATTGGGCTGTGTGGAACTCATCAGTCTCATCTCTCACTGTTGTCTTCGGATGTTTCAACAATTAGTTTCTTTCTTTCTCTTCAATGCATTGCATGCCACCGTAATGCCGAGGTACTCCACAACCACCAAGTTACTTCAAGCTGTGAGTTTCCAACCGACAAATCCATGTTTTGCATTCACTTCATCCACCATTTCGTTCACACTGATAATGTTTTTTCATTTATGTACTTGACTTTCCAGTCAGATCAAGTGCCCTTGATCTGTAACTATGGTCTCCAAAGGGATGAAACTCCTTACAGTCTGTTTTGCTGTTTTGACAGCTAGCAGACGCAAGTGGATCACCGAAGGTGTAAGCTTAAAACACGTCCGCAATTTCTTACAAAACTGGGATAAAATAACGCTTTATTGCTGTACTTAACCAGGTCCCACTTAATGAGGTAGACACTTGTATCCAGGCGCGATGCTGGCGTTACTGAAGGACACTAGGCAGTCGCTGTCTCACAGCCACCACATTCTCATTTAGCAACCAAAGCCACCAAACAGCATTTGCGAATTAAAAACTGCCTATCACATTGAAATGCTCAAAAGACAACTTTAACAATGCCTCAGACCAAGTTCTATCTGTTCAACCCGCTACGTGAATCTTTCCAGTCACCCTAGTCAGCCCATCCCAACCATCACAATAAAGACTGCTGCGCGCCTGTGGCAGCCCCACTTCTCCAATTCCTAAAATCTATGATCTACTGATGGAAATGCCAGCCAATTAATCTGGCCTGCTTTGTACAGTGTTACTGCTACAGAGCAAAATATTATCCCGTTCATTTGAGCTTTGAAAAATCAGCTTCCTTATCTGTATGTGCGATGGATGGTGGGCATTCAGTTCTTCACGAGCCGGCAGTAAGGCACGCACAAGTTCCCCTCCAGCAGGCTGATACTTAATTTCCCGTCCTAACTCAACTAGTTGGTTGCTCACCTATCCTAAAGTAGGAGGACGCGCTTCTGATTTACATAAATGCAGTAGGAGAAAAGGGCGAAGAAGCGACGCAGTGATGTGATGTGAAGATTAAAATGAAGAAATCCGCATTAAACGGTTTGCATTCCCCTTTCTTATTCACCCAATTTTACAATCCACAGAACTAACTAGCCACTGAGGTAGAAAGGGCCAACAACTGCTGCAGAAGTTGATTATTATTAGTGCAATCCCAAAGAGTTCTAGGTATCGTTGGAAACATTGGTATCTTTAGTAAAGGTGGACTCTCAGACCACATTGTCCGGGTTAGTGGAGTTGACCAATGATTTCGAAACCGGCATATCTACATGCTCCATGCGCACTGTATCACAGCAAGGGTAAGCACGCGACTTGCATTTGAAGCAGTAAAAGTGTGTATCCTCTGCCTATTAAATTTGGCTTGACGGTCCTCACCAACGATAGCAGTGACTGTAGCACAACACACGGTGACTACTCGTAGTGTCCTGAGGCCTTCTTCAACCAAGTGACGATGAAAAAGATGTGCACAGCATTAAGACCAAATGCTGGCTATCAACGTTACCAACAGCTACGTCCTGATTCATCTTGATGAATTGAGAAACGCTCTGCTTGTTGCAAAATCAAACTGGATGAGCGCCCGAGGTAAGTCTCCTTCTGAGCGGTTCAAAGTGTTCTACCACGACACAATCACAAAGCTAGTTGATAAAGTGAAAGGTTGGAATACGAGCGGTGACTAGACAGGGTCTTTGTCCATATCTTCAGGGCTTATAAGTTTAATATCAGCCACCGCAATAAAGCTGCCCAGCAAAAATGCTTGGTAAAGCAGACTTACCACGACTCAGACTAAAGGAACGGAATGAACCACGCCGATCTTAAACTCGACTGGATGCCACCGTTGTGATGAAGCAGAGAGGAGAGAATAGAGAGACCGATGGGTAAGTACAAAGATGGCCAGCAGGTAGGTAAATCCACAAACAGAAACACACAGGTCTCCCAACCTTCGGCTCTCCATCAACCCAAAACCCACCAACCAAATAATCTAGTGTGCAGAAATGTGAGAAGCGTCTAAGTAAATAAATACACTAAAACCCAAATGCCTCCCACTACAGTAAAATGCGAAGAGAAACGGAATCACGCACTCCCCTATGTCTCCACGGCTATCGATAACCCATTGGCCGTCAAGTACATCCAATAATAGGAACAAATGGGGGTGAGTACGAATCTACACTTGTCTTTCAATCAAATATTAGCCAAGCTCTAAAAATAGTCGCTGTCAAGCTGAATTACTACTGCAAATAAGTGATGGAGAAGACCACTCTGGAGCCACTGCATTTTCACAGTAATGAAGATATAGATGCCGAGGTGGCTTGCGTGTTTCCTCCAAATTCGTCACCACAATACTGCACCGACAAAAAAAACTTCATTTATGGGTATTTCGGAGGCAAGTAGCTCAAGAGGTCGTCTTTGATGGCAATAGTTGTACGTAGTTCTAGGGTTTAGATGAGGAAGTCTAGGCAGGACACAGCCTTGTTTGGTTCCCTCCGTTCATGAACAGCATAATGCCATTAGGAGCCAAAGGAATTGCTAGTTCTTCTGCGAGCAATCAGTACACAATTCGAGACAACACAACAAGTGGTAAAACGGTAGCAGTGAACCCTTTTCTGGAGGCAGCAATCGTGTTTCACTGCGAATTCTTACGTAAATTATACCACAGAGTACTGAGAAACAATTAGCCACATGCAGTATCCATGTTCCAGTAATGAAGACTTCAGAATACTTGTACGCAAATAATTCAACGACTCTTACAACGAGCACAAAAATCCGACCTGGCAACAATTAATATCCACCTGCATTGAGTAAAAAAACTGCAACAAGCAGCATCAGCGGCAGCAGCAGTAAGAGTAATAACCCAAACGAAGAGAATGAGAAAGGAGGAAGCGGCTTAAATGAAGGCACAACCACTTTTATGCCAACGAAGCTCCGCTAACTCAGCAGCATCTACCACGGTCGGAAAGAATTACATCCCACAGTGAGACACCTAAGCAAGTAGACAATGAAACAGACAGACCGAACACAATTTTGTGCTTCTCCACTGCAAATACATTTATAATTGCGTTCACTTGCAAGTTGACAGGCCCATCCACCCATGCACACACGCTCTTCTATTCGCACTGACGGTGCAATCTTTCAGCCTACGACGGCATGAATGCAAAAATAACCGCTCTGGTGAGCACCGCACTGAAGTGTACGGACTACTAACAGTTTTGGCGAGAATACATAGGCGAAAAATGGTCACCGAAATGCACTTCAGCATCAGCAGAGTCCCTGCAAAATGCGCACAGGTTCTTTGCAGACTCGGAAAATACAAAGCTAGTGCACTGATTCTTGTGTCTGTTCCTATCTATTTTTGCTACAGAATTCAAAAGTTTCATTCGTCCGCCATCTGCAACAGCAACAGTTAACCCGAGAAAACATCCCTATACCTGTCGCAACAAAGCGAAACGAAGAAAAGCTAGCTAAGATATAATAAAATGTAGCCATAATCGTGCAAATCTTATGAGCGGAATCGGCACTTGCTTCAACAGTAGCGTAGACTGGACATTGGTGTTTCGGTGGTAGTGGTATTCTAAGCACGTTGGCTTGCGCATGTTCTGATTATGCCGGTATGAGGCACAATTTGGTTCTTTGATGGAGAAAAGCAACCTTAAATACATTTCCGAAGGATATCACAGCTCTATCGGCGTCTATCCGAGTAAGATCAACAGATTCTACCAGTATGGATAGCATGAAAACTCGGATTATGCGACTGCTGCCATGGCGTTACGAACTGACTCTATGTACACTGAAACCGTTAGAAAACAAGTATCTCATAGCTACTAACGGGTCAGAACCCATTATCGCCTGTGTCAGTGACGGAGTATTAGTGAAGTCTAGACCCAAAAATCTCTTTGGTGTTCCTTCTAAGCTTGTGAGGTAATGCAACGTCTAGAGGAGACACATCCTTGTTCACTTTATTTTTAGACCACCGTAAGGTCCAGATAAGGCCAAGCCATCAGCAACCTTTCCTTTGTTATAGGCTGCAATTTATCCAGCGAGAATGTAGACTTTATCACAAATAACAAAGCACGCACCAGAGAGGCAGACAAGTCCCCAAAATGCAGCCAGTAGATTTGAGGATAGCAACTTACATAAGCAATTATTATTGGACAGGGGATGTTTAATTCTACATGTAAGCTAATTCTACTGCAAGAAACTGAAGCGCATTATGCTGCGTTCATAAAACAACTCACTCTTAAGTTTGTCTGAGTCATTAGTACAAAGCTAGCAATTTAAGGAGCATTAAATATGGAAACTCCGTTTTATTGGCTCACTCGCGGGATTAAGCATTGGATTCGTAAAAAATGCTTTGAATTTTTCGTAATAAGGACACAGTAAAAATGAGTTAAAATCGTAAAAATAGCGTAATAAACACATTGTCAAACCTTTATGCCTTGATACGCTGATATCCTGGTGGAGTTTAAGGTTGATGCTTAGAAATGCCAACTAACGAATTACTAATGTTAGAAACGATGTTACCGCGCTACCTTTTTGTGCGTCATTCATTTATGGTCCCTTCTTCCTCAGCCTTCAGGTAATCAGAAATCTTATCAAGGACGTAGGCATTGACAACCGCCAAAACGAAGAATTTTTGAGAGTGATAGCTATGTTTTAAAAATCGCCACCTCAAGGAAGTCCAATGACATCTCGGCGACAAACCCAAAGCTCATTAAAAGCTTCTAACCTATAATCCACACTTAAACGGTGTGAAAAATTGCAGTATCTTATAAGGATTTGCCCAAAATGGTGAGAAGTATACTTTTAGTTTAACACCTTTGTTGTATGCGTGACTCCCGATTTCCGTTAAGATCCACGTGGTTAGCCACTTTGCTTCAGCGAGATGGAATGATATTTGGACCAAGCTTGCAGCCTTAACCCTTTCCTGTAATCGAATGTGCGCATATTTAGTCCCAGCAATTAGTCTTCTTTAATCTTCAAGGGGCCTTAGAGCACAACAACTAGGATGGAATATGTGCGTGCTAGTTTGTATAAGTATCAATTTGGTATGTGTCCGAGTGGCATCTTGGTAATTGCGCCCTCATTTGGTAGCCTGGCTTCTGGGCCAAACCAGTGGCTTCAAACTCTAACGCACGTTAAGGACACATATTTTGCCCAAGTACTACATTTCTGTTTTCGTTTAAAAGGTGCCAGCGTAGTACTTTGTCTGTTCAAGCCACCGGTTTCGGTCACTTGGGAGGCCATATTGTACTAGTCGATTGGCCGGCCTCCGGGCTGTGCCAACAGCCTCATGCCCTCTGTTTCCAAAATGTATATTCTGCCCTAGTGCTATGCCTTCTTTTGCCCTAAAGGTCTCTATATATGCGCATATATATGTATACGTTCCATGCTGAGCACAATACGTAAATATTATAAAATCCTTAGTTTTAATCTAACCGCCTACTCTTGCCTGTTGCTGCCCAGCGTGCGCACTAGCTTTGCGCCAATTAGTAGAATAAATTTAAGCGGACTCGGGGTGGTAACTAAGACTGGTGCGAAGATACAAGCACATGTGTATGAGTAAGTAGGTTTGAATACAAATGTATGTATTTGTGTTGCAACTGTTTCCCACCTTGTTACATGAGCACTAATTAAGGCCAAGTGATGCATATCATTTATTATGAAAACCTGTAAGGGAAAGAGATTTGCTTAAGAAGCAGAACTTATTATCCTTGATATTCAAAACAGTTAATTTAGTTGGTAGCATTCACTAACCTATGCAAAAGTCGAAGCAAGCACTACCGCCAAGTAAGCAAAGATGGCTCTAGAATTCACAAAAGTCGGGTCAGATCCACTGGTAATAAGAGCGCCTTCCCTTCCCTTTCCCATATTTTCATTGTCTCCTGAGCTTTCTTCATTTTCTTTACTTTCCTCAACTCCTGGGCTTTCCCATTTTCCACTACTTTCGCCATTGCTCGCGCGTTCTTCCTCTTCTGCTAAAAAAAAACACTCCATTGATTAAATCACATTGCACAAAAAAGAATGCTAGCCTAAATTGTGGGAAAGCACTAATGACGACTATTGTAGGATGTGTAGCTCAGCATATGCTCCTAAAATATTATGTAGAAAAGGAGTTTAAGAGAAATGCCATGAGCACCAGCTTACCGGTGGATAGCGTTTTAATTGTTTTGACATAGTGCAAAACTCTGACATTTCCTTTGAGTGCGTCAAAAAGTATAACGTATGATTTGCCAGGATCAGGGATCTTGAAAGTAATTTCTCCAAGTGAGAAACCTCCGACTTTGATAATAGGGTGGCGGGATGAATCAACTGGCATTGCATGCAGACTAATTCCGTCTGCATGAGGTTTAGCCAGGCCTTCAGTGTCCCAACTCAACTGGTAGGTCTGAGGACCCACGTGGCTCCAATTGAAATGGCGTGAAAGCATGAGCTCTTCCGTTTTGTTGGCTCTTGTCATCACCACTTCTAAAAAACCAAAAAGACCTTGTTGATCAAGCTCGCCCTGACTACTTTTCAATCAGTCGCGAAATTGTGGGGACCTACGCTGTCTAAACAGTGCCCCTTCCATACTCAAGAACTCGCCATGTCTGAGGAATTGATGCGACTGTAGTTAGGGCACCTTCACCACGTCTAGGCAAACTTCATCTGTGTAGATACTGCCCGGTCTTTCTGATGCAGGTGTAGCCGTCAACAAAATGTCACCGAATTGGAGAGGAAATGAGAGAAATGACCGCTTATTTGGAAACAAGGCACATTTGGTGTAAACGTCTTTGTCTACTCACCGCATTATTGGGCGATGGATTGCAAGACATCGCGACGTGACATGAGAGCTTGCATTTCATTTACCGACACTCAGAATCGTGGGTGGCTATCTGTGCATGGAAACAGTTGAGAATGCTTGGGTAGTCTTTGGACATTCCCGAGAGAAATTGTGCTGCATCCATTTCGGGCAGGAGCCTAGTTACCTGCTCACTTATAACGCACTACCGGACAGTTGGAACTCGGTTCGAAATGCATTAAGTAAATGCAATCTGGTTTTAGGTAATCTGGTTCTATTTCAAATAGCAAATGAAATAAAAGTGCTCTTATATCTGACGCTGCAATTTTCCTACTATTTCGTGGGCCAATTCGCAGCTCAAACAGAGGAGATGGCTGTGCGGAACTCCATAGATAAATGGATCGTGTTTTCGAAGCCACTACTGGCAAATTAAAATGAAGTTGAAATGAATTGAAAACCTACAAAATCTGTGTTTATACCCTCAGCGCGAAATCATAGAGCACTCTTTTTTTTAATTTTCCTCTGTCACGCTTTTTTTGTCCAACGATTCAATTCAGTCCCACACCAATCTGCCTATCACAAGCTTTTTAAGTAAAATGTGGACAAATCTTTAGTCGTAACACATAATACCCACCTAGCTGCAGACTGTATAGTGCATTAAACTTGACCTACCAGCTAACATGCAAAAGCAGTGTGCTTATAATAACAAGCCTTAGCTTACCGCTGAGTTCTCTGTGTATCGTACCACTGTAAAGCCAAATGCTGTCTTCATCTTCAAATGCTTCGAGACGAACACTGTATGTCTTATTGGGCTGCAACCCACTGAGAGTGGCTTCTCCTTGAAAGAACTTGGCAGTTGTCATATACGAAACGCCGGAGAGATCAGCTGCTAATGCATTTAAAACGATTAGGTCAGCGCCAAGCTTGGTCAGGTTCTGAGGTTCCCAAGTTAAACGATAAGTCTGATCGTTCACGAGTTCCCAATGAAAGTGCTTCGATATCGGGGTCCGTTCACTGTCACTCTCTTTTGTCGCCACCAGTCCTAAATAAGCAATAATAGGTGCAACGTAAGAAATAAAAT
This sequence comes from Taenia multiceps, assembly GCA_001923025.3. Classification (NCBI taxonomy): domain Eukaryota; kingdom Metazoa; phylum Platyhelminthes; class Cestoda; order Cyclophyllidea; family Taeniidae; genus Taenia; species Taenia multiceps. Next base: position 14,567,072 of record CM010312.1, on the reverse strand, counting down.
GTCCAAAAGGGATTCAGGGTACAAAATGCTACCTCTTTGCTCCATTATGGATTGAAATTACTTGTATTATCGTTCGCAAAGATGTTTAACACGTATAGTTCCATGGGAATGTGTAAAACACATTAAAAGTGCAAACTTCTTGCATGCCTAATGATGTTGCTTGTTTCATTTCAATTAATTTTTATCAGTAGAAGCCAAATTTTAACTTGACCTAGTGACCGTTTCTTACTGTAGAACTTGCCCACTTAGACAGTGTGCATTAAAGCGCTGAACTGTGACGAAGTAGGCCAAGATATCGACCCGTGCCAAAGGCGAGATAAGTTGAAATATATGCCTCAAATGAACTAGAACTAAAGTGAAAAATCATCCATGCTGACTTATAAAGAGTGCTTGGGTTCGAGGTGCAGGACCAAGTCAAGGGTGGGGTTATATTGTCACCACTTTGCAGCACCGTCCTGAGGTCGAACGTAGATTAAATGGATAAAAGTCCGACTTCTGGCAAGATTTACAGTACACTATACACTGTGCAAAGTACAAATGAGCCCGCCTCGCACCTGTTCTCGTCACTTGGAGTCGCAATGCTTAATCACAAACATCATGGTCATCATAAACTTAGGATGTGCTAGTGGTGATAGCGGTGGGTTCACTCACCACTAAAGTCAACAACGGTGGGGGTTAGAAGAGGAATTACAACGTGAATGTGCAGACCTCAAATGCTGCAATGAAGTCAAAATATAGATTTACGAAAGTTACACTCTTTAATCCATTTTTTAAGTCATCGCTCATTTCTTTGTGCTGTTAAGGGAAGTCGCGCCACCTTATCGACACACTGAAGCGCTCCGGTAGCAGCCATGCCACCTGGGTGCAGCAATGAATGTGTGTACCTGAGAGGTATCTTATAAATCAAATTCAAGTGCTAATGGAAGGGAAAGGCAAAAAGGTACAAAATCATTAGTCCTTGTCAGCACTTTTAGTTAAATTTAACAGCAATATCATAGTAAATGACCAGAAGCTTTGAAATATTTAAGGTATATTGTACATTTACTGAGGTCCATCCACTTTCGTGGATTTCATCTGCACACAGCTCCCTAAGGAATGCTGGCAGGTATTAGCCCTGATAACGTAACTTTTTAAAATGTAGGAAATACAAGGATTTAAACTTTTGGAAATATGACAAAATCGAAATTCCCGTACCATAGCATAGTGCGAATTACCTGACCAATAAAAGTGATTCTCTACTGGCCACAATAAATTGCTTAAGTGCATCTTACCACGATCTGCAGTCGATGTTTTGGCCGAAGGGGAGGTAGCCAAAATGATGAGACAAAAGAAAAGCAGCATCGTTAGTCCACAAATGTTTTGCAATCTCAAGTCACAACGCATTTATGAAACGGGCCTATCCTTAGATCAGCCTATCAGCTATGTTGTCCCTAACCTGTAAGGCACTTTATTTGTACAATGAGACCATCAGACGTTAGTGCGTGTGTGCGTTTGCATGTGCAGTGTTCCCATTTGTTAGCATTAAAGTGCCTAGAGGCAAACTGTGAGGCGATGTCCAGTGCTAAGCGCAGGTCTCTCACAGCATCAATCAGTCCTGAGAGGTCGCAACCCGACAAGTTATTCAAGGCTCGTCTAAAAGCACTTAAGCTCAAGTCAGTGTCTTGTTATTCACCAGAAAAATTGAAACACTGGCTACTAGCAAGTTAGTGCTTGTGGCTATGAACCCATCAACATCGCATGATAGAAAGTGAACCAGGTCAAACCTCTTGCAATCTGAATGGTGCTGAGCAACTTGTGGCCGCAGTGTTGCGACCATCTATTTGTGTTTATTTACTGGAAAGACTTATAACAGAAGAAACGTTATGGGGTCCGGAGTGCTTTCAAACTGCTAAATACCTGACCACGAAGTTTGCAATTACAGAGATGATTTAGGACGCAACTGACGAAATCAGAGGTGATCTCTTAAGCATAAGCACATAGAAGTTCGAAGTGATTTAATGTCATAAGTAAGTCCAAATATCGCGCTTGATGGGAAAGAAAGCGGAAGGACATTTGCACAGTAGTCCCATTTACAACCTCGGCAGCAGTCTTCAACCTCGGTTAGATAAATGGCAGTGAGGCAAATCCTGAGTCATCCCTTTTGTATTATGGCGCAGCAGTAGAGCCTTTGTCAAGATTAAACGACTTCTCCAGGCTTTTATAATTAGGCTTATCCTATTTTAAGGAACCAATATATTTTGCAGGACCAAATGTGCACATATATCTGCAAATCGTGATGGATAGCATGCGAAATTATTTGGTAAGTCCGTATTTTTTGCAAGAAGAAAGGATGTTGGAGAGGAGCGCTCATTGTAGCTGAAATTCCTAATTTACTTCCTCTCTTTGATGCTTCTATTTATCTCAAATGACTAACTATTCACTCGCTTTGAAACCCACCTCTTGGACAAAATAACCCAAGTTGCCGCTTGAAATGCATTTGAATGCCTGCTTACATCTGAGTGGTAGTGAACCAAAAAGCTGCTACAATATTTCAACAGTGTAAATAGGTGAGATGAAGCCCATACACACCTGGAAGGAGGATTTTTCTGGAATAATTTTAGACGCCCTTTAGGGGCAATTGCTTGGGTGCATAATGAAGATAGCCAAAGAAGTTCTAGACGGGTGTGCTGAGAATTTGATTTTGGCCAAGTTTTTTTATCAACGACTGCACTAACCCGCAATCAAAGTGAATACTATTGACTAGAATGTTTATGGGAATGCATGTAGGAGCAATATTAAGGAACCCTAACTTTTGCTTTTAGTGGTAGTGGAAACAAGTTGAAACAGGCTCCTAAAGCCAGTTAAAAATACCCATTATTCATCACAATGAGGTGAGTAAGAAACCAAGAGGCTTCATCTTAACTTTACTGAATCAACCACACGAAGTTTAATACTCACTGCAACGAACCATTTTCACCACTAACTAGTTTAAGGAGCACAAGTGAATACTGTGCGAATTTTGGCTTCAAGGAATTCTAAGACATCCGAAGCGCCATTAAAGCTAAGTTCACAATTGAATCTCGTCGGCTGAATGCCTCAAGTCGTAGCTTAAATGTAATGTGGAAAAGTTGTGGGGGAAATTGCTCTCCAGATGCGAGCATCAATCCAAAAACGTCATCTTACTTTGGCGCTTCTGGCATAAAGTGCATGTTTAAGTCAGCGAAGACGAATAGCACGTTTACATAAGATTAGCTTCAGGACTGAGGGAATAGCGTATGGCTGTGGTTACCGAGAGCCATGCTACATGACACAGATACTGCGCTTACGCTTCTATAGATCTAGCTTAAGAGAGTCACACCACGCAGATTGCGCCATGGGTCAATTTCGACCCAGCTCGGTGGTGAGCGTCCTGACTACAAAAAAGCTGCATAGCACGTCAGCTCATGGAATCGTGCATGAAAGGCTAGACAGATTGGTGCCACCATGTATGGTAGAGCTACATAGTTGTGTAAAGAGGGCACGATTTGGTCGCTGGAATTAAGATAAGCATGGTTAAGATGGGCCTAATCCAAGTTTGTGTGCAGTTCGATGTCGAAATTTGACCACCTAAGGAATATTCACTTGACAATATGCGTGTAGGTGCCGATTTGCGTAGTGGCATTTAATGTCAATCTGAAATCATCAAGGAGGGGAAGATACCTCCACAACATTTTGAGCAGCAAGACTGTTGTGTTTGAATGATTTCGGGCCCGAACACAGTGCTATTGCATGGTGGAACTGGGGCCGCGGCAAACTTCTCGCTTCTTCTGCTTTGCGGCGGACAAGTTGTAGGCGCGTTGATGCGATCTCCTATTTGTGCATACTTTAAAGAAAAGATCTATGCTAGACAAACAGAGGGGTTGCTGTCGAGAAAGCGGTCAAATTTTAAAATGTTTTACAGCGAGATCCAAAGTGATGAGTTAATTGAAAAACTGAATTGTATCGACTTGAATTCAAACAGGGTCAAAGTAGCAGTGTGATGCTCCTAGTCGACTGCTAAAGAAAGGGCGAGAGCCGTCGCACAGTAGTTGCGCTCACACATGTAATGCCTGTTATCAGTCGCACTTCAATGAGTGGTAGTGTGGCGACATATGCTTGACCTCACATATATACGATGGTTGACTTACTGGCCAAACCACGCGTAAAATGCTGCAAAAGTACAAACAGTGCTCAAAGTTTTATATCAGGAAAAAAGAACAAGTACGGCAGGTTATTAAGCGATTCCAGTGCGTCTTGGTTGGCAGGTAACGTCTCGGAAACGTTATCTCGAATGATACAATTAAAAACTGTCGCCTTTCCTTATAGAACTGTAAAATCGTAAGATGGTAATAATCCAAGACATTGCTAATTCTGATTAGCGTTAATAATTTACAGCAACGATCTTATTATAAGTGCGATACGTGCACTGTTTTACTTAACACTTGGTCTCAGCTAGTGGTAACTTGAGTGATCATAGTGCCTTCATCTAGTGGGCTATCCACTGGCCCATGGCGGTGGTCAGATCCTTCCCGCAAGCCTGAATGAATGCGTTCCGCTTAAATGTCATTTCCTTTGTTGTATCCAGGGAGGTCCTATAATAATTATGAAATAGCACTTCATGAAATACCGTGTGTAATCGTGTGCAATATTCTTTGGTTAGAGAGCCAATACGTGTCCTACTCATTGCAGCCTTGTTGGCGTTGGCTCGCCCCCAAGCCACTTTGGTGGCTAAAGATTCCTCTGTATGCTGAATGGATGCATATGTGGCGCCGTGAAAACCTCCCCAGAGACGAAAGTAGGCATCGCTCTAGAGTGTTCCCAGTCCACTTCCTCGACTGTAACCTTTGAAACATCTGATTGAATGCATAGGTTGCATCCACCCATATTTTTTGTCAGAATCAATGAGAATCAGTAGAGGTTTGAGAAAAGTTAGTTGTTTATCTTTTTCCCTCTTCAGAGGATTTCGCATTATTCTATAGCGCAAGGTTATGAAAATCACTCATTCTTGCCAAAGAAGTGCATTTAGGAATATATATGTATCTCATACACGTATTGAAACAGATGAGTTAAAATTTCTGAAATGGCTTAGAGGGAAGCTTTCGTGTTAAAGGTAGAGCTGCTGGGACACAAACTGGACTTTTACAAAGACTGAGGGATAAACAATTAAGATATTGCAGGTGGTATAGCATAAAGTTATGTCAACCTTCGTTATCAGAAAGGTCTTAAGAAGCTGCTATGCTGCAGCCAAATGTTAAGACGCGCCAGCATAATACTGCAGCATTTAACCGTAGGCTGATACTGTAGCGTCCCAGGACCTCTTCAAAGGATATAGTAGGCATGGAACTAAAGCAAAATACATTTTGTTCTAGAAACAAAGGAATTGAGGGCTAATGTCATGGCCCGGAATTTAGCCATCCGGCTGGTACAATATGGTCATCCAAATGACCAAAATCTGGCAGTCCAATCAAACAAAGTACCAAAGGCACTATTCCCTATTCGAACGGCAATATATGAAAGTGCTTGCATAATTTATAAAATCACTTGAATTTAGAGTATTATTAAATTTGACTATATTTTAACGCAAGAAAAGTAGCTTTTTTTGCATAGGTACCTTTTAGCAGTTCTAACCCTTTAACCTCGAATCAAAAAAAATTATTACCTTTTTAAAATATCAGAATGGAAACATAACGACTTCTTTAGTAAAATTTAACAGCTGCAAATACTGTCCATTCATTACAAAAATCGGTTTTCTCAGGTTTGCATCTGCAAGTCTAATGGCTACATTTTAGGGTATTGTTTGTGGGTATAGTGTGTTCGTTTTCGATTGCATCAATATCAGGATTATGGCCAAATAGGCTATGTTCAATGAAAAAAGGTAAAAAAACTATTAGATATTAAGCTCTACATGGTGTTTTTAGCGGTTCAAAATTTAAAGTAGGCAAGAAAGCGTCTTCTCCCGATGTTAAGTTGTCTGATAAGCATCGTGGAATTGCCATGAACACTATAAAATTGTAGTCTGCTTACACTTCGTATTGTGGTCACGTGTTTTTTGATCGTTGGATTGTCGTGATGCTTTTTGTAGAAGAGCAGATTTAGTGTAATATCAGTTTTCGTGGTCATTCCACAACTACTTGGCAGCAGTTCTGCATTATTTGATTTGCTGTAACAGTAATGTTGGCACTTCACGCTCATCTGATTTCGAAAGCCCATTTAAGCACACTCTTCTTCGTCGAAGAACTGAATGGTGTCCCCTGCTAAAGACATGGTTGTTACGAACACAAGCTGGAGCATCAGCCCCTACCGCTAGTGCCATGCTGCTTATAAACGGGAGCGCACGTGCAACTCTGGCAAAATTTAGTAACCCCCGTCTTAATCATTAGAATGCGTGCTTTTCCCATACCGAAAGTGGCTTCCTGGGACTAATGCCCACAAACAACTCATAGATGAGGTGTTCCTTGGAGATGTAGTGCTATGCTGATCACTTTGGATGCAAAACGCCGGTCACGTTAGCCTGCTTATACTCTGAGCCGTGGCAACGCGATGGACGCAGAGTGGTCTCGTCCGTTCGTATGATCAGAAAAGTAGTTCAAAGCGACTATTAAGTTCAGAGCTGGCAGTGCAGCCACTAATTGATTGACAAATCGCAGCGGTGTAGACAAGTGCGTTGACCTGTCATGGTCTCAACCTAATCATCATATGGAATAGACTCGATGACCAATAGATGAAAGACGACTTGGACAATTTTTATACCTGTTCCTATCCACACTTTAGTGTGGTAGCAAGCGTAAAGCGTCAACTTCCCTTTCATTTGGTTGTCTGGCATGTAGCAGTTTGTTTAGAAGACAAGCGGGGAATATAATTCTCCTCAAAGCCGCACTGGCGTCGATCAGTGTTGCCATAATTTGACTCCTTAACATGATACGATGGATTGTATAAGTGGCAATGTACAGTTAAATCACCTCTAAAAATAACACCGAAAGAGGACAGTGATAGCGTATTCAAAAAATTGTGTGTAGTCATCAACGGCATTAGTCGCGAATGCGTGCAAGGAACTTAAAGAACTACCCTTTTAGAACATTTAGAGACAACTATAAATCGGTCGGTGAGAGGCAGCATAACTAACCAACTTAAGTGAAAATGCGCAATCATTTGCAAGTTTTAAACATCAGCTGCGCTGCACATTAGAACTACTTTCCGTAGGTGATTTAGACTATCGTTGCGCATTTTTTTTTGCTCCAAACCGAAGCCTTCAGAGCGTTCACAAAAGAAATGGAGTATCGTGTAAAACGGAAGCTGGAGATTGTCTCAAAAGGCAAGCTCATTGCCCGAATCCACGTTTTCCTTCTTTTCTTACTGAAACTTCAAATAGTGGTTATTCCAGAAAACTCCCTTTAGAAATCACACCTATCTTCGCCTCATACTAGGCAGGAGCAACTCCTTACTGAAAACACTTAGGCAATGCTTTGAATCCATTTGCAGTTCTGACTCATTATCACTCTCAGACCGCAACATTTCGCCATTGTGGAGTAAAGTACAGCCTGACCGCGGATGCCATTTCTTCGACAAGAGGTTTTAACGCATCGATTACGTACAACACAAGGCGCACTGCTCCAGTGATAGAAACAGTCGCAAACCTGACAGTGCGACGACTCGAGCCCTAGCACAATCAAAATCTTGGTGGATCATATTCCTTCTATTAATTAAACTGATTGGTTGGTTGCATTTAGGAGCACACTTTAACCTAAGTAAGCTGTCTCAAATGACACATCATTAAATTGTCCTCTTTCAACCCAAAGTCCTCCATGAGATCCGTGTTTTAAAGCATGGCTATCTAAAATATTCAAAATTCTCTAGGCGATAAAGCCGTTCATTCAGTTGATTTCAATTCTCTCGATTGGGGTTATCATCTGGGCATGACAAAAATCACAGTTCTCGTCGGATGAGGAAAGATATGGGCGCGCTGATAGCCGGGTAGGTCCTCCTGTACCCATGAAAACTCTGCCATCTACACCCCCATTACCCCTCCATTCGCCCTTTTTTGCATTCACTTCTTTCTTTGCGTATTTATTGCGCAATTGTTCACCACTGCTTCTTAATTTTTACCCTCCTTTATTCCTCGTTCTACCTTCCCATCCCCTCCTTACTCACACCCACCGAGTTGTAGTGGTGGGCTCCCCTAAACCTTCGTCATTCTCCTTCCTCACTTCCACTCACGCATCCATCCGCATCTACTAAGTGCACGTTATAGTCACCCCATTAACTAACACCTCTTCCATCCCACCCCGCCACTACTTATGACCTATTAACAGAGACCCTTCCCTCCCTCATTCATTTGCGCATTCATCCATTCATTTATTTTATCCGATTCTCTTCTAGTTTCTTTTACCAAAACTGATTTGCGAAACCAATTAAATGATAAAGCACATAGACGATTACTTTCCCCTTATTGTGATATTGTCTCACCTCACAATTTTCACAATTCATCTCACGGTCACACCTTTGATACACGCATCTACTACCAATTTACCGCTTTCTTTCTAAAACCTTGTAACTACCACTAATACTATTCGTCTCATCCACTCACCCATACACACATACATGCATCATTGCCTCATCTAATACATTCCAGCTAACATTTCTTTTATTACATCTCCACTTAAACCACCGCCTACCAGCCTCACTGAAGCTCTCGTTTTAATTAATTCAAAAAATAGACAATTATTAGGCAGGATTACATAGTTTTTATTTGAATGATAACCCTAGTTTCATAAAGTCTTATTTTTCACTTCATCTTCTTATCACAAGCATGCAACATGCAAATTTGTTTATTATTTTTCATCGTTTCCCACTCATGCTGCACCCAGTTTATCTGTTTCTTTTCTAAATACTGTTCGTAAATGGTATGCCCATGGTCTGATATTTACTAGCGATCACCCAACAAAGACGTTTTTATCATTCTCCACTTAAAATGCACTTTGCTGTTGCTTGTTTCACTGTCGGCATTGCTTGCAGTCATTAAGTTGGTCATATGGTAGTCGGTGTCGTCTCAACATGGTTCGTGATCTACAGCCTGCCCTTGATAATCACTATTCAGAGGGCACTTAATCCGACCTCCTCCTATTCCGTCACTTCTACAGGGCCTATGCCTTCAACCTTAACCCATTTGCCCATTTCACCACAAACCTTGACTTCTGAGCAGCTATCTAGTGGCAATGCAGCATTCATATAAATCACTCCTTTCTCTCCAATACGCGCAAAGCCATTTGGCGCCAGAGTGATGCAGACAAGTCGTAATGGTAAACGCCCTTCAACCTAGGCCGAGCATGCGACCCATGATAACTTAAGGGCAGCGAAGGTAGGAGCAAGCATATTCTTAGAGCCATGTTAGCGCATACCATGCAGTAAACCCTCTCTTTATTCATAAGGCGAACCAACCATTCTCCACCAAGCACCTTGCCTTCCTCATAAAGCATAATGACAAAATAATGCACAAAACATGTGGACAGGAACAGAATAGTTCCCATAAAGCTAAGCGTATCTTCATCTTACCATCGCACACGCTTTGGTGGTTATCCAAAAAGAACTTCTCTTTCAATGTACCTGCCGCAGATTCAGGATCGAATCGATTACCGCAGTGCTTGGAAGTGTGCGGCTGCCAGGTGATGCTGTCAGGCTGTACGCGTAGCATGAGCACGGAAAGGAGGAAAAAGGGCGAAAAAATGTGCCTGTGTGTGTCACATACATGTGATGGGAAGATAAAATGAAAAATAGGAAATGATGAAGCCGGGTGTGTCGTTTATTTACGAAATGCAGAAATCTATTTGGAAATTGCTTGATTCATCCTGGAGCAGAACAACAGAAATGAGAGATTCGGAGGAGAGAGTGGTGAGCTGGTTGGCTGATGGGTGGTGGTGCTATTGGTAGCGAAGATGTTGTATTAAATGAAGAAGAAAGAGCAAAGCAGCGAATAGAAGCAGCCGAATAAATGAATAAATGAATAGGGAAGGAAATGGAGAAAGGGGCGAGAGAATGAATGAAAGCGGTGGAGGTCAAGTTAGCACTTATAGGAGAAGAGGTGCTCTTAGAGAAAAGAAGAGGAAGAAGAGGAATTAGGGGGAGGAAATGCTGCAGCATGCAAGTAACAATGAGCTGGAAATGCGAGCGAATTGCAATCATTGCTTAAATGACTTCAGTGAGGAGTCGGTGCTGTTTAGTATCGCAGGAAGATGGGTGTGATTGTTAGGTGAGCTTTTCTGGTACAACCATTACAATAATGCGATTATCGGTGGGGAAACAACTAACAACAGACATATAAGACTGAACAAAGGGTCACTATTTAAAGCAATCACCATTTTAATTTGTGCACCGATAGTCTATTTGTTTGATGCACGCTAGGAAGGAAGGCTTCAGTGTGGAATGATTGATCAGTACTTATAAAATATTTCAGAACCGTCTTATTCAACTACTAAAAGCAGTCCCGATGCATATTGTGGCTAATTCACTGAACTTGCACATAATTGCGCCTTATCCTACCAAAGTTTGAATCCCATCGCGCTAGTTATGCGGTCTACTACTAGCAAACTTCCGTTTTATATCCATGCGCGTTCCAGCAAAAGTAGAGGAAGAGGCAATGGTGCATGTATGTGTGTATGCATGGATGTATGCATGTATGATGTATGTATGTATGAAACTTATTATAAGAGCGATAGTGATGTTTTTAACGAGGCAAGCTACATAGGTAATACTTGCACTTGTCTGCGTCACATATGTGTGACGTTGCAGAAGTTGCAATAAGCAAACAGTGGAAGGCAAGTATGTTGTAACTTAAAAGAAGTGCATTGAATCCTTTTTAGTAAACACTTTAGCTTAGTTAATTAGAGTTGTGGAAAGGAAACGCAATGAGGGATGCTCAGTGATCGATGGTAGCAGGTGAATATAAGATGGAAGAAAAGGTGTGGTAGGTGGCTGTCTAATGTTGAGTGGATTAGATGAGTAAAAAAGAAAAAGTGGAAGCTAAAGAGAAAGAGAGGAGGAGGTAAGTACATTAGCTTACGTAAGTAGCACCAACGGGGTAAGAAAGCAAATAAATGCTTACATTTTACCAGAGCAGAATACATACATTATGGGGACAGAGGGATTAGGATCTGCTAGCGTGGCTTGAAGGTCAGCCATTTGGCTAGTACAACATGAACACCCAAATGAAGAAACCTGCAGTCCGAACAAACAAAGTATTACACAGTCCCTCTCTTCTATCGATCCTCCTCCCCAACGCTCTCTTCGACAACTCCCCTATGTCAGCCATCAAAAAGCACTCAGTACTGCGAAAAGCACCCACGACTTAACCATCTTAGCCATCGAAATTCAAGAGCGTGTGTTCTTGCAGTGCCAAAAATCCCGCATAGCATTCAGCGAAGCGAAGGCGTATTTTTAGGGTTCTTCTCTCTCACGATAATGTGTCCTAATGTAATGATGGAGGCTTGAATCAAGGTTTGCAAATGGATAGAGACACGCACGACACATATTGTGATTTCAGGCCTTTTGATGCCATGAGATAAACCCAAAGGTGTCGCAGAACCCTATGTGAATGAGGCAATCGGGTCTCATGGGGGACGGGACGCACGCGATCCAAGTGCGCAAGCATAAAACGATGTGGTCGAATAGCGAAGAGAGGCGAGTTGCCCTAGAATCTGTGGGGGAACTTATGGAGGATGCTTGACCACAACGTCGCTGACCCCTCCTGACCATTTTATTGGACTTGAAATTCACGGCTAGTGTCGGCTCAGTTGTTGATGGCTTTCTTGCAGAACACAAGGACATGGAAGGTGCAGAAGATAGACGTCTTAGGCTTAAATCCCAACCTTTAGACTTTCTCTTTTGCAAAAGCCTTCAGCAGTCCCATCAGAGTGCGACTGGTTCAGTTCACGTGTCTGTTGCCTTGCAAGTACTCAGGTGTCGTGCTCGACTTTGCAATTCCAAGGATCTTGCATACTTTGGTAAGGAGTCGACTTTCGGCACAAGGGTCTTGATTGCTATGGATCGATTCAGACACTCTCTGTTGACAGATCCAACATTTAAAGATAGTTGACGTTGCCGTTTTGGCAAATTGAGCCTTCATGGGTTCCGCTTCGACTACTTTCGTAAAGCAGGCAATCGCAACCAGAATACATCGGTTTCCCATTTCGGTAATTGGCAGTGGGCCCACGATATCTAGCCTTACTCTTTCGCTCGACAATCCCGTAGACATGGTTTGCTAGGGTGTGGTTGCTGCAGAGTAAGGCTTCTTGTACTGCTGCAAGTGATGCAGGTCATGCTATCAAGTCAACGACTCATGCCAATGAACACTTGTCCACTGCCAACATTTTTCCTTACCAGGCACTTTGTTTGCCTTTGTCGACACAGGTAAACTGGCATGATGGCACTGCATAGCAGTGATATCAAGTTGTGAGCAATTGGTCAATTTTAATGCCAAGTAGCTGTGATCCAGCCATCTACTTTTTATATGACTGCAGAACGAGCCTTTGCACACAATTAGGAAAGGTGGCTTTCTCGAATCCTCCTAAGCAATACATGACTTGGGCGTTTTAGAGCATAGTCCTTATTGGATTCACAAACGACATTTTATCTATGCTTAATGAACTATGCATGCATGTAAAGTGAAAAGACAAAACATGTCCTCTTCAAACTTTTTAGCCCTGATTGGCTACCATTCTTCAGTTGAATCATAAACTATAAAATGTGATCTGCGGATTGTGCATCATTACGTTACCTGTCAGTCGCAAGAACCATATGGGAGATCGTCCATATGTTTTACACATGCTGCCAGAGCAACTTTTCCTCTGCAACTCAATCAGTGTTAAGTCTAGGAATTAATGATTTCGCTTCCCAAAATTCACTATTTTCGGCAAAAGTGCACTTTGTAAGGGAGCACCAAATTCGCTAGTAGTTGGAAATTTCGCTTTGCTCAACCTCACGCCATAGATCCGAGAATACAATTACTCTTTACCGCTTTTATTGGTTTAACATTTGACCAACAACACATATCAAGCAGATGAATCTGTAAAGCGCGAGAAATGGGAAACAGGGTTTCCCTAGTTCAATTTATTCCAGCTTGCATTACCGGGGCTAATCATGTTGGGATAGATGCTTAGCCAGTGCTTCATAGGTCTAATGTCAATCAACATTAGATATTCAGGGAAGAACATAGGGTGCTGCATGCAATTTATTGGCTCATCAACTGCGATGACATTGACAATCAAGTGGATTGAGCTACGTAAAACGGTACCTAAATTTTGCAACCCTAGGATTGTAACTGAAGAGAGTATGCGTTTTAAAATGGAGACTTATTCAAATGCTGGGCACCTCTCCGCAATTATGAAGCAGCTGGCATTCAATTCAATAAAAACACATTTGTTTAAAATGGACCATTATCTGACTGGGCTATCGTCTTCGCCTACTTGCATTAAATATTCACTGCGTCTCTCTTTCGTGTAGCAAAGAATACGTTATCTCTACCAGTAAAAGACCATGAATGCTTATCTGATGTTTTGGAATCCTACCCTTCTTGGCAGCAATCCTCATAAAACAAATCTTCCATCAGCTCAAGTCAAAAGCTCTGAAACTTTCTTATCTCGATGTAGAGAGTGCATAAAACCTTTATGTGTTTGATCATCTTTTGTGCATCGCAGCCTTCCGGAGAATGCCAATAGTGTAGGTAAGGAAGTGATGCTAATTGGAGGTGCCATCAACATTAAAATCGTTATTACCCTAATTTTAATCCAGTCATTTGCAAAATTCAGGAATTTTATAAATTCTCGGTTCCACTGTTTTTATGTAGGCTGTGCTGGCCCTCCTTACTGGCTTCTGCAAAGTCTACATAGAATCTGGGTCTGCAGACCACCTCTCGATCGTCATAGTAAAGGATATAAGTGAACAAACCTGACAACTGTTTCACCCTTATTCATCTGTCGAGACAATCGACCAATCGACCGGCCAGTAATTTCGTAGGTGTAAGCGGTGTCTTACTTTATGCAGACCTGCTTTTCCGAAGCTCAAATGCCCTCAGATGCGGACATACGCGTAGCTGTGTGTGGGCTGCAAATAGCGAGAATGCTCTCGTGTTCCGCGCGGTACCTGACATTCTATGCAGCGGTCATCTTTTGCTGATGATAAGAATGCATGCTATGGACAACTTCGGGCGTATTTGAACCTTAGCATCAGATTCCACATTTGAGGCGTCTAATGAAGCAAATAGGTTTTGCCTTCTTTGACAACATTGACCATAATAAAAGAATCAGTAGTGAATGATAAAGCTCGTCTTCTATTTTGCTTTTATCTATTTAGGTGCACTTCTGAAAAGGCAAGTTATCGCAGACCGCTGAGAAGAACTAAAACAGACCAATAAGCAATTGAGGTTTTAATTTCAATAAAGGCACGATACGGCTTCTAACCATAAAATATTGTTCCGTCCTGGCCTCTAACCATTTATCTGCTGATGGGACACGATGTAACGCAATGCGACGTGGTGCGAGTTTGACTTATTACATTAAATAAGGCACGAGCGAAAGACACTGGATCCACTCAATCGAGCAGGGAGTCTACTTTCCTTCCCCCACCGATGACCTTAATGTAGTATAATCACTTTCTCCATTGTCGTACATTGGTGCTTTATAAAATTAGCTTAATGTAAATGCAGCAGGATGAACGGAAAAATAAATTGCAGAAAGCTTTGTCCGTGATGAGTCAATGATATCTGTAGCGTATTTCTACTACAATGTCGCCAAAAATAAATGCGTCCAAGTGCAATGAGAGGCGATTTTAACAAGAAAACAAGACACCAAGCAGACGCCGATCGTTCCTCGTCATATTCTGCGATTAAATACCTGCCAATACGAGAAGATGCGTAAATTGTTGGCTTGTGTAATTATTGCGCAGGGTGGTGTGCTTTTTAATATATATAGGCGATATGTTGCCCAAGGTTATAGAGAAACCAATGGCCAGCATGAGTAAGGCGATCAAGGGCTTGACTACCACACTCGCTGCGTCGCTGAATCGGTAAAAGTGAACGTGATAACTGTCCTTTTGAGGGCTTTTAGGGACGTCATTCTTGACCAGCTGACGTACTGATGGACTAGAGAATGACTGACTGCAATGACTGCACCTAACTTTCTTGACCGTGGGACCTACAAGGGTGGGCAAGGAAGCCATAGCGCCCAGGAATATGGATAAAATTATTTTGCGGAAGACGATGTTTTGCTCCATGTCTTGCACGCGCTTACACGTCACACCAGTCGGCTAGTGGTAAGTTAGATTGTCATAGCACTAGAATCACGTGTATTACCCGGCGTAAATTCAAGTAGATTCGGTGGCCATTTGGGTGGTCTATCATGATGTAAATTTGGATGACTCGCCTAAGAGATGAGTAGAGTGGAGTGAGTGTATGGGTCTGAGGTGAAGAAAGTGGGATGAACGCCTGAGGTGGCTGACTTTGCGTGAGTGGGAAGCTGGGAATCAAGGGGTTGAATTAAGGAAAGAAGAAGAGAAATGGGCACTGTGATCATTGGGTAGAGGGTGGGTAATCAAACCATCGAGTAAATAGCCATGGCCATATGGCTGCGAATAAAACGGCTTTTGTCAATGCCTGCAAACATTCTACTGTGTTTTTTTAATAGGGACGGAACAGATCGCTTACAACTGTGTCCCTTTGCATATTATTTGGGAAGACATGATGGTGTGAACTTGCTTGGGACGACTTAAACTAACCCTAGCCTTAAGGCGTTAATACATGTTCAGGCATTTAGCCGGAATGGCATGCTTTTCTTGCATGAACTTCAATATTCATTCACTTGCGGAGGTCTACGCTAATAACTTTGCAGCGCTGGCTATGAATTATTGTGGCATAGAGTATGGCAAGCCAGCGTAATTATGCGCAGTATGGGTTATTTGAACCTAGATTATGCGGTCTCAACAGAAGTGCTATTGTTGCATCTCAGGTGCCACAATGGATCCTCTGTTTACAATGGCTATTTTGAGAGTCTCAATCCTTGCAGAAAGCTCCTTGAAGGTCCAATCGATAGTCAGGTGCCAAGAAGTGTTGACACTTGGCAGTAGGAAGAGCATACAAGGAAGTCATGCTAAGGACATTTCAGGTTTATGTACATTAACGAGCTTTTAAACTCGTAAGAGGATGCAAAGCATTTTAGAAAGCACTATTAGCAAAACTTGCATCCAGATTTAATCTAGAACTAAATACAAATGTTTCAGTTTTGTCCACATCACGATCTGCGCTCCTGCTCTCACACAGAGTCCCTTCGCAATATTCGAGTCCCTATGCTTGCAATACTTTTGAAGTCACGATGATGATATGCTTTATCTATCTTTGCCTTGGATTCTGCGCTTAGACACACTTGTAGTTCCCCGTAGACTATGCCATAAAGACGACGAAGCGTGCCTTTTAGTGGCAAGCCGTTGAGCAATTTTGTAAGCCCTCCCTTTTGCACTTGTTCTCTTTAAATGCTTCCAGGTTGGATTGTGGCGCTCTTCGAGAGAATGTGAATCAGATAGTTGTATATGACAGGACATTTGCACTGCGCTGGTTGCTTTTGTCGCAGGGGCGCCATACGACATGGGCATGTGTTTGGATCCACTGTTGGTGTGACAGCACTAATGGACTTCGTTATTTGCTGCTTCCCTGGTGCCCACTCATTTACCCACACACCCAAGCAGCTATAGATAATGGAATCTAAAAGGAAGGGCTTAGATTAAGGTTTATCTCTATCAAAGCATAGAGTAATGCTCTAGAGTGCAGAACATGGGGAAGGTGATCGTTTCCAGCTGTTGAAACAACAATGACTTTTGAAGCCCAGGCCGCTTCTAGTTTTGCTTTTGGGAAGATCAGTGAGTAGTGATTACAATAACAAGACGTCAGCTCGCAGAATATTGTTATTATTATTATTACTTGTTTTACCCTTGATAGCGAGGCCAATCAATGCAGTAAAAAAGAAGAAGCGAACACGATGCTGCATAGAACATATTCCTGGAAAGTCAAACCATGATACAGCCGCCATATTTAACACGAGCAACACTGCTAAGCCCTTTAGCACCGTCGCTAGGTTATATCCTCGTTTTCAGTTGCAAACAAAATCCTCACTTAAATTTGGCCGGTATTAGAGACAAAACGGAATTAAGCCATGCACATCAGAAGGAAGGATGCGCGAACCAACAGTAAGTGGGGTGGCAGACCCAGCATCTTCAAGAGTCGCCTTCTGACACTCGTAAGGAAGACGTAGCATTGTCACTGAGTAGCTACTTCACGCTCCCAATCAGCGACAAAAAGAAGTGAAATAAAACAAATCTGATTATTTTATCATGGCACAACCGTATTGTTGTCACCAAAGGAACGTAAAGCAATTGCTTATGTTCTTCAAAGCAAGTAGGTGAAAGTGGACAACAGTCATCGAAATAAGTAGTGCAACGATCCA
Organism: Taenia multiceps; assembly: GCA_001923025.3. Classification (NCBI taxonomy): domain Eukaryota; kingdom Metazoa; phylum Platyhelminthes; class Cestoda; order Cyclophyllidea; family Taeniidae; genus Taenia; species Taenia multiceps. Next base: position 14,549,598 of record CM010312.1, on the reverse strand, counting down.
TTGTTTTACGCCAGAAAATCCGCAGAGGCAGACAAAGGATCATGTCACGCAAGAGCCCCAACTCATGCATCAAACAGGAATGATTGGTGAGCCGTTTAATTCAAAGGCATGACTTTGCCTTAGAATATGTAGTTCTTCTACTGCTACTGAAAGGTTTTCTCACAAACCACTTCACCACAATGTCACATTCTTTTACGATTGTTGAGCATCACTAGAAGCGCTCACCATAGCTAACAACATAAGCCTCGGCGACGTGTATGTAGGGTCTTACCTCTCTTTGTGCTCCCATCCCTGCCACGTACAAGAATTTGCAGACAAGCATCGTTGGTTATCTTAACCAGCTTAAAATCTACACCAAGGGCCATTAGTTTAGAACCATTTTCGCATGGGTTGCATGACAGGTAGACATAAGATACTAAAATAAATATTAAGGCGCCAATTGGGGTCATGTTTGCAAGACAGAAATCTGTTCAGCTATTTACAAAGGCGGGTCTTTTACGCTTGCATACCTACATTGGATTGATGTTGTGGATGGCTAAGAGTCTGACAGGGAATTCTACCATTGGAATGAAGTCTGTACAGATTCTGATCTTTTGACACCAAGTCCAAGAAAAATGTGTACCTCTCATCAGCCTCCAAGACCTCAACGATGACCATGAGCGTGAGAAGTATCCATCTACCAAAATGTCCAATTGAATTAAATCATCAGATGAGAGGACGAAGGCTGCTAAAAGGACTTTTAGACTTCGAAACAATTTACCTTCCATTCTTGTTCATAATCGTCTCCATCCTCCGGAGCCACATCGCCGGCCATGACACCTTGTTACGCAATCGCAGAGTGATTGCTGGACGCTTCACTAAACTTAAGAGTTCGAAATCTGCCCCTGCTACAGAAATGGACTGTCAAGGTTTGTATGCCGCACGTAGGGCACTACCCAAGCAATGGTCAATAAGTCCGAGTGTGGGTACTGCTTCACAGCTGGTGGAGGATTGGATGGACCTCTTTGCACTTCTAATCTGGCAGATGTACCACCTACTGCTGTTTTAGGTGTATTCCTTCGTGACTGACTCCTTGTCCTGCTTCAATTTTACTGGCTATTTGCGGGAATCTTGGGGGAAGGATTGGTGGGCTGACATATGTTCTGCGTCACCATGCCAAAGGGTAGCCAATTGACTGTCGCATTCGAAGTACGACTCCGGTACTGTCAAATCAATGTTGCTGCTGCTGTTGCGGTTGGTTTTGCTGCAGTCCATAGGCGACATTTGAGTTTACAAAATCATGCGAATTTCGGTAACAGTTAGAAGTCGTTAGAGTTGGCTTAAAATACCTGCTCTCATTACGGTCAATTTGGTATTGTGTTGATGAGTATACAAAGAGTGCCTTGATAAGTCTGCATTGCTAGAATGTGGGACCAATTCTTGGTGAAAAGCTGTGGGATGAGGTGGTCTATCAATAGCGGTCATCGAGTACTGCACTGGTACCAAAATAATTCGCAGGTTCTGCGCTTCAGCTAGCAGAGATTTATGCGTAAGAAATGATAAAGTGAACAGTCACCAATGCTGGTATTTGGAGAGGAAACCAGTAACTGCTACCTTCCTCTCCTTCGCGATATATATGCGTCGACCATACGCGATACTCACCCATTGGGATCCCTTACCAGAAATCTAGAATCAAAATGAATTCTCTGCATAAAAGTGGAGTAACTGAATCGATGGCACAAATTTTATAAGCACAACCTGGCAAATTGTTTTCAATGGAAAGACGCGATTCGCGGTCTCCATGCTACACACGTATTCCATGTAACACCCAGTAATGACAGAAGAAAAACGTGGTAAACAATCCACGTACTCGCCCACCTGCCTTTGTTAGCACGGATTCATGCACGGGCTTATTGATCAAATTATACCACCAGGAGATCAATAAATTGGGTTTACAAATCAATGGTTGGTTGACACAAGAGCTTGGGTTCATCAGTCACCAATGAAGGCGCATTCGGTGGTTCCAAGATCCATGGAATTGAATACAGCTGTGCTAATAATTGTGCAACTATTGTATTAGCATATTCTAATCCAAAATAAGGGCAGGTGATTTGGTCACGACTGGCATCATGCGTTAATTGTAATGTCTGTGAATCAGTTTTCAACGTAAGCGAAGTTACCTAATGACGTAATACAGCACTGCTTGACAGCTGGACCATGCACAAGAGTGGAAGAATTGAGTTGATGCAATAATAGTGTGCGTTGTAATCCATATTATTTTGAATTTACCGCCTCAGTAGGGTTTACAGTAAGAGAATACCAAAATGGCTTATTATGAGAGCATAGTACAGTTTTGGATTCGTGCTGGTAAATAAAATAAACTTGCATGAAAGTCATCGTTGAGGCGTGCATTTAGTAAAGTGCAAACAAAGGAAAGTAACTTCTAAGTTAATAAAACGTTCCAGCGGCCCACTTTGAAAGCAAACTTAAGAATTGTTGGGGATTTCCATAGGTGCATTGCTCACCAAATGTACAGACAGCCGAGTCTGGAAGAGTACAGCGCTGTCGAAATCTTCAACGCACATGCGTCATATGAAATGTTTTGCTAAAAAATGAGACTATTGTCTACTACTCCTGCTTACCTTGCAAATAAACTTACAAAGGATGAGGCAACACCCACACGCATTTAAACACGTTTTGGCCTTGGGCAATGTCACGTGCAAGGGGAACGAGGCCATGTCATTTAGGGTCTGCACACGTGACTCTTAGCTGACAGGTTGAGATGCAGATGTCGACCCCGTTCCAGGCATCCAGATTTAGCAATAAGATAATAACTAGGAAACAATTCTGCGCTTCGTATAAATAAATGATGCTTTGAAGCCATCCTAACGCCATTCCACCACATTGTCTAAACGTTTATACATACCTGAGATCACAACCAGAGTGCGTAGTGTTAAGGAGAGATCCGAGCAAATGGATTCGACTAGGAAGGTCGCTTTTAGACTGAATTCAGAGTGGTCAAAGCCAGTAGACACAATGACAAGTGTGACCTCTGAACGACGCTGAACGATTTATGGAGCAGAAATTCAGGTAGTCTTTCTTTAGCGGCAGCGGCAGAGGTGGCTGTCAAAGCTCAACGCTTCTTTGAATTTAGGCATTAGGCTAGGCCCGACAGCAGTTTGGACACGAGAGAGGCTTCACTTCAGCCATGTGGATGTATGCGTAAGATTTTGGATGTCAAGAAAACTACCTATTGGACAAGCAACTATAAGTTGTCATGTCAGACCTCTCAAACACAACGATTTGCTAGCGAGTAAGTTAACAGGTGCCTACACAATTTAACTTAAACTCTGATGAAGCGCACACATTCATTAGTTAAAAACAGCGTTTTGTGCCTGGCACCCATTATAGACATGGAATTTGCCGAGTTTTATTTAAGTACTTAAGAACTTGAATGCACTTTTTAACTATTTTTAACACTCTTACATGCATTCTTTTGACCGCGGCGCCTTTAACATTCCATTTACTTAGTTAGTAAGCTACAAAGAGTCTTCTCGCAAGCTGATAGCCTTGCACTACGAGACATGAAGCTTCTGGTATTGTTCCGTTGCTTCGAAAATGTAGAACAAGTCTACGAGCACCTTGAATATTTTTGTTACAAATGCATGTTCAATAATAGTAACAAAGGTTTTATTACTAAACTGGATTGTAGATGCGAATTACAGCAAATGTCACCTTGAAGTTTTCGATTCGGATTCGCTTCATTAGCATTTCACCATTACCACCGAAAATCTTTAGCGAAATGTTTTGCTTAAAACGGCAAGGGACAGAAATCTTCACCCTCTACAGACCATTCTATTGCTTGTTGGATTGAGTGAACTTCGTTAGTCCAGGCCAACTCAAGGCAAATTCATGTCAATCCAACTGCTTTTCTACTATCGAACGCAAAGGTTCCTAAGTTATGTTTAAATTGAGCCCTGTGTTAACCTGTACCATTTGCAGCTATGCTTGCCAGCACCAAGAAGTAAGTTCATTACATGTCGTTTCCTTAATGCGATTCATAAAGCGCCATAATTTGTATGCTCAATAGACTGCGAAGAGAAAGAGGCATGTAAGACCCATTAGTGTGTCCAAATTGACGTGTTTTTCAGTGGGTATTTGCCGAAACGTGGTTTCGACAGCCTAATTTCTATGACAAGGTTTCCGACAATTACATGTATTTAAAGAATTTCCAGATTTACTAGTACTGAACATTTGTTTGCCAACTTTTAAAAATAAAAGTAAGCGTGCAGCAAGTAATGCTTTATGACGCCAAGTTGAGCAGCAATGCCGAAATCATGGGAGTTACACCATTAAAACAGGCATTAGTTTAGCCCAAGAGACTAATCATGCCCGTGTAAAATTTGCGTTGTGTGCTGCTGCGAGGAAAGCATTCATCATGACGGCTCCTTGCTAGCGATTAAACGACAAAATTGCCTCCAAGTTTTACAGGAAATCATATTCCATAATGTAAACAATTAATCTTCAGTTAATCCACACAATATTTTGTGCATTGCACCACGCAAAAGCTCTTGATATTGTAAGCCAAGAACAAACCAATCATAGGAACAAATGGTTCAGTTTTCCTTCTAGAGTGAAGCATCTAAATTTCTTACAAAGCAGGAGGAAAAAGTAAAGGCAACTAAAGTGAACAGGAAATCGAAGCATTGTAATTTAAAAATGAAAATTTCCCTTCACTGAGCATTTATTAAATACATAAGGAGCATTACAGACAGACAATCAGATGACTGGATGGCGAAGAGAGCTGAAACTTGGTAGGCTAAGGCTGAACACCAATAGCCGCCTAGACGGCATAGGCGCAGTTATTTAGTGCAGATGATTTGGGTATCGCGAATAATCCAATTGCGCTCACACAAAATTACAGCAGGGTCCCTTGACTGCGTTATGTAAGAACCGAGACCGAGAAAAACAGTCCCAATCCTTGTAATTTCTACAAATGTGCACTAAACGTTTAAAGTCTGTGTATTACCATATCTCTGACTGGTAATTAGCGGTTTTTGAATAAAATCGTATTTAAATACAGACATTTGTTAGGTAGGGTGAAGAAGACATGCATAAGTTGCAAGAAAAAACGAAAAATCTATTTTTACAGGCCGAGTATTCATCTTAAGCACATTTGTGAGCAGAAAATACCAATTAGTTTCTTATGCAAAGCGAAGTCGACTTGCTCGAATGCATTTAATCAACAAAATTTCGTTAATTGGAGAGATTGCATGGTAAACAACCACAGCACAGCCTTTCAGCTAAGATTAGAGACGATTAGTCGAATAAGCTCCTGAACGCTCTAATGAGAATTATTGTTGCACTTACCAGATTGTTTTTGGATCAACTTGTATTAAGCCCAATCCGTTACTTTTCATGTCGGCTTGTTTTATCTTGTTAAGTGTGAGGTCATCGTGGTTAAAGAGTGTTCAATGAATTAAAATTGAATGGCTTCGTTCGTGAGTGCAAGCTGGCAGGCGTGAGTAGCTCTAGGGTCCATATAGATCCCCATTTCTACCTCTAGTTAGTTTTCCATATTTGTTGCCTCATTGCGTCATTATTGACGAGCTTTTAATAAATAGCTTACATTTCGCTCAAATATCTGCTAGTGCGATCCCAACTTAGTAAGGCATCATGCACACATTTGCCACAGTAGTTTTTTTATTGCCTACCATTTTTTCAAATATTGATGGACAGAAAGAAAAGTCTGACTTATTTTTGGTTCATATTTATCTAGCGAACCCGCTAGACATTGTATTTAATGTCTGGTGCTTAACACTTTCACTCCATACTTACCCAAGGAATGAGCGAAATTCTTTATAAGGCTGTTTTACACATTACTTTTGTGAAAAGTGAAAATATTACCTTTGGCTATCTCATTCTGCTGTGCTTATGTGCAATCGAAAAGATGTTTTATGCATCGCAAAACGCTTTGTTGTTTAGCTGAACTCTAAGCTTGATTGTTCTATTTTCAACTTCCAGCAGATCCAACTTCGCCTAGCAGAATGACCACTAGCCTCTCAACCCTTCTCTGCGTCGTAAATATACCTTCTACAATGATATTGTACTACCTCACAACTGTAGACGAAGTCCGCTGAGCTGTATTTATACCAACGCAATTTGTTAGCTCAGCCTTTTTCATTTCCCAGCATCTGGCATTTTTTGAGACGATGGTATGTGTGATCATTTTGACGATTAACGTTTATCGGTGCCATCAAACCACTTCAGTTATCCTACTTCGCTGTATCAAAGACGGTAGTTCATCTCTGAGGCAAGTGTATGGTTACTAATGCGACCTCGTGCGGATTGAGTCCGTGTAAATAGGGTTCACTTATTGCAACTCCAACTTAAAATGTACGGGAATCGTTAGTGCAGAGATTTGAGTTGTTATTTCTTCGAATGTATAATGTCTTAGGCGGACGGATGTCAACATGCCACTAATTTTGCTGTGGAGGCAATCCGTTAACACAGTCCCTTAATAGGCAAACTTAATTCAATTTTTATCTGCGCTGCTTATTTTCCACATCGGTATCTTAGGAATCAGTGTTTGAGCGTCGTCCATATGAAGACAGTACTATTTTATGGACCAGAGAATAAGTATTGTGATCAAATTTGCAGTTCCTTCACTTCTTTATCCATTCCTTTTCCTCCTTCTTTTAAATTTTGCATGACAGATAATCAATAAAATCACAACTAACCTCCACATAAACTCAATTTATTGGATAAAACCAAGAGGGCAATAAATGCAGACAGATGCAATTGATCAAATCGGTATTGTAAGTTTAAAGCATCATTCCTTAGCGTCCCTCGATCATTCATTAACACTTTAATTCGGTATTTTTCATTCTATTAGGCGTAAGCTATTGCTTCATCTAAGATATTCTGACTTCTTGCCGAAATTAGGTACAATTAACTCTTGCAAGCACAACCTTTATAAGGAAAATCCTTTTTGCGATCCAAGCGTAAAAAGTAGGTTTTAATGCACCCCTTCTATTTGTTAGCTGTCGTGATCCACCTAACGTAGCCCTCTTGAGAATGTCACATGGTTTATGAAAGCCTTTAGAATCCGACTGTCCATTATGTTCAGTCGTGTGATTTTCTATTTCCTTTGCATCACGCGCATGGGAACATAGCCTCGACCTGATACAGCCTTGTGCTACTCAGCAGTATCACCATTGGACCTTGCTGCAGCGGTGGAAAGATGATAGTTGTCTACTACAACCTTGTTTTCCTCTTTCTCGCTGGTCTTGTCCTCACAATTTATAACCTCCTAATAATTGGGTGAATCGTGTTACTTGATTCTCGGGAAAGAATTGCAGTTAGAACTATTACGTGGTCATTAAGAGTACTTGAGCATGCTTGACTGAACTTCGTTCATAATTCCATCAGCTTTTCTGCATACATTAAGGGAAACAAACCAGCCATTCCTTTAGATAGACGTTTTCGCTCAATTTTCAGTTTTTGTTAAATTGGAGCGTATCTGTTTAACCAAAGCGTATGGTCAAATTAACACTAGCCTGAACGGCTAACAGGTCACTATGTATCAAATTAGTTAAAATCATGCTCACAAGAAGTAACTTTCCCTCTAAATGGTCTCAGTTTCTGTCTCTGTCTTGGCAATGTGATCATTAGGGAAGTGAAGAGGTTTGGTGCTCAGAATATGGGGACGGCAAAAGCAAAGTGAGCAAAAGTGAGCACACTTATAGTTTGCTTCCGTTAATAGATGGCAAAACAACACAGAGGGATCGCGTCAAACGAAACCCCTCAGTGGAGTTAAAAAAACATTTTAGTCTGTCAGTAAAGAAGGGAAGCACGTTCTTGAGTTAATCAGGCTGCGCTATAGCTGGCATAATTGGACGTTGTTAGTACTTGGCAAGCAAATAAGATGACATCTGACACACAAACAAACAAATGGACTAGTAAGTATAGAGATGCGAATAATCTTGCAAATAAATGTACTTACAATACAAAGACAGCATACGGGTTTGGATAAAACAGTTTGTACGAAGGACTGCAAAGTATAGTTAAAAATGAAATTAGGCTATGGGTAAGTTTGAGTATCTCGCAATCGCATCAAAACTAAGTATTCACAAGGTCTATCCTGTTTCTAACGACGCCGGTTCTGGTGTCACAAAGGTGAATGAGGTAAATCAAAACGACTGTTTTGACTCCAAGTTTACAAACAGTGACACTTCTCGTCATAAAAAAGAGTGTGCATCCAATGTAAATGCAGTCGGTTTTAAAACATAGAAGCATTAGTAACGCTTTTAGAGCTCATAAGTTATCTTGCTTTTAACATAGCTTTGGGTGGACTGAGTGGGTTTACTTGTATTTTCGGCAGTCTCTTCCAAGGCAGGACTGATGTACTCGATCGTATTTTCTCTCTGTGTTTACCTCTTTGTGCATTTTATCCACACCTTCGTCTTTGCTTGTATTTCGTTAGCATAAGTTTTATTTAGTTGTCAAAGACATTTCACTTAGCAAAGTCACCTACGATACTGCGAAAGCGATGAATTGAACTTTCCTCACATTGATTTTGCCTTATTTCGGCTAAGAAATAACCTAACGTTTGGTAAACGTAATGGGTTTTGCCAATTTAGACATTGCATAGGTGCTACAATCGTGCCAGTTATTGACGAATGATGACAAATTTAGTAAGTATCCACTTTTGCCTAGTTCTGGTCCTAAAACAACAGCAGCAAGTGCATTTAAAAATAGTGCTCGGTATTGCTTTTTTATTTAGCCCCTAATTGCCTAAAAAGTTTTCACACTTAGGGAGAGCGTTTCACCACTGCATCAGCTTACGAACGTGTAGGGCCAAGGAATAGGTCTGAAAGAGGACTATGTTCATCAAATAAGGTAGAGCCTAACATGAGTTTAAGTCTCTTCTTTAGTGCTGCCTCAAATCTTCATGTGACAGATATTTTTAATCAGATATCGTGCAGTAAAATGCAAAATAAATTAAGGGTAGAACGGGAAATGAGACGGCAGAGCACAGGTTTTACGCATTCCAACCTTGCTTTACATTGCTCGCTGTTTAGTATCACAGCCTACAAGCATGAAGCAGCCTTGGCTTTCTGCACCAATACATCACGTCAGACAAAAGCACTGCGCACATGAAGGCAAAAACTCGAGTAACGAACACGGATGTCTGCAGAAAACGCTTCTAAAATCCACGTCTTTTTCAAATTTTACACTTATCAAATGCAGCGCTTTGAAGTAGTCAGCTAATATCAGATGCAAAACCGATCAAAGCTAAAATAATATGCTAACCATTGGTGCAGTAGGTCTCGGTCAGCCAAAATTTCCTGAATCTCTAACAGGAATTGGCTCATATGCGCCACTTCTAATGTACTACCAGTTCTTTCACCCGTTCAAAACAAATTAGTATAATAGCACTTTCCAAGAGCTGTGGATGAATCACGGAGCAAGGGCGTGCAGGAATCCTGACCATTCTGCCCCATTCCACAGTCCTGATTTGTGTATTGTACAAGTAATGCCACATTCAGAGCTAGCGCTTAGAAAAGACCGCGATTCACAGAGACGTTAAGCGAGCACTAGCAATGTCAATAATTGGCAAAGCAAAGTCGCCGCTGCCTCATTGCCGAGGCGTTGGACTTGCCACTTGCCAATCTCGAACCCACGGAAATGCTTATTTATTTCCACTAATTACCTAAAATTTGGCATATGATGTGCTTTTAATTTTAAAGTAGAAAGAGTATTTAGAGTAAAACTGGCACGAACTGCTAGGCTGAATATAAACGTAGGGAAGCATAGAGAATGAATCCAGTTGCCAAACGAAATGGGCAGTAAAGTATGGATGAACACTTTAAAATTTTGGTAGTTTAAAGCGAAATTCGCAGTATGAAGTAGGTCAGAAACATAAAATTTCAGACAATGAAGGCATAATTTGCAGTGCATTGTGGGTGGATACTTTGAAGTTGTAGCTAGGGTGAGCGAACTTGGCAGTGAAGTGTAGATCAGCACATCGAATTTGCAGTCAAAGCGAGCAAAATTTGCAGTGCATTTCTGATGAATGCTTGGAAATTGCAGTCCACGGGCGCGAAATTCTTGGTAAAATGTGGATGCATACCTCACAAATGCAGTTAGTAAGAGCAAAATTAGCAAGAAATTGTAAAACGTTTGTATAAATTAACGAAGAAGTGGTGAAACGCGTCGAAATTGCGCTTAATGAGGACGAAAATTGCGGTGAAGGGATGATAAAATGCCTTGAAATTGCAGGTAATGAGCCCAAAACTTTTAGTGCATTGCGGATCTACACTTCAAAGTCGCAGTCAGAGAGAGCGAAAGTCAGAGGACAGTTTAAATGAATACTTCAAGATTTTAACCAATGTGAACGAAGTTCGCAGCTTTACGTAAATAAGGAACGCGAAATTGAAGTTGGGGCAAACTTAGCAGCGAATTAAGGAACGGGACTTCGAAAAGACAGTCGGTGTGAGCATAATCAGCAGGGAAATAAGACCAATTACAAGCATAAGCAGATTACTTCTTTGAAGCTGTAGTCTGATAGAGCGAAATTTGCCATGAATTGACAATCAATACTTCGGGGATGCTGTCTGTGAGAGCGAAACTGGCAATGTTGTGCAGATGAAACACTGCACTTGCAGAGAGTGAGAGCAAAATTCGCAACGCAACGTAGATAACTACTTCAAAATTGCAGTCAGTGGGAGCGAAATTAGCAGTGAATTGGCAATGAATACTTCGAGATTGGTGCCTGTGAGAACAAAATTGGTTATGAAAAAATTGTAATTGCAGAGAGTGGGAGCGAAATTTGCAGTGCAAAGGAGATCATTACTTCGAAACCGGCAGGCAGTGAGAGCAAAATTTGAAGTATCAAGGAGACAAATAGTTAGAAATTGCAGTCGGTAGTAGCAAAATTTGCAATTTAGTGTAGATCAATGTTTCGAAATTCGCATTGAAGTGTGGATCATTACTTCGGAACGGCAGTCCAAGTGGGCACAATTATTACCGTTTATGTGCTAGATGTTTGATTGGTGGAGCACCCAATTATTGATGCGTTGCGCAACACATGTAAGGTACAGTGGACACTTTGAAAGCATCACAGTTTGTGCATGTTCCTTTGTTCGTGAGGGTAGGGACCTCCAATTTTGTCCTTACATGGTGGACTACTCTGTCAGATATTTGGCTAACTAGGGTTACTTTCTCATAGACGTCTACTTTATTTGGTGTCCGATGTGTTTCACCGCAGTTATTATGCCCAAGTCTCTCACATGCGTTGCCCAGAAGCAGTAAAACAATCTGGCATCCCCGAATGTCCAAGACAAGATAGCAAGTGACTGACTTGATATCACTGCATGAACGAGAACAATTGCTTAGCAGCTTGTTGTGACTTTTTGCATTTAGCCAGAGCTAAAAGCGCTAAAGTGTTTGTCTTTAGCACCTCAGACTGCTGCATTCTGATTTTACGCGAAGGTAGCTTATGCGCTCTTAGTCAGGCTGAAATAGTTTATTAAAAACTCTTGTTCTGCAGGCCTTGTGAAAGCACCGAAAAGGGGATGGTGTGCAGTACGTGAGAGTAAGTTTTAATCATTTCCCGTGCCTGGTTCGTGCACTGACAAATGCTTTAATTTTAATTATGGAGGTCGAATTTGCTTTAGAAGCATTAACTGTGGTGTCGGTGACTCTTTCCAATTTAGAGTTTGTCCTCCTTTCAAAGCAGTTCAAAGTGCGCACATGTATACTATTGATCATAACGGTAGGATGCCAATTTTCGCTTCCGTTATTCCTCATAGTCCTCATAGATGACTCTGTGAGCGGTGAGCAGGAAAGATGTAGACACTACACTAACTATACTAAACGGTGATCTTGTCTCTCACACCAACCCTAAAGAGCAGCCGTGTGCATTCACAAAATCAGAAGAAAAGGCACATCCGCCATAGTGGCCTTGGGATCTACCAAAATAAGTGAGTGTTTATGCCCTCGTAACATCTTTACGTATGATTGACAAGAGTGGACGCTTGTGGTGCCTATTCGCAGTGATGCGCCTGGACTAGTCCTTGACTCTCATCAGGTACGGCACCACTTCCGTGGAAGTAAAGAAACATGCCTGTTCAGCTGGTTGTGAAAAGGAATGATTGAGGCATGGCAAGGGTACGATGAACCATGTGAATGGAAGGCGATATGATGATTGGATAACCCTGCACAAAGCTGCGGTCCAACCTTTTTTATCGCTTTCCTTTCTCCTATCTCTTCATGTGTTGTTAACTTAACCGCTATTCCGGCCATTGAGCTGAGTTCAATGTGGAGAAACTAGCTCATTAGAGGCAATGGAAATTTCTTTCAACAGCACGCTACAAGAGGCTTATCATGTCTTCCTATTTCTATGTGATGCACAATGCACATCAGATGTGATGCTGTTGAAATGATGCACATAAGTAAAGTAAGAGAGACGAGAAGGAAGATGATATAATTGTTGAATAAATCACCCTCTAACTTCTGTGCTATCTATCTGCTGCGGTACTTCGACGTCTCGAAAATGGCGGGACGGGGGTTTGCAACTGACGAGCAGTTAGGGATGAAGGCAGCGGAAGTAAGGGGTGAAAAGAAGACGCGAGTCAAGAAGAAACCAAAAGTTCGAGGGAGGCATTAACGAAGAAATCTGAATGGGGAGAGATAACGTGAAGAAGGACAAATGTGAGCAGGCAATAACAACGCATAGCAAGAGCATATCTTCTGGTTGGCTGTGTGGATTGGAGTTTGTTGAATCCCACACGTGCTAATCGATTTGTAGAGTGGCAATGTGGTGACATTCAATGCCGGCTGGTGTAGATAAGGGCATCGTTTCTTGTTGGGTTTTTTAAGGACAATCATTGCTTGCCTTTGTTGTCTTTGTGATTTTTCACTCAATCCATTTTCTTGCTCATCCGTGCATACAAAGGGGTCACTAGTAAAGTGCTTTGACTGTAATGTTTCACCTTATTGAGATTTTCAAGCCTTGATTTCTTTTTCTGATGTTTTCATTGAGCCGGTCGACCTTTGGGCATCGAGGCACTCTTTTCTCCACCACGGGATGTTCGCCTTAATTTTAATGAAGAAAAAGAGCTACAGGAGGAAAAATCAGGTCAAGGTAAGGTAAGGTGGGATGATGGTAGAATGATGACATACCGAGTAGGCCAAATACATAGATTAGTTCATCGAGCTTGGAGTTCTTTTGCCTGCGTGCTCTACTAGGCTTGCGGGCATGCACTGACAAAGTGTGCTGTTGGAGGTGCAATATGAGGGCTGTGCAGAAGGACGTCTTCAGCGGCAGCTTTCATAGTGCTCTCGATGACACCGTCAATGAAGTGGCCATCTTAACTAACGCTGGCCTGCTTTGGACTGCCAGCTACATTGCGTTGCCACTTGGAAAACGCTCTCGAAAAGAATTGGATATGGACCGTTGTACTTTAATCTAGTAATAATTACAACGCTCTGCCCTTTTAAAGAAATGTTTCTTAACATACCGTAACTCGAAGCTGTCAGTGCTTCACCTTGCAATATGCTATATCTTCGACATTTATAGTCAGACAAATCAAAGTTTTGCCTCGTGCTTAAATTTGCACCAACAATTGGTTGTCTTTTTGCTCGGCGCACATAACAGAATCCTGTAAGAAGTGGATTTCTGATTTATAACATTAGTTCTTGAAATGGTCTGGCTCTAACGCACGACAAGATTAATGGACAAAAAACCGAGCCATAACATAACTCAATTTGACGATGCACTATAGAAATTGGCCCATTTTTACAACAAATGACCATTCTGCATAGCATCACCCCATGCAAATGCCAAATCCACTTTGCACTCGCTTGTTCGTGCGATTACTTGCAACCCAACTCACTGTGGATCGAATGAATCAATGAATGAGCCGATCGACTAAACAGATAACCAGTACGCAACAATGCACAGCAGGTCTTCCTATCGATTTCATTGACCCATTGGTCAACCAGCTGCCCAAAGCAAAGTCAGCAAATAGACGTCCAATGAGAAGAGTACAGGCCACTCACCCATTCGGTGGTGGCTTGAACATGCCTAAGCGTAAGGTTCAGTAACAAAGTTGGGTGGTAAGAATGGGAAGGCAAGAAAAGGACAAGCTGCAGCGGTAGTAGCGCCTACTGGAATACGTCTGACTTGATAGTACCTTTCTGCAGTGAGTTATTATTGCCATTAGCATGAAGATTTCACTGAACCTTGTCAGTTTTTGCAGTGGTAATGGAGCAACCATCTTTTACTCCATGTCGTGACCATCGCAACTGGTTCCATATTTGCCAGAGTTTGAATTAGTAGACGCTGAGCAGTCACGTGATCAACACCAATGCCATATAAGAAGGAAAATCGTTGACGAAGTCAAGACACCAGTGAAGTCGCCATCTTTCCTCCAGCCATATTAGCTTCGTTTACGAATTACTCGCTACTGAATTGAGTTGAGCAATAGGATTGAACAGACCGGGATACTCAACACGTAAATGAGCGGCGTGTCAATGCGAGTTGGTGGAAGTAAATATGTTTGCTGCAAGTAAAAGGTGATACCCCTTGCATGAGACTCTAGCCAATGTGCTAATTGTCCGATAGCATGCACTCTTGAATTCATTGTTGCAATAGCTTTGCATATGTGTGCCGATGTTAGCATTTGCCACATGTCCATCGTCGTTGCTAGAACGCAGCGATAATGTCGGTGACCATATATGAGCATGTGAATGCATGAGGGGGAGGTATTGAAACCTTGTGCAACAATTACTCTTGAAGCGGTTTAATGGAATGGCTGATCCTTAGGCGGGTAAAGTAATGGAATATTTGTGCAACTGACTTCAGTTACCACCCCATATGTAAGCCGAGTTCAAACGCACGTGTGTTGGGCTTTGTCAGTTTGATGTGCTTGTAGCTAGGCTGAACAAAAATCGGTTTTGCGAACCCAGAATTATGTTAGGAACTGCGGCAGAACTGCACAAGCAATCAAAACATGCACGCTATTGTATATGTCAACGAGATATGTGCAATGGAGTAATCGGTGCGTTTAATAAACCGCCGCGACAGCATAACTAAACAGACTCAAAATTATGTGTAGGCCAGTGATGCGATTTCGGGCAAATATTTGTGCCAGCCTATGGCTTCAAATATCCAACAGTATTGTTTTTTTTCAAATAATTTAATCTTGAGTTAAAAATTAGGACCTTTTTGATTTAGCTAGAGATAGATGCGACGTTCGCCCGTAAGCATGCTTTAGAACACGCCAACACATGAGCCCACGTACAGCCCTACGCTTGCACATCATTCGCCAACATTTCATCTGCTGTCAAATGCAATTCATTTTAATTACAAAATAGCAAGGCTCAAATAATTGGCTAGGAGCGCATACTTTGGTACAATGAACGATTGCTCAATTCTGTCACCTTACTTGGTTGTCGCTTCCGACCTGAATAATCAGGCCTCTTTTTCAGCGCCTGGAGGATGCATTAGATCAAATAGGCAATTGAATGTGAAAGTCGAGGCAGTTCCTCCTATTTTTGCCTAAAACACTGACAAAATACGCAATGAATTTAAATTCCACATTCTGGTGAAAAACGACTTCGCCTTGAGAGCGCGTAGGAAATTGCTTGTGCATCCTCGCAAAGCAAATGGTATCTCAGTTTCAAGAGGGCTTGCCTAGGAGGCAAAGTGTGCGACTTAATTACCTTTTAGCAACAATGTCTGGTATTTACTGTTAATTCTGTGGCATGATTTCTAATGTAAGAATTGTAAGGCCACTAAGGGTGCATCCACAACTTCCTGGAATGCAGTTCTGATAAGTGAACTCGATTAAGCTTCATGTTAATTACCTTGATTTTGAGACAGGAGCCAATATTTTTCTAATTTATACAGAATCTAGGTCTCAAATAAAAACTGACGACGGGAACTTCATTCCATGTCACACCCATATTGATAATTCCTTGAGGTTTGTTTATCGACACGTGCATTTTTTTGCATACATCACTTACTTTAAAAGTCGGAGAAATAATTCACAAATCGTTGGGTAGACACGTTAGAATAGAAGATCTCAGGTTGCTTAAGTACTTTTTTTCTGAATTTGTTCTAAGCAATGCTGCGTGGAAACTTGCGGCCTCCAAAACTGTACCATCACCCAATTAACCAGATCATTGCAGAATTGTCAACTACATCTCCTCCACCATCAACCTGTGGCCTTTGACATGACTACCATTTATTCAAACACTGGCCTAATGTCGGATCATCAGCGTGCAACTCCCAATATGGGGTCTTCACATGTAGACAAACAGAAAAATTTACATTGGTCCAAATCCCATTTAATACAGCGTTTAACTTTAATATTAAGCATTTCAGGTTGAGTCGCAGGTAGCGGCAATGCCTCATCCCGTGCTACTCCTTCCAGATAAAATCCCCCGTCCACGTGCTGTCGCGCTTGCTGTTACCGAAGCTCTCCCCATACTATGCCACAACATAGTCCACTAGACCACATCCTACGGCACTGCGCAGCACCACTATACCACATGTGCCCTCACTGAGTTTAGACATTGAAAGCATCGGTACATTAGGAGTGGCGATTATTGGAATGACAATGTTAGGGCACCAGTGAAGTTGTTAGCAGGGGACAGTGAGCAGAGTTGGTAGGATGGGTGAAGCATGAAGAGTGCACAGAGCGCAGAGTCGAAGCCATTGACGGTGTGTGTGGTGTTGAGGTGAGCAGATGTGCAAGCGGTGGTGAGATTATAGGGTAGTGAAAGGAACATGGATGGATGATGGATAAAAGTATCAAAAGGTGACGCAGTAGGAGACTAATTAAATCTATATGCTGTTGAACCATTCGGTATGCCTGCTTGAGTTTGAATTTTACATGCATTGTGGCAACCTTTATCGCAATCCAGTCAGAGTACACAGGCAGTTTACCTCGCTACACCCTAAACGCCTTTGCTGTAGTCGACCCATCGCCGCGTCTGCGTGTGTAAAGGCGCATGCAAAGAAGAATTGAGAAGCAAAACCACAGTAACGGCATTTGTAGTGACCCGAGATCGAACAGAGGATACTTAGATCTTCAGTCTAACGCTTTATCGACTGAGTTATCACGAAACGGTAAGATGCGTAATTGAGAACAAACACAAGGATCACCAGAACGTGCTGGTGTGTGTCGAATTTACATCAACTTAGTTACCCACAGTCATCTGTGCAGTGGCCGTGAAGGCCTTGTCGTCGACACTGCTAATGTTTATTGTTGTTCTACTGTGGTGAACTCAAGCAGTGCAATGACGTAGGGCACGTTTACGCGACGCCGACGACGGGAGATGAAGAATGTCGGAAAGGCGCCTCGATGGTTGGAGGGGCGATGCAATGGACAGCGAAGTCTTTGGAAGTTTCCAGTGCGGGTTCGGGCTCTGCTTGGAGTGCTATTGAGCAATCGCAAGTAAATCCTTTTTGACTTCTTTGGCTGCGCTAGCTTCTCCTCAAGCCGTGGTTCTGCTGGTCTACTCTGTTGGCTCCCCAAAACTCTGGAACTCGACGGTTGCATTTGATGAGCGGGTGATAAATGCATGCCGCACTAGCATGTGCGTGGAGTAGAAGGACAGAATGAGAACTGGACAGTATGTCGAAAAGCACACGGACGTCACGAGCAGGATTTGAACCTACGCAGGGAATCCCCAACGGATTTCAGGTCCATCGCCTTAACCACTCGGCCACCGCAACACAACCCGCACCTTCTTTTATGACGGTGCATTTCAGTAAAAGGGATGTGCCTAAAGCGACATCCAGCTTGCGACCTCCAGGTTATGGGAGTGACGCACTGATTAAATACATGGAACAGATTTCAAATAGCATCATACCGTTCGCTTTCCCGTAAGCATCCCAAATCTTATGGTCGCTCTCCTCCGTTTCAGCTTAGTTTCAGCAAGCGAGCGCGCCTGTTTATCGACACAATCAAGCATGTAATGCTGGATTAATAGAAATGGCGTATTAAAATTTACGCTTTGAAATGAAAAATCTAAAGAATTCTTTACGAGACCACCACACGGCATCCAAGTCATCAACAGCATCCAGGTCGAACTCACGTAATACAGCAATGGGCGCAAGTCCACAAATCGGTTATAAGAAATATGGGCAGAAAATCTTACAATAAACACTAAGCTAGACGTCAATAAATATCATTCGGGATGCAATTTATTAATGGCCGCGAAGACTTTATGCACACATTGTATAGAGTTCACGACCCTTTAATCTGTTTCCTCATTCTCACACCTCTTTTCTCCTCAATAACATATAGTGATATGCTACATAATTGATGTGCGCACACAGTTGGGGTTGTGGGTGTGTATGAGCAAATCTTGCAGATATGAGGGGAGATGAGATAACCACGGTTAGTAAAATTACCTGTTTACCAACGGCTATGACGCTTCAATCGAGACCGGTTTAAACATGCCTCCTCGTGGTAAGAGTGCATGACCCGATTCACATTATCGCCGTAACCGCTTTCACCAGCACATGCCCGTTTTGGTAGGGCGGATGGCTTACATGGCTTGGCCGATCTCACTAGACCTCTGTTAACTACAGCGTCTTAATTTGCGCTTTGCTGACAAAAACGCAAGTTTTAGAGAATGCTAAAGAGGAGTAATAAAGTTTTACCAGATGGCTGTGCATCAATTTTTCACAAGCGTCACCACTACGCTGATTTTTGTAATCTATTTGCAGTGCCCGTCAAGTAGCACGGCTGCACGGATTTTATTAATAATCGTGCTCATAATGACGGATCCACCATAACATCCCTTTCCATAATTGGTCACCGTAAATTGTATCAGTTGAATAATGGTCTGGTTTAAACGATATCCGTGCAGAAAAATTATTGCAAATGTGTGGCAACAGGGTTGAAGCATGCATGAGGCATCGTACAGTGACTGAAGTTAAAGAGCATTCATTTCCATCATGTCAGGGCCAGTAAATAGGTTAACAGACGGCCGAGAACAATTCAAAACTTTAGCAGTTACGAAGAACACAGCAACCACGAATGAGGCAGGTGGTAGACCACAAGTTACTATCATAGGGTACATGAATGCATGTAATTGTGGGACTGCCAATATAGATATCATCCAGGCAGCAATATTTGCCAATGGTGGGTAAACAACTAAATCGCTCGATTGAACAGCAAACAATATTGGGACCAATCAAGGGTAACTTCAGGTCCACAGACACCGAGGCTTGAGTTCTTATTTCAATAGCGGCTCTGGGCATGACTAGCTGGGTAAGAAATGCTTCCTGTGCAGTTTTCGAATACGCATCGCTTTAGAAAGAAGTCGAATTCTTGTCAAATTCCGATCATTTTTAGTCAATTCTTATTGTGAAAAATAAATTAGTGTATTTTGGTTATGATTGTCAGTCTAGAATTGAAATTTCATTCGGATTATATATGATATCGACTCAGTGTGAGGTTGTCAACCAACTCTACTTTCACTTGTTTACTCCAACAGTGCTGCAGTTTACAAAGCCATTTTACAAAATACGACTTGTTTATGTGCAAGTGGATTTCCCACTGACTCACCTACTTCATCGCTTGCAGCAATTACGGTGCATAGGCGGCTTGTGTGCTCTTTGACGAAGTAGGCCTCCCACGTATCGACCACGCCCTTAATGTCACTGTTTCATTCAGGAATATCAATGATGGGGAAGAAAAAATTTTCGCTACAACTTCCTCCTCTCTATAATGGTGTGGTGTCACACACACGGAAGGCGATTCTTTAGCTTTTCTTCATCCCCATCCTTCCGCTCTCTCAGTCCTGCATCTACTTTCACTTCTTTCGCTCGTGCAATGAGGCTTCCCTTTCTGCTTTCGCCGTTACATCGTAGTTAATTATGATGAAACAAATCGCTGTAACACTTGGCGAAAGCAGTCGGGAGAAGGAATGATTTTAGCTTGGTGTTTTAGTAAACAAACACTGGAAAGGAGCCTTCTAATGCTCATAAATGGTTCTGTCGTGATGGTCAAATCGCCTGATCTGCACGCTATTTACATAACGACAGGATGAAAATGGACGTGAAGTTTCAATGTTCTACAAAGGTAACATGACATTTAAAGAAAGCCAGAAAGCGGATCAAAGTGCCAAAAGTCAGTGCAGCAACTGGAAGTTACCCGGTTACGTGGAAAGCCAGGTAGGTCCAGTTCCTTTGCTGTAGGCTACTCCTTGAAGAATCTCTGGACTTTAAGTTAATCCTTCCGCATTCAATACCAATCCCGTTGGTCCACCCAGTGCACCCAGTGTGCCTGTGCTGAGACGGGTAGAAGTTGCCTCCTTCTTGCTCTTTACCACTACCCATCTTATGCGGCTCATAACATTGCCTCACTCTCTCACCAAAAATATTGTATTAGCTAAAGACAGAGATAAGTTTGTGGTAGAGGCACATGAGTTTCACGGAATGTCCTTAACTTTAGTTATTAAATAGTATCACTTTTATCCGCTTCTGTGTTTACTGCGTACTCTTCTCACCTGGTTTCTTTTCGCATACCATGCACTCTTGGCTTGTGACGTCAAGGCTACCAGTCTACTCATACACTTTTAGGTAGCCTGCTGAATATGTGGGAGGTTTTAAGCGTCGAAGCATTGAATCACCCAATTTAGTGAAAATTGGTGTGATTAGCACTAATACAACAACGTGAGCAGTCGTTACGATTTGGAAAGCTGACACTGCAAAGTTTTTTAATATATGGGCTATAACCTGTGAGATTTTCGGCACTCATTACGTTTATTGTGTCAATTCAAATAGATGTTAGTGTGCGTATACTTGGTAAAATCTAAGCATTTTACAAACATTAGTATTTTCACCACCAGTGGAGTTTACGTGAGCTGTTTTGGGCCCTTTTCAATGCTCATATTGTAAGTTTAAGGTGTTAGGATTGAACCAGTGCTGTTGGGCACTGCATTTAAGCATGTACCCGTAAGCAGGTGGACCTTTTGATTTGCGTGGCTCATGCTTTGTTGGAGTTAAAGATGGAGATTAACGAACATACAATCACTCATTTTGGCAAGTGTCACGAACAGATGGCTAGAATAGCCGAAGCAAAATGTCGGAGGATTGCTGTTTCAGCCTCCTCATCGTCTAAAATCTAGGATTTGCAGAAAAGTTCCATATGTGTCAAATGGCAAATTCTTCCTTTTTGTGGAAACGACCTTACTAACCATTCGAGCATTATAGGCATACTAGTTTCTCCGTTCTTGTCGGTGAGCCCTCTTACGTGGAAGAGAATCTAACCACCTCATTGTCACTAATGTGTAAAAGCGAATTGCCCTTCCTTGCATAGGCGAGTTTTGATTGCTTGTAACTCATAAATAAGAGCCATAAATTAGCAAAAAGCGTTTCAAAAGCAGGGGTATCGATTAAGAAAAGAAAAAAGCGCCATTTTGAGGTGGTTTTTACGCAAAAGAAGCCTTACCTGGTTTTTTGCTAAAATAAAAAACCGCATCTTTTACTTGTTATTCCGCTTCGCCGCTGACGTATCCCGCATTTTCACACAATTTCATCAGCAATGTTAGTACGGAGGCCTGGAATTTATCATTTAAGTCATTTAGCTAGGATTGGCTTTGCAAACAAATTTTTGGCTCTATTTTTCATGCAAGTTTAACCCTCTTAGCTTTGTTGGGCCCTTCGAGATACTTAAGTCTTGGCAGTAGAAGTTATCTGCATCTAATGCTATTTCCACCTTGCGTGTCATATGGCATGACAGATGGCTTCCAGTTCTTCGTAGTAAAATGTCCCAACAAGCTTCGAACTCAACTGATGTGAGCTGAAATCAACTTCGCTCCTCCTTCGGCAGCCATAAATAACGCTACTGGAGCGTCATAAGTCACCCCTCTATACCAGCTTCCATTATGGGAACGCCATTTTTCGATACAAAGAGTGAAGTGAAAGCGCATAAGAGCCAGGTCGCGTTGTCAACGGTTTTTAGATAAGGTCATCCAAAGAGTGAGCATTTATAAGAAAGCGAATGTGCCTGGCTTCCTGATGGTTGGCGGTGGTGACACGACTGCACATCAAAGCATGGTGGTAATGGAAGATCGAGGCAGTGGATCAGTGTTTTTAATTCCTTTTCTACCTCAATGGGAATGGTTTGCGGGACCTCAAAGGTGCAAGCTGAATGAAACAAAGCAGCGCTTTGTCCGACATTGGCAGATCGTGTGTGTAATCAAGTTTGACCTGCCCGTTATCTCGTTGCTGTTGCTGTACATTGTGCACTGAATTGGAATGGTGAATTGAAAAGAAATGGAGAAGAGACAGAATGTTCACGCATATAAATGGAGGTTTTTTGGGTATTATAGGTCAACTGCTGAAGTTCCGATTATTCTTTTGGTGTGGAGCAGTAGATAGGAACTCGGAGGAAGCGAGCTGGGATTCTTTTGTCTTGTTCACATTAGAAAGGCGAAAGTAATCGATGCGACAGTGTGGGACGATGCCGAGTTCGGTCATGCTTCTAGAAGTTAATTCGAACCTCCTATCTAATTGATTGGTTTGCAGCTGACGCTACTAATTTTAATAGCATGTAAAGAGTTTTAATGAACAGAGGGATTCCTTGATTTGCGGACCACTGCAGTTGTAACCTCCTTCTTGCCTTCCCGTCACGAAAACTTCACTTTTCAAATGGATTCTCGATTTGAGGGCACCTCTTTACATGCGCCAATCCACCGCATGTAAGACGAACGGACTCCATCCTTCTCACCAACCACCAGAATTGGCCATAATTAGAACTGGGCATTTGCTCTATGAATTGCTCTCCTTCGTCTAGTTCTGGCACTCCTAGCCATTCGTTTTCATCGCTGGGATTGACATACAGCCTTCAACACCCCTCTGTCACATGGGTGGCTTTGATGGCTTCGGACTTCGGTCATTCTTCACGTCAATGGCAGAGAGCCACTCTCGCTACCCTTCCTTCTACTATTGAGCAGCATTGCTTCTTAAGTTATTACATACACTCCATCAATTTTTCTGCATCATGGCGCTAGTGTTATTAGTCAGAGGGAATAGCAAGTTTGGTTTGAGGTAAAAGGAGATGGGATGGTGTGAGGCGAAATAAAAGGTCTGCCAATTCACACATTCCTGCAGTGTGAAATAGGTAAGAAAGACGTTAGGTTCCCCCATTTGGTCAGATGCAGGAGAAGGGATTGCAAGCACTCATGGCGATGGAAAATCAGATGCGAAAATGCAAGTTTGATGAACAATTCGATATCGGGTTCAAGTGCACCAAAGACATTTGTCAAGTAATTGAGTGCTAGCCCTCATTTTTGTGAAGAGAAGAGTTGGGAACTTGGAATTGATGATTTGCTAAAGAATTTCGAGGTGCACGAACATATCATCAATATTCGGTGAGACTTGGTGTATTGCTTCTTTGCAAACACTGACTGTTATTCTATATTTACACTGAAGCTGTGTCTAAGGACGAGCACATAAGAAAATAATAGACACTGGATTATGCACGCGCAACCTTGCCGTTCACCGATCGTTGAGATACCTGCTACACTTTTCCGCGGTTATGATTGCTAGGAAAGTTGAAGCGAATGCAGGCGCTCTAGAGGCGACGAGACATTAGGTACGACGTCTGTAGGCGTGAAAAGCAGTTGTCACAGGGAAGCAGGATCCGCGAAGTGAGTAAGTAGTGAGACAAGGGAAAAACAAGATACAACTAAGCAAAGATGATGGAGTGTATGGTGTGGCTAAAATACATATGGCAAACTTTGCTTTCATCCGCATTGCGTACTTGATCAAACATGAACTCTTTTAGGATTTTGACATCGACATTATTGGGATCAAATATTTTATAGAAAGGCTATTTTGCTAGTTGCAGGACTCGAGCTTAGGCAGTTTATATAATAAATGCGACTTTAAATACGGAGGAGACTAATGTTTATCCAGGCTAATCGATGTCTGCAGCTATGGCCGGCAAAAGAAAATCAAGCAATCGTTATAGGTGCATGAAGCTTTTCCCCTTGCATTTCTATAAAAGCAGTTAAAATTGAAAATTTTGCTAAGAGTCCCACTAAAATGGAATCATGCAGCACAGCAACTGTCATTCGTGATTGTAAGTTGCGTTTTCGCCACCATTTTCATTACCAGCTAAAACAACCAAATCAATCAAACCGAGTCCTATATTGTTCGTAGGGAAATACTTACTCATTTAAGCTCATTTACTTCTCAGTGCAACGTTGCACTTCCAGATAAACCCTCAGTTGCTTGCAAATGAATTTTTAATCATTCGTCATTTCTCCTACACTTTCTTTTCCATTTGCGACTAAATGCATTTAAGTGGAAGTAAAGAATAACATATTAGGTAATTCGATGCTATACTGCCTCATAGACTCTGCATTCTGTTGGTTCATTACATAGAGGCTAATAATAATCTACCTGTGTTGACCGTGGTCATTCCAGCAAATGCAATTGTAACTTATTTGCTACCAAATCGCATCAGTAGCAGCTACAATCCCGGTGAAACTAAATATAAGTTCTTTATTTAAGTGTGTAAACGTTGTTAGCTGTTGACACTTTTGGATAGCCTCGTAAAAGATCAGGGGTATGTTCCACGATGGTTTGGTCTGCAGCTTCTCAAAAAGGTTATCGTTTCAAGCAGCTTTTATGGACCTGTGTCAGTAGTGTTTTGCAGATGAATTGATGGCCTTCAGATTGCCATCGGGTTGGGCGCTATCGACGTTGGTTCGCCTGCATTTTCAGGTCTTGATGCTTGGCCCTGTGAGTCACAGCGTCAGTAATCTTGAGGTCGCGAGAGTAGTTGCTGATTGCCAGATCAGTATTTTCAGTGAATCGAAATATTTGCTTTCGGTTGGATGTGGTGGCAGTTATAAGTAGCTGTGATATGCCATCTTAAGACTCTAAGGCGGTGAATTTGGCGCCAAGCACTAATGCAGCTACATGCGAGAGTTTCAGTAGCAATATGTTCTCGAATATACATGAGTTGATGGCGGTGAGTCTACTCTGGGGTAGTCAGGTGTACAGTGGTGGATAGGTGCACCGCTAGCTTTCTGTCAGGTACCGATTCCGGTGGATGATTGTTCGGCAGAAAATGCGGCCTTGAGTTTGTCATTTACCGCTCGTTCATTATGAAGAGTGTTGGTGTTAGAACTGCAGCTGTCCTGAGACGTGACACTGCGATCAGAGGTACTGTGTCGTTGCCTGAAGCAAAACATTTTCACCTGCGTCTGTTTAAGTGCACTTTGCTTCAAGCAAGCAATTATATGTGTATGTTACTTGTGTGAGCTTCATCCTGCTCTGTGCTTACACGCACCTCGAGAAATGCGCCACATTTTAAGTTTGAGCCATTTGCTTCACTTAAATTCTTGAAGAATTTTGGGCCACTCGTCCTCTGTGGTGTTCACTGATGTTTTGCTCACTTCCACGGTTTGCAACGCGCATTTTTTAAATCCCACACTTGGGATTGGTAGCACATTACAATGGAGTCACCTGATCTCCTGCGGACCACGGTATTATGCCGCGTAGAAAGAACAATTTACATAGAACTGCTTGTTAAATTTCGTAACCGACATTTGCAGCGGATGAGAGGAGCAATTGACGGGTGTGTTGAAGCTGACCATAGTGTGAATAATTTTTGGGTGTTACCAAAGCTAGCATTTCATTCTGTCACACTAACCAATGATAGCGTTTGTGAGTGAAGCGATTGCACGTAGCAGGAGGTTTTCACTGACAGTGTATTTTAAACTCTTGCGCACAGACATTGTACAGTTTGACAAAATAGGGTAGGACTAACACACAGCGTGATAGGATTTGGTACATGGCAGAGAAATGTTAAACGCAATCCTTAAGTTTCATATCCAGACAGAATGCAATGCCCGTCAATGTGGGTTCGCCTAGTGAAGTTGAGCTGGAGTGAATCTACTTCACAAGAGCATTTTGAAGACTACGGTCTCTGTTGCCTTGTTCCACTCAACCTACTGTTGCTACTTGTGCATAATGAGCAGTAGATAAATTGCAAAGCAGTTGCTAGGCTGATGGTAATAGTATCCAACACCGACGGGAAACGATTTGAATTCACGAAATGAACCAAGGGAGTACAAGTTCTGCAAAAGCAGCTTCGATGTCAATTGCCTATATTGCCCAGTTCTGACAAATCACATTGTATCTCAAGCTTGGGCGATCAGGTTTTTGGCCGCAGCATAATTAATGTCAGTATTTTGCGTCTACGTTCTTGGTTAAAACACATCAAATCTAGTTGCGGTGGCACTTGACGTTTCAAGTAACGATGTGTTAACCCTCAGAATTGGGTGTTTTGGTTGTTAGCATGTCCAGGTTTTGAATCAATTCACCTCTCACATCTTCTTCGAAGGACATGAAAGAGGTTAATGAGGAATTGTTGTCCGCCTCCTAGGCGTCTGTGAAGGTGGCTGATCCTCCTCAACTTCACCATCCTCAAAACAAGTGACGCCTGAGCATCCGTGTCTCCTATGGTAAAGTCGATGTAAAGCCTGATGGTCGCATTGACTTTTGATGTTCTCCACAAGCTGGTATACTTTGCGGAGATGAGGAAGCCCACTCTTCCTCCCTCTTCGCTTGCTACCCTTCTATTCGCTAGAGGGGCGACGCTTCCTTTATGCGTCAACTGACTTTCCTTCACCATTTTCTGTTTTGCTAATCACCGTAGTGCCCATTGTTAAACGAATGAAATTTTGGACGGTTGATGGCACGTCTTTTAAAAAATTGTGTCAATTACTCACCAAAATGTAGGAAAAATTGATTATCCGATGTGCTGCAATGGTTAATGCAGACTGGGTAGGAGAACAACTCCTCCCTGACACTAAGTGTTTTAAGGCCATTCAATTATTTTGTTAAATCAGCCGTGTTGAAGAAAATTTCCTCTTTCAATTTTGGTTGATTACTGAGGCATTACCGCACAGTAGTGGCTTATCACATTGAGTCCAATGAAGTGATCCCTGAGGTGTGCATTTGACAGCTTATCAGATGATTCTTCATACCGAGCGTGTTTTGTTAACTTTATGGCTTTAAAATAAGTAAGCAACCTAATCCATTGTCATTAAATTTTTCATCGTCAATTTTTGTCTTTTCTCTACGTTTTACAATATCTCTATGAATACATTCAGCATGAAGAGCCGAGTGATTTTAGGGTTCAACATAATTTAAACTTCTGGTTTTTAATGAGTGATTTTGACTCGCCTAATTAAGTCTTGCCCTTGTAACAGGCTTAACGCAGTGGGCAAATTTAAATTAAGAATGTTAAGTTGCAGTATTTGCTTTCATGCTTTCCACACAGATTCGCTCACTCCCACAGCGACCAGTTGACCTAATCACACGCATGTTGTCTATGAAGCCTTGTTAAAATCCATTACATTTGTTGCACCCATCGCATCGCTACCAGTAGAGCGCTGGCGAAGTCTAAAGTGAAGCTTGATGACGAGCCTCATACTTGGGTGACGGGCATACTGAGTTGCGGTTATTTAGAAACCGACCGACATGATCACTATTTTGGTCTTAGTATACACCAAATCCTACCTATCTGCAATCACAATTTTCTTTGGACTCTAAGAAATTTATTCAAGTTATTTGGCGGCATTTATCGTCATATCCTTGCAGTGGAATAACTGTATCATGCAAAGAGGTAACAAAGAGTGCTCTCACAAGACATTACACGCCTTGTATTTTTTGGTTATCTTTTAAGTTAGAAGGCTCCGACTTTGGCTTTACTAGTTTCCTATTGTACAGTCTTCTTAGTGGTTTCATTCCTTGCTATTCAACTCGCACATAAGCCAGAAAACTGGCAAAGTTTCGCTCTAGGTTGGTGGCAGAGAATACCAGCATTACTGCCTTCGCGATGCTTATTGTGTCCAGATGTACAACTCACTATGGCGGCCTAGGAGTATGCCGTTATATTTTGCTCAAAAAGGACAACTTGCTAGGTCCTGGGTTTCATTTCAGCACTTAATATCTGTTCCAGCAATGTTAACTGTGGTTTTTAAACCAACGCACCTTTAAGATCACTAACTTTATGACCTGCAATCCAGTCTCTAAGGGAGTGACTGGAAAATGCGCAAGCATTTTCATTTAGGTGGGTGTGGTTTACGGAGTTTAAACTTGTACCATGGGCACTTTCGGCAGCGGGAGATTTCGGATGTTTTTTGCAGATGTACTTTATTTGCTTTTATTTTCATTTCGTGAGTAATTTATCAACGCCAGCTTGCTCTGACCTTCGTGTTTCCGTTTGTTCACTCCACACCCTATCCTACTTTCCATCTACAAAGAGCGCTTAGAGTTGTCCTGCTCCCATGCAAATAAGGCAGCACCAGACGAACAAAATAAGTAATTTTACAGTGCCATGAACTTTTTAACGAAACACTTTAAAGGACAAATGGTGCTTGCAGCTGATTAAATTATTTAGTAACGTGATAACAAGCGGCTCCTAAGCGTGATTTGTTGCCCCTCACTTTAAGTGTTAATCTAAATAAAAGTCCTCAGATTTGTCAAAAATGCATTTGTGACAGGGTTCATGTTCTGTTCGGTTGGCGTGACGAATGGAGTTAATTTTGGTAACTGGCAAGATTAACTTGCCGCTTCTATGCTGATATCAACACAACTGCGCGGTGTGCAGCGACGTAAGTTTCCTGAAGTAGCAAAAACCACCAGCCTTCACTGGTGCGAAGGCGTTTCTCTTCTTCAGCGCAAATATAACTGTAAATGCGAACTTGTGTGTGACAGGTGCATGGCAAACTCTTTTGCTCTGTACTTGCCTATGTTTACACCCGGTGGAACCATTTTCAAGTAACTAGACCCTTTTATTTTGGTAGTCGCAACTTAATACCAGCCAATTAAAGGTAATCGCAAAGTGCTTTCATCTCTTTTGCAAAACACGAACTTGTGGAATTTGATGGCAGATAGCACGTTGCTGGCTACGCCTGCCTTATGTATCTGCATACAAACTAAAGTTTCGTTGCGCGTGTTTCTTGAGTAAAAATTCATATAAAATGTAGAGATCAGTGCTAAATCAAATAAAATAAGTGCCTTTGCATAGATTGACAATGGGCGGCAGGCTTTCGGAACAGTCCACGCATCATTTGACATAGCAATCAATTATGTTTGGTTTACTTCATGGCTTGTGATGAAGAGAGTCCCTATGAACCAAAGTTTACTAAAGCAAAAATCATATCACTGATTCTCCTCAATTAGCCCACCTCTCGCCTTTTACACATTTCTTTAGTTGTAGGAATGCCATTGCCCTGACCCCGGACAGTTAAGCCTTGTTTGTGGTATTGATGTATCTATTGCCCGTGAGCTGGAGTGTGCACAGACGTAGGGCGCAAACGTAGGAACCTGCCAATAATTGTTAAAGAAGCAGGTCGGTTTTAAACTTACTTTCATATTGCAGTTCTCAGGCGATTGGTGTGATGCGAGGTAGATTGCAAATTTCTGAAAGGTTCATGATTCGACCTCAAACTAAAGGCTTCCTTAGAATCACGCCTGAATTGTTCCGAAAATACAGGCACTCCGAAATATTAACCTCATTCACACTAGTAATTTTATTTCATTAAAGTAGATCTACAACAGTTGCCTAGGAAAACTAGGTAATCAGCGGAATAAAAGCTTGAAATTCCAGTTAAGTGACTAAAATATATGTGGGATCGATGTGTTGAACAAGCCAAAATTCTAATAAAGCATACTGTCAAGCGAACAGGGAGAGTAAGAGAGAGGCCGCACTCTTTCCCCATCCCTTCTTTCCTCTAGTGCAGATTTTCTTTTACGTAAGACTTGCAGCGGTACACGTTTCGCACTGAGGTAGGTACAAAAGCTTGTATTGTCACAAAAGATTGTCTTAAACTAGCCAGTCCTAAGCTGTTGCTACCACAAAGTGATAAAGCGCAGGCATTGAGGAAGTTGTACCATTTGATCTTGTGCAACATATTCATATTCCCTGCACTATTTCTTTAAGTCATATAAATTTTGTCAAAGCGTCCTCATAGTTTTCGGCGGCTCATATCCATCAAGTTAGGCAGGAAATTTTATGCCCCACCCACAGATTTTTTACCATAACCTTGGAGCATTGGTTTAAAAGGACAAAAATGAAGGTAAAAACAAATGTAGGGCACGCCGTTGAGTGAAGGGTACAAGTTCATGACATTCGACCCGTAGTAATTTACAGTAGGTCACGACAACGGGCCTAACCAAAGGCTCTGAATACTTTTTGCATACCTTTAAGGAACGGAATCCGCTGCAGCACATATTGCTCTAATCAAAACAGATCCAATCCTGTAAACAATGAGGATGGTAACACCGTTGTCAATAGACGTCGTTCATTGAATGAAGCTTTTTAAGCCAAAACCCTACCATTTTAATACATTATATTATCCACTACCACATTGTGAGGTTAGTTAGCGCAATGAGTTGTCTGACGTTAAAAGTGGACAACAGTAGCTGCCAATTTGCTGTTCATGTAGTGTATGATTTCTTTATATATGGTATACATATTGCACGGGCTTAACCGACTTACACATAATCCGTAATAATAACCTACCAGTGACCGCATGCAACTTGATGTATTTAGGTATTTTTCCATATATTTACGAGTTCCAGCAATAGAATTTTAATGGAAACAGGGAGGAGGGACTTAATCACAGCCAGGCTAGTTTGTGTCAGCCTGGTTCAGATCATGTATCTTTGCATCATTTATTCATGTTATGGTCAAAGATGAGACTAGTAGGCGGATAAAGGCAACTATTGAGAGAATGCTGGCAAAGAAGGATGCAGGAGGAGGTGGAGGCAGGAGCGATTTAATACTCGGTTTGGAGGAGATGAAGGAAAGTGAAATCTAGGGAAGATAGAGAAACAAGACGTTTGCATGGCACTAAAGTAAAAAATAAAGGCAAGGAAATGAGGTTCAGGCGACTTTTACTCCCCTTTATCAAGTGAGTCAAATGCATAAAACACGCAAGGTGGGAAATAATGCAAAATGCAGTACCTAAGAGCATATGCAGCGTAGTGTGGGACGAAGGAGACACTCACCAAAGACGCATTGGAGCTGGGAGTGGGAAAGGAGGAGTAGGTAAGTGGACCTAGTTCCTGCGTGTACGCTGTGATCCCTAGTGGCTGAGAAGAAAAAGTGAAGGCCACTATTTACATGGCGCGGAGTTGTTCCGACTAGATCATGGGGACCAAATTAGAGTAATGAGATTGACCCAATGGTAACTTATGAAAACGCCACTGAGTGTGAGGCATGCGTAATCGACTATGTAGCCCTGTCAATCTACGTCTCAACTCATTTATACAATCCAATCAAAATGCAGCTTAGGTGGCCAATCTATTCTGTGACAGTCTAGTACAATCTAGTCTGAACTAGCTAGGCACAGTCTCGAGGACCGTGCTGCAGCGCTATCCCACATATGCTACTGATGCTGCTGCCGCTGCAGAAAAAAGGAAGGCGCTCAAAGACAAAGCCTGGGATTTATGTGTCCCTTCAATTTTACATGTATTTGCTTCGTATCACACTGTCACAGTTCCGAATTCACAAAGTTGGAAATTAAAGGTTGAAGGTTAAGAGAATTGCAGCTGTCAATGTGTTTACATCTGCTTGAATTGACTAAATCTAAAAAAACCAAATACTGCATGAAGAAGGCCCTACCTATTTGGGACAGTGCAAGCAATAGAATTTCTATGCAAACAGGGAGGAGGGAGGAGGACCGCGCCTACGAGTATGATATTGTGCAGCCACATTTAGTAACGGAGGAGGGGCTAAAGAATGCTATTAGACTGATCGCCACTCAAGCGCCAGTGATTTGATCTCATGCTTTCTGCATGGATCGGATTAATTTCCACCGCTTAGCAGTTAGACGGGCTGATTATTAAAAGACGCAATCATTTTATTGAAAATTAGCCAAACAGCGGAACAAATCATTTCAAGTCAAAGAAGCAATGGACGGACAAATCATTCGATTAATCAGTTCAACAAAAATCAGTCTGTCAATCGGTCGGTCAAGTAGTGAAATCATTATTCGGTGGATTAGGTGGGGAATCAAGAGATCGGTCAGTGAGATTGGGGTCGCGAACAGCGATGACAGCAGTAGCATGAAAAAAATAGATAGTGAAGACACCTCTTCAGTCGTTTGAACCACTGGAATGGAGAAGAGCAGGAGAAGGAGGAGGTATGTTGCCTTGGGTGGGAAAAACGTTAGCATAGTAAACAAGGGGAAGGAATGAAGAGTGCAAACTTACTGAGGCGCAGGTGAGTCAGAGGGGGTGGATGATGGGCTAGGAGGAGAGAAGTGCAGCAAATGAACTCCCGATTAAAGCGCTAAGACAAACACTGGATGGCTGGCTAACTGACTTGTTTCCACAAGCAATGGCACAAATGGTAGAGTCGCTTACCAGAGCTTAATTTGTAGGTTGCCTGGAATTTTCCCCCTCGTGATCCTCTCATCACACCCGCGTCCTCCACTTCTCCTCCTTCTCCATCGCTCTATACATCCGGCTCGACCTCTGTCGCCTCTTGAGTGCTCGACACTTGACTTACCGGTAATGGTGTCACAGTGGTAAGCGACGACGACGCGGAGTTAGACACCACCCGGGAGGGTGGCAGGTGCCACCACTCCGCCTGCTCATCCATATCCGACCACTGTCTCGTCACAGTTAAATAGTCAGACAGGTCGCAATCTGATTATCATACACCATCCACTCAACCACGTCGCCATCGCCCTGCGCCCGTGCTCGTTGCTCTCTGTTGACTATGTACTCCGTCCAATTTTCTGGAGTGAGGCCTGAGTGACAGCAAAAATGTGGAATGGCTGAACGTGGACAGAGAAAACTGAATAAAGACTGAAAATCGCTATTACTGCAAGCGGCGATGCAGTTGAGTCAGTGTGAACTCCACTTACGCACAGGCGAGTCGCCTTTTGCAAATGCGTCATGCCGAGGCGCTTCTCCTCGTGATGGTGCTTCGATGTGCTACAGTGGTAAACGTCCAGAACTATAGGTTTAGACAATCCTTTCCGGTTGATAACTTGTATGCGGTATCTTATGGGAAAACAGGTCCACACGTGGTCCCTTTTTTTTGAAGGGGTGGTATTTTTCGTAGCGAATGCTCAATGCTATATAAAATGTGGTCGCAAACAAGATCGATGCACGAAGTGGACAAGAGTGCTTGAGTGACACACACACTGATCATGCATATATGCCCACCTTGTAGACCAGCCTCATTGTGTCGGCAAAGAGATGTTTGCAAGGGAGGGTGCTATTAAAGGCGCCTTTGTATGGTCATCTATGACCATTGTGTTCGAGGTTCTAAGGCGCGGAAACACGTCACAAAAGGGTTTGTTTGATTTATTAAGTCAGAGCTTTCGAGTAAAGAGAAGGACTTTTTTTCAATTTTATAGTGTGCCACCCTTTTCATGTTTATTTCATTCCAAGTTTTCATTTTACACTGCTTTTCAGGAGTCCCTTTCTGGGGGCGGAAGGGTCCCTTGCCGCGATAACACAGCCATATATGTGAGGCTATAGTCCATTGCATCATTAAATCCTGCTGCAACGCACAACCGAAACAAAACCATCATTCGGCGGCCCGTACTCGACGCAGAATTTCCACCCTATTTTATGTGGGAATAAATTACTGACACGCAATTCTATTTGTCGCCATCCAAATTCAGCAATTTTTTGCAAGATTTGTAGGACTGATGTGGATCATGAGTTAACAAACAAATGCGATGGCACGTTTTCTTTGAAGTCTGTTTTGCGCTCCACTAAATTTTGCCATTACTTATTACTTCTAAGTAGGACCACAAAGCCTACAGGTCTGAAAGGACAGGCAAATGCGTTTGAAATGTGCCTACTTGTGCAATACGAATCAAAGAAAACATTTTTTTTCTGTCTCTTCAGCTTTGCCTACAAAGCACGGTCTCCACCTACCAATTCCGAGCTGTTGTCTAAAGTAATGTAAGAGGAATTTCGGACCCTTTGATACGGCAGTTTAGATGCTGCATAGTGGTGTGCTCTGCATATTTTTGTCCTCGTCAATTTTAAACACTTCAAATTAAACGTTTTTGATTTGCTTGTCTTAGTAAGTTGATTTGGAGGTGCTTTGCATGTGTATACATCCAAGGAAGGGCCAAGACCGATGGGCGAAGCAAACGAGAGTACATGAGTGACACGCACACTGATCATGCATCCAGATCTACCGTGTAGACCAGTCTCACTGTGTCGACAAAGAGATGTTTGCAAGAAAGTATGCCTGGAAAGACAAAAGTTTAAGGTGAGACTTTTATATGCACTTTACAATGCCGCCCGCAGATGATGGGGCTAGAGGAAAGACGAATGTGACCCTCATCAAAGCTATCATCTCCATCTACTACGAACCATGCCTTTGTGGTGGTTCAAGCATTACATGACACATTATTGGAATTCTACATTCCCAACTGCTTCGATTTAACTGGAATCCTACTGATCGCCTAAGCAGAAGGGTGAGCAATAGGAGTTTTAGTGGGTCCCTGAGTAGCTGAAGTTTAGCTGGATGGAACGGTTCAAATGTGAGCTGTGACACCAAACTGCAGTAGCATATCATCTGTGCCTTCCGAGTGGTCAATGTTGATATGCGCCAGTGACTAGATGGCGCGCAGAAGAACCAATTTCAAAAATATTCAAAAACGCTAGCCCCAAGAAGGGTCTGTTTATTTTTTTTGGTTTTAAAATATTCCTAATGCCTTAAGAAACTTTATAGGCGCCCTATTATTGCAGATCCATGTGGAGAGTTGTGTTTCTATCTGCGCGCAAGGCAGATCAACATTTTCAGACACATTAGCCCTTGAGTTCCAAATATTACCAATAGAAAGTAAGGCAAGGTCTTTTCCTTTCCATAATATTTCTGTTTGATTTTTGAAATTAGTGCTTGTTGCCACTTAAGATGGACAATTACTTCATTGCATCACATACACGCGACATGTCATTTACTTGACAAGGACGATCGGTCGCGCTAGCTTGGGTTGCAGAAGCATTGATCACGATTAACAAAGGTAAGCATAGATGCGATTAGCTGTTTGAACTGCTGGCAGTTGCTGAATCCAACCTGCAGTGTAGAGGCCGTAGAGTGGTCGTGTTTGGAGGCACAACTTCGTGTTCAAGTGCGGGACCATTTGTTTCTATGCAGGTTATAGTTCTGCTCTAGTGAAACGGCTCAAAGACGAAACTAGTAGGAAAATTGCTTCTATGTATCTCAAAAGAACCTGTCATGAACTTTACGGAGGCTCTGAAGAGAGAGTGGGTGAAATGAATTGGGCTAGATGAAAAGAAGTGATGAAATCTTAGGAATCTGAACTAT
Organism: Taenia multiceps; assembly: GCA_001923025.3. Lineage (NCBI taxonomy): Eukaryota > Metazoa > Platyhelminthes > Cestoda > Cyclophyllidea > Taeniidae > Taenia > Taenia multiceps. Next base: position 14,514,250 of record CM010312.1, on the reverse strand, counting down.
TCAGCAGCTACACAAAGACTTAACTTTAAGTAAATAAAGGCAGAAAATGTAAAACGATCTCTAGTTGCCACTATCGCAGCCGCTCTTCCAAATGTACATCTATCTGCCCATCCAACGTTACCGGTCCGTCTCCACATTCGGCACAAAGGGAATGCATTGGTCAACATGACTTATCTTCCAGTCTCCCATCTAGGACGATTGGATCATAGTGCTACGGTCGAGTTTTTCGTGCATGGTTAGATGGTTAGCAGTTTTGTTGGCAAAGTAGTGTATTGCTATAAGTGCGGTAGAAAGGAGGGTTGCCTGAGGAGGCAAGAGTTTTGAGTGGAACTTACCTATGCTCTTTGCAATGAAGTCTGCAGATGGTGAGGCTTGGGGAGAGTAACTGTGGTCAGCATAACATCTGTTGTCACCGCCTAGGTTAGGTGGTGCCTTTTTGGTGGTTCAAGCCATGCGAGTTCCATAGTTGGAATCCAATAATACGGACTGCATGGAATTAGACGTATGTCTACTTGGTCGGGATCACACTGTCCCTTTAACCAGATGGAAGTCACCCAACGCAGAGGAGTGTACGAGTAGAGACTCGGTGAGCCTGCAAGTCCTTGACAGCAAGCCAGCAGAGACAGCCTGATGGTGAGTCTGAGCAACTGAGGGGTTTTGGAGGCGCCGAGCTGCAGCAAGTGATCGTTGTTGCCTCCCAAACGGTCATCGGTGATGAGCACTATTCGAGAATGGAAGTGCAAGAATATCATTCTCGGAAATGTTAAAAGTAGTTACTCTCCAACAATTTTTGTCAAATCTGTAGCTTTTAGAGGCATTTTATTAACTTTAAAAAATATGTAAGCGAGCTGGCCTTGCAAAACCATCTACCTATCTGTGCTTCCTTTCGCGGTGAAGGGAGACCAGCATTTGCATGCATATTAGCTTCTAAGTAGCTAGTATCATCGCCAAAATTAAAGTTATATCTTCTCCTTCTAATACTAATTGTAAGGGATTGTAGAAAGTGGCAATTTTTGCTATTTGAAATGGGCACTTGCTCCATAGCGTCATGCATATTTGACATTTGCCAATTTTAGGCAAGGAATATCGATCGCCCTTACTCGTGCCACAAATGCATTAATTAAGATTAATGCAAGCTAACAAAAATGAAATCAGTTTAATGGACTAAAGGCAGTTGCTTAAATCCAACCTGTGGTTTGGAGGCCGTGGAACGGTCGCTAAGATGCGGAGCTCAGACGTCATTGGCACGCAGTATTTGCAGAGCTTTAGTAAAGCTTCCATGAAGATTTTTGTTTCTTAATGTAAAATAACGAAAGAACAATTTTAGCTGAAGCCCCGCGAGTGCTGCTTACTTGTTCCGAAGCCATTAGCTGTCTGTGAGGGTGGTAATTAGTAACTTACAGGATACGGCCTCCAACTTGGACAGTTAAGCTGTGCATCGGTGATTATCCGCGCAGGTTCAAGTCCTGCTCGCGACGCTGAGTTGATCTCGCCTTTGAAGTTTCGTGCACTCCCTAGCACGCAGTTGTCTTATGCCACATTTACGAAAGCCGGGTGTGAAGTCACACCCCAACTTTGCTAGTCTGGTAATTGAAGACGTGTAGGTAGCCAGTGGTTACGCACTTGCACTCACGAATGTCTAAATCATGTTTCAAGCCTGTACTTTCGACTCACAATTTCTTTACAGCCCGTCACCTTGACGACTCAAAGTACACGTCTCGCTACTGCTCTATGCTACAGGCACGATGCAGTCCTGCCCTCCTCAATACGTTGTAAGGGAACATTCTATTCATCAAGCACTGAGCGTTGGCGTGTTGTGATGTATAGCATCGATGCCGCTCCAGCAGCCGGTCGTCGGAGCCATGGTTAACGCACGTGCTTTTCATTTACATTGCTCGTCTACACAATTTTTGCTTGAGACCGTTCCATTTTGGGCTAATAATCACTGCACTTTTGAGACCTCGACGTTGATGTGCCACACAGCTGCCACGTTCCACCTTGCACTGTGGTCAACACAAGTGCCTCCGCATTTAGTGAAAGGGGAATTCAATTCCGTAGAATTGCCAAGAATTGTGTGTAACGCCATGTTGGTGCGCAAGTCGATGGCTGAATATCATCTGCGCCTGCAGTCGCATTTGGCACTCCTTTAGGCGCCATTCTTACTCATGATCGGCTAAGTCTTGCAGTGCTTGCTATTGACAACAAATGAGTAGCATGATGCAATAAATCGCAATAATAGATGTTGGATGAATTATCAGCAGAACGTGGACTGACGAAGAGCACCGATTGCAAGCGAATATGATGCTTTCAGAGCTAAGAAATGTAACGCAATTGATAGTCTTGTCTTCATGTGAGTCAGCGCCGTCGACTGGGTTAGTGAGTGTTTAACAGAACATAGTCTAAATTTTGCTTTTAATAAAAAATAAAGGTGCGGTCACTTAAGATCATTTTCCTGAGCAAACACGTGTTTACGTCGTTTTATCAAGTTCACCATACATCTAGTTTTCTAAGAAGCGAAGTCTTTGGGACGTGAATTTCTCTTAACTGTAAAAGCGTAGCGTAGGAGAACAGCGGTGTCAAATTTGTTTATGACTCGGGCCACTAATAACTTTTGTTGCGCTTTACAGTCTTGAGGAGACATAATTTTGGTTAATTTGACGGAATGTTGGATATATTTCCCATCCCATGTAATGTCTGTCTTCATGTGCTAGGCATTTTGCGTTTGAAAAAGAGAGACAAAAGTAAGGGCTATTTAGATGTTCTATTAGTTGCACTTTGCTTTGAAAATGCATAATTAGAGCAGCCAAATCGCGAGTCATCGGCATTAATTAGAGTGGACGACTTTACACTTTACCCACTGCCAATCAACGTTGGAGCGAGCAATGACTTCATTGTCACTGCTGCTGGCATTGGTTTTGGTTTGTTGCGACGGGAAAATGAGGAAATGTTGCGCAGCAATGCCCTACACTGTCGCTTTCCTGCCCAGCTCCATTGGCGTTCTACCGCTTACTCATCAACTGAAGGAAAGATCGGGACGAGTATACTGAAGTACGCATACGGGCGCAAGTAGTTGACGTGCAGGATCTACAGAAATGTCGAAAGAGGTCAGGCCTTGAGTAGGGATGATAGGGGAAGGAGGGTGTTTTGAAAGGATTCGTCATCAAGCCTGCAATGACCACGGCAGCGGTTCTGCTCCATACGCAACAACCGTCACGGATCCAAGCACTGCATATCTATTTACATTTATGGTCCTCGTATTTGCGTGCACCTATTTTTAAGTCCATGCAACTTGTGCACCCGGAATATCGCAGCTCATCACAGAGGCAAAAGTGCAACAAAGTTGGAAGTGAAGGCCATTGTGCTGCAGTTGGCATCCTTACCACTTACTCTAGCACAATTGCTCACGTATTTTAATGGTGCATGGGGTCACAGTGGACTGTAAACTCACCATTTGCTATTCAGACAAGGAACATGCCATTTCGTAGACTCACACAATTTTACAGCATTTGATGTTACACAATGCATGTTTTGTCAAAGCAATATATAACTGGCCAAAAGACGATGCTACGACTCTGCTCCGCCCTTTATGCGTTTGGCAGCTAATTCGCATTCTCCTTAGCCACATTGAGATGTGTAGGAATATGTTGGAACATATAAAGCTGCATAATCCCCCCACCCATAATGGAAATCGACCTTACCTTTTGCTCCTCTACCATCAACACCGAAGCTAAATGGTTCTAGGTCTTTGGCGAATCCTAAGAGAGAAAATCATACCGTTAGATCTGCTGCACCTGTCATGTACAACAATCCGACAGCTGAAACAATCTTTATCCTTGGCATCAATAATTCTTGGAAATGCAAGCATCAATGGCTTAGAGCATTATTTGCAGTTCTTCGAGAAATTTAATAGCATGTCGCATTGTAAATTGACACAGCTTACCCAAAAAATTGCCGAAGGATGCTTACCCTTTGCTTTCCTTTGCTTTGTTTGACAAGTCCTTTCAATTCCAACCCTTGGAGTAATCATTTGCTCTTGAGAAATAAGTTGGAACTACCATCTAAACTACAAAAGAACTTTCAGAAGCAGTAAAGGATGAAAAATTTGTCCGGCATGGTGTTGATGGCAAATAGTAGCTATGATTCTTCCAATCAGGAACTATTGCAGAAATGCTTATGTGCATGCCTAGTTCATTACCCTCATTATTTAAGCAGACTAAGTTTGTAGGCAAAGAAATGCCAGTTCATAGGTAATGGACGCAATCAAGGCCAAGAATTAAAAAAGTAGATGTGCACATTGTTATAGTACTGCCTTGCAATAAGTTGGTGGCAGGTGCCATGCTTTGACACATCAAATAAAATCGGAAATGAGGGATTTAGGAGCATCCACGCGTTAATTAAAGTGATGGATGAAATTGTGACCCATATTTAGCTTAAAGCTGCGCTTTTTTGCATGAGCTTGTGGCAATCACCTTCACTGCATACCGTGGCACGGAAACCAACCCACTTTCCCTGCTTTGATCCTGTTAAACACGAAGTCACAAAACAAGGAAATGAGATTGCCAACTGCCAAGGCATGTTCAGCCCACGACAAAAAATAGAAATTAGGACCCAACTAGCTGCAATTGTTTGCTTTTAGATTAGTTATGTAAGACCACACAAGACTCTGCAACTGTTTGCCTTTGATACAAAAAGGCGATTTTGTGTTTAGTAGAATTACTGTCTTAAAGTTGAGGTACTGACGTCAGTCAAAGTATCACTTGTGAAAGCACAGTGTGGTGGCGGCTGTGTCTGTGGTTCCCTCATTCAACGCTGAGAGTTGCAGTAGCAGCTTGGCAATTGCTTTTACTAATAATAAAATCTCACTTGCCTCATTTGCCATCACCATACCAGACAATTCTCTACCAGTTAGGCAGCAGAAATGGTGCTACTGGCAAGATTCCGGGTAATGGCACTATTGTGATTAAATATAGCGTGCTGTTGTAGAAAGTTCGCGTGAACCATTTAATGTGCTCCTTTAATACACATTTGCATTTGAATGTGGCGACTGCTGGTATAAGGATCCCAAGTGCGTGGCTCATTTCAATAAAATCAAAAAGCAACTGGTCCAGTGCACACTCTCTACTTTTTATCGACCTTGGGTGGTATCACCCGATTTGGGTGTAATGGAGGTGCAATTATGGCGTGAGAATGCGCTACATTACCACAAGCCTTCTTTGACGTCTACACCTGCTTAGCCATGACGATTGTAAGTAAGCACTGAGCTGCGCCAGTCACACCACGAGTGGCTGTTTGGTGGCTCTCATCCAACCAGGATTTGCCACAGCTTCATGCTCCTTCTCATTCGTTGGCGATTGCACACTCGAGGGGACGGTACACCACGCATAATTCGGCGTGAACAGGTTTGTGGGTGGGCTCTAGTGTGAGCAGAGGTGACAGCGCCATGCTGACGTATGCGTGGCACAAAAGTAACACTGTAGAAGTGCTAGTGCCTTAACTGCTCACTGACCGTGTTTTGATGCCTGTGAGAACTAAGTACTGAGTAAGGAATGTGCTTTTCAGTAACTATTGCTCTCCTCATTACCTTAGTTATCAAGAAAATAATTTCGTAAAATTACGTAAGGCTCTGCAAGTGGTCCCCTTCGACACAAAGCTGCGGCTCTCATGTAAGTGAGGCAAGGCCTATTAGAAGTAGTGTTTCGTGGCTAAGGTAACAACGCCAATCAAAGAGTCACCCATATCGGTACAACTTTGAGACAGCCCTGTATCTGATTCCTTTTACGTAGCAAACATGACATAGATGTGAATATCACTGACGCGAATTTTACGCCAACGGGTGGCGCATATCTCCTGTGGGCATATTCACAAAAATTCCCTGATAAAGTTAAGAATTTCAGTGTTTGATCATTGTACTTTTGCCTAAAACCAATTGTAGGTTTCTTTAATTAAATGATCAATGGAATTTTGGTGCTGTGACGAGGGTGCTTAAATGAGGTTAGCTGGTTGAAAACGAAGCCTTAATTGGCCATTTTGCTGGATACCCTCTGAGTGCAGGCCAAACAATCGAGTAGGCTAATCAATTTATGAGCACCTAGAGATTTGCAGTAAATTAATATGCGGAGGAACGAAGAATAAAATTTAATGTACATTTGCTTGTCCTAGAGAAGGAGAAGTAAAAGCGTTGAACTTTGCAAATCACATTAAATGATGATGATTAAATGCAAAAATGGGTAGATAAAAAGTAAATTTGATGGACTTAGTGTCTGCTTGTGATCATGCCCTAAATCAAAACTGAAAATTTTTTCTATGCATGTTCCACAGCTTGTCATCTACTTCAATTTATTGCCAGCTCACCTAATGTGATTAACACAGCTTAGAGCACAATGACAAACCCTACATATGAAGAGGCGAAGACATCAAAGAAAGTGTGACATGGTGACTCGCGGTAGCTAAGTGCATTCCCACACCACACTTGCTAAACCTTGTTATCAAAGGCGCCTCCACCACACCCAAATCGGGTGGAGCCACCAAAGGCCAAAAATGTATCAGAGGAGATGTGCGTCGTTTGTCTGAACAGAGTGAGGTATTAGGAGTCCTTATGTCAGCGGTCATCGCATGCAACTTCTAGTGCGCTAAACTGGAGAATCGAAATGGAGAGAAGGCAGTGATGCCTATTATTTATAGGGCTTGTCAACTGTTTTGTTGGATAAAGGCAACTAGATAGGGCTGATTGAGGGCACAATTTGGCTTGAGAGAGGAAACGCGAGGGTCTAAGGGAAACAGCGGCATGGTCGACCCTCTTGACAAGTTATGAACCGTCGAAATTCTATGCTGTTTAGCATCGATAAACTGCTAATGCTTTCGCATGACTCAGTGCAAGTAAGTGTGTCAGCGTTTGCTGTCCTTACGGCATGTGTCGCTTTTTGTTATTGAACCACCGACGATAATAGGGAACAGGAGCTTTGCACCCCATTCATCTATCACCTCTCCCCTCAGGCAAGGCACGACCAATTAGCCAATGGTGATAAAATTCAGGGGCTCTTTTGTTCTTCAAATTTATTTTGTGGCCACCAGACTCTTTAGTCCTTCCACTATTCATGTTTGCTGTGGCTCTGAAATAAAGTTACCGCCTCTACAAGCAAACATATAATAGATGCAATCATTATGCTTTGACAGCTTTTATAGAAGAATTTTGTTGTTGTCCTTCTTTAAGCTATGTGCTCACCTTCTTAGGTCAAAAGGTGTTCTCGTTTTCCCTATTCGTGTTGTCTTTGCTCCGCCAGAGCGATTTTCAAAGTTTAAATTTTGGGTTTTGCCATCAATGTGCTTCTGTTTGATCTCCTGCTCCAAAGCATTGACAGATGAATGCTTTGACTGCTGACACGAAGTATCCAAATGTCAGGCCATGCTGAGCCGATAAAAATGCGGCTAGTCTGGTGGCTTAAGTGGATTTGCCCGATTTGGGCCCGAAAGAGACGCAATAACTGTGGTGCCGGTTTGCATCCAATACCGCAAGACTCAAAATCACATTTTCTTCGATGGCTTCGTAACTGCACTCCGAGTAGCATCAGTCTAAGGACCTGGTGGCATAGAGTCGAAGTAAATGACAAGCAAAACAACATGTACATGGACACGATCGTATCACTAGCTGTTAGAACACATTAAATGGAATATCTTGCGTCCATTCCAATGCCATCGGGATTCCCAGAACGCCGTAGTGAAATCCTCAACACTTGACTGTATGTCACAAACTAGCACACACTATGTTAACGAGATATTGTTGCTATTCTAGATGAAATCTTTTTAAAGCAAACCGTATCATTTCACCTATATTGGTTAGTGACTAAGCACCATTGTAAGGTATCCCACCAAAGCCTTTCAATCAAATTTTGGATATTCATTCGCTTGGAATAAATTTACTTGACCATAGCCACAAATGCTCAACTCGATTACTGCCAAGAGCAATGAAATGAGGCAAGAGAACATTGTCAGTCAGGAGTCGCTGCATTGGCACAGATTAACTGATGTATTTATGCCACATACAAGTCGACATGGAGCCAACGCCGCTGCTCACGTAGGTGCTCACTCATAGAGCGTTCGCAAAAAGGCCTGCATTATTTGTCATTCCCTTCAGGGTGCAGCCGTCAGCTAATGATAAAAAGCTTGAGGCAGTGACAGATGCTGATTGGAGGGCAGCGTTCGAGTAGTTGGCGCGCATTGTGTAAACGTTGATCACGATCAATCGTAGCTGATATAAAGAGCTGCTCAGATTGTGGAGATCATCTTCAGCAGACTACACGTGTCAGCATTTGTGCATTCTACGGAAGTATGTCTAGAGGTCCAGCCATCGGCATCGACCTGGGAACTACGTTCTCGTGCGTTGCTGTTGTTCAAAAGGGCAGGGTTGAAATTATAGCCAATGACCAAGGCAACCGCACAACGCCGAGTTATGTTGCTTTTACGCATCAGGAATGTCTCATCGGTGAGGCCGCGAAGAAGCAGGCAGTCGCGAACCCTACTAACACGGTGTTCGATGTGAAGCGTCTGATCGGGCGCCGATTTAACGATGCGGTTGTGCAGAATGACATGAAGCGCTGGCCCTTTAAAGTAATTAATTCCGGAAAAAGACCGAAGATCAAGGTACAGCATTGCGGTAGTACAAGGCGTTTCATTGCTGAGCAGATCTCATCCATGGTACTGTCGAAGATGAAGGAGATAGCGGAAGCGTACTTGGATGAGAAGGTGACAAATGCTGTCATCACCGTGCCAGCTTACTTTAATGACAATCAGCGTCAGGCCACGATCGACGCTGGAAAACTGGCGGGTTTAAAGGTGCTGCGCCTCATCAACGAGCCGACAGCAGCTGCCATCGCCTATGGTATGAACAAGAATTTCGACAGACAGCGCAACGTTCTCATCTTTGATTGGGGTGGTGGCACCTTCGACGTGTCCATCATGTCCATAGAGAATGGAAAATTTGAGGTAAAGGCGGTTGGCGGTGACACGCATCTAGGTGGTGAGGATATCAATTCTCGACTAGTGGACCACTTTGTGAAGACATTCAAGAAAGAGCATGAAGGAATGGACCTGACAACCAACATAAAAGCCATCAGCCGTTTGAGAAAGGAGTGTGAGGAGGCGAAGAGGTCATTGAGCTCGGCTGAGTATACAAGCATCGACATTGATTCGTTGTTCGAAGGCATTGATTTCACTGTGACTCTCACGCGGGTACGATTTGAACAGTTATGCTCAGACCTCTTTAAAAGGACAATGGATGCAGTGAAGACTGCGTTGAATGACGCGAAGATGGAAAAGGCTGATATCCACGAGGTAGTGCTGGTAGGTGGATCGACGCGTATTTTCGAAGGTGCAGAAATTGTTGCAGGACTTCTTCAATGGCAGAGAATTAAAAAAGTCTGTCAACCCAGATGAGGCAGTAGCTCACGGAGCAGCTCTGCTGGCGGCAAGTCTGGCTGGTCAGAGTTCGGTGGAAATGGGTGCTTTAATGTTACTATAAGTGGCACCGTTGTCATTAGGTGTGGAAGACTCTGTTGGTTTGATGAATACGGTGGTAAAGCGTAACACGTCGATTCCGACAAGGCAGACATGCTGCCGTGTAACAGCTAGTGACAATCAAACGGAAGTAATGTTTAAAATTTTTGAAGGCGAACGTGCAAGGGCGAGTGACAACAACTTGTTGGGTCAGTTCAGGTTGACTGGTTTCCCTCCCGCGCCACGCGGTGAGACTGAGTTTGACGTGACCTTCGAAATTGACGAAAACAGTATTCTCCATGTATCGGCGGTCGAAAAGTCGACAAAGAAACAAAACAGCATCACAATCACCAACTACACGGGTCGCCTGTCTGAGAAGGAAATAAAGCAGATGCTAAAGGATGCGGAGAAGTTCAAGCAGCAGGATGAGAAGGAAAGGAGTAGAATGGCAGCGATGAGTAAGTTGGTGGACTATGCCTACAGCATAAAAAGGAAGTTAGAGGAAAAGGATGTGATGCAGAGGACATCGGATGAGTGTCGGGAAGATATACTATCGAAGTGTGAGGAAACGATTTGGTGGACGGATACTAACAAAGAGGCCACAAAGGAGGACTGCGAGCAAATGCACAAGGACCTAGAGAACGAGTACAGTATCTTTACGGAAATGGCGAATTTTGATTTATGAGAGTGGAGTTATTAAAAGCGAATTGGACAGCTGCGCAAACTGGCTTATCAACACCCACTTTGCCCTGCAATAGGCATAAGGGGGAAACTCAGAAGCGTGATTATGTCGACTTGATTTCTTAATCCCAAGCCATTGTAAATTTTTGCTCTTTTTAAAATTTGTCAGGTACGCACGTATGAATTAATAAAAGCCCTCGTTTACTCAGCTTGCCTGTTTCTTACTTATCAACAAACATGACATCGCATACCCTCATTGATTTATTCATGAATTGGCACCCGTCTAAGAAAAATATAAAGAACACGCTAGCATTAAGCGCCATAGCGGTAGGAGTCGTGACTGCCTGCTTCTTCGCGGCCTCGCTGATGAAGCATTCCTGATCCTAAAAAGCAACGCAACTTGACCTTGTGCAGTGACCCTGGTCATTAGCTGTGATTTTAGCTCACCCACCTCGAATAACACCAACGCACCAGAACGTTGTTTCCAAGTAGATACCAATGGCTGGACCTCTTGATATGCTCTCCTGGAATGGAAGAAAAGCCAGCTTGTGTAGTCTGATAAAGGCGATCTCTGCAATCTCTGCAGCCCTGCACTTAGTTACGATGAACCTATGCACGATGTGCGCTATTCATTCTAATGCTGACATCCACGTGGTAATTGCCATTGCTTTAGGCTCCTTCTCATTAGCTGACGGATGCATACTCGAAGGAGTGACAATCAATGCAGGCTTTGGTATGAACACGCCTATGAGTGAGCACAAACGTGAGCAGTGGCCACAGTTCCGTTTTGACGTGTGTGTGTTTGACATAAATGTATCAGTTCAGCAGCGGCAGTTTATTGACCCCTGGCTAAAAATATTTTGTTGACTTATTTTTATTGCTCTCCATCTCACGAACCATTCTACTAAGAGGGCAAAATTGGAAGCCGTGGCTGCGTTGCCTATTGTAACTACAAGATAGCTCTTCTCTCATGCAAGTGATATTATTCGTGGACAGTAAATAAGTTACCTTGGCTATAGCAGCGAAAATTTATTCCAATTGTCCATTTCTTCCCCCCTAACTTACCTTGTGCCCATCAACATTTATTCAGGCCGATCACTTGAACAGTAGGCCAAGTCTACTGGCTGTTTACTACATTATCACTTCTCCCAAGTAAGAACTCAACGGCACCTCTTTCATTCCTGCTATCGACAAAAAAGTGGCAGGGGTTTGTGGAGAAATTAGTTTTCTAAGGCTGCACAAACTGCTATAAAATATGATTTTATATTAAGTACGGCTTGGCTTAATAGGATTACTGCTATCTGGTTGAGACAATGGCGTCAGCCAAGTGGTTAGTGGACGCGGCACAATGCAGTGACTGCTGTGTCTATGGCTCCACCAATCACAGCTAGCATGATGTTGGATGCGAATATCACTGACGTGGATTGCACACCGAAGAGTGGTGCATAATTCCTGTATATTGGATGCACACAAATACCTCCAGTGTAGTTAAATACATAGCAGTATATAGCAGTTGCATTTTTGCCCAAAATCTTTTATTTTGTGTTTCAATGGCCGCTGGAAATCACCTTTTCTGATCTAACCCGAATTCGCTTGTCTTCGTGCGTTCAGAGGTCTCTACCTACAGAATAAAATTTAGTAACGCCTTCGCTATCATAATTATAGTTCGCCAAATGCGTCTCACCGATAGGATGCAGGTCAATGAAAGGCGACTCACCACAATGTTAAGGTTTGTTCAATTTAACCCTAGTGTGCGATACTCAAAGCTTTTTTGGCAACAGGTTGCCTAGACTAGTCAAATTTAAACCTACCAGGTAGCCAGACCTTCTGGCTACATCAGTAGTCCTCAAACCCGCTCCGTTTTTAAGCACAGTGCCATCAACCACAGTGTTACAGCATTTTCGACTTCAAAGATGAGTTGATACAGCACACTGGTGCTTCAAGTCTGGTATACTCTGTCCACTTGTCTTTTATTGTTTCCAGTTCAATTATTTATTGCCACTATTAAGGTAATAGTCTAAAAACATACGATTTGCCAAAGTCGAACAGAGTCCAGGGCTGTGAAGCTCGCGAATTGTTGGAAAGCCAATAACGTACTTGTACGCAGGCGGAAACAAAGAACAGTGCACTGGCAAAGGGGGATGAGGTAGGAATCCGTAAAATGAATAATGCATCGCAGTGAATGTCATCCATGCTGGAACTTCTTCTTTCCATTCCTCTCATTCACAGCCAGACGAAAAACTTGCTTCTACGTTCTTCGAAGATGACGCCTCATACAAGCTTATTTCGCTTCACATTGCCTCTCTCGATCCTTTTGACGTCGATGATCATCAAAGTGACTTAAATAGCTAATACCCCCTGGAAATGATTGAGAAATAGGCAAATATATTGACTAAAAGTTGCACCGACAAGCGCAGCTATGCAGATTATGCATACCAATTCAGTTTAAATGATTTTTGCGTAATTAGAATACACTCACTAAGAGATTGACAAATACGTCTCAAAGGTGGTTGAAGAGCAAAAGGAAGTAATAACTAGCACTAGCAGATTCCGTTTGGAATCACGATATTCTGCACTGGTTGCAGAGGCATATGCATAAAGTTAGTTCATTCTTCAGTTAATGCGTGAACCTTAAAGCACTAAATATGCGTAAAAGCACGAACTATTACAAAATGTTAATTTCGACGATTTCCCTCTCCTCCGAAAGAAAACTGGAAAGGCTATAAGTAAAACAAAGCACGATAACCCACCGCAGTTACGGTACTGAGTAGCGCAGCATGGTAGCTTCTAAAAACGTAACAAGGGAAGGGACCAAAATAACAGTTGAGGTAAATTCAAGTCCTCACCATTGTCTGCGCGACCTGTCAATCAACCCTTAGCAATACGCAGAAGAAAAGCCAAGGTTTATCACTACCATAAGCAGAGGAGGTGCAGTGACCGCACTAGAGCTGCTACATCTCTACAGAAGAGGAAGCAAACGTGCAGTGGTGATGAGTGCACTGCCTTCAAAGCCATCATTGCAACAAAGCTTATTTGGGGACAAGAATAGCTTCATTGCAGGTGGTTACACAAGTTGTGGCGCGGGTTACTGAAACCTACGAACGTACAGTAAGCCTAATTCGGTAACAGCAGCTTCTGGAGACTGTGACACAAACACCTTGTCAGCTTGCCTAACAGTAATTCCTTAACAGCACACGCATGTGCACCAAAACATGCCAAAAGCAAACCTTTTTGGTTATGCTGGAACAACAGTATAAGCGACAGGCCAAAGCAAGCCATTTATTTTCCTCAAAGCGAAAACGAAACCATGTGACATGGCCTATGAAAAAAATGTGAATTTAGTCAATGATATTATTAAGTGGCAATAAGCACGAAAATCAGTCCTGCCGAAGCGTGACTTGCACTCGACGCACCTAAACGGCTAGCAGCAGTGACAGTCATAGCAAAACAGTGTGAGGAAGGAACTGGGCCCATCGCTGAGTAAGTATTCAAACGTATTCTTATGGCAAGAAGCAAACTCGGATGAATTAACAACTTCAAACATGCCATTGATACCGTTGAAGCCAGACCCACATGGTAACCTCCGGGGCGCATATCACCGCCTCCACTGGAATAAGTGAACCGTCTGGTGGAAGAGATTGGCAAAGATGAGATTATGAAGCCATCCAGGTCAACATGCGTCTCTTTAACCCACGTGGTAAGGAAAAGCAATGGTAGTCTGCGGCTGTGTCGACCATAGGAAAGTAAGCGCCGCAACAAAGAAAGGCGCGTTTCCCTTACCTCATATTAACGACTCATTGTATTCCCTGCACAGATCAAGGCTGTTTTTCATGCTAGACTTAAGATGTGGATATTGATATGTAGAAGCAGTGGAGACAAGCAAAGAGAAGACAAATTTCATAGTGCTGACCAGACTGTATGAATTTTACTCAATGCCTTTTGGACTCTGCGATGCTGTAGCTACCCTCCGGCACCTGATACAGATGGCACTAACTAGATGTTTTTTAAAGCACTGCATAGTCCACCTCTTTGATATTCTTGTCTTTGGAAAAGACATTTGTGGGCACAGTGCCAAACTTAAACCAGAACGTCCATGAGGTGCAGGAGTGACCTTAAATCCAAAGAGGTTCCATTTCCTTTAACGGTTGAAATATTTCCTGGGCCATACAATCCCGTTAAATGGAATAGCTGTCAATGGAAATCGGACAAAACAAGTGAGAACTTGGCCACCGACAACCGATCAGAACAGCTTTGTAGTTTCCTTGGTTTTGAAAACTGCTATGGACGCTTTGTTTACGACTTTGCAAAGATCGTCAATTGGGAAATCAAATATGATGAGGCCTCGAAGGAACTAAAGCGAATGCTCTTCGCTTCGATTCTGGCCTTACCAAACTTTGAGAACAATGCACCTCTCTTTGTGCTAGACATGAACGTCAGCTGCGCAGCCCTGGGTGGTGTGCTTTCGCAGAGAAGAATGAATAGAACACGTCATCGCCTACGCCAGTGCCAGACCTAACAAAAATAGGACAGAAAAGTGCAACACAGCGTAAGTTGTTTGTCATTTATGCAATGGTTCGACAATTCAAACACTATCTTATAGCGGAACAGTTCATAATGAGAACAGCATCAAGCGCTAACCTAGTTAAGAACTGAAGCAGATCGACCGTTCGTTCACCGGCACGTTGGTATGACTTTACTGTGCAGTACAGAAAAGGCACTGCACATAGCTACGCAGATGCACTGTCCCGCAGACCTCTTAATGAAAAGGGATAATGGTGGAGTGGGTACGCTATTTTTGAGCAAGCCCACTGGACACTAGTGGAGAATCACAAAAAGTACTGACCTCGACATGACCCTGGTAGACGAGAGGTTCCTGGCATCCTCGTACATACCCACTGTGGAAGAGATGAACTCGTCCAGCAAAGCAGCCAGATAATCTGGTGACAGCGGTCCAAACGCTTCCTGGAGGATGAGGATTTATGAATTCAAGAAGGCACCACGTCTTTCAAGTGCCTAGTTGTTCCAGGTTCTTTGATACAAACGGTTATTTAGGAGCCACACAAGCAATCGGGCTATGTAGGTGAGGAAAAGACGATAGAGGCCTCGAACAGACAATACTGGTGGTCTTCTCTTACCCCAGATGTGCTAGGCTTCTGCCCAACCTGCATCATTTGTAGCAGTTTCAGGAAGCCTCAGGCCACAGAAATGGCACCCCTGCAACCTATGCCCGCGGGGTTCTTGGTAAAGGAACAGGGTTAGGCATCATGGAGCTCTGCCGCTTACCAAGATGGGAAACCGATGCATTCCGGTTATAGCTATCCACTTTACGAAAGTGGCCGAAATGAAACCCATGAAGGCTTAATTTGCCAAAACGATTGCGTCAACCATCTTTAGACATTGGCACTATCAACAGAGAGTGACTGAATCAGTCTATAGCAATCAAAGCCCAGATGTCGGAAGCCGACACAGAGACAAGCATGACATCTGGGTATTTGCGGAGCAACAGCCAAGCAGAATGAACCAATCGCACGCTGATAGGACTGCTGAAGGACTTTACTAAAGAAGCTTAGCCTGGCGATTGGGATTTAAGCCTAGGTTGTACTCTTCACGCATACAGAGCTACAGTCCACGTGTCAATGGGTGTGATCCCATTCAAGATGCTCGCAGGCCGCGATAAGAGGACTTTCTTCGATACCTCCCTACCAAGCAAAGAAGTGGTAACTAACAATGCCCCGTCCAAAAAATGGATAAGAAAGACAATTAACATTGCCCGGCGGCACTTACAGACGTCCCATAGCAGTAAAAAGAAACAATACGACAAGCATATACGACCCAACGCCTACCAAGAAGAAGATCTCGTCCAAATGTACAGGCCGAATTTCTACCTAAGACGCACCGCAATGTTACCATCCTTGGAGTATAGATCTATTCCGTGTAGTGACTGTTCTCTCTTTCACTAACTACCTCGTCTGGAACGCAAAACTCTGTACCCAGTTAGTTACAGTCCATCAAAATAAGATTACGAGGATGACGTCTACGCAATTGTAGGAGAAATTAAACCTTCCGATGGCATAACTAAAGGCAACCAACGGGAGTAGCACCGTAGAACGTGCTCAAAAGACGAGGAAACTGCCTTGTACTTATGTTTCCTAAAAGTGATTTGTAGACGAAACGCGGAAGTACAATTTAAAGTTCAAAAAATCATTTCTGATGGCTTAGTCATTCGACTCCTGTAGAGAAGATGATTGCACCTTAAACATAACTACTATTTAAATTCACCAATCGAGACGGGATCCTACCTTCCTAAATTTTGCAAAGGGGCACAAACCCACATTTGCATTGCTACCACCTGAATATCTGCTCAACGCATTGCCTAACACAAACTTCCCAGTCTGGCAAAACAGCATGAGTAAGAAGGTGAACGAAAAGCCTGTGGTCGGAGGTAAAATCATATTACTTGCGAGGTGCTGGTTCCTAATGTCTTATCCAATTTTGCCACAATAGCCCATCCATTTTATCGCCAAACGTGCTCCCACACCGGCACACCTCATGCCGGTCTCCCAACAACGCGGAATGACGAGTCTCTTTGGCATATGGAGGGTCAGCAGACTTAACCTGCGTCCATTGTGCGCGCGATCATGCGAGACGGCGACTGACAGTAAAACCAAGCCATCAAGGTCATCCTAATCGTTCTACATTTGGACTGACTTCGTTTACTAATCTTCTCACTGTAGAATTCATCGTCTCCCATGAATTTGTGATGTGGCAGGCCACTGCAGAGGAAAAGCAATTTATTGTTGGCATACAGAGAGAGGGAAATTTTGAGAGGCTATGGGTATAATCAACAAGGTAGTGCATTTAATCGGGCCGTTGGATAAAAATCTACCTGCTGCATCACTTTACTAAAAAATGACCACTGACATAAGACACGTACACGCCTAGGTACCAGATATCACGTAAACTACCCATCAATTTAGAAGTTGTACGGTGAGGCGAGTAGGAAGATCTTGATGCATTCAGTTCACCTAGTTTAGAACTGCCATTTAGGAAAACAAGGTACCAAATAGCCACAGCTATTGTGGCATTAAAAGCAGCAAGATCTATCTTACCTTGGACACGATGCCTCGTTGCATGTCGATCAGCTGCTAAAGCGTTAAAAGATCTGTGGTCTGCATCCTAGTGGTAAGAATGTGGAAGAAAGGATGCTGGATTTTGGTAGACCGACAGGGTGGTGCATAGCAAGTACAAAGATACGGTGCATAGCTAGCCAAAACAACCTTTCTTTGTCCTAAAGGATAAAATAAGATGTCAGTTAATAGCAGTAATTGTAGACAAGGATGCAATTTGTGTAAGTATTTTAAGACCTTACGGAGCATGCGTGTGTGGTGTAGCGATTATCATGGTTGCCTTCCAAGCAGTCGATCCGGGTTCGACTCCCGGCACACGCAAGTCTCTGCTTTACTTCACTTTTCATTTATCCATCCATTTGCAACGTTAATTTGATCCGCCTTTGCAATCAGTAAAAGACAACCCATACAGAAAAGGTTCTTCCTTTGGAGAGGGAGTATGCTCTTTCATTAAATTTGTAGCTTTTGGCAAAAGTAAATTTAAATTAAAACTTTGGCAGAATAAGCCACTTGTGTGACTCACATACACAGTCGACACAACGAAAACAACCGAATCTACCCATAGCTCCTAACCGGTAACAAGCATAATGTTCGCAACAATGCTTTCAAAATTTTCCTAATTTGCGGCACGCTACTTATTTTTGCATAGTACACATCAAATTTTTCTTGTTTGTACCAGAAAAGAAGCTAGTTAAGTGCCAACTTCGTGCGAAGTCACATTCTATATATTGGCGCTTCCCTGATGGTGGTTAACTATCGCATTCAAAAATTGTAGCTTTGAGGGTGGAATGCAAATTTTGCTACCAGTTTTAATTAGGCAATAGTCGGTTTTGTTACGTATGTGGAGCTTCACGTGTTTCAACTAGCTCATTGTTGCCATCAATGAATTTTAAACATATCGATGATATTAGGAAGTAGCCTTTCTTCGTTTTTAACTACCATTGAAAACATCCTTGGTTACTGTAATCTGGCAAAGTTCAAAATGATCATGGGACTACGACCACCAACCTGTGTTTGCACCATTAAACCATTTACATGGTCACCCGATGAAGTCAGTCTAATCCCTTTTCCTGGTTAAGCAAAATGTTAGTAATCTGACCAGGCACGTCGGAATGAATCACTCATTGCCATCATTCGTATATCCAGTCAAGTACCCATAACCGCCAACACCGAGGGGACCGCGTAGTATAAACCTTCAAATTGAGCAACCAGACCTCATTAAATCCATTCTCATAGACATCAGGAAATAGGCAATTCAGAACAAAAGTCAACATGCTAGCCCTTCTCTGTCGCTTCTAAAATCGGCAGATTTAATTTAAAGTACTCCTTTTTTCACGTAACCTTGCAAATAATGAAGCAGCTTGCAGTGTTTCGAGTTTTGTCAAAGAAGACGACTCTCTTCAATTTTTATGCAGTGATCTTTGTCAAAATTACCACTTTTGGTCTGATATCATCCTATAAAAGCTGTTTTAGTAGCAGATGCTCTCTTCTGTTTTAATACAGGCTCCTGACCTCCCCATTTTGTCTAATAACATGTTGGCTTTATGTTTTCTGCACAATTTTCCTCCTGTATTCCGTAGGTTACATCATTAGTACCATTGTCTGTTCACTCGTTTACCACAAGCCACCAGTTGCTCCGTGAAGATTTGCTTTCTAATCGCCTGTTTAGTAAAGATGTGGAACTATAAATGTCCTATCCTAGACGAACGCACAAAATTGTATTATGGAAGGTTGAGGAGCGCCGATGATTTAGTGAAGACGACATGCTAGTGGGTTGGATCTAGCATATTCCACACTTGAATTGCTACGACTACTTGGCATATGCGTGCAATGATTGCATTATATGGATATTTAAACAAATTTTTGTCTTATATTACTGCCGTGTTTAGTGCGTGCGTTGACGATGGCGGCTTCTTTTACTTCTTGTCTCCGCCAAAGAGCACAGCCTATTGCTGCATCACTGGTATCAGCATTTAGTGCCAACAATAAGACGCGCAAATCGGAAACGGAAAATGCTAGAATCAGTGCGCAAAAGATTGTTTGCTTCAGAGCTAAAAAACACTTTAGCACGCACTCTCATTCATACCTCAAATTATTACCTTCGGCTACTTTATCAGCAAGTCATTCAGCACATTAAACTCATAAACTTGCATTAGAAGTCAACGTTGCTTACTTCCGGTAGAATAATCGAACAATGCACCAATGCAGTGGTTGTGACGGGTGTCACGCAAGTCATGAAGCATTCTCCATCCGAGGCATTCCTCCTTATTGGCAGGTGGGATAGTCTATAGCCATTTCCCTCATTCACCTTCCCACCTCGATGTAGGAAGTCAGGCTTGTGGAGCAGTAGATGTGTTGGTTTGGCAATGGTGAGGAGGAGGAAGAGGAGGAGGAGGGTGCCTTGTCAAAGTATTACTTGGACGAACCTGGTTGTGACTCCACAGTGACCGTTTCTCCCCCACTAGGACTACTACTACTACTACCGCACCTCACCACGAATTACCACCATCATCACGTTGATAACTAAGTGAGAAGGCACTCTAACTAACGAAAGAAATGTATTCTGACCAAAAATAAGAGGAGAGTTGCCAAAGAAGCCGGATTTGCGGTTACCCGTTAGGAAGAGAAAGATGGAGAAAAAGAAGAAGATGGGAGTTGGGGGCGGACTGTACACTACCTTGAACGATACATTAAGACTGCCTTGGCAATTCGCAATTGGTTTGCTTTTCATTGACAGTAAATTGTGATTAGTGCGACGAGATTTTGTTGAGAGGGGTTGCAAATTTAATAAGTGCCTTGTACCTGCCTATTACCTCACACATTTCTCATGTAGGATTAAATTGCATTAGCTTAGTTGTTGCTGTCTTTTCCTTCTTCATCTTCTCGTCTCTATCTCTTTCAATGCCCTTCGTTGCTCATTTCCCTTTATTCATTTTTCATTGCTTTTGTGTTTTCGCTTTACATGCACCTCTCCTCCAAAAATTAAAACCATTGTCTGTTTTATCAATTAGTTTTTTCCATAATGAGGTGTGTTTTTATTAAAATGCATCAATTCTCCCTTTTACTATCAGTTTCATGCACGAGTTATCAGCAGTAAACAGACAGCCTTCGAAGGTAAGTCCCTCTCCCTCTCTCTCTCTCCCCAATTTCCTACTCTTTCATTACTATTTTACTAACTAAAAAAGTAAGCAATTTAATAAGCGGCCTTAATATCCGCTATTTTAACGATGCCCTTGCCCTAATTAGGTCCAATTTCCTATTTCATCTCTCCCACCTTCACACATGTGTGACGCACGCATTTATTTACTTTTGTTCCCTATTGCTGCTACTTACGTACAGCTAGTAAACTTGCCTTTTATATTTTTTTACTTATTTGATTAATCCGTTTATCATTAGACGACCTCCTTCTACTCCTCCTCGTCCTTCTTTTATTCACTTCCTCCCATCAATCGCAGAGAATCCCCTGTTATCTTTCCCTTTCACAGATCTATTTAACTAAACCAAAGAAGTCTGCTAAGGAGGATTCCAAACCTTTCCTTTAAATCACGGCATACTTGACTTTCACTATTTTCTCCTTCCTTCCCCTGCATCGCCACACGCATATGACACCAACTCACACGCACTTATTAACAATTTACCTTTCTCTGTTCAAAACTTAACACCTCAGCTGTTATTCTAAATTTTATGCATACACCTATACGTACAAGGATACATAAATACGCACACACACACACACATACACATACATTCCCGCCTCTTCTTCTTCTTTTTTTGGAACGCACAAAGACATGAACCAGAAGTCTGCTGGTGGGAGGCCGCATAACTAACGCAATATGATTTAAACCTTGGTGAAAAAAGGCACAATTATTTGCGAGTTTGGCAAATAAGCTGTGCTGTGCACTGAGACTGCTGTCCGTAATTGAATTAGGCTATTCTGGAATATCCTAGAAATGCTGACCAGTCGTTCTACATCAAAGCCTTCCTTCCGAGCACGCATCATACAAACGAACTCTTAGTGTAACTTTATGTGACTGTTTTTAGTTATGTCCTCACCAAAATTCCCATTACTATATTGGCTGTGCTGGAATAGTCCCCTTAGCAATCGCACCCATCTTCATGTCATACCAAGCAGCACTGTCTCCTTACTTAAGTCATTTTTGTTTCCCTCGCTTTTTTCAGCTTATTGTCGTTCTCAGGCCGCGACATCTCCTCCTACTTATTCTCCATGTTCTTCCTCTCCTTTTCTCTCACAACACTATTTCACTTTCGAGTGTTAGCTTCACCTCCACTGCTTTCATTCATTCCCTCTCCTCTTTCTTTCCTTCCCTCCCTATTCATTCATTCATTTTTCTGCATCTCTCTCGCTGCCTCTCCTTCCCTCATTTAATAAAGCGTCCTCACCACCAACATCATCGCCCACCTGCCAACCAGCTTACCTCCCTTTCCCCCAAATCACTCATTTCATCATTCCATTCTAGGATAAATCAAACAACTTTCAAACAGATTTCTGCATTTCTCACTTAAACGACACACTCGGCCTCATCATGTCTCCCTTCTCATTTCATTTTCCCATCACGTATATGTGACACACGCATACACAGATTCGTTCACTCCTTTTCTCCATTTCTGCGCCCATTCTGGCCGTGCAGCCTTACAGCCACGCACTTTTAAACACTGCAGCAATCGATTCAATCCATCAAATGCGTCAATTCCTCAAGTTTCTTAACGAGATTATCGTTGGCAGAAAGACGTGCTACATCGCTCTCTTTCTTGTTGCCTACCTTTTATTTTTCCTATTTAATTACTTGTTTGTTTTCGGCTTCCGGTTCTTTCTTGCTGCCTGGACAATTGAGGAGAGGTAAGTGCTCGTCTTTACACACACCTCTAATATTGCCAATCACTTGCAGGTTGCCAAATGGGAGGCCGCCCGCTAGCAGTCTGCTACCACAGCAAGGCTATTCAGACAGATGATCATGTGGAAGAAGAGGAGGACCAAGAGGAGGAGGAGGAGAACCCGACAGAAGCATCTGATACGAAGTCCACCAGATTCCAGCAAATATTCGACTTCATTGCCATGCCCAGAGGTCGTTCGATGCGGCGCGAGCTGCAATCGACAGTAATGAGGGGAGGCACTGGCACTGCAGCCACGAGGTATGACAACCGAACTTCTAGGTGATTACGAATGGATGGTAGGAGTAGGAAGAAAAGGAGGCGGTAGTGTGGATGGAGAGAGGAAATTTGCGTCGAAAAGAGGGGGAAGAAGGCAAAGGGTTGTTCGAAAAGGGAGTGGGAGTGGGAGGCTAAGCGCGAGAACAACGGGAGGATAGGAAAGAGGTGAAGAAAGAGAAGGCGCGTCACATCATCAGCAGTGCTTACCACTATCTTGATGGCTATCCAAAGAAGACGCGTGGCAGGTGCAGTCGGCGGACTCGTGTGGCACCGACCACAACGCTAACGACCTCACCAACACAGTCACACCGACCCCATTAGACATTGATGGAGGGGGAAACACGTGTTATCACCACCTCAGCACGCCAAGATGATGAGATCGGCTTCTTTTGGTTAATGCAGCATCTCCACCATGAGTAGGAGAGTGTTAAGGACACACTTTAGTTGTTATTGTTGTTGCTTTTGACGCACCTGCTGTCACAGCCAGCGGTCAGCGCAGCAGGAGGAGGGAATAGGTGTTGGTGATGACCCTTGCTTCGCCGGGGAAAGAAGGACCTGCGTCCCTCTGTCCGTACTTTCGTCCAACTCTTTCCCACTTCCTTTAACTCCCTTCTCTTTTTACTGTTCGGTTGGAAAGACGCGGTGCTAACAACAACATTTCGCAGTAGTCCGTCGGAGCCGACAATACCACTGCCCTGCCATCGCCAGAGCCGTCCTTCGTCACGGGTCTTGTCTCCCCGATCTTCACCCATTCCTCCTCCATCCTTCTTCTTCGAGCAGCTCTCTGCCTTCCAACTTCCCTTCCTTTCCTATCCACAATTTCCTTCCTTTCCCCCTTCCGCTTCCTCCTATTCGCGTTAATCTGCACCTTCGGCTACGGCACAGACCACTACTGCTGCTGCCGCTGCCTTACGCTCCTTCCATTTCCGCGCTCTTCTATGCAAAACGACGACTTGGAGCATGATGGAATGGCATCAATGTTGGATCAGATGTGACTGACGAGTCCTCCCTCCCTCCTCCCCACTTACCCACTTTTTCCACATGAGCATCTCCCTGAACTGCCCTGTTGTGGTACACTCCTCCCCCCCCCCGGCTTCTTTGGCAACCCTCTCCTTAATTTTGACCAAAAGACATTTCTTTCACTAGCTAGAGCACCTGCTCACTTAGTCATCAACGAGACGGCGGTGCTAATTCGTGGTGAATTGTAGCAGTGGTAGTAAGAGTGGAGGTAGGATGAGAGACACCGACATTGAGGAGTCATGATCAGGTTCGTCCAGGTGGTACTATAACGAGACTTTCTCTTTTCCCCTTACTCACCACTGCCAAACCAACACATCTACTTCTCCTTTGGCTTGAGTTTCTTCAACCAGTTGCGAAGGTGTCACCAACATTCATAAACTGTGATCCAACAAAGCGAAATGAAGGCAACACTTCCACTTCCACATCTGTGGAGACAAGGTGCGCCGCAATAGAACATCATCTTCCCATACTGCTCCATACGTGCACACTGCTGTGTCCCCAACCAGCCTTTTTCTACCACTAACCCACTCACCCACCCACCATCGAGAAAGACGAAAGGAAGGAGACACAGTAGTAGCAGTGGTAGTAGTCGTGCAGAACACGTATCCATTCCACGTATGCCAACACACCTCACTCAACAAGCCACCAACACATTGCATAATATCTTCATCTCCGCCCGCTCCCAGCGCCATCCCTCATGCTGCCAGCCCATCCTTCCCCATAGAGAAGAGAGAGCAACAGGGTGACAAGGCAGGCAGGTGGGGTACGCAGCCAAGTGTGCGGCCCACGTCGCATCGCCAATCAACATAAACGGCTTCACAAAACTCCCAAGTAAAAGAGAAGGAGCAAATCGACTGACATTTGACCACCATTCTTCTTCTTCTCCTTCTCCTCAAGTCACCAACTCATCCATTTCTAATAACAACCAACGTCGTAGCAGGCGATCGAATGAATTAAGCCACAATCTACGCATGGTCAGCTCTATTTTGGCAGGAGGGATAAAAGAATACTGGGTATAATAAACCAGCTATCCGAACGGTCCAAAGTCATGACGGGGGCGAGATTCGCATTCATCACTGCCAGGTAAGGCCGCCGTGCTTGCCAAACAAGTGCTTCACCAAATGGTGATGAAGATGATAAACGACACTCGTCGAGGTCAAAATCCGCGGCACCTGCAACAAAAAGAAGGGGAAAGAGAAATGGAGCCAAGTATATGGTACATTCCCAACTGCATTCAACAAAATTCGACCTCATCAATCAAAATGCATCGCCACTATGCTTTACAGAAAACATTTGCTAACTGCCAAGAAGGCTTACTTAGTCTCCGGCGGTATGATGCAACGACAAATGAATGCGACTAGGCCTTGCAGGCGGAAGAGTAGAGCACGTCTTCACGGTCATCCTATTCAGCTTTGACGCCAACTTTAGCAAAATAACGAATGACACCCAGGTATTTTAGCGCTGAAACTCTTCTCAACGATTTTAACAACAACATCAATCCCAATCCGTCAGTGTTAGGATAACAGGCCAGTTAACAAACTGCCAAAGCAATCTTAAGCAAACAGTACCGATCAGACTCCGCCGCAACGGCCTCAACAAGAGGAGCGAAGGGGAAGGAGAGCCAAGCATGCGATAGATTCCCAACCCCATCCAACTAATTGGACCTCAATAATCCCAATCCCGAGTCATAAAACCATCCAACCAGTCAATGCAGTACCACAGCAATTTCGCCTACCATCTAAAGTATTGCTCAGAAAAGAAAAATAACCGTGCTGATGTTTCGTGCCTGCAAAACACAGTAACTCTGGCTAGGGAAATGGATAAACAGCATTGTGTCAATAGAAAGGTACCCATTTGTGATAAAATAGCACCGTGAACCTAATAAAGCTAAAACTCGTTTTGCCAAATTAGGCCTCAGTAATTACAACCCATCGCCATTAATAATATGGCAGAGCACTTACCAAACTGCCAGAAGAATATTTGTTGAAAACTGTAAGTGTTGTGCAGCAGAAAACTAACCAGACTAGACATTGTAGTTGGAAAACAAACAGTCCCAACAAGCACAACTGCAGTCATGCCTTCAACGTTTATTCTAGCAAATAAGTACATGGAGGAAGTGGATAACCAAGCGTGTGCATTCAAGCAAGGAGCACAATGAAGCACTTAAATACAATCCAATCTTACCTGAGAAATGTGTGCGAAGTGATAGCGAAGGCGAGATTCGCATTCACTGCTGCAGCTACTTCTTCTCCAACGTTTATTCTAGCATAAAAACAGATGAAAAAAGACAATAAGGCTTGTAAATATGGTGGATACCTATCAGTAAGAAAATAATAACCGTGCACCAGGTATTGTATCTATAGTCCTCCCAACAAAATTATGCCCCATTAATCAAAAGCCACCGTCACCAAGAGGCAATCTAACCACGAATTGCCAAGATACTCTTAATTTAACGCTTAATGTATTGGACTACAAAAAAGGGGCGTGAGTAGGCATCGCAGTTGAAGCCTTTGCGCTCACCTTATCAAAAATACAAGCTCCCCCATCGTATTAGGCCTCATCAACCAAAGCTTACCCTTACTGAAAGGGCAGACCGGTTAGAGACAGCCAGAGCAATCTTATTTAATCGCTACAGACACTGTGCAGTGAGCAACTCAACCCAATCAGGCAGTGCGAATCAAAAAACAAAAAGTCCTCAGAGCAACTGCATCTATTCCTTTAACATTTAGTCCTGCAATATAAACGGATAAAGAGGACGGATAACTAAATGTGTATACATATAGGTAATGGACATTTAGTCGTAAAAAAAGTATTAAATCAATGCCAAGCACTTAGAAAGGTTATAAATCTCCTCAGCAAAATCACATGCCAGGAATCATATTCCAGCGTCATTACAAAGCTATTCGGACAATAAATCACCAAAACAGTTCCAATTTATCGCTTAAAGTATTATACATTAAAGAAACGTGAGTAGGCCTTGCGATTGAAAACCAAACACCTGAAGTCACACTATTAAGCCTCTGCGTTTACTCTAGCAAGTAGGTGTGTGAAGGGAGCCAAGGGGCGCTTAAAAGGACTAGTAGCAGCTAACAAATCTAACGGTGAAAAAACACTGCTAGGTGCTTACCAGATTCTCAACTTATTACAGCAAACAAAGGCTCCCTTATCGAAAACAGTGGTCCCTGAAACGCACACCACTTACGCGATTCGCGCACAAATCCAGCCAACAAAACAAATAAACTTTCATTATTATGTACCTTTAGCAAGACAAAACCTACACTTATTATTTAGCTTTTGTCGTTTCAGTCAAATTCAAAAAGTAAATACGCAAGCAAAATAAATTGATAAGGAAGCATAAGTGAGAAATTTGGCAATGAATGTGAGAGACTTGTGAACGCATGAAAATACTGTTTGAAGATTTGAAAGCAATACTTATGCAAGGTATATGCAATACTTTGTTTGTTCGAACTACCGGTGTAGGTCACTTGGGTGGCCATCTTGTTCTAGCCGGTTGGTCGTCCTCCGGACCGTGCCAACAGCCCCCAAGTCCTCTGTTCCCGGAATATATATATATTCTGCCCTAGTACTGTGCCTTCTTTTACCTTAAGGGGAACCTCGGGACGCTACATTGGTGGCAGCGGAAAGCGGACCCGACTTTGATGGACTTTATCCTGCTCCATGCCGTTTCTGGCAAACGTCGGCGTTGTGAAAGAAGTACATGTGCTACGGAGGGGAGAACCTTTGGTATCTCTTAACAGAAGGGTCGAGATCGACGTTTATCTTCGACATCTCCCTCGCCCCCGTGTTCGACAGGAAAGCTATTAACAACTGAAGCGACACTAGCCGTGGACCCCAAGCCCAGAGGAGGGCCAAGAGGCGCGCATTTGCTGCACTGAGTGCTACGCGGGATTGATGGCACTACAGGAACACATGCGTTCGAACCTCGACGACTGGGACGGTTAGCTCGTGGGTGCTTCTTGCAGCACTGATTACGTTTTGATGGCAGACACGGGAGGCGGACGAAGGGGAGCGTCGGGGACGACGCTCGAAAGAAGAGAGGGGCTGTGTAATACTTTGTTTGTTCGAACTACCGGTTTAGGTCACTTGGGTGGCCATCTTGTTCTAGCCGGTTGGTCGGCCTCCGGACCGTGCCAACAGCCCCCAAGTCCTCTGTTCCCGGAATGTATATATTCTGCCCTAGTACTGCGCCTTCTTTTACCTTAAGGGGAGCCTCGGGCCGCTACAGTATATGACAATATGCTGTTTGTTGCTGCTGTTTTGTTGCAAATTTTTATTTATAACGCGCATGAGCTTTGTAACAAAGTTGACTTAGACAACTTAATGGAAAGCATTTCTGCCAACGCTTCAGTGCTAACCACAATAAATATGACAGGTATTCGATGGAGTTTTTATTAACTTTTCATGTTGATTATGTACGATACGAAAGTTTGTGGACGTGAATGAATGTATGACTGGCTTGTGCACTTTGCTGCACGGTGTTGGAGATTGCGCTTCTTCTCATTTAATGGACAGTTTAGCCGGCGATTGGGGGCCAAGTATTAGTAAAAGGTGGGTGATTTTTCTTCTGCCACCCTGACTAGCATTAAAAAGGATTATTTCAGTGTGTGCACGTGCTTTTGCCAGTTTTATCATGGTGGGTAAATGGGAATGTTAAAGAATGCGTGAGAAGAACTGCTAAAGGTAAAGGTAAGTTAAGAGTATATACGCTCGTTATTTGTCGCGAATGTAGCGCCCCGAGACTCCCTTTAAGGTAAAAGAAGGCATAGTACTGGGGGTAGAATATATGTATTCTAGAAACAGAGGACTTGGGGGCTGTTGGCATGGCCCAAAGGCCGACCAACTGGCTCAATACAATATGGCCACTCAAGTGACCAAACCGGCTGTTCGAACAAACGAAGTATTACACAATTCATAGGTTAAATGATGTTATCTAAATTGCTCAGTGCTTAACATTCTCGTTTTGGGTGTTTTATAGCGGTCAATTTTTCCTTATATTAATAAGCGTGATCGGCAGGTCTTAGAGCTCTAACTGTCGCAGTGTTGCGTTATTTTGGCAGCATCGCAAGGAAAACCGACGTGGCAAAAGTGGTTCATTAAATGTGGGGCAGGATCCGAACCAGTTGTGGCCTAGTTAAGATGTCCCATTCCTTTAGCCTCGTCCAGATGACGTTTAGCAAACACGCAAACATTTATGAAGTACGTCCAGCAGCTGCACAGGACAATTGAAGCCTTCACTTATGAGCAGCCGCTCACCACCGAAAACAATGAGATAGCGGTGAATGTTTCCCTCCGAATCTAATTAGCTTCAACTCGAATGCAGAAGCCCTGTTGACTGTAAGCATTTCCGACATTTCTAATAATCCTTGTACTCATCTGGACATCCATAGGAGCTCTTCATCATTCTTATGGAAGCTCTGTTTATGCTAATTGTGTGATTTTGCTATGTCTGCTATAGCCATGGAAGTTGGTGGAGGTGCTTAAATGCAATTATACATTGCATTTTCCTTCCATTGCACTGGAACTAACTTGAAAACTGAGCGATTCTCATAACACACAACCTGCTAAAATGGTGTGTAATTAGTTCTAGATCACTTGTGGTCCCGCATGTCTCTAAACCAGTCCCAAGTTATCGTACGTGCTACTCATATTTCACCGCGAAATTTATCAATCATATGGTCTAATATAGTTAAGTCTTTTGGAAGACTGACGGGCATGTGTTAAATTTTGCATGCCGCACACTAATTGTTCCACGGTTGAGTGTGACGATCAACGCCTTAGGCGAAAGTACTTTAGAGTAAATGTAAGGCGAGCTAGATGAGCACCGCGGTAATATGTCCTGCACATTTACATGCTAGTGGACGGAAATTTAGTTCGGACCAGAGTCAGTCACGACTTTGGGCTGTCTTTAAACTGTTTACCCTTACTTTCTGTCTCCCGTAAAGGAGCAATAACCTAAGAGATTTGGCGAAGGCAGTGCACACCTGCTCGAACACCCCGCCTTTGACTTATAGAATACTTCCTTCGGAGCAGCTCAAGATTAGATCCAGCCATCTATGAAGACGCCTCATTAATCTTCTGATCAACAGATGGTGTTTTCGCCCGAAACCGCGTGGATTGAGTAAGCTGGCGGAAACGGTTTTCTCCTCACGGGAGAAGAGGTGGTTAATGAAGTCAAATTGGACTGGAAAGGCGCAAAGCAGCTGATAGTTCCTCAAATCAATCAAATTTTAGATGAGCTGCATGGCAGAATAGATTAAATTAGTGGACATATTTTGTAGCTTTCCAATAAGTAACTTATCACGAAAGGCACCTCCACATTAACCGATTTCCATTTTAAAGCGATTTTAATCTGTGTAAACATTATTCCACTACGACTGCAATTGTTTGAATGCGTTTTATCCCCACACGCAACATTTTTTTTCGCATGACCGAATGTTTTGCTAGTTAGCAAACCATTTTCAAGGGAAGAAAACAAGTGATAAGTATTGCTTTTGAAAGCTACAGACCATAATTTGAGGGTTATTAGTTTCATACTTGGGTGTTGGATTTATATTCACTTGCACACCAGAGCCTGATAATTACTTTAAAAGATCCTTGTACCAAATATGGTTGTTTATGCAGAAACTAAAGGGTGACATGCGTTGAACACCTCTGCCTACTTCATTGTAGGTACAACAAAATTACGCAACCAGTACCAACGCAGCTCTTTCGAATATCCAACTAGCAGCTTCTCTATAACCGATGAGATGCTCTTATGTACTTTTAGGTGAATGCAATTGTTGGCAAAAATGTCGTAGGTGCTTGCAGTCAACAGAAAGTCGGCGTGTGCGTTGAAGCCGGTTTAAGTCGCAGATAAACTTTCACCTTCATTTTATCGATTCCGACGATGGATGTCTGCCTCCAGCGGAGGCGTCTATTGACTTATGCATCTGCTGCACGTCCTTCATAAATGCTAGCCAAGTTGCCATACAAGTCATCAGGACGCGGAGATTTGTGCAAGCCCAGGGGAACGATGCATTTACATCAAACAAATACTGATTTTGAGTCCAAAGATGGTTGAGACAAACCAATCTTGACTTGTTAGTCTACCCGTCTCAGGATCGGTAGATGTTTTTGCCATGATAATGACCGCACACAGTTCTTGTTGGTGGACCTAATAATGCGATCAGAGGTTGGGCAAAATGCAAACACTTATGACTTTGAAAAATGTTCATACGACTTGATTAGTGTGGGCATACAATCATCATTTAACCTGCGAAATTCATCAACAATCCACAATAAATAATTTTGACATATTCTAGGATCGCAAAATTTGCAATTGAGTAATATTCGTAAATTTCGGCCAAGTTTTGTCCGTACCGGGTTAGCCATGCCTCACTGACATGTACGCTTAGTGCGCTTCGTGCGACTTGTACGTCAAGAACGCATCCCTGGTATTGGCGTTGCGTCAGTAGCGTGTTTATTCTTCGGAGTACATGAACGTCAAGTACTGGGAAGTCAAACGAAGGTCTAGTTTGCCACCAAACACTGTGGATCGTACGAATTTGAAGGTAACAAAAGGGGTTAGCTCATCAACATCATAGGTAGCCGATTTGAACTCCCAAGAAGCGGGAATGTGCAACTTGTCGATTTTATAAGTGCCTCCATGAAATGGAGTTGGATTTTGTGTGGGCCCAGCGCAAATCCAACTCATGTGCACCGAAGGGAAAGGAGACTAGGAAGTGTAAGCATCGATATGGATTTGCTAGACTAAAGCCACAATAAGGTGCCAAGGACTAGTCGACCTTTCAAACATGAAATAAGAAAAGAATTAAGCGTTGAAGCAACTGTGTGCTAGCTATTCGGCACAGCGTAACTGAAAGGAAACCATCCACAACTGTAAGGCTTGTAGATGCACGCAGCAACGTGATTTTAAGGTCGCAGTTTGCCAATCTATGAGCAGTGTTTTGTTGATTTGCCACATCATAAAATCTCTCCAGACACCATTCTGTCAAGACGGCTACTAACAAGGCGACTTGCCCATGGCAAGGCGCGGTCTCACCAGAACAGTCCGCCAAGGCCTTCCATCGCTCTTTTGCAGCTGGTATGGATAATTCTCTGCCTAGTGGAAAACGACAAGTGGAGGTAAGTTAAGGTGGAGTAGCGTCGAGTAAAACATGAGAATTAAAAACAAAATCAGTGAAAGCAGGAAGACAACTGTATAGAAGGGCAGCGACTATCCAATTTCAACGTGTAGAGTTCTGTTTGCCACAGTTCCTTTATGGACGTAATTCTAGTATTAAGGAAATGCATAAATCAATGAACTTAGAAAATTGGGATGAATTACTGTCCAGCACTTTCTCAAAATAAAGCACAATTTTTCAAGATATGAGACACTGGGTCTTCCTATTGAATGGAAAACACTTTCATCATTCACCACTCTTCTGTTTCTAAGGCATTTTGCCTTCTCTGTGTGTCATTTTACCTCACAATATCGGCCGGCTCGAAGCGTAATTTGATTGGCGACCCCACCTGCAACGGTTGATCCCATTTAAAGAATCAAAATGAAGTCTGTTATTTTTGCGTTATCAGTGCTAATATGCATCGCGTATGGGGTTTAAGATCGAAGTTTCCGGCGGTCCAACACGCACTCTTCACGCAACCTAACAAAAACCCACTAACCATTAGTTACAGCTCTAGGTGAATTGCCATGTGCCGCGCTTTGACCTTTCAATCCATTGTTTACTCCGAAATACGTTGAGCTGGTTGTTGCTACAATTGAACACCAGTGGATACTTCACATAAGCATGAGTGTATGTGTTCACTGCGATTGGATCCAACTTGGGCATTATTTTGGCCTCTTTACTATCCAGTCCTTTTACCGCACCGGCAAACGTTTGAACTTGGAGTGGAACGATCTACCCTCTTTTCCTTAGCTCAAAGAAACCATTAAATGAATGCGTTTGAAGCTTCAGCTGCGCCACATATTACAGAGAAATAGAGCTACTTCTTCATCCCCTAGAACGCTTCAAGTGGCAAACCTATATTTGTCGCCCACAATCATTATTCTTTAAACAGGGCTTGAAAAACTCATATGATGGGTGGTCATTCAGACTTCATTGCCGTTGGCTAGTTTGCACTGTATTGTTATCCATCACTAATTCAAATAGGCTGTAGAGGGTAGTTTGCGCAGTTCCACTTTGCCCACCCCACACTCAATTACCAAAGGCTAAATTAGCAGACCTTCATTTCCACTCATTTGTGCTCAATGAAAAACCTACAATTTGATTAATCATCCTCGCTTTGTGAAATTTCTTGCCTATTTCCATCAAAAGCCCCATCAGTGACCTAAAATGCTTGGACAAATTTTAAACAAATGGCAGCACATAGGGTCAATTTGCCCGGAAAACCCCAATCAACGGTGGTATGCTTGGATGAGTGTCATCGTGGTACGGGCCACGCAGCAGTGAGGTCGAGATAGCACCCGTGAGTAGGTTGCCCTACTATCACTGAGTTTTAAAGCGGTTTCCAATGCGGGTCAAGCAAGTGATTCGTCTCTTTGGCAAACACTCTGCTCAATTCTCGAACCAATGTTGGAACAGACTAACATTTGTGTGTCGAACTCTCCCGATTTACTGCCAGTTGGTAACCTACTCATTCACTTCGTCTTATAGGTGTTGGAGTGCGCAGTCCAGCCCATTCACGCAAAACTTTGCTATTTTTTTTCTTCGGGAAATTGCTGAATGCAGTGATGTAGTTTAGGTAGCAGTTCTGCCTTCAATCACCAGGCGTTTGCACAGCTTGATCAACTATCACTGAGTGGAAACCGATTAGGAGTAAGTGGCGTCAGAGAAGTTAAGCAATTTTCGTGGCAGGGATATGTTCACAGCTATTGCTGAGTACTTTATTTTGTACGGAAACAAAGTGTTTTGCACAATGCTAGGCACTGGGTCATCAGGCAGACCACCTGAGTCTTTTGTTATCTGTGTTAATGATTGCAAACCGGTGCTTTGACGTGTTTATTGCGCTTGGATCAAATCCACAAGGCTGATGGAGTCACTGATCTATTGAAGTGCTGTTTGGAAGTGAGAGAGGCAATCTTTTACACAGGTGTATCAACAACGATGCTAAAAGATGGGGTTGGTAGGAATTACAGTGGTTTAACTATCGATGTAAGCTCGTTTGCGACTCATTCAAGTAAAAGACAAACTTGCAGACATGTCTGGCCTGTCGGGACGTCTCCTCAAAATTCATCATCTATGCACATCGTGTAACGTGCACTGGTCAGTCTAGCTAGTTCTCTTGCCCTTTCCACCGCACACTAAAGCACAATTTGAGAAGATGTTGAAGAGCGTTGTGGACTTTTCCTGAGGTCATCAGCATCAACAAAGTACACTCCAGGGCCTTACCTCACCCTAGAATTCAACTTTGGAAGAGTCTTCGTGATGAATTAATTTAATATACACATTCCATACTTTTCTGCCAATCAACTCGTTAGAAAATAACACCATAAGTCACTTTTACAAGCATTCTGCTTCTGCTGTAGGTGTTTAGATGTTTCACTACCACACACACTTCGCTATTTCCATACTATTCCAATTTTCACCAGTTAACCATGCCATGAACCTGGCTTTGAACCAGTAATTGCAAGCAAGCCACTGATATGTTTGTGCTCTGCTCTTTACTTTTGCTTACCAAGGGGTGGATAATTACGAGGCTAGTAGGCAATGACTTAAAAGGATACCCGTAACAGGCGTGGCCAATTCATAGTCGTCGGTTCGATTTTTACTGCGAATGGAATCTCACTTTAAAACAAGGTAGCCCCAAAATTGAGCTCACTTACTTATCATTGTTCAGAACAATAAATGCTCATTCATTACTACCGAGAAATCCCGCCGATGACTGGTTTCCCTGACCCGAAATGGGGACGAATTACTGATCGACAGGAGGGATTCCCTCGACTTTGAAGTGCAACAATTCACAACATATCGCTTCACCGCTGACTTGCTCCATCTCTTATGCTACCTGATTCTCTTGCGGTCTGCTTTAGCCCGAAACCTCACTGATGCCGCATGTGTTCAAGAAAGCCGGGTAAATTCCGCGAGACCGTACGAAATAACTGACATTGAATGCCAATTGTTCAGCAGAAAAGGAATTCGCATACGTGAAAACCAGGTTCGCAATAGCTAGATTAGCCGCAACGTGGCATTACACTAATTTTTCGAGTGCACTAAATACAACATGAGCTAGGGAGTAGACAATACGAAACGCACTCCAAAACAACAACACAACTCGAAAGCCATGTTCGATGCAATCTATGTTAATACAGCAAACTTTGTATCAAAAATGCAAAACATAATGTGCATACCACTCTATAAAAGAACACTTAAGCAAATATCTTCAAAGTAACATTGGTAAGAAGTTGTTCGCATAGGAGAAAACGATAAGTAAGGTGTCAAAAGGTGGAAATTCAAATCTCGTCAAGGTCGGAGAATGGAAACATATAGTGGAGATGGTGTTGGCTGCGGTGGCAGAAGGGGAGTCGGAGTTGGGAGAGTCTGAGTGAAAGGGTGAGGAGACGACGGAGCAGCCACATTGGCCAGAGATCCATCAAAGGAGCCTGACCGCAGCCCAGGCTCAGGGGCTGCAGCGTGCATGCAGCCACGGGAGCACTGATGAGATCAGGATGAAATCGTGACATACCGAGGGCGGCATAGTTCTCCACTCGTGACATCCATGCCACCCAGTTGGTGACCAGACCCACAACGGCAAGGAAACGCAGACTGAGAGGTGTGGGGTAGACGATGTGTACCCCTTTGTACTCACCAATCTCGCTCCCTGTCTGCTCTTCACTGGTAGGAATGGGCACACGGTAGAAAGGCGAGATAGCGTCGAGCGGTGTCATCCAGAGAACGCCTGTGAGCCGAGGTGTTGGTGACGCACAGTGGCGCATCAAGTTGAGTAAAGGCGACAGCGGCGACAGTGCCTAAGCATACGCGTAAGTAGGAAAATGCCTGAAATGGTTGCATTCTTAATCTGTATTTCACACCCTCACGCCGCACACCCTTGCGCAAAATTCAACAAAATAATGAACTACATTCAGTAATAAGATCAGAACGGCAACTAACTTTGATTCAACCTCTTAAAATAGTGCCCAGATTAACCACCGAGCACGCATCAGTGTTCAACTTGCTTCATATAACTAACAAAGCCCGCTCTAGGCACTAAAATCCAACAGCATCACATGCAGTTAAAAGAGGTTACCCGCACAAATGGGCTTACCATGGGGTCGAGAAGAACGAGATTTAACATGCCTTGATTCTTTGCGCAAAAGCGGCAAATGTCGGACAGCATTCGACCCGAACTGGCTCGCCATGGTGGAATTTGGATACCCGTCATTGAGAGGTCCACATTTTGCTGTGGGGCAAATCGTATGGATCATCGAGTTCCACGAAGAAACCACTTCCACTCCGAATCTAGGCCTGCGTTAACAGAGCCCCTTATGTAATCGTATTCGTGTTGGCAATCTAAGCAATCCGTTATTGTTGGATAAGGCACACGAACGTCCTTATAAGCTGAAGATGAAGCAAATGAAGACGTTTCTTTACTCTCCTCATCAAACTCAGAGACATTATTATCATATTCTTCTGTGGAAGGGGCATCACTATTCGAAAGTAAGCTGTCCGCTTGACCCATGGTCCCACTTTGGGCGTCAGCCTTAGAGGATTCACTGGGTGTTGTACAATGCGCCCCGTGGTCAGAATAGGCAGAGTCGAAGAGTCGTGCAATACATTGACTTGCATTGTCGTTGTCACCATCCTCATCCAAAAAGCATGTGAAGTTGCCTCTCCTTCGGTTGTCCTCGGAAAATAGTCCACCAAACAGGGCCTGCTTGCCTTTACCATCCTGCGCTGACCAAGGGCAGAAGTCTGCAGTAAGTGTCAGCCTGACTGATTTGTTAATTTTGAACATATAGTCAAGGTGCAGAGAAGAGCTGTAGCTAGTGTGAGATTGGTAAGAACTTCCAAAATACTTTGTGAATGCGTACCAAGAGCAGTTGCTCGATGTTTGTCTTGACTCTGGGTGAGACTGGCATTCACGTAAAACATTGCCGATGAAGAGGGTGTTATAATGCTCGCCCAGTTCATTGCGATGATGCTCGGTTCCCAAGAATTCGATAAAGTAGAAAACACTGTAAGCATCAATGTTGTGGTCATTAGCAGGATGCCATATTAAAACGCGATGTGACTCCACTTCAAATGGTGACCAGAGTGCTGCATAAGGGTCACAAGAAGAACTTTCATCCTTAGGATCAAACAAATAGCGTATCTTCGCAAAGGATGGGATGGTATCTGATGCAGTATCAGAGGATGTATCAACTGTCTCATTGGCAGAATCCTAAGGCAATAAAGCATTTGTTAAAAGATCTAATAATTCTATTTCACTCAAATCATTTGCATTGTAAGTTCTTCGACTAACCTTATCCTCTGAGGCCGCGGTATTGGTGTAAGCAACAACCACTTCACTGCCTTTCTGAT
Organism: Taenia multiceps; assembly: GCA_001923025.3. Taxonomy (NCBI): domain Eukaryota; kingdom Metazoa; phylum Platyhelminthes; class Cestoda; order Cyclophyllidea; family Taeniidae; genus Taenia; species Taenia multiceps. Next base: position 14,477,226 of record CM010312.1, on the reverse strand, counting down.
CCAACTTGCTCTTTGTCTCCATCACATTCCGCGACTCTCCCACCTCCTCTTCTTCGGTGGGCAGACAACCGTTGTTGCGAGCCCACTCAAACCACGCGGCATTAGGTGGAAAGCGACGTCCCTTCACAGGGAGACCAGCAAGCACACGCGTCGTCATCGTTGGCAGATGTGCAAGATCACTGAGTATGCCGAAGGAATTGTTAGGCGAGTCAAAGTCGGGATGGTTGATGAGGTAGAGTATGGCTTTCACCAAGTCCAGTAGACTGTAGCAGCTGTACATCAGGCAAGCCAAAAGGAGAAATAAGCCTCGTGACAGGCAACTAAGTCACTTCTTCCATCTTAATACAGTGTTTGGGACTGAAATTCTGGACTTTACATCTGTTTCTAGGAAGCTAAGTTAATAAAGCAGAACAAAAAGCGACACTTTTTCCATGCTCACATTTACAGGTTTAACTGCGCACCGCCAAATTCGTCCCATGAAACACATCGGTCAATATACTCAGCCATGCAGCGCTCGGAAATTTTGACTCACAAAATGTTGCTCACCTTTGCCAGTCGTCAAGAAGGCTCATGCATACAGAACCATACGAAGAGTCAATGTTGGGATGAAATATGGGTGAGTTGAAGGATACCTCAGGACGGTCCCTGGGATATGAGGGAGAACACTTGATCTAAAATTAGGCACACACCAAGCAACGGCACTTGCCAAACATTTTCGAAACAACCTCAATGATATACAAAATAACGACAACGAGTAACCCAGTTCTAGTGTGGCAAGTGCATTGCTAAGTCAATCACGGTTTAAACAATTCAAATGAGAGGCCTGAGCACTGTGAAATGCCTACTACCAACTATATGGAGACAGTTTCTTTACATGTACAACAAAATCACACGCTTAGAATTGCCGTTCCTATCTCAGTTGTGAAATAGAGTACGCAACATGAGCAATTAAATATTCAGGTGAAGTTCCACGCAAACACAAGTAATATCAACATGTCAAGGAAATTACAGTCAGCAGGAAGTCTGCATGCGCATTGTAGCCGGATTTGGGGTGCAGAGCAACTTTAACTGTCATTTCATCTACTCCGACCATGGATGCTTGGCCGTCGGTGGAGGCATCAATTGTTCTGCAGAGCTGCTGCACGTCCTTCATGAATGTGCGCTGAGTTGCTGGAAGTGTCATCTAGACGAAGTCAATAAAGCGAACCTTTTTATTGGACCTAGACCGATCCGGATATACTTCTACACATAGTAAATTTCTATTAGATTGTTAGTCTCCCCACAGATTTTTCAACACAGAGCGAAATTAAGATGACTCCAATTCGACGACATGCCGACAGCCTTCATCTACTTTAGGCAAGACTGACCACTAAATGAAGGTGCTGTGCAATGAATAGTTTATAACTAAACTGTCCTCCCATGCCAAAACCACATAATTTTACAGATGAGCTAAATGGACGGAAGTTGAATAAACAATCCACCAGCCTGACATCGGTTTTCACCCACACAAAATCTGCAGAAATCACCAAAGCAGCTCCACATTTTTCACCAAAAAACTCAAATTGAGATTCAGACCCTGCAATTAAATTCAAAATTTTTTCCCATAGCCCCTTCTTTAAGCGCCTGTTTTAACAAGTTAAGCCTGATCGCTGTAATTGATGATCGTCATCACTCTGAATGTCAGCATCACACACACCTGGTTGGTAGGGGTGACACAACAATGATGAGTCGTTAATTCCTAAGGCTTTGGCAAATATGTTGGCGTGACTACTGCCACGTGGTTGGATAGCCCAAGGCCTCTCTGCACAATTCCTCAACCATGTGGAGTTGATGAAATCGAAACGCTATTAACAAACGCAAAGCTTCAATATCCTGTGCGCTTATTAACTTCTGCCCGAGAAAACAAATAAGTAATTTATCCTTGTAATAAACATATGGCCTGAAGTGCATCTCGCTTTACTAATTAAGCCCAGGTCAGGGATTATTAGGAGAAGTGAAATCGCAACTTAATGTTACGTACCATGCGTCGTACGAAGTGGCTCCACAAAACTACCACATGCATCACATTGATGTGCAAAAGTAGACTACAAAACCTCGACTTCTTCGAAATCTCTAGGGGAATTTGATTTCGCCATATGTGATTTCCATTGTTATTAGATACACAAGCGTCAGGCAGAATCAGGGCGATTAAAAGGCCACTGCTTTAGAAATAGGAACGTTGAAATGGCCTGCTTAGGCCGAAAGGTAAAACGAGGGTGGAGGACTTGACAAGTCGACGTTTTAATGTTAAAAGACAAAATCAGCCATACACGAAAAGACTTACGGTGTTCTTGTTATTCAGCAAAATGGAGCTGCAAAGTGTGCTAGCCACGCACTTAAAATGTTTGGATTTAGAGCACCCAGACCACGCAGCAATGTGGTTTCAAGGTCACGACGATCCAATTAGAATTTAGCGACATTTTGATTTGCTACTCTGCCGTTAAGGTTACTAGAACAGATGCTTCACCTCAACGGCGGTTTGTTTTCGTTGTGGTTTTGCGGGTAGGATGTTGGAAAACCACCAAGAAATAGCGCCATCCCAAGGTGTGTGCTGTGAAATTTGACAACTTTAAGCACATTTGTATAACAATCCATGTCTTCACAACATTCCATGCGGTTGTCAAACTCACTGAACTATTTCATCCGCTGCTGGCATAATTGCCGTTGTAATATTTCGTTATTGATAATGAACTAGTGCGCAACAGTCGTAGAGCAAATGTGGCAACAAGCAATGTTTGACATTTAGTGCACGAGGCATTTGCGCAATTGTCCACTTAATTAATGCAATATTTCGGTTTGTGCAAATCTACCCAGTGCTAGAGCTTAGTCGGATTCGCTGAGTGATGTGCTGCCACCAATAGCCGAGTCAGATGGAAAACAGAGAAAGAGGTCGAATTAGATCAAAGCCTCTTCACTGCGCTTTGCGGTAGTGTATGCGAGTGTGCGCCTGCCGTGGATGACGCACGTGTGGACGGCCACTGTGAGTCGCGGTCGGTCTACCACACGTGACTCACGTTGGTCCTGGCCGAGGGCATCACGTCAACTGAGAGCCAAGTCGCATGCGCAGTCGTGTCGGGCTACGCTTACCATTCCTGTTCAGTGAATGAACCTGTGGCAGCGACAACAATATTGAATCAACCTCTTGGTCTGTTTGTGTGAATGCGTCGAAATGGGGCTTTCGCGCATTATTGATGATGACCTTTAACCACTCTACTATTTGCCACCTCACTCCGAAATAGGTATTAGACACTAAAACCATTGCGTATGTGGTTTATATCGAAGGCTGTTAGAACATTACTCGGCTTAGTCTTTCCCATTCGTCTTTGCATTCAAAGCTTTCCATCTCCATTTGCTTCCAAAGCCAGTGCTTCCTATAAAGTCGTTACCACATCAGCACCTTGGAAGAATTAGAACGCATGAATAGACGTATAAATGAATTTTGCCCGAGTATTGCATTATGTGGCCTTCATAGCTCTGAAGAGGGCATTCCTAGCCAAAGTCCAGACGAGAATAAAATTGATGAGGACTCCGCTTAACAAATACCCATGGAAATAGCAAAATAGCTTTATAACAGGAAAATTGTTTACCACTACGTCTAAGGCGGTTGAGGTTGTATCTACAAAAGTGAAATGCCTTCAAGTCATTTCGTTTTGTGATCCTTATTTAATGAAGCAAGAGTGACGTCCATCCTGTAATGCTCATGTTCGTAAATGCACCTTTTGTGTGAGAGGCGTAACACATCTCGAACCTCCTGCCTGATAAGAAGATCAAACTCATCCCTATCAAGGTAATACTGTTTAACCCTACCAGATGCAGCAAAGACATTTTAAGACACTGAGTCCTCTAGTTTCGTGAACGATTGCGAGGAAGGGGAGGGAACGAAGATAGCAGTACCGTTTCACCCCGACGAATGCACATGTACATGCAGATGTGATACCCGAATGTGCACATGCATAAAGACATGAAATGCGAAAGCATCGCAACTTGTATCGGGCTGAATAGCAAAAATTACATTATTACCACTAGAGTGCATGACAAATGGTAAAGTAGTATGTTTAGGGTGATGGATGCTTTTAATAAATGCGCTAAGAATGTAAGAAAAATTTTAAAATTAATTATTTCTAAACTTTTATATAGCTGCCCTGTTTAATAACTAAAATGACAATTCTATTTAGGCCAGCGGCTTCGAAAATCAGACCAACTTTGGTCCTCAAGGTCATTGCTTCGTCGTGTAATTAGCCAGCCTTTCGTCTCAGCTCCTAGTGTGATCTAGTTGCAAAGCAGTAAATGCCGAGGGTGCGTGTACTATTTCAACGCTTAAATGACACTTTCAAACATTTTTGAGGTCTAATTTTATGCGCATGACACTCAAGAACATGAAAGATTTTCAAGAAGTTGCCGAAACCACGAAATCCAAATTTCCACAGTCCGTCTACCAGGTGGCTTTGAATTGTTTTGGGACAAGCGCATTCCAGCAAGAGTTTGTGCTCGCGTTGCTTTCCTATTGGCCAATCAATAGATATTTCCTGCCCTCCAGAGAACTTAGTGAGGGCTGAGGTACTCCATCCAGAGTTTCTAGTGCCCTCGCCCAGGATGCATTCTCTAACAACAGCACTCAACGTGGCGATTCAGCGATTTCTGTGGCAGAACACACATTTGCCGTTAATGTTTGGAAGACTCAATGTGCCTGTCTACTCCCCATAATTGCGTCTGAATTGGCTCACCTGGAATCCAGGGTCACCGATTTAATTGAGTGTCATTTTCCTTGATTCTGAAGATCTTTCTGATTGCATTTTTCATTGTCAAAAAAAAGGCTTCCGTACTGCTTATGACTCTAGTTGTTATGTCATGCAGGTTTGACATGCCGTCTAGCAGTTCATGGTAACTGGAGTTGTACCAAATCGCGTAGTGTCAAGGGGATGTTTACGGATAAAAATGTAAAGCTGGTGCCGGGTTATTGCATGTTGACGTTTTTGAGCAGTATTTAAACCAGCGGAAGAAATCAAGCGCAAACAGCGTCATTATTTAAGGAGTGGACTGACCGTGGTGTCATGATGAATGCTCTCGTTCGATAGACCTTAGTTTTGAATGCACAAAACAGTGGTTCTGCAGCTGCTATTTTGCGTGTTGCATTTCATTTTCTTTGGAGGGGATTTGCTGGAACTTAGGTCCTGTTCATCAACATCATTCTTTTGATTGCCATCATTATCACGGATAGGCCATCAAAGGGGAAAACGGAATGTCTTAAATTTAGTCAATGGGAAGCATTGAGTCCCAACCTGCACTGTTTGTATCGACTTCGTGATCCTTTGACTAGACCTTGTTTCCTTAGCATATTTTGGAAGTCTTACCCTTGTTTGCAGTGCTTTGGGTTTCTTTAACATGTCACCCACTGCTCTAGTGGAGGATGGCTTAGGGCAGTCTTTGATTATTTGCAAGGGGATGTTTTGCTCCATCTCACGAGATCCGTGCTCAGTATTTCGTAATTGAGTGTTTCAAACGCAGTGCGAATATAGGTGTAATTGTAGGCGACTTTAAAGCGGCCGATTACTACCTACCGAGGGGCGTTCCATGATGTAACTTTGCAATACGCTTTTAACATTGATAGTAATTGTAGAGATACTATGCCAATAATGTGCAGAGGCCCCTTTTGATACTGGACTACTGCCTTCTTGAATAATCACCTATATGTATCATTTCATTATTTTGCCATGGGAATCGTTCTGGGCGGCTGTATTACTAGACCAGATTGTGTGAGCACCTTTAATTTGGCTTTTAAGTGGAAGCACAGGTGGCAAAGTTTGCCTGGGAAATGTGAGGTTATTATTGTGTAGTCCCTTGCTGTGTTCACTGTTCTGCAATGCTCGTTAACTTCTGAATGCTACTTTTTAAGGATTCCCTTTGAGTACCAGTTGAGGTGATTTTCTTTGGCATCGTGTCGTATGCTTTTAATGATTCCTTCTCCGTCAATAAATATGGTCACTAGCAGCAGGACATTGGCATTTCCCTGATAAAATCACCTCAGCACGGTGTCAAAAGGTGAATATTGACAGTACTGATGTGCCTTCTACTTAAACCATTAGAAAATGATAGTTCAGTCCACCAACACCTCTTGATATGGACCTCGAAACCATGGTACGTAAGAAGGAAAAAATGATATGCGGTTATGCGCAACTTTTCGATGAGGCTCAATGATGTCCTTTTCATAACGGAATGCGATCTGCGTCCACTAAAAGCAGTAAAAGGCCTGGACAAGGAGAGCAGAGTTGACCGCAAGGTTGAGTTACCAGTAAGCCATCAAAATTCCTCCACGTGTTCGCTCCTCTGAATTGCTCGAGAATCACATGTCCCAGGATTCTGACCAGTCAGGACACTTGTCGTCACAGCTACCCCATGCCTTGCGGTTGTTTTAGCAGAAGAATGTGCTATTTTCTTCCGAATAAACTACTCTGATGTTAGCTTTTCCAGAATGTCGGCTCGTCTAGTTTGCAGATGCCTGATATTCCTTCAAGCTACAGCGAAACGGCAGAAGCAATTGGAATTAGTCGTTGGTGCGAGCTATTTGGCCGAATGTTCCGCACTGCTTTTGGCAAGAGGCGACCGGAGAACCACTTCTTTCTATTTGTAAAGAAGGAATATACCACCCATCTTATAGTGAGTAACGCACCTATCCGGAAAGAAATAGCCAAACTGTATCGTAAATACTCTTCTTTGCGTATAACTTCCGGTTTAATTAGGCTGCGTACTTAGTCCCCCCTCCTCCCCCATCCATCAGGCATCATTCCGATTGGCCTTGTTGCGGACCCCTGTGGTGGCCACATCTGCGTGTGCGATGCACTTGTGGTGAATTCGCCATTCATTTATTCCTCATGTCAGGGGGTGGGTGACCACGGTGTGATTGCCGAAGGTAAGGAAGCGTTTTAGAACCCACCTCACAGTCAGCGGGAATACATTAACGTCTCATGCGAAGCATTGGGGTCGGACGAATAGTAACTTGGTTATGTTTTGACTTTTCTATTATTTATCTGTTGACTCAGTTGGTGTTTAGTTTATGGCTGTTTATAGCTGTATCCATGTCTCCCTAGTCCCCAATGTACCTCTCAAGACATTTGTTTGTTTTACATTTGACTCCCATCCCCAGCCTCCACCCTCCCACCCAACTTGTGTGAGTGAGCAAACGTCAGACGCTGGAATGGAAGGGTTTGGCGACGAAGGTTAGGTTCTGGAGTGATGAGAACTAGATACCTCGAAGGAACTGTGGCATATAGTTGAACAAACGGGTTTTGGAATAAGGGAGGTGGTTAATTGGATTGCAAGTTGGACGGATAAATTGTTAATTTATTTCTGCCGTGATGGGACCAAGAATGGTGTAAGGAATTGAAGTTGACTTGTGGAGATAGGGGTGGGCAGCTGGGATGGTACGGAGCGGATCGGACGTAAAATAGGATTTTCTAGTAGTGGGAACTACGAAGTAGGAAGCGATTGTTGCAAGATGTGCAGTGAGTTTAGATATGCGGTGATGGAGGATAGGAGGCTGTGGAGAAGCTGAGATGAATATGTGCGTAAATGTATTCTGAAGTGAAAGGAGCTTCATTTTTAGGAGGAGACTTATAAATATAGGCGGAGAGGTAGATTCTGGAGCGATAGAAATCGGAAAGCTGGGAGAAATAAGGGTTCTGGAGTGGTGAGATGCAAAAACTTGGTAGTATCAGAGCCAGATATGTGGAGGAGCCTTGAGGGACAGTTATGTTCTCGAATAAGAGCAGTTCGAGAACTAGATGGAGTGGAGAGAAATAGGTAGTGTATCAGGTAAATATGTGATGGGAGCCAGAATCGAGCATGCGTACTGGGTTAAAAAGGTGCAGGTTTGGGCTTTCAAACTACAGAAACCGGAAATTTGCAGAGGAACCGAGGCATACATAACGAGAAATAGGTTTTGAAGTGGATGGAACTGGAACCGAGGACGCACTGGGGTATGTGGTGAAGTGGGTTCCAGAACAAAGGGAAATGGATGGTTGGATGAATGCAGTGGTAGGAAGTGACGGGGACTAATAGTCTCGGGGGGACTGATGCAGACGGGTGGGTTGTTTGGTTTGAAATGAATGGGCCTTGATAATTGGAAAGATCTGGGGGAAAGATGAAGGTAAGTGAGAAATGCAGGGAACTGTGGTTGGGTATCAAAGAAAATTAGATCAGCGTAGAACTGAGGTGGGTAAGCAGATAGCCGTAACTGTGGCATGATACGCAGCCAAATAGTCCCAACTTGCGAAATTCTCGAGGACTAAAGGGGATTTCGAGCAGTAGATGCCTCACTTTTTCCTGCTTAGTCGTTGCCCTTTGTGCCTTTTCACTTTACTTTCCTCGCTTTCTTGAGAAACATTGGAAAGCCAGCCTTGGCCTAATGAGGAATGAGCGTCATAGCGGTTTCACCACGTCGTTTATTCACGTCATCATCGGTGCTTAGTGGAAATTCATTTTCAAATGAAATTAAAATTTCTTGCGCTTGGGAATGCTTGACCTGCCGTCTCACTGGCTGTCAAGTCTATGCTTCGTTGTGGTAGTTATGACTTTATTATCCTCTTTGCTACTAGCAATGCTTAAGTAGGGCTCCTTATTAATCTCGGGAAATGGTGAGGTGGTTTGTCGTGCCCTACTTTTCTAGCAGCCGTCAAGGCTGGACATTTCTTTCTCCCTTTAAAAGTTAGCTTTGAGCGTCTTTTGCGTTGCGTTGTTTGCATTGTTGACAGCCCACACTACATCTTACCTTCACTGTTCCTGTTCGCTAAATCGTTCTTTTACTTGACCATAGTGCCACTGGTGACTCATTAAACACATTCTGACTTCTTTGAATTAAGAAACCCTTAACCTCACCCTCTAATATTTGGATCTTAGGCTTTGCGACTAATTGGGTGGACTTATGCCGCTAGCGGCATCCAAAACACCGAAGTTCTTATTGCTATGAATCGGTTTTCTTGGATACGTCGCTTGTAGTTGGTTTTAACGGACTTTGCTTCTTCAATAAAAGCTATTATGCTTCATTTCATTAAACTTCCGAATAAATTGTATGATGAATAGTCAGCTGTCGCAGTTAGGTCACTATGAGGAAGCGGTGAATCCTCATTGCTAACCATGGACCTGGATTCTCCAGACGTCAGCAATTTATTCCTCGTCTGTGTAGCAGCCAACTGTAGTAATATGTGTAGGTAGTGAAGGAATGAAATCTGCTCCTGGTCATATGTACTCCAAACGCGTTGCGGTAATGCACCACGTAGTCCTGCATTAAACTCCATCGGACGGATATAAACGCCTTAATGGGAGTGATCAAAGACCAATGCCACTGAAAATCCTTTGTCTCTATCCTCTCTACAGAATGAGCTTTTACATGTTCAAACCCATGATTTACACTTTCAAAGCATAACCTATCCTTTTGCTGGAGTGCGTGCGAAAAACCATCATCATACGAAAGACTAGCACAACACTTTCCCCTGAACGAAAATATTTGTTAGCATAAAAGGATTAAAATTTGCATTCAAGTTGTGCAATCGTACCGATAGCTCTCTTAGCGTTAAATGCTCCTATATTGGGATACATACGGATATACGAAGGAAGACGCTAAATCGGAAAATAAACCAGTGCAGTTCTCACTCTCAGAAAAGTTTCACCTTTTCACCTTTCATTGACTTGATTTCTCTTAATTTTCGTTGAAAACGGGAATTTTTGTCCCGGTATCGCCGTTCCCTTGCCACGACTCTTTCATCTAAGCTCACGCGACGCAAATAGATGTCACCTTTGTTTAGGGGGAAGCACGTTAGGCTGAGAAGAATAAAATCCATTGTTGATAATCCTTGACACACAGGTAGAAAATCGACGTTACTAAATTAGTTCCCCTTTTGAGACCTTTATTTGATGCTTGACCCCGGACAAGAGGATAAAAATGTGGTTGGTTGGTCAAATGCCTTGCATCGTTTTGCGACAGTAGGCGGTTGCAGAGTCATTCCTTCTAACTGCGGAATAAGAACTTTGCCACTCCCATACTGAACGGGGCCTGAAATCCAAGCCCATTAATTCACTTCTCGAATAGCACGTTTAGCAAAACGGTCACGCTTCCAATCGGCCTTTTTTTAAAACTTAAATTTAGCCTGCGACTCCTTATAGTATCACACTTTTGTTCCGGGAAACAAGCGAATGAACCTTACACTAATGATGTCCTTTTCTGCTCCACATTTTTCTCCCGAATTTTGTTGTGTCTTGTGCGTGATGGTCTGCTGTTATGAAAAGTTAATGATCTGCCCCTGGAGAAGCGTGGATAATAATAGCACTGTGGATAGACACAGGGTGGCATCTTCCTCTCTTCCCTCACGTTCTCTGTTCTCTCCCTCAATTCCTACTTTCCACAACTTAGATTTCCATCATGCTAATTTAAAGAGAGCCTTGTCCAGCTTCTTGGCTAGTCCTGACTGTTTTAGAAGAAGGGACTGTGTTGCTATCGTGTTGTCAAGTAACCTTAAATATGCTGATCCCAGCTGTAATTGCTGTCTAGCACATATGAGGAGCGCAGTTTGATCTCTATTCCATTACACACAAAGCGCCAATGTGTTTGCTCAGCGGCGGAATACAAAATCAACTTTTATTTAAAGTTTACAGCAAAATTGATAATTGGAAATCAAACGTGTTCTTATCACACCTCGCGCCTTTATCTGACCTGCTGCGCAGACTTAGGCATGGGCAGAGATCGGTGGAGAATCCAAGCAGTGGTGTTGTGATGATGGACTGCCGCGTTCTTGTGCGTTATGTTGCACGTAAGCAAATGATTACACGCAAATCATGTGCACTTACGACTTAAGGCAAGTCATTAAGTGGGTTTTGTTGAAAACTTTAGCTGAGAGTCCGTTCCCTAATTCCTTGGATTGCATTCTCATAACCATTGTTGGCTTTTAAAGCTTAGGAGCAAGGTAACAGCCAGAGTTGCAAATGTGCTGCTTAATTAGCGTAATTTAGCACAACTGCAATGTATGCCCTTCGGGGATTGTTTCCCATTTCCATCTAACAAAATCCGGAATCGGAGCTATTTGACAAACCTTGTCACTACCACAAGTCCATTTGTAAGGTGCAATTGTTCTTCTCCCGGACATTGATGGAGTGTGTCGCCAACAGTTGTTAAGCCGAGGTGTAGCCGCAGGTGCTTAGCGCACTCAACCCCCTCTCGCCCAACCAATCAGTCATCACATCGATTGCAGCTGGCGTGATACCTTGTGGTAGCCACATCTGCATGTGTGATGTCCTTGTAGTGAATTCGTCCTTTCCTCAGCCCCAATGACAGGAGGTGAGGGACTGCGAGGTAATCTTCGAAAGTAAAGGAAGTTTTTTAGAATCCATCTCGAGACGAGATGCCAGTATTTTCTGCCTCACAGTCAGAAGGAGCAATCGAACAATCGGCAAATTCGTTACATTTTGACATGTTTGTTTGGCTGGTGTTTCATCCACCCTGAAATTATCCATTTACTTGTTGTTTAGTTTGTGGTTATTTATATGCTTCTATCTTCCTAGCTCTCGATGTACCTCTGCAGCCGTTTATCTGTTCTCCATTCATCCTCATCCCCGGCTTCTGCTCTTCTGCCTTGCTTGCATGAGTAAGCAAACGCTTACTGCTGGAGTGGGAAGGGTGTGTGATAAATGTTTAGGTCCTGAAGTGATGAAAACTAGAAACTTTGGAGGAATGCGGTATATAGTTCGATAACCAGGCTTTGGAATAATGGGAGCTAGTTAACTGGATTGAAAGCTAGGGGGATTGGTAATTAATTCGTTCCTGCGGTGATGAAACTAAGGAAAGTGGGAGGAACTGAAATGCATATAGAGAGAATGAGTTCTTGTAGTGATAGGGGTAGACGACTGGAATGATATGAGGCGAATTGATAGTAAAATCGTAAATTGCATTGGTGGGAGCGGAAGTAGGGCACAATCAAGACAAATTACGCAGTGGTGTGGATCCAGATGGTGGCTAGGATCTGTGGAGGAACCGAGGTGAAGATGTAGGGAAACCACATTCTGGCCTGTAAAGGATTGCATTATGGGAAGGGACTTAAGCATGTAGCCAGAGGTGCAGGTAATGGAGCGATAGGGACCATGAAATATAAAGCGATTTGGGATCTGGAATGGTGCGATGTAAAAATTTATTGAGGTTGGAGGTGGGCTTGTAGAAAATCAGATCCTGCGCAGCAGGAGCTGAGATGCTAGGGAGGAGCCTTGAGGCGGGTTGATAGAATTATGATTTGGGAACAGGAACTCAAAGACTAAGAGAAGCGTAAGGAATTAGATGACAAATTGGGTCCATATGTGATAGGAACCAGGAAAGAGCACCTGAATTAAGGCAATGAAGCACACATTTGGGTTTCAGACTTACAGGGATTGGAGATTTGGAAAGGAACTGTGGTAGACGTGTCGAGAGATGGGTTTTGAAGTGACCAGAACATGAAATCGAGAAGGTCCCGGGGTAGACAATGACTTAGGCTCTAGAATGAGGGGAACAGGATGGTCAAATGGCTGCAGATCTTCAGAGCTAGATTCTGAAGTAATGGGATCTGGAAAGTCGTTAGGAATTCAGGTGGGTTGTAGAAAATGGGGTTTTGGAGTGATGGATACAGGGAAGCTAGGGTCAGTAATTCGGTTTAAAATTGACGGGATCTTGACAACTAGAAGGAGGTGAGGCAGATGTGTAGAAATAGATTTTTACGGGGAGATGAGAGCTAAATAGCAGGGATAAAATGAAGCAGATAGGCAGAAAAATGGGGTCGAGTATTGTTGAAAGCCAGGTCAGCGTAGTGGAAATGAGGTAGATAAGCAGGTGAACATAGTTGTGGGTGGCAGAGATCCCGATAATTTTATTCTTTAAGATTTTTGAGGTTAGAAAAATATTCCAGGTAAGGGAGGCTTCACATATTGCCTGTTATTATTCAATTTTTCTGCCTCGCTTTGCTATGAAGTATTTTGAAGACGTCTTTGGCCTGGGAAGGGAGAGGTGTAATTACGATTTCTTCATGCAACTTCACTTCGAAATCTGTGCCTGGCGTGAACTAAATTTCTAACCTTATTGGAATTCCTGCCACCTGTCGCATTACCGTTGTGGTGATCAGAGCTTCATCTCCGGATTTTTATTTCCATAATTCCCATTTTACTGAAAAGTGAATTGAGTGGCAATGCGTGGGGGCCTGGATTTTCTTTTCTCTTTTGAGAGTTTGCGCTTCTTTTTATTGCCACTCCTCGCCTTGGGTTGCTGTTAACAATCCACATTGCACTTTACCGTCAGTGGTCATGGTAGCTAAAGCATGCTCTCATCTGCCTATACTACCCTTCGTGACCCATCAAATGTGCACAAATTGTTCATCGTGATTTATGAAAATGAACAGTCTTTGGCTCCACCTCTATAGTATAATCGTAGGCTTCACAAATGATTGCGTAAATTTTTACTGCTAGCGTAATTTAAAACACCGAAACTTTGTAGCTGTGCTTCGAAATTCTTAAAACGATGTCTGCAGATAGTCTAAACGCGCTTCGCTTCTTCACCAGAGGTTACTTGGCTTCATATTTCTAAAGCCTTAGATGATATATGCGATATGTTGCCTCCTGTCACCACTTTATTACTAGCGGGAAGTGGTGAAGCCTTGGTGCTCACCATGTGCCTGATATCCCTGACCATTGCCAATATAACCTCAATCTAGACAACAGTAGTTGTGTATGTAGGCGGCGAGGACATCAAATCAGAGCCTAATGACATCTATTCCAAGCATAACGCGGCACCAAAACACGTATTACCACACGCATTCTTCATGAAAAGAATATGAGACTCTCAACGGGGGTCAACAAAGTCTGAATGCTACTGTAAGTCCTTCTTGCGGTGGTTCTCTAGCCTGCAGGCTGAGCTTTTGAATATGCAGGCACGTGATGCGCATTACCGATGCTATACGAACCTCTCGTTGGAGTGAACAAGCATTTGACTATAGCTAATTAAGCATATGACGACAATGCAACCTAAAACATTTTGGATTTAAATAAATTTAGTCGCTTATTAAGGTGGTATTGAATTTATGCATGGTGCAGAGGGCTTTAAGAAGAAGGAAGAGTTGGGCACCATTCCCTCCGTAATATCAGGACTTTTCTGCATATTAACGTCCCTTTTAGTGGTAATGGTTTCCGTCAAATTAGAAAACAAACCTAGGAAAGCACAAACGAATTGCAGGGTCCAATTTTACTTACAAAGCAACAAGTCATTTTAGGTTACCTTATAGTTTAATATTTCTTATGAAGCCACGAAATAGTGTTTGTACATCGCTACTCAAAACCGCTTTCTCGAAACTCAAGGTCTAGTTTTCTGTAACATCGATAAGGGGAATGAACATTGTCTTGTAGTAGCGCACGCTTTTGTGCTAGTATTTTTCTCTAGCCGGACGGGATAGATTCTATCAAAGCTTAAATAACGCGCTACCTAATTTACATCATGAAAAAAGGGGCGCCTAGGCATTCTATATCTCATTTTTAGTTTTGGGGTTTTTGGGGCATACGTGATTCGAGTAATTGAAGTAATGTTAAAAATGCGAATAAATGAGCGAAATTTGAGATACCCTTTTCCAGACTACATTGAACTGACTCTAACTACACCACCAATCATCCTAAGCATCATCGAGTTAATTGGGTGAAGCTTGGAAAACCTCTAAATCTCATTTTACCTCGCTGAGCTAAGTACGAGTGTCTTGTACCAGTTTCGAAAGCCTGCCTCAGCTCTGCCGAATCCTCATTAAATGCAAAAGGTGAAATATCTTGATTGTTCTCCTACATGCAATTGCATGCATCTTTGAGTTTTTATGTTCCATCTAATTGCGTACTGTTGCAATATTTTAGAAAAATCTGCTCCTCAACAACGATTCGCCGCCTAAGCATATAATAGCTTCACATTAGTTCTCTACTCCTAAATTACAGGCGGATATTCAAATGTACTCAGTCAGTAATTTTGGAATGACTGACCCAGTTGTTATCTGTCTATGAAGTGAATTTCAAAGTAAAAAAATTGCCTTGAGTAAAGGCAATGCGAACCTATCAGATCATTCGTACTACAGATACAATAAGGGCTATGCCCAATTCATAGCGATAATCTAGGCCGAGAATTTTTACTGCATGGAACGCATTTAGCGGCTCCAAAACAAATTCACGATGATGCTTGTCTCCAACACTCACCTTCTCCACGAGGAACATAAAACTTTACGAACAATTGCGTCTGGTAATACTTCTCAAGTTACTTTTATCATCACGCTTTGTAGGTATGTGCATTCCGGATTCATTGTCGAATTATGAAGTTGGCAGTTAATCATACGCAATGCAACAACTATGCCTTATTAGGACAGGTCCCATAATCCAAACACTGAAACAATCATATGCACTTAACAAAAAATTCTCTTTCCGCGTCCAGTTTTCCATGATTAAAGTCACATTGCCCTCCATTCCCCATATCTGCGGGCAAAGGCTGTGCCAGATCGTGTATTTCAAGAGCCGAGACGATGAGATGGAGATATCATTTGTGGTTAAAGTTAGCCATATACCTTGTAATCTCCAGCAAGAATTGCGACCATCATGATTTCCATCTCCTAAGAAACCGTGTCAACCCTGCAATCATGCGCAACCACAATATATTGAGATATTAGGGTTACTGATCAAAGAGCGGCCACTTAGTGTCCACATCAACATATCGAAATTTGTGAAAACTCAGTTATAGTTGATACCTGCAAGTTGCGATTGTGGGCCGTTTTTAGAGCAAGGAGGATTGGAGCAATGGGAGGAGCATTCTACTTGTCTTATACGATGTCACCTCGCTCTAATCGTGCACTGCTAACAGCAGAGAATGCATTAATTAGCAGCATCGGTGTAAATTACATTGCTTCGAAACCATCGCTGACAAAAGTACCACGTCAGAACTATTTTGTACTCATTTCGATTCGATGTTCGCGCAGGTTGCATGCAGCACTTTGAGGATGGCAGTGCTTAGAATGTAATGCACGTGTCATCACGTTGCACAAAACCATGTCGGGACCGAAAATGAATATTGGCGCTATAAACGCAGCTACTGGCTAAAAAGCTCACCGACTTTCTTATGTTTGAGAACATTGCAGCTTATAGAGCTTATGGTAACTCAATCTATCTCAGCGATTTTAAACTTCGTCTTTGGACATCCAAAAATTTGAAAGCAATCCCAAGCGCATATCAGTTTTTCTGCCATATGTCTTCCCGTTGAAACAGATACAAGCAAACGACTGCAACAAAGGGGCTACAAGTTGCTCAGCACGATTAAGCTAGTTGGGGAGGTTTACTTTAACCTGCTCTAGGGCAAATAATGATGACGTGTTCGTACTCAAAAGCGCTCACTCAACAGTGAATAGTGTAACCTAATATAAGCGCAAGCCATTATTATAAGTGCGCATCGAGTTGTGAGCGCAATGCAATTGCGGATTGAAGATGGCTTCACGTCTGCCTCATCGTGTTGGCTACCTTTGCTTCGGACACAGGATCTAAGGATAATTTTGGCACTTCCTTATCTGACAAATGTTCTTGATTAACATGCACGACGAAGCATTTGACAAATATTTGTACTTATTTGCTCAGAGAATTTCTTTAATATTTTAGTACCTTACTTTATGTTCCAACATGGGAATCACCGTTCTAATGTAGTTTCACAATTTCGCCACCTCACATTCCCCGCTTTCTAAATAGTTGAATTAATCTGCGCTAACTCTACTGGTATTTCCTAGAGAGTGGCATGCACATAATGGTTACAAAGGCAAGCAGATGCGCCGCAAATGCAAAATATGAAGTCGATAGTTGAAAATCGCAAGGAATGACTCAGTGCTTTATGTCACCTACTGCTACAGAGCAGTCAAGCAGTCAGCTGGATTTAAAGCTCTTTGCTTTATTTTCATTTACACTTGATATAGATTTTCAAGATAAGCTTCAAGTGCACCTGCCTAATGCTGCACCCAAACGACATAGCTGCAAAAATTTGTGCAAATCGTAGCAGCTGGAATATTGCCAAGCTGCCGGTGCACTCCTGTGCATATACTTAAAATCGCGAGAAAAGAGAGCGAGGACTTCACAAATAAGTTGGAGAATGGAGAGCAATCAACAATGGGTTGTTGATTCTGGGAGAACATGCGCAGGATTTTGCTGCCACACTAGAAGTCAGTCCATTCACGTTGCAGTTTCTCGTCCCTTGTTGCCGTTGCTGGCGTCAATAGTGAACAAACTCACCACTGTCACTGCCAGCATCTCCGAAGTAGGTGATGCCAATGGCAACCATAGATCTGCATAGTGGCTTCAAGTGACGAAAACGGGTGCATGACAGGTGCCTTTGCACCCCGCAGTGTCCAGTGTACTGTAAAAATGACCGCAATTCAAACTTCTACTTAGCTCAGTTGCATTTAGCTGCAGCGCGTTGATGCAGAGAAGTAAAAATTTTAGCCTCAGCATTAGCGTCACTCCAAATCTCAGCCACAAATGCTTCCCACAAATCGACACAGGCGGTATTCAAGGCATGAGTCTCTGAGAATGGTGGTTTCGATGTAAATGCAATGTCTTTGTTTCGCTGTGCGCTGCTCAAATAAAAAATTGGTATGGAGTCCTGCTGCAAACAGCAGTCGCTAAGTCAGCCCGCGCTAGACCCTTGTCGATAAAAAATGGACTAAATTTCAATTCAGCCTTTCTGTCGAACATCCAAAATTCGCCTCTTTGATAAACTTTAATGCTGGTATTCGCTGGCACTCAATCCTAGTGAGTTGTGTGAAGTGCTGCGCCTTAAGGACATATATACTGTGGTGATCTCTTAGTCACTATCACTACTGTCAAAATGTTAGTGGCGAAATTCCTGCACTATCATGGCTAAATGAAAGACAATGGCAGTAGCAAATTTGGTTAATAACACCTACCTCTACCTCTAATTTTGAATGATGATGGCAAAGGAAAAAACAGAAGAGACCCCGATTTCGCACTACTTATAATGGAGCCGCGTAGATACTCAGATTTGTCAACTTGGTGCCGGTCAAATCTTTCCGTATGCGATGGCAACTACTTTATCTGACAATCCTATTCTGTAAAACGTTGGTTTCTGGCTATGAATAATCACTCCTGGCGAGTTGTAACCCAACAAAAGGTACAACGTTCTTCTCGAAAAATTCAAAGATCAAGTTAATGTCTGGCTTTACAGCGGTAAAATGAAAACAAAACATACAGGTAAGCGAGTGCTTGTGGCTATGCACACACTATTTTTACGTGCTAAGCAAATAGCAGGTCATGAATTGTGGTGGGACAGTACATGGCCGCGTTGAAACGATCATCTGTTTGGAACTATCACGACAGATAGACTTACGAGAGACAGACCGTTATGAAGTGCGGTGGCACATGTTTGACCCCGCCTGCATTACGATGGTTGATTTGGTGCAGAAACCATGCAAGAAGTGTGGCAATTGTGCAAAGTAGTACGCAAAAAATTTATTACCTAAAAAAAAAACAACCGCGGCAAGTTTACGACCTATTTTGACTCGGTTTTGATTGACAGGTGGTGGTTTTGAGAACAGAGCGTTCCCATTAGTGCAGTTCAATTCTGCCGACTCTTTCTCTACTGATGTAAAATATTAATGAAACAATGCCCGCAAATCAAGTATAGTTGTTGCTTGTCAGTTCTGCGAGATTTAGAGCATTTTACTTCAACTAGAGGCGTTTCTATTTCATGCACTCTCTCGAAACAATGTTAAACTACCGAACGTCAATCTACAATTAATTAGTGTATTTCAAAATGTATTTTTAGTTGATATGTAGTACCAATCAAAGTGAGCGAGCAATCATTCTACCTAAAACAGATCGGCCGCAATTTCTTTATCGAATTAAGCTGTAATCCCGGCAACCACATCTGCGCATAGACAAGCACATTTTTGACTACCATTAACTGAAATGTAGACTGTTTTGCCACATCACAATGCCTTGCAGTCCATCGCCCAAAAATACGGTGAACTTTAAAAGAGGGTGGCATTATGTGTTGCCTGTCTCTAAATAAACGAATAATTATCCATCTGATGATGATAGCCATTGTGTGAACGTTGTAGACATAACAAAATTGGCTGTAAGGCACGATTCATCAAAAGGCATCGACATACACTGTTAATATCTACATCAAATCCAGATGAATGGCATTGCAAACTACGCGCGAGCTATGTTGGAGCACTGAAGAATCGGTTCTGAGTCGGCTAAGATGGGCTCATCTTGCACGGGTCATAATTTACCTCCCTCTTAGCATTCAGAGAATTACGCACTTGTGAGCCGTAAAATATACTTGGTTATACGCAGCTGCATGGTCTTCCAGTTGATTCACTTGACTATTTTTCTCACCAATATCACGCTTTCCGATGTATCTCTGACCACTGAACAGGCAGAGCAAAGTCCAGCTAATGCCTAATTCGGAATAAAAGAAAAATGACTTGTGGCGCCCTATTAAGCATGGTTTTTACAAATAAGGCATTCAGCCAAACCCTCTTGTAGTAGTGATACTCATCTCGATTATCACATCACGGCACATCGGTGCAACTCTAGCGGTAGATCGTTGAACTCAAGCCTGGTACATGTGCATTTCACTCGCAGCACCAGTTTGTAGGGTTTAAGCTTGAGGTCGTTCCATTTCGAGCTGCAAAATAATGCACCTATGAGACTTCGGCGGCGATGAGTCATGTGCCCGCCACATCCCACCCTGCGTTGTGCACACAGCAAGTGTCTCCGCAACCGTTGGAAACTGAGACGAATGCCATAATGTTGCGCTCAATTGCGGCTACTGCCACTATGCTAAGCAAACAATTGAGGACAGAACCGTATGTGCACTTGCAGCCGCATTTGTTCCTCCTCTGCACGCCATCAGCTGCTAGGTCTCGCAATGCTTGCTACTGATGAGAAGCGAGTAGCATGAGTTATTAAATTATAATAATAGGTGTTTTGGATTTGGCATCGGAATGTGGGCTGATGAAGAGCACTGGTTATTTCTTAGCACATTGTCTGCCACATAAAATGAATTCATTTCCGTGTCAGCCAAATTTGACCTTAATAATACAGACTTACTGGAGAGCGAATTTGGGGATGGCGATAACAGGAAACCATTGTCGTGACGGTGTTCTTGAGCTTCTTGGAGGACATATTCTAGGGCTACCATCCCTCAGTACCCGTTTAACCCATCTTTGCACCTAGACCTCGAACCGTGAGAGTAATCGTTAGGTTGCACCTTATGTGGCTATCGAAAGCCAAACCATTGGTGATGACTATGCGAGTAACTGCGTTGACTATTCGCAGCATTTCTACATTTACCTTTTGCGTGGATCTAATTAGGATGGGCAAGTGAGTGCGGTATGGTAAGCTAGATGATCTTCCGTATCCAAGGTACGTGTGTCTAGCACCAGCTGCGCATTTCAAACTCAACATAATCTTGAGGTGAGTAATTGTAATCATGCCAGGAATGCTACATTTTCCATCCACACTGACATGCATACCTTTACGATTTGCCGACTTACGACAAAGTTGCAGTATCTTACGACTTAGTCTACATTGCATGAGACTAATTTGTGTGTTGGTCACGTGAGAACCCATCCACATTTGTTTTGTTCATTTTCCTCTCTAGAGCCGCTGTAAAGTTCATGACCGGCTCCTTTGAGACGCAGAGAATCAAAAATTTTTACCAGTCTCACACTGTATTTAAGCCATTAGGGCAAAGCTATAGTCTGTAGAAAAATAAGTGGTCTCGCAATCGAATACGAAGTTGTGCCTGCCAGCTACTGCTCCATGGCCACCACACCTCAGGCTGGGTTCAGGTAAGTGCTATCAATCCAATAAACCGACGGCATTTCTGCTTGCAATTGCTGATCTCATCTTATGTCTTTGTAATCCGAGCATGCCTGACCGAACGCCCTTGTCTAACAAGCAACACGTCTCCCGTATGTGACGCAGTGTTGCAATTACCTAATTTAAGCAACCACACCCACTGACTTTGAATATCGACTAGAAATATCTCGAAAACTGTAGGAAAGTGCCACTTTAATTGCATCGGTGATATTTGTTGATTAGATGAAGGTTGGCCACTGCCATAGTTGTAAAATGGTAGCTGAAGCTCTCTGGGGTTAATCTTTTAAAACCGAGTTGCATTCTGGTGCCCCCAATACCCCCCAGTTACTCAGACTCTTATTGAGTTCATCTCTTCTGGCTATTTGTAAGCACTGCGACTCTTCCTGTACACACCTATGCGTTAGGCGATTTTCATCTAGTTAGGCGGTCAGTGGCATTCTGACCACTTAACCACATACCAAATTCGAGGCAATTGGCATTGCCGAATTCGAGTCATTTAACCTCATGCGGGTTTAACTACCATATGAACAGGGATGGATGGAGACAGTAGTCTTGTTTTAGGCCACAGTCACCTTTCCTTTAATCTCATCATCTGCAGACGGCATCGTAAAGAGCATAGGGGTGTTCCACTCAAAACTCTTGCTTTCTCAGGCATCTTACCTTCCTCCACCGCATCTTTAACAGCAAACTGCTTTGCCAACATCTCTTTACCGACACACTGAGGCCAGTGAAGGAGGCGGATCTGGACCAGTGATCAACGCGTGTGCCACTCAAGCACTCTCAACTACTTCAAGCTTAGGTCTTGGCCCTAATGTGGGCATAACCAAGTGCCTCTAAATTGCAATCACTAATTAAAGAAAGCTGTTTAACTTCGGCAAGTTTTAAATTTGAACGAAACCACCTGGTTGAAGGGCTAGGTTATCTGTCAAATAACGTTCAGATGGAAGGCCGAAATGTGCTCAGTAAATAGAGTCTCTACAGGCAAAACTGACACTTAGGGAATAAAAACACGCTGCGTTTGATCCGCATTGTACGAGTAGGCGCATTTAAATGCCTTTGCTTGTCCACTTAAACCTGTTGGTTGTGTGACCCCACTGGGAGCAACGAGCAGTGGTGACCGAAAGGGGCTAAGATCGTACAGATGAGTTGACTGCATAACAGATTTTAAAGATATAGCACCATTGAATTCACTTGTTATTTTACGACCCACATTAGCCTCATAAAATTTATAATAACGAAGCGCAGATTTGGACGGAAACAAGGAGAATAAGATGTTAGTAATATATTCCCACCAAAAATAAGGTAAAACTTCTGCGCCAAGTATGGCCTGGTTAATTTAATGCTGGAGTTCTTCAAATGATGGTCGGCGTTTCGGTTGTGCGTCATGGCGGGATTTCATAGTGCACTAAACTTCTACTTCACAGGCACAGTCGTGGCATCGCGAGGAGGGAAGGCGTCCGCCTTCGGAAAGTAAGTTTTGCAATTCGTTATGCGCATAATTATAGCAGTTTAAAATGAAAGAATCATGGAACTGAGTAGAGGAGTCATGGAAAGATAGAGCAGAAACCGGCAGTGATCTTGTCACCATCAACTACCACATAATTGGCTAAATAAACTAACCCATGCACCGCGCTTCTCCGTAAGAACTGTGCATCAGCTTTAACATTAGGTTGATAGCCGTTCATCTTTGCCTCCGATGATGACCAATGAGGAGAGGCAGCTCCTGGAAGGCGATAAAGACGGCAGAGAGGTGCAATTCACCGCAGGATGCATGGAGTTGACAGGTGAGATTTTTCTCTGATGGGCATGCAAACACCCAATTGAACTCAAGTTTAACATAATCCTGATTGAAATGTTGAATTTTGGTCCATCCAAAGCCGACGAGATTTACGGCGCTACCCTCATCAACCATTACGCTCGACGATCGTAGATCCCTGTGCACCACTTCCTCATTCTCTAGATACATCATATCCATCACGAACTAGACGTCAAACCAAGCAAAGAACGCGTAGGTTCATTGATGCTGACTGAGTGACTAGCCTTTCATGTCGTTAGAAAGCCTTCAACTTTACTGTGGTGAATTTCTTGCGCCTTGTTGAGAATAGTGCATTATGCGATTACTACACAGGTGGGACTTGCTTAAATGTGTTAATTTTCTGTTACTGTGCTGTAAACATTTAGCCTAACTTACTTAGGTTGTTGTAGCAGCAGCTTATACCAGAGTTGAGACAGTAGGGCAGATCCAGTCGCAGGGTTCATGGGTGTGCTTGACATAATGGGGCAAGCGGGAGTGAGTGAGGGTCACTTTGATTGAGATCTATCGTGTGAGAAGCGCGTCTGCTGCTTATTCTGAAAAGACTGATTCATCTAATTAAATGATTGACATTCTTTTACAGACTTTGCGCAATAATAAATAAATAAATTGTGAGTAAGACCAAAATGTGGATTTTGCGCAATTAGATAACTTACTCTTTAATTCTGTGTCGTAACTTACCACTTACTCTGCTGTGAAGGATGACCTGATTTGAACAGGAAAGAAGAAGCGAATAGGGTTGAAAGAGAGCAACAGTGGGTACCGACCTAAGCAGTAATGCAAAGGAGGTTTATGATGTCACAGTGGCGCCCCTTAGCAGTCTTGAGGCAGTCTCGAAGGGCACCGCTGGACATACACTTGGTGATAACGGCGACCCCATCATGGGGCGCATCAAATGAGAGGCTGGTGAAATGCATAATGCGCTGATCCAATGGTATTTGTACCTCACGGAAGGCTTTGATGTTTATGCTGTTATAAATCTTCTTCGCTGTTACCATACTGTCTCTTCTTACTTTCTTCCCCAACTTTACGTCCTCGATCTACGTGAAAATGCCTCAACTAGAACCACCTCACGGGTAATGGGTCTGAATGAGCATGAGAACAGGATTGGAAAATTAAAAACAATGCAGAAAGCACTTGTCTGTACTACTGTCAATATGGAGCAAAGTCCAGGCTACCGACTTTGCTTCAAGCAACTTACTGCGGTAAAACATAGTAACCAAGCCAAACTTTGGAGTCCAAGCCCAAACAGTTTCAGCGGCGTCCTTTAAGGCTATTTCGGTGGTGAACCTTCATCCCGCAATGATCAGCCCAATAATGATTAGATCTATCATTTCCAGAGCTAAAGGAGGTGAAAGGTGGTTGACAAAGTAATTTAAAAGACCAATATCTTATGAAAACGAGCCATCACTCTACATCCGGAACCGCATTTCTATAGAAATACATAAATTATGAACGCATTATTGGCCTGATGTGCCTGATGAATGCCCGCATTCGTTCCGAATCCATCAAAGACTAGATGGCCTCAACGTAGATCAAAATTCAGTAATGAATAAAATTTGAGCCCAAAAAAGGAACATCTTCTTAAAGCAGATCAAAATGCGCAAATGAGCAGGTAGACAGATTTGTAATGGTCAGATGGTGTCAAGATTGGAGGATAGAGTAAATTAAGTGATCCTATACATACGAACTGTTATGGGTTTATGACTAACCAGAGGATAAAGTGTACGCAGGCATGCAGGAACACCAAATGTATAAAGGATTTCAACGCCAGAATAAATACACCAAAAAGTTTGCGCGTTACTGAATGAATTTGCGGATAGAAGGCTTAGGAATTGGTAAGAAACTTACCTTTGGCAGTGCAAATTCCTTATTTACTGACGGCGGTACAAGACGCAAATGAATGCAGGGGTACCTGCACACAGTGAAGCTCCACTGGACGAATATTGGTCACAAATATAAGGGACGTAGCCGTAATCAGGCGGTTGCTATGCTGGTGACAAGACCTATCGAATCATCGCAGTTGCCATCACCTGACCGGTCAGTTCTCCAGTTAGGCAGAAGCAATAGTGCTACTGACTGGACATTGAGTAAAAGCACGATTCCTTTGATATATTGCACACCCATCTGAATATGACATGCTTAAACGCATTGGTAGCCGAATACGGTGACTGTCTACGCATGGAATCCACGTGTATGGTTCTGTTCAGCCAATAGACATGCCACTCTTGTAGTACGCACTCCCGCCTTTTATCGACGCTTAAGTGACATCACTCGATGTAGCTGTGAGGCAGGCGCCTTTGAAGACAGTGTAATAATTGCAGTAAAGGAATGAATTGTACTGCTATAAACCTCCAAGTTACGACATCTTTGACGCCCACACCTAGTCAGCCATGAAGATTGTGAGTGAGCCCTAAGCTACCCCACCCACAACGCGTGCTTATTAGGGTGCTTCTATCCAACCTGAAAATTGCCACAGCTTCATGCTTATTCTCATTCGCTGGCGACTGCATACTGGGGGAATGATCCACTACCCAGGCTCCAGTGTGAACAGGCTTGCAGGCGGGTAATGGTGTAGGCAGCGGTGACAGCTCCACATTGACGTGTGGATGCACCAATACAGCTCTGAAGAAGCGCTAATGTATTGACTCTCAACTGACAATATTTTGATGCCTGTGAGACCTAGGCAATGAGTTAGAAAATACCGTCCACTGGTTGTTGTCCCCCCTATTTCCTCAGTTATCAGAAAATTAATTTTGTAATTTTGCACAAGACTTTGCAAGTGCTCCTCTTCGACATAAATTACTAATTCTGTTGTAGACAAGTCAGACATTAATAGAAGTACTGTTGTACGGCTGAGGCACTGACGCCAATCAGCGTGTCACCTGTGACGGTGCGCTGTGGTGGCAGCCGTGTCTGTAGCCCCTTCATTCATAACAGCTATTACGGTGGGTACGAGTGTCGCTGACGTGGATTGCACAACAACGATTAGCAGACAACACCTCATAGGGAATCGACACGAATGTCCCCGATACAGTTGAAGACTATTGGTGTGCAACGATTGTAATTTTACCCAAACTCTGAATTATCTTGCATTTTAATGGCCAATTTTAAGCCACCTTTTTCACGTCCAAACACATTCACATACCTATCTACCCATCTAAATGGTTGCCTGCCTGCTCAGAAGAATATCCGTTAACAAATTCTTTAAATTAATAGGCTTTTTGCATAGGAAGACAAGGACTACAAGTACGTTCCAATCAACACCAAACCTTTACTGTGATAACCCTTTGTAATGTAAGATAGACGTGAACGAAAGGTGAGGTTCAGCGTACTTTTGCTTGTGCCAGAGAAAGAGGACGACTTATGATGAAGGAATACTAAACAAGGCTGTAATAATTACTGCATCTTAAACTGTAGGCGATTTAGTACAAAGTAAAGCGTATAGTGGCCCCTCGCTTTTGAGCCAAAAACGCCCTTCAAGGTGCTAGTGCTCAAATGATCTTTTGTTAAGAAGCTAAGCAGGTGTCTAGATTGGCCGAATAGATAGGTGAATGTGAGTAGACCTAAAATAGGTGGCTCGAAGTGGCTATTGCGACTTAAAATAATTCAGATTTTGGGTGAAAAATACAGCTTATCATATTTGTTTGTGCATCCCACCAATAGGAGCTGCGCAACGATTGCCGGTGTGCAATCCGCTTCAGTGACATTTGCATCAAACGTCATGCAAACTATAAATTATGGGTTAGAGACAGGGCTGTCACTACATTGTACGCCCGAGTGACACTTTAGTTGACGTCAGTGGCTCAGCTGTAAGACATTATTGCCATTGAAGCCCAATCTACTTGTAACAAAAGGGAAACATTTGCAGTCTTGTGCAATCCTATGTAGTTGATTTTTTAACAAAAAGCAGAGGACCATGCAAACCACCGATTTGCGGGATCCGGTCTTCATTTTACACAGTGCTTTGCCCCTGACGCTCTTTCCAGAGACATATAACTGATTAACGGATGGGTCACACCCAAGCGAATTTCCCACTTTAGCATGTATTTGGCCCACCAAGTTGGATGGCCCACATACAAGCACTGCTTTCGTGTAAGCATTGAAAGATGGAGATGATATTATTCTGATTAGTCACTTTTGTGTGAGCTTCTAAAAGGTCAACCTCGATGTGATTATTCTGCAAATTTTTTATGAATTCAACGCTGACGAGCGGAGTAAATAGCAGCCCTCAGATTGCGGCTCATTCGCTATTCGTTCGTGGAATGCGAAACTGCCCATTTGCGGCATCAAGTTAATTCGTTACATGTACTATCGTTAAATTCAACGGTTGACTCCTGCCCTAAGTTTAGGACGAGACCCAATACTGTATTATCTATCAGTCAAAATCCAAAAAAGCATGAAGCGATTTCGTGATAGTATGTTCTTTACGGTTTTCTTAGACGGGTGCCAAGTCATGAATAAATTGATGAGTGTGATGACGTGATTGTGACTGAGTTAAAAGCAGGCAAACAGAGTAAACGAAGACTATTATTAATTTGCACATATGTATCCGACAAAATGCAAAAAGAGAAACAATTTACATTTGCTGCAGGTTAAGTAATCACACCTAGATAGTCATATTTCCAAGTCGCCTGCCGCCTTTCGCAGGGTAAAGTGAGGCAAGATTAGTTAATTTGCGCCTCCGCGCATTTCTCTTTTCATGACTTTGCGCTTAAAAATCAAGATTTGCTATTTCCGTGATAAGACCGCACTCGCTCTCAAACTCTTCATACATTTGTTCAAAGTCTTCCTTTGTAGCCTCTTCGTTCGTTTCCGTCCATCTGATCGTCTCCTCACACTTTGCAAGTACAAAGTTTTGATACACTTTCGAAGTCTTCTGCTTCACCTCTTCTTCCTCCAACTCCCGTTTTATGCTGTAGACATAGTTGACTAACTTATTCATCGCCACCATTCTACTCCTCTCCTTCTCATCCTGCTGCTTGAACTTCTCCGCTTCTTTCAGCATCTGCTTTATTTCCTTCTCAGACAGACGACCCTTGTAGTTGGTGATTGTGATGCTGTTCTGTTCCTTTGTCCACTCTTCCACCACCGACACACGGAGTACGCCGTTCTCGTCAATTTCAAAGGTTACATCAAACTCAACCTCACCACGCGGTGCTGGTGGGAAACCCGTCACAGCGAATTCGCCCAGCAAGTGGTTATCAGTCGCCCTTGCACGTTCATCCTCAAAAATACTAAATCTAATTGTCGCCTGATCATCTTTAGCCGTATACCAAAGCTGAGTCTGTTTCGTGGGAGTGCGTGTGTTGCGCTTTATCACCGTTACAGCCGCACCATCATACTGTTTTATACCTAGTGACAGTGGTGTTACTTCCAGCAGCACCAAATCCCGCATCCCCTCCGGCCTCTGGCCAGTCAAGTTGGCTGCCAGCAAAGCTGATCCGTATGCCACTGCCTCATCTGAGTTGACAGACTTTTTCAATTCTCTGCCATTAAAGAAGTTCTGCAACAACTTCTGCACCTTCGGAATACGCGTTGATCCACCCACCAAAATATTTCGTCAATATCAGCCTTCCCCATCCCTGCATCATTCAACGCAGTTTTCAATGCATCCATCGTCCTTTTGAAGAGGTCTGAGCACAGCTGTTCAAATCGGGCCCGTGTGAGAGTTACGATGAAATCAATGCCTTCGAACGACGAATCAATATCTATTTTCGTATGTTCAGCCGAACTTAATGACCTCTTTGCCTCCTCACACTCTTTTCTTAGGCGGCTGATCGCTTTCTTGCTAGTAGTTAGGTCTTTTCCTTCGTGCTCCTTCTTAAACGTCTTCACAAAGTGGTCCACCAATCGAGAATTGATGTCCTCACCACCAAGGTGTGTGTCGCCACCAACCGCCTTCACCTCAAATTTTCCACCCTCTATGGACAGGATGGACACGTCGAAGGTACCGCCGCCCCAATCAAAGATGAACACATTACACTGTCTATCGAAATTCTTGTTCATATTATAGGCGATGGCAGCCGCTGTCGGCTCATTGATGATTCGCAGCACGTTTAAACCCGCCAGTTTTCCAGCATCAATTGTGGCCTGACGCTGATTGTCGTTAAAGTAGGCTGGCACCATAATGACAGCATCCGTAACCTTCTCATCCAAGTACGCTTCCGCTACCTCCTTCATTTTTGACAGTACCATGGATGAGATCTGCTCAGCAATAAAGCGCTTTGTCTTACTGCAGTGCTGCGCCTCGATCTTCGGTCTTTTCCCGGAATTTATTACTTTAAAGGGCCAACGCTTTATGTCAGCCTGTACAACCGTATCCTTAAAATGGCGGCCGATCAGACGCTTCACATCAAACACCGTGTTGGTGGGGTTCATGACTGCCTGCCTCTTCGCAGCCTCACCGATGAGACATTCCTGATCTGTAGAAGCAACACAACTCGGTGAGGTGCGGTTACCTTGGTCATTGGCTATAATTTCAATTTTGCCATCTTGAAAAACCCCTACGCATGAGAACGTTGTTCCCAGGTCAATGCAGATGGCCGGACCTCTTGACATGATTTCGTCAAATGGAATAAGAGCAGCATGCTTAGTCTGATGAAGACGATCTCCACGATCTCAGCAGCCCTTTATATCAGCTGCGATTGATCATGTTGAACATCTCCATGGAGCGCGCCAATTACTTGATTGCTGCCATCCAACCAGCACCTGCCAATGCTTTAGGCTTCTTCTTACTGGCTGACGACTGCACACTCAAACGAATGACGGTAAATGTAGGCTCCTGTATGAATACGCCTGTGAGTAAGCAGTGTTATGAGCCGTGGCGACAGCTCCATTTTGGCGTGTGTGGCGTGATTCAACAGTGTAGTAGCGCCGTTACATCAACTCTTGACTGGCAAGTTTTTGACGCTTCATTATTACTACTGTCCTCAGCGTGAATCAGGTGAAGGATTACGGAGGTTAACATTGTGCTACATGGCTGCCTTACCCACTGACTGTAAGCCAGTTCCGCACTCAGGGTGTGATTTTTTCGTGAAGATTAAGTTGGATATTAGTGGCTATAGTCAGGGGCCTAATTCCAAGTAGACAATCAAACAAATTTTGATTAAAATGCTTCGCTAATATATCTTCTTCTTTCATGTTTCTTCATTTCGGATGGTAACCATGCCTCATTGTTACAATAATTGTCACTTAAAATGACATAAAAAACATTTACCTTAGTGTTTAAGGCATCCTGCTTGTCATTTACGTTGGGTTCTTGCTAGCACTCCCTGTGACCGGTGCATCCCAAAGTGAAGTGACGAGGTAGTCGAGGGAAAATTGGTTTGGAGGTATCCCTACATCACAGTCTCCACACTCTATATTCCAAGCGCGTCCGTTACGCGAAAACTGGGTGCGTTTACTTAGGAACCGATGATGGACACTAGATGAGTTGGGTGTTAATTAGCCGAAGAGAGTCAGGCAATTTGGCTCTTCATATCAATAGTCAGCGTTCAATTGCTAATGCTTTGGGGCAAGAGGTTAAACTAAAGCACAGGTGACAACGCCTACAGTTTAAAAAAATTGTTAAACGTTTTGGAAGAGCAAAAGGCTGTTAGAGATATCAAACCTCAATTGAACTTTGAAAAGTATTTTTGTCAAAGCTATCACTGCCATTTCGGATTTTCACTTGTTTTGTTAAATCAAGCGAGAATTAGCCAAAAAGATTTCGCTATACACCAGCTTTTCTATTTATTTATGAACTGATGATGCCAGAAGGGTAAGAGGAAAGGTATTTAATATGCAACACTTTACCTAAAGCCACGCGGTTCTCCAGGGCCCATCAGTTAAGTAAGGTAACCAAAGTCAAATGAAAATTTACGCGAACCGAGTAGAAGGAAGAGGGCATCCTACCACAAATTGTTTGGTTTATTCTAGCGGATTTAGATGCAAAATCGAAGTTGCCGGCTGTTACGGAGAAACGGAAGAAGAGAAGGCGAAATCGCAACAAATCAGGTAAGCTGACCAGGACCTAACATGCTTCAATTCACCTGTTGGGAAATTGGTAAACCCTACAGCTCTTCTCTTCAAGCCATATACAAGGGTGTGGAGGTAAAGCCGAACTCGGCGTTGGAGCAGGTTGGTCACGAATCGATTCTTGATCTGGTGGAGTTGGAAGGAGGTCCTTCCCTTCACAAGCCGTCTATTGTGGGTGACAGGGCCGTTAATGCGCTTGCTATGGGAGAGACTCTAATGCGAACTCATCTTGGTAGAGCCTCGTGCATGGACTTCCTTGAGTAGGTGTTCACCAGTTCTTATCCCCTGTTTTAGTAACCACTACGGCCTGCAACCAATGTGTCCTTCTTGTGAGGATTGAGATGGAGCTTTAACTGCATTTTCTCTGTTCGGATGATGGATAGATTGATTGCTGAAGAAGAACTGTATTTTGGATACGACGTGGATATTATTCCGGTCCGTGGCGCAGGGAGCGAAATACCTGGGCCGTATGGCGACTACCGATGGATTGTTTGGAATCAACTTAAAGTGAGCTATTTCGACACCCTTTTTGCGTTTATAAATGCTTCATCCGGTCGAAGTGACTGTCAGACTGCAGTTGGTGGGGTTAAGGGATGTCCTCAGTGCACGAGTAATGATGGGCTGACTATGATTTGGGACAATGTCTGATCAGCCTAGATTTGAAAAACGAGCTAGCAAAGTTATTCATTATAAGAAGGTAGCAATATCCAACTCAACTTGTTAAATATGCGTGCTTGGCAATCACGCCGCAATTAATTCTCCATAAGTCCTTCAGGCACAAAGCCGCACCTCTAGTGTTCTGCATGAGTAATTGATCCACATTAAGAAAGAGAAATTTCGACAGAAGCGGCAAGTCGAATGATTGCGACGACGAGTTCAATGGCGCTTAGTGTAGTCTCAATGGTTTCCTATGGGTCCGCCTCTGCATCCACATCCCCCTTGCCATTACAACATCATGAGCAGCGGTGCAACAACCGAGACAACTCCAACTTCAACGCTGGCTGTCTGCACAATATTCAGACTTCTGTTATAGAATAGGCTTGAGCCCACTCTCGACCGGACAGTCAAGGTAAAATCAACGGAGCGTAAAGAATCCATAACGCATCTAGTCATTACATGCATCATATGCATTCAGCAGACCTTACGCCCTGCCTTGCACCGACCATCTACTCCTCGTCATCAATTCCTAAACAGTAGATAACAAACACCGACTATTGCACTTCCATGCAATCACACTGATATACCCAACAAATCCTCTTCTCTTTTCCGACGCCCTCCTCACAGGTCCTGGATATCACAATGCCATCCACATGCAACCACCAAAGCATCTGGGCAGTGGAGGTGGGAACCTATCTTTCCCTTAAAACAGACAGACACCGGCGACCATTCATTATGACAGACGTCTCACTCTTGCTTGATGCTGTAAAAGGCTCAGTCTACCACTGGCATCCGTCAACATATGGCACTTAAAATTAACGTCACATTATTTAATATAAACAGCCCTAACTCACAAGCGCCTTGCTATCGGTCTGCTAAAATGTAAAATTTCATTTAAGTAACCATCTCAGGATTGCACTTCCGACTGAACAGTCAGCTATCTACTGACGCACCCAACTTCTTGCATTGCCTCGGTACTATGCTCTTCACCGACCGCCGCAAAACAAACAAACAAGCGGAACCCAGAAATATGGAATTAAGCATAGGATAAGCAGCATATGGTAAGCAGTAGAAAATTTGATTGAAATTATTCAATACTTTATCTAATGAAAAAAAACACCTTACCGGCCGATTCTTGGTTCTCCTTCGCGTTGCACGTTCCATCTGTTTCCTTCTCCACGTCTGCTCCTCACCTCCCAAAGCATATGCTTTCTCCTCTCCAGCACATCCTACATCGTCAAAACCTGTCCAATTTCACACATTCACCAAATGCATTGGATCAACGTGGCACATCATTCACAACATTAAAAGCCATATCTGAAGACAAAATTATCTGTGCTCCCAGCATCGACACCTAGACGTATGTGTCCACCCTCAATTTTGCATCTCTCTTGCATGCACTGATATCCCGAACAAATCACCTTCTCCTCCCGACTCTTTCCCCATAGGTCCAGGATACCACAATGCCATTTACATGCAACCACCAAAGCATCTGAGCAGTGGAGGTGGGGACCTACCTCTCCCTTAATACAGACAGACACCAACGACCATTCACTATGACGGACTTCTCACTCCCGCCCGATACTGTGGAAGGCCCAGTCTACCACTGACTTCCGTCAAATAATGACACTGGAAATTGACGTCACATTGTCCAATACAAATAGCCCTAACTCACAAGCGCCTTACCATCAGTCTGCTAAAGTATAAAATTCCATTTAAGCAACCGTCACAGGACAGCACTTCCGACCAAACAGTCGGAAATCTATTGGCGGAACAACTTTTCGCATTGCTTCGGCGCTATGCTCTTCACCGACCGTCGCAAAACCAACAAACAAACGGATCCCAGAAATATGGAATTAAGCATGGGATAAGTTGCGTATGGTAAGTAGGAGAAAAATTGATTGATATTCAATGCTTTACCTAATGAAAAACATCTTACCGGCCTGTTCTTGGTTCTCCTTCTCGTTGCACGTTCCACCTGCTTCCTTCTCCATGTCTGCTCCTCACCTCCTACAGCATATGCCCTCGCCTCTCCAGCACATCCAACATCGTCGAAACCTGTCCGATTTTGCACGTTCACCAAATACATTGGATCAACTTAGCACATCGTCTGCAACATAAAAATCCATGTCTGAAGATAAAATTGCCTGTGCTTTAAGCATCGGCGCATAGACGTGTGCGTCTATCTTCAATTTTGCATCTCTGGCATGCGTTAGGATACAATCAATGTACCACTAATACCATTTTGCATTTGCAAACTCCGGTAAACAATAAGTCACGGCTTTAAATTACTGTTTTCAAGCGGATGCGAGCAAAGAAGCATGCTGCCATGTGAAGACCAAACTAAAAGTCTTTGGGCTGGACTTAGGGTTCGGAAGGTCGAAATATTTCACAAAGTGGCGTGGGGGATCTGCGCAGAGTCATTTGAGTTAGTTTGGACCCCTACTCGGATGCGTGGCGGCACTACAATTGCAGTGTGAAGTCCTTAAACCAGCCACTACTTTTTATGATCTGGCGCATTTAGTCAGGTGATGAGGCTAGTTCATGTCTCGATTAAAAAGGCGACTGTATAGCTCAAAGGTTTCAGTCCGCGCCTTGTCGAAATGCCTGAGCAGGGGAGTAAGTAAATGAGCATAAACGCAAGCAGGTGACTTACAACAAATGTTGTCTCTACAAAGGCGAGGGTGGTGGTTGCTTTCTAGTCTTGCCACATCTGAGACCACATAATCGGGCTCAGCTGTGTGCATTTTGAGACGGGCCGTATAGTCCGCTGCGTTGACTCACCTTTGGTCGTCCATGACCTCAGAAATAAAAAACCCAGAAAATACTGCAGTTATGTTTGTTAAGCAACCTGATAAATACCACCCTTTTACCCAAAAGCAAAGCTGTTCCAACAGGACTCAAACTCAACCCAACTATGCTGGTACCAGATGTTTGTCAAGGAGCATCCAAATGAGTCTCAAGCCGAAATTGCACATCTGTAGGCATTCGGTTTCGAGGTTTTCAAGCTGTGACCATCAGCTCTGGCCTCAAGATCGGTCCCCTTGTAATCAATGGTATTATGTACGTAAAATTCATTGGCAGCAAAGTTGGGGATTTCTAAGTAAATACAAGTTTAATCGCATCAGGAAAAGAATGTGTTTGGTTAAACAGCCTGTTGTCTTGCATTGCTGATTGCCGTGCTGATCTCCTGGGAGCAAAGATACCGCACGTCCCAGCCTAATCCTAATGTCACGAAATCAATGCAATCCCTCGTAACAGAACTTTGGAGTGAGAAGGCCACGGCACAGATGCATATTACCCCATTTTAAACGACTACTTAGGACAATAAGATCAACTTGAAGACATGCTATGCTGATCCAGCTTTCGCTTCATCACGTTATGGGGCGTGCCTGCATGGGGAGCCACATGCATAGGCACGTAACCAAGACGCAATGATAATAAAGAGGCGTCCCTTTAGAGCAAATCATTTTACCCTTACATTTCCTAATGAAAACAATGCGACGCTCAGTGCGCGTTGTCACCAAGTTTTGAAGATAAGCTGGTAATGAAGTGTACTTTCTCCGAGAGCATGAAGCAGCCTCTGCAACATGGCGAAGGAGATCGAAACTACAAAGGCGGCAATTGGATGCTCAAAAATGGAGGAGTTGAAGACGTCTGGGATGAAAGATATGCCAATGAAGCCGAACTGCAGAACTCGAGGCACTCAACATCAACATCCCCACACCCTCCTCCCCCCAACTCCCTTCTTCGTTCCCTCCAACCGAACCTCTGCCCTCTCAACTTACCCCTTACTCATTCCTAAGCTCTATAACAATCTAAAGGACGTCCACACAACTCTCTACTTCAGTCCAAGGTACCAAGATTAATGGTAGCTACTAGACCCCTGCTGTTTTTATCCCCGATAATGAAGTGGCTGTCTAGCGAGTTGCTACCAAGGGATGTAAAGATGGTATTTGTGGGATCCACAGAGGGTAGCTTCGCTCCTTACAAAGACAGTAAACGTGCTGCGACGTTGCACTTGTTGGAGATATCTGCAACGCCTAGCCCAGCAAACACCTGTGCCACTCTCCTCACACCTCAACCTCATCACTACCAACGACTGAACAGAACCTTCCAAGTGCACACAAATTATCGCATGCAAAAATTTAAGCTGGAATGACCTAGTAACGTAAAAGAACGACTCGATACCTATAATGGTGGATATGCTAACGATGCGCTCACCTTCAGTATCACAAACAAACAGCCTCAACTGCGAATCAGACAGAAACTTTTCCTGCTGCCACCCAGGACGGATTGATACCCCCACGACAGTGGGAAGAGCAAACACTGACAGTATTAACTACCTGTTGTCCTCCTTGCATAACGTCTGTGAATCAATCCACCCCACTTGCACCAGTCATTCACTACTACACTTACGCCTACGCGTAGAGCTCAGAGCAAGTAACGAAGTGAAGTCATCAGTCAAATAAAATCATGGCCTAGCTAACGCAAAAACCAAGCTTAACTCACGGGGATCCAATTACACAGCCAGCAACTGTTCCATAAATCGCTATCTCAATTCGTTTGCCACACGACCAATCGCTCGCTTCTCGTTCCACCCACACACGCCATCTACACCTTTCAACCACATGCGGAAAACAAACTCCACTCCCTCCTCCGCGTTCAGATCCTACACATGCGTCACCGTCAATGGCCACAACTAAACAACTCACTTTGTAGAGAATATCGAATGCATTCTTGGGATATTATGCGTAAGCATTAATAGCTCACGGAAAAGACTACAACCCTCATTATTCGTCTCCTTTAATTTAAGTTCTTAGTGGGATAAGGTATGAGCAAAAGAAGGCGTACTTTAAAAGGATGTTTCCCACGTTCTTTAACCAACGCTAGAGCAAGTTTGATAACGCTCAGAACAATGACATGGGAGGTCCTACAATCGGAGAGCTTTGCGCGGTGCTTGAATTGATGAGGAACGTAGACCACATCCCAGGCACAACAACTCCCTTCGCTTACTCTCCGTCTTCTCTCTTTTAGGTGGATAGACGTCGATTTTGAGGAGACCCTTTAGTACGACAATAAAAATATTGCTAGGCAGAGCAGCGCTCCTTAAGGAGCGGTCAACGAGAGGACCAACAAATTCCCTATTCACCAAAGTAACGACCGAGTGTAGAGGACCGTTGAAGCCGATTTGCATGGCAAGTTTGTGGTTAAAACGCTGTGAGAGGTGGATACAAAACTAGAACCCAGCTAGAAAGAGATAGGGAGGAAAGAAAAACTTGATAACCAGAAAATGCTAGTCAATAAACCGAAAGGGAGTGCACACCAATAAGTGGCCTCCTGCTGTGGATTCTTAGAGTGGATCGAGCTGATTAGAGTGGACAATAGCACTAATTGAGGAAGGTCGCTGAATGGGATTAATGAAGGGTCAAGTGTAGCCTTAAGTTAGGGTTAGAAACATCAAATAAATGAAATAAGCTTAAATAGCATCACAATGGTGGGATGGGACAGAATACTGAAGGGTGGGGGAGAAACGACAAGGTGTAGAAAGACGAGAAATACAAAATCAAAACTCCTTTCAAATGATTATACTAGAATAAAAAGTGTTTTTTCCAATCATGGCATGGCAATGGGAAATCCAACAATGTAACTCGATAAGGTTGCAGCCGCACCCCTTACTTACGAGCAAAACCCAGTCAACCCATCATTACTCGTGCACTGAGGACATCCCTTAACCCACCAACTGCAGTCTGACAGTCACTTCGACCGGATGAAGCATTTATAAACGCAAAAAGGGTGTCGAAATAGCTCACTTTAAGTTGATTCCAAACAATCATCGGTAGTCGCCCGGCCCAGGTATTTCGCTCCCTGCGCCACGGACCGGAATAATATCCAGTCGTATCCAAAATACAGTTCTTCTTCAGCAATCAATCTATCCATCATCCGAACAGAGAAAATGCAGTTAAAGCTCCATCTCAATCCTCACAAGAAGGACACATTGGTTGCAGGCCGTAGTGGTTACTAAAACAGGGGATAAGAACTGGTGAAACCTACTCAAGGAAGTCCATGCACGAGGCTCTACCAAGATGAGTTCGCATTAGAGTCTCTCCCATAGCAAGCGTTAACGGCCCTGTCACCCCACAATAGACGGTTGTGAAGGGAAGGACCTCCTTCCAACAATCATGCTGCCTTTGACGCACCGATTACTTCCTTCGGGGTAGTCCAAGATCCTATCCAGGTAGCTCTTTCCGTTCAAGGTTGCGCGGATCGAATGGGCCAGCAAGAGCAGTTGCACCACCACAGAGGAGGAGAATTTAGCGGGGACGCAAGAAGCGATGGAGAATAAAACATATTGGTCCAGAAAAGAGACTAAGCTATTGTTAGTTCCTCCAACCCATCAAATTCTAGGTATACTGCATGACAGAAAGAAAAAATTGACAGGCATATTCCATACCTTTCTACTCAAAGAAACTGCTTTCTGTATCCACTGATTTTTATTGCAAGTTCCCATCCGAACCCTTCCACTTACGGTTATTTCTTGTGTGGCAAGTGATGTGTTGTGGCTGAATAAGCATAGCAGGTAAAGTCATGAAAACGAAAGTAAGGAAAGGTGTCGTGACTCGCCTTGAATTTCTCTGATTTTTACTCGTTCTATACTTTTGTTTTGATGTCACAATTTAGATCGAGAAGACTACGTAGGCATTCGTTTGAGAGAAAGAAGAACGTAAAAGACTAAACAGGGGATCAAAACTGTTTGCGTATCTTTCCTACTTTAAAATGCATTAAATTATTGTGCGAGAACTGCGATATGCTGAGTCCGAAGACACCGCGCAAATGAGCAGAGTCCCATGTCACTGCAATAATGGTTGTGAACTCTGACTGAATTGAGCTCTACTCTTGTCAATGTTAAGACGATAGAATGAGTTTTATCTACGTGATTGGTTGCCTTTTATGGATGGTTTTCTCTAAAATATAAAAGCTTTTGCTTGGGGCTTTTGAAAGCATATATAAAGGGAACCGAATTCTAGCATCAGCTATAAAAAAATAGAAATAGATGGCATTTAACGCTCAGCCACTTTTATACATATTTTCAAATAACCCACCATTGCATAAATGAAACCTCGTGGAAGCTAAAGAAGGAGCGTCTGAGCCACCTTTCTACCAAAGGCAGGCATAGCCATAAAAATGAGAATAGGACGAGAACTGCTCAACGGCCCTACCAAACTCTTTGATGGCAATAATAGACATTGCTAGGACAAAATATAATACACACTTTAGTATTATCAACCAAAGATAAGGATGGTGACAAGGGGCATTGAAGCAACTTCTCAGAAGGGAAATGGGTAAAACCCACACATCAGGCAACCATTTCCAATTCTGATGACGGGCTACAGTTACACTGTTTTGGGAAAGAGGGAGATTTTTCCAAAAAAGGCTTTTGTACCTGTGTCAGAAAAGGATTCCAAAATTGATAGAGAAAGGGGATTATGTGCAGGATGTTTTTGTGGGGGGAATTGGGGAGCAACCTAAATAAAGCGCATGTAACAGAGTCAGCAAGAGGCAGAGGAGTAAAAAACTGACTCTGTAAACACCGTTCTATCAACTCGAAAACACTTGGGAAATTACGAGGAAAAATGACACAAGTAATCACGTCATTAATTGAAATAACTACAGCAGGATTGAGAAGCGCACTGTCCACACCTAGAGTGGCTTCCAAACAGACCCAACACGTGGGTGTAGTTCGAAATCGGCAAAACTTTATCGCTGAGAGTAATTCAAGTAATTGCCAGCGAAAAATTGAACACTCAAAATTCGTATCGTTTCTATGCAGCTAACTACCCTACAATTCCTGATGAGACAATGGGTCTAGTTCCTGACAGTTGGCGTGTGCATCAGAAAGGTTTTCACGCGTGCTCTCAACTACAGAGTAAAGCCTGTTTCATCAAATGCCAGGTCATCACCTCGAGCAATAAGAATAAGCAGGCAGATTAGGAGATAAACGCATTAACTGCAACGGGTTTTTGGGGTTGCATTCCATCTATCCCTTCGACTATTCAATTACACTTTGCAAATTTCTTTCGCCTTTGTGTTGGTTATAAATAAAGGCTTTGAAGATCATTGCAATGTCAACTTTGGCCAAATTAGGTGCATGCAATTTTATAAGTGTTTCATTTTCATAACTTAAATGGTATAAGTCAATTGACCGCTACGCTGCTAAACTGCCTTTAAGGTACTGAAAGAGGAAAAGCCCCATTATTCCGCTATTACTTGCCCCGACACAACGTGAACGAAACCGTAAATTTGAGTTTTCCACAACAGTCAATAATGGGAGCAAACCAAATCAGGGCTGATTAAACTTGTCGTTCAAAATCGCTAGGGGCATCAATGACTTCCGGTTTCGACCCGCCCTCTAAAAAAATCATCCACAGAAGAAGATCACATGCACAAAGAGCTTGCAACAATTTACGGATTAGTCTTAGTACCGTCATTCGAATGAATAAAGGAGGCAGGACCGGTGCTGTTATTCTAAAAATCGCAAACAAATTTATAGCACGTGCAGCAACCACTTCGCCTAGTGTATTTTTAGCAAAATAACCCTCCGTTTTCTCGGTATTAGTTGCAAATCCATAGGAACATGTAAAACTAAAGCGGAAGGCTGGTTGCATGTTGGATTCCTAAAACGATGGTTGAGCATCTACATCTGTTTGCAGTGCAAAATTTAAACACAAAAACATCTTCTCAAACTAGCTATTCAGCCATTATACCGGTGGTCTTAAAGTATATTCCAAGTTTGCGGATCACTTGTAAATCTATTACGCAGTAATTTCAAGGTTTTTACAATTCATTGACTTCATAAATGGTTCAAAATGTTTGGTACTTATCAACGAGACAATGTGCTACATCGATAGCTGCTACTCCGAATCAAAATAACAGCAAAAACATCTTCCGATGCTTATGGATTTTCCTGGAATTCGGTAGGTTTACGAAAAGGACGTGCAAAATTGCTTTTTAAAGCCAAATCGACTTCAAAATTTAACATCCTACTTTGAAAAGAGTAGACATTTCCTGTAAAGCAGTCTAGATCGGTAACGGTGTAAGTTGCCACGCACATTTTCAGGACGTCCAAATTTTAGGCCTTACTCTTATACCTATCCTCGTTTCATGGACTCCACTAGCAAGTTGTATTTATGTCAGCTCCCGTAACGCCCACTTCATCAGAAATGCGTTACAAACCTGCTGCGAAATTTAACTGCACGAGTCTTTGTCAGTGGGAAAAGCGAACACAACACAACCGTTTACAAGCGGATCCTGGAAAGTAGGAGTACACTGGACGCCAAAACAGCATTGCATCAGCTAAGAATTCATGCTACTTACTGCCCTTACTCTATGAACAGCTTTTATTTCATATAAAATGCCAAAGCAGAACCTTCGTCATCCAAAGCTGCGTAAATTACAGCTCGCAATGCAGATGACAAGGTTATGCTGATACCGAACAAACCTAAGTTGGTACAAATGATGACAATGGCAATTTCGGGAGCATTGGGTGGATAATGTACGTCTGGCATCAGTTCACCATTGCGCAAATTCTTGAGACATGTTTCTTTTACTTCTCACCTTTCGCTTCCATTTAACTGCTTGAGAGCTTACGAAGTTTCACCTCAAGGATTCCGCTAAGACCCGAACTTGAATAGTCGATAATCAACAAAAAACTATCTCTTCTAGCGGCAAAGAAGCAGTAACCCGAAACGCAAGTTGCTCTTAACGTAATGATATTGGTCTAGCACAGCCTCACAAGGCGGAAAAAATAAGAGTTGAGATTATAGGCAAAATCAAGCAACCCAAACTTCTCGCACCCTCTCTTCCCTGACTACTTCTTCGGCTTCAGTAGCATCAATGTGCCTACAATGCATAAGTAGCGTCTCGCAAGTCGTTAAAACCAATGAATTTCGAGTCCCACTTTCTGAATGCTTCAACCTGGGACACCTGCAAGCAGGCTAAGAATAAAGCAGTGCATGATCCCACTCCATCACAAATAACCAAATCAAGAGCACGCCTGCGTAACAGTCCAAAATTGCGGCACGAAAAGCTCAACATCTAACTAGATATTCTTAAGCCCTCTGAGATAATAACAGGGCTTAAACACCTGGTCGCAGAGCTGCCTTCATTAGCTCAGTTTTTTACTAAACCTCTTGGCGTGACAGTGGCGACATTAGCAATCATCCGTTTTGCTGCCAAATTTTCTTTTTCGAACCATAAAGTTTGGATTCACGCTGGATAAATATAACACTTGAAGCCTCGATTTTCAAAATACCAGAAGATTCCGTAAAAGCGAACTGCATTGTAGAGTCTTCCTTAGGTCCATTTTGTCAGCCGTCATGCAAGCATAATAATGAGCAAATTTTGCACTGGTAATGAACTCACAAAAATTTGACTTCCACTGCGAAAGCATTAAACTACTAACCTGCAATTTTGCGACCAAAAATTTTAAAATGATTTGACCCACACCACTATGAGCCAAGGTTTGTCTTCCCTAGACTGCTTCCAAGCAAATGCTTGTTCACTCCAACGAGAGGTTTGTTTAGCATCAATAATGCGCACCACGTGTCTGGATATGTGAAAGCTCAGTCTGTAGAGAACCACCGCAACAAGGACTTACAGTAGCATTCAGGCTTTGTTGATCCTCGTTGAGTAGTTCACATACTTTTCATGACGAGTGCATGTGGTAATACGTGTTTCGTTGCCACATTGTGCTTGGAATAGATGTCATCAGGTTCAGATTTGATGCCCTCGCCTCCTGCATACACAACTACTGTTGTCTAGATTAAGATTATATTGTCAATGGCCAGGGACATCAGGCACATGGTGA
Source organism: Taenia multiceps (assembly GCA_001923025.3). Taxonomy (NCBI): domain Eukaryota; kingdom Metazoa; phylum Platyhelminthes; class Cestoda; order Cyclophyllidea; family Taeniidae; genus Taenia; species Taenia multiceps. Next base: position 14,434,924 of record CM010312.1, on the reverse strand, counting down.
GCATCAAGGCTTCACCGCTTCCCGCTAGTGGTATAACGGTGACAGGAAATAGCATATTACACATTTAATCTAGGGCTTTGGAAATATGAAGCCGAGTAACCTCTGGTGAAGAAGCGAAGTGCGTTTTAACTATCTGCAGGCACCATTTTAAGATCTTTGAAGCACAGCTGCAAAGGTTCCGGTGTTTTAAACTACACTAGCAGTAAAAATTTACTTGACCACTTATGAGGCCTACGATTATACAATTTTAGAGGTGGAACCAAGCACTGCTCATTTTCATAAAGCATGACAAAAAAATTTTGCACATTTGATGGGTCACGAAGGGTATTGTAGGCAGATAAGAGCATGCTTTAGCTACCATGACCGCTGATAGTAAATTGCATTGTGGATAGTTAGCCACAGCCCAAAGCGAGGAGTCGCAATAAAAGAATCCCAAACTTCCAAAAGAGAAAGGGAAATCCGGTTACTCCAAGCATTGACACTCACTTCACTTTTGACCAAAATGGGAAAATGGGAATAAAATGGAAATAAAAATTCCGAAAATGAGGCTCTGATCACCATAATAGTGATGGGACAGGTGGCAGGAATTATAATACCGTTCGGAATTTAATTCGTGTTAGGCAGCGACACCGAAGTAAAGCCGCATGAAGAAAACGTAGTTGCACCACTCCCTTTCTATGCTGAAGATGGCTTTAAAATATTTCATAGCAAATCAAGGCAGGAAAATTGAATAATAATATGGAATAAGTGAGGCCTTCCTTGCCTAGAATATTTTCCAACCTCAAAAATTTAAAGGATAAAATTATCGGTACCCCCACTACCCGCAGCTATGGTTTCCTGCTTATCTACCACATTTCTACTACGCTGGCCTGGCATTCAACAATACTCGACCTCATTTTTCTGTCTATCTGCTTTATCTTATCACTGCTATGTAGCTCTCATCTCCACAGAAATTTATTTCTACACATCCGCTTCACCTTCTTCTAGATGTCAAGATCCCGTTAAATTCAAACCAAATTACTGACCCTTCCACATCAGCCTCTCCTCCAAAACCCTATTTTTACAACCCACCTGAGTTCCCAACGACTCTCTAGATCCTGTGACCCCAGAATCTAACTCGAAAATTTGTATCCATTAGACCATTCTGTTCCCCTCATTCTAGAGCCTAAATCATTGTTTACCCCAGTACCTTCTCGACTTCTTGTTCTGATCACTTTAAGACCCATCTCTCGACACGTCTAACACAGTTCCATCCCAACTTTCCTATTTTTATAAATCTAAAACCCAAACGTGTGCTTCATTACCTTAATTCGGGTGCCCCTTTCCGGCCCCAACCACACATGGACATAATTTGCCACCTACTTCCTTCCGCTTCTCTTTGTCCTTGAATTCCTGTGCTGAAATCACAACTCTATCAACCTGCCTCAAGGTTCCTCCCTAGCAATCTAGTTCCTGCTGCGCAGGATCTGATTTTCTGCAATTTTACCTCCAACTCCACTAAAATTGTTATATCGCACCATTCCAGACCCTCAATCGCTTTAAATTTCATGACCCCTGTCGCTCCATTACCTGCATCTCTGGCTTCATGCCTAAGTTCCTTCCCCATAATGCAATCCTTTACAGGCCAGAATGTAGTTTCTCAACATGTCCACCTCAGTTCCTCCACAGATTCTAGCCACCAATTGGATCCACACCACTGCGTAATTTGTCTTGATTGTGCCCTACTTCTGATCCCACCAATGGAATTTGCGATTTTACGATAGATTCGCCCAACTATTCCAACAGCCTACCCAATTCACTGCAAGAAGTGATTCTCTCTATATGCATTTTAGTTCCTCCTACTTTTCTTGGTTTCATCACCGCAAGAACAAATTAATCAACAATCCTCCTAGGTTGTAATCCAGTTAAATAGCTCCCATTATTCCATTATTCCAAAGCCTAGTTCCTCCAAGGCTTCCAATTCTCATTACTTCAGGACCTAAACTTTCATCACAAGCCCTATCAAGTCCAGAATCTGGCGTTTGCTTACTCATGCAAGTGAGGCGGAAGAGCGGAAGCCGGGATAAGGGTAAGCGAAAAATAAGTAAGTGGCTGTAGAGGTACATCGAAAGCCAGGAAAATAGAAGCATATAAATAACCACAAACTATACAACAAGCGAGTAGATAAATTCAGGGTGAGTGAAATATCAGACATGCAAACATGTCAAAATGTAACGAATTTGCCGATTGTCCATTTACTCCTGCTGACTGTGAGGCAGAAAATACTGGCATCTCGTCTCGAGGTGGGTTCTGAAAAACTACCTTTACTTTCAAAGATTACCTCGCAGTCCCTCATCTCCCGTCATTGAGGCTGAGGGAAGGACGAATTCATTTCAAGGATATCGCACACGAAGATGTGGTCGTCACAAGGCATCACGCCAGCGACAATCGATGTGATGACTGATTGGTTGGAAGAGAGGGAGTTGAGTGCGCTAAACACCTATGGCTACACCTCGGCCCAACAGTTGTTGGCGACAGCCTCCACCAACGTCTGGAAGAAGAACAATTGCACTTTATAGATGGACTTGTGATAGTGACAAGGTGGCAGAGCAACGCAAACGCGCGGGGTTTGTCAAATAGCACCGACTCCAATTATCGTTAGACATACAGCGCAGTTGTGCTAAATTACGCTAATTAAGCAGCACATTTGCTACTCTGGCTATTACCTTGCTCCCAAGCTTTAAAAGCCAACAATGATTATAAGAATGCAATCCCAGGAATTAAGGAACGGACTCTCAGCTAAAGCTTTCAACGAAACCCACTCTATGACTTGCCTTAAGTCGTAAGTGCGTATGGTTTGCGTGTAATCATTTACTTACGTGCAACATAACGCGCAAGAATTCAGCAGTCCATCATCATGACACTACTGCTTGGATTCTCCACCAATCTCTCCCCATCCCCAAGTATGCGCAATATGTTTGCTAAAGGCGCGACATGTGATTGGAACACTTTTGATTTTCATTTAGCAAATTTGCTGCAAGCTTTAAATAAAATGGATTTTGTAGTCTACCACTGAGCAAACATATTAACGCTTTGTATGTGATAAAATGGAGATTAAACTGTGCTCCTCATGTGTGCTAGACAGCAATTACGGCTGAGATCAGCTTACTTAAGGTCCCCCGCCGACACGATAGCAACACAATTTCTTCTTCAAAAACAGTCAGGACTAGCCAAGAAGCCGGACAAGGGCCTCATCACTTTAGCATGCTGGAAAACTGGGTTGCAAGAATAGGAGGAGAAGAAGAAAAGAACAGAGAAAGTGGAAGGAGGGAGGAAGACGCTTCCCAAGAGCAGATCATTAACTTTTCCTAACAGCAGACCATCACGCGCAAGACGCAACAAAATTTGAGAGAAAAATGTAGAGCAGAAAAGGACATCGTTAGTGTAAGGCCTATTTGCTTGTTAATCGTTACAAAAAGTATGATACAATAAACGTGCTATTAGAGAAGTGAATAAATGAGCTTGGAATTCACACCCAAGGGAAACTATTCACAATAGAGGTTGGCGATTTCTTTTCGGTTATGCGCGCTACTCAGTATGAGAGTGGCATTATTCTTATTCTGCAATTAGAAGGAATGACCCTGCAGCCGCCTATTGTCAAAAAAGATGCGAGGAATTTGACCAACCAACCCACACCATCAACTGATTACATACAATTTTGTCACTTTGCTGTAACTTAAAGGAACATTAAAGCATCCATAAAATAGATGGGCTGGTATTCTGGAAGAACTAGCAACACTCTAGTTAAATAAAATGATAAGGAAACAATCATCCTCTCCAAAGGTTACTGCAAGACATGGGCAGATGTAACAAAAAATGTCCTGTCTTGACGAGATCATGAAGCATGTAAACCTCTAGCAACTTGGAAAAGGGAGCACACTGATATTTCAACCCTGCAGTCAGATCTATCTTCCTTATGCAGGGCTTCCACTACTTCTTGACGGGCATGGGTCGCATTCCTTTTATCTATAAGCTTTACGAGTATCTAAGCAGTAGGACTCACATCCTACGTAATTACCAAAAGCAGCTCGTAAGTTGAACTATCACTTTCTAGTGGTTTAAGTAAGTATGCAGGTGGTTCCAATCATATTCAAAGAAGCAGATCGCCCATAAAAGAAAACAATCTGTCCACAGTGCCGATATTCTCGTTTTTACACTACCTTAAGGCAACGCTATCAATGTGCTTATCCTGCAGCCGCAGAACATATCCGTTGATGGATAAGAAAAAATCAAAATGGAAAATGGGAAACATAGGGAAGTGTTTGCAGGCGCGACCCAATTGACACCTTTAAAGGGAGACATTCCCAGCTCAACAAACTTTGCAAGGTGGGTGGAAACGAATCTCGTTTTGAACATCAGACTTTGTAAGCGAGCGCATGCTAGCAGGTGGACTTTGTCAAGTAAACCTCGCTACTTGCGCTTCCACTTAAAAACCAACTTTAAGCGACAACCCAATCTGTTACAATTATACAGTTGCGCAAAATGATCTCCGTGAAAACAGATAAAATTAGGTTTGGAGTGATTCAGGAAGACACAAAAGAAACTGTTCACATTACCGCAATGGGAGTTCTAGTTACCATCGACATTGAAGCCGCACGTCGAAAATAGATCATAGAGAGCCTTTAAGTAGGCAGCAATCGAAACACTTTCAATAAAATCCCTACACTTACATTCCATTTGTGCTGCATTTGAGGCATTCAGGTACGAAATTAGGCTATTAAACCAGAGTTGAACGGCACAAGTATAACCTACTGCAGGGTAATATTGAATGTTTCCCATTTAATAAATCTAAAACAACACATTTTTGCATCTTTGATTAGCCAACCACTACAATGAGGTCAATTAAGGTAGGACTTCACAATCAAACCCTAAGTCCTAGAAAATCCATGTCAAACGAGGCAAAGGGTGACACGCTAAACATCAGCTGCAAAATTAATGCTTGGTGCTTTTAAAATTAAGGTTCATCCAAAAGAACATCCCCTGCGCCGTCCCGGTAGTAGCGGTTTGAAAATAAGAGCTTCAGTTGAGTTTGGTTGCCTCAACCAGTTCACCACCCGCTTTAAAACCCGAAGGTGCAGTAGCACTCCATCAACTTTACTGTTTCATGCATAAAAATTCTTGTGGCGACACATGATTTAGTGCAACTTTAGTTGTCATGAGATACCAAAATGCACATTAAACATGTGCCGTTTGGCAAGCAAATAAATGCGATAAGCGTATCAGCCCTGCTCAAGATATTCACAGTGCCTGGAGAACCGATACCTCCTCCACATTTCTGACAGGCAGATAGAATCTGGATGGACAGTCAGATGGTAGCAGAACAAGAACAAAGGAGTCAAATGGCATGGCATGCTAGACCAGAACAGTTATCGCTGGTCATGTATTTTGTTTACTGCCCGCAAGGCTTCATTATGGAGTTCATTGCAATTGCCACTGCTAAAAGGATGCCCAAAGAAACCCTACAGAAGCTACAAATGTGCGTTTTGAGCATAGAGGACGCTAAACTCAGCAATTTTGACTGCCTCCACAGACTTTACCATGACCACAATGCAGAGTTCAAAGAAGCGAATTAATCCTACCATCATCGATTCTAACTTGTAAGTGATCGCAAACTGCAGGAAGACACGTCGCAAACAAAGCAGAAACCCAATTAGCTGCTCACCTTCAGACCATTATTATTTACCATTTAAAAATTCAAGTCGAAATGCACAAACGTTGCTAGACTCACTGATGCGGAAAGGCTACTAATTTCAATGCGTCCAAAATGAAATGTCGTAAGCACTGGAGTAAAAATTACGGGAAAATAAACGCAGATACCTTTTCGTCCCATAGGTTATTGTCTTCTTTCTAACCGATATCAATAGTAGAAGGGGCGGCAGCCTTGAGAAGCATCATTAAAATAAATAGTGGTCACTCAAGGAACCTGTGTGGCCCCCAATAAGATGCCTTTTATAACTTGACCCTGACAAGCATACACAAAGGAGCATTCAACGGGCAAAAGTGAATGCTGCAGCACTACCCCTTTCTGCTATTCTCGTATACAGCTCCATTTTAAGATATCCGTAGTTCCACCTCTTTGCAGTCACTTGCATTAACCGCTCGCACTTTACGCATTGGACGGATTTTAGGCGGCTGCCATATTTCCAACCCAAATATGTCAGAAAACAGCTTTGCGCAGGACAGTATATGTAGCCATTTAAAAATTCTTGATTTAAATTAAACTACTTTCGTTCGTTTGCTACTACCCATCAGTCAGTTTAAACTGGCATCAATGGGTAGAACCGTTCTTAGGACACCCTCTAAACGCCAACCAAGAATGTAAAACGATACATTAATGTGTACATGACTCAGCAAATTTTGGTCACTGTACTTGTTTCACAAATGTCTTCCACGGTGAAAGGTTACATTGGAGGTGCTAAATGAACACCAGTGAATGGCGACTGATGCGTTTCCAGCACTGGAGGACCCTGAAATGAAAATAAATTTGCCCATTAAGCGGGGGATACTGTCCCTGACACTCTGAATAAGTGCTTTTAGCTGGTAATGGCACTAACCTAAACATAGGCTTGGACAAGTGCTACCACCATGGCAACAAGTACGAGTTCGGTGTTTACGAATTTCAGACCAGATCTGCCGGTAGTGATAGCAAAGTCTGCCTCTCCTCCGCTTCCTTCATGACCTGTGCTTTCCTCACTTTCGCTCTTTCCCTCATCTGCTGTGCTTTCACCCTTTCCTCCACCCACCTCGCCTTTTACCTCTTTTTCCTCCTCAGCTTAAAAAATAAATTCTGTCGAGAACATAACGCAGAAGGAACAATGCTCAACCCAAAGCTGGTCTAAATCAGGATTGATAACCGCCGTGGAGCACGTAGTCCAGTATATGATCTTAAAATATCATGCATAAAAAGAGCTCAAGGGAGGAGCTGCAAGCACCAGCTTACCGATGGATGGTGCTTCAATCGTTTCGACGTAATACAAAACTCTCTTGCTATTTTTGAACGCTTCAAAAAGTGTAGTGTATGTTTTATCAGGGTCCGGCATCCCAACATTAATTGCTCCAGACGCGAAAAGCCCAACTTTATGGACAGAGGAGCCAGAGGAATCAATTGGCCTTGCTACCAGGCTGACTCGGTCCGCATAGATTTTAGCCAGGCCTTGGGTGTCCCAGCTTAACTGGTAGGTCCGAGGATCCACGCGGCTCCAATTAAAGTAACGCAGAAGCAGGTTCTGTTCTGTTTCGTTAGCACAAGTCATCACCACTCCTGTAAAAGCATTAAAATGCGCTGCTGGTTTAATTTATCTTGGCCTTTTTTTTAACCACTAAAAAGCGTAGAAATCCATCTTGCCACAAGAGATGATCTTCGTTATTCAAGGACCCCATAGCTGGAAAACTAATGCGACTGCAACTAAGGCGCCTTAGCCACGTCTAGCCAACTTTTTAGTAGAATACAAACGTATAATGTACCGCCATTTAGGAGGAGGATAAATTGTAACTCATGCCCTACTTGCTCGTTCCAGCTGACACAAGACCCATTCGTCAGTGCTCCATCATAACTCCGATTTAAATTCCAGTAAAATTTTTCCCACTTCGAGGGGAACATCAACGATGCTTATTAACGTCTTTAAATGGTATTTGCCTCAATGTTCACTCGATGACATCTATGAGCACATGAAGAACTAGTCGTGTACCCGGATCAAGGCCTACTCAATACCGCTATCGACGCTCCCGAGATTGCAGCTTATGTCGGTAGAGGAATCATAGTTGGTCCATATAAGGGCAAAACCTAGTTACTTGCTTGCTTTAACAAGCACGCTTTAGCAACTAAAATTCATTTTTAGATGCGTTAAGTGATTGCAATTTGACGTTTGGTAACCTGGTCCCACTTCGAGTTAGCGAGTCTGAGAGAGTGACAAATAATAACCATAATAATATCCTATTTGCATCGTTAAGCATATCACCTTTCTATTTGCGTCTCAAGCAGAAGAGGCCACAGAATTGTACTGCGTCAATAGAAGCATTGTTTTCGAGACCACTACCAGTCCATCAGACCGAAATTGAAATGAGCCAAACACCTGCCACAGTTGTGTTTTCATCTCAGATATTATGATTCTAGTAAAAAATTTTGCACTTTTGCCACATTTTACGCATGGATTGTACTGCAAGTCAACTATCATAATGCAAATGGGTCAAGTATGGGCTACGAATAAACTATCTATAAACGCATCCACATATTACCTACCATGACGCAGACAGCGTGCGCATTAAGTAGCATGTAAGAACAACGCTTTCATAACCACAAGCACTGGCTTACCTGCAGGTGATGCTTTTGCTGTACCTCTGTAAAGCCAAACCCTGACTTGGTCCTTGAATGCTTCGAGACGAATATGGTACGGCTTGTCATGCAGCAGTCCACTCAGAGTGACTGCTCCCAGTGATAAATTGGCAGATTTCAAAATTGAATCACCAGTTAAATCACCTGCTATTGCGTTTAGAACGATCAGGTTGGCGTTGAGTTCAGCCAGCTTGGGGGTGTCCCAACTTAACTGGTAAGTCCTAGAATCCAAGCAACTCCAATGGAAATAGTGTGAAATCGGTCTCTCTTCGGTTTCGTTTGCTTTTGCCGTTATCAGTTCTGTATGAAAAGAAGCGACAGGTGTTGCAGAAGTTTTAACGCCAACATCCTGACAGTAGCAGTAGTGACTCAAGGGCCCTCAAAATGTAAATACCTTCAAGATGCAGCATTTTACCAACTGCTTTCATTCGAAGGGAATGTACGTGCGCATTATTATTTGATAGAAGGCCTGGCATTTTCAATCACGAATACGCTTATAAAGTCCATTAAAAGAGCAAATATCCTGTGTATTTATCAGTACTCCCTGGTTGATTTTCGCCCATTTTTATCGATAAGGTTTCATGTGATATGACGTAACGATTGATGTTTGCGGCAGAACCCCACACCAATTGTCCATTTGAACGGTGTGTATTAAGTTGGCGAACTGAGAAGGAAAGTTGAGATCAGAAGCGCATGTCTCAAACAAAAGAAAATCCAAGTAGGAATTCGCTTGGGTTAACTTATGGAAAGTTCCAATGGTTGGGACGTAGAACAACGCTCTTAGGTCAAATGTTGATGATTTGGCCAGAAGAACGGTTTGTGATAAGATTTACAGCACACTGCACACTGTGCGGCGTACAGATGCATCTGTCGTGCACCTGTTTTCGTCAGTCTGAGCCACTGTGCATATTCGTGGATAGCAGTGGCGCCACTAATTTCGGAGATGCTCAGAGTGACAGCGGTGGATTCATTCAAAACTGAATGAACTGTCAGAAAGCAGCGCTAATGAACAGACCCTTAGTGTAGTGATGGAATCATACGTATTGTCCTCCTGAATCTACATTCCATCGACAACCAACCCTTATTCTTCAACTCATTTGTATTGCCGTCAAAACAAAACACACAAATTGTGTAGAGCCATGTAGTTGAGTAGCAATGTGAAACACGTACATTCAAAGGTTATCTTGAAAATCAACATCATTTGCGGATGGAATAGGAAAGGAGTCGAAGCCAAAGTCACCGCTGTCTCCCAACATTTTCAGCATAATCTAACGGAGACATTGCAGTATATAACCAGAGGCACCGAATTGCCTCTAGCGATTTTGCTGTCTACTGCGCATTTCATATTTACTGTGTATTCGTCTACTTTCGTAGGCTTTACATGCATTCCGCTCTCTAGAAAATACCGGCAGGCGTTAGCGCAGGTTAACGAGGCTCTTCAAAATGAGAGGTCTGTGAAGAGTTGAAATTATGATTATACGGTGGTACTGAATTTTTCCGGGCTACAGCATGAAAACAAGCAATAGAACATTCAAAGAAATTTTCTAATTCAGCAAAAATTAATATTTTAAACTGATTTTTCGCGTATGCCAATGGAAGTCAATTGCCAGATAGCATCTTACCAAGATCCTCTGTGGGTCCCTTAGCCAAAGCGGAGGTAGCCGACAGGATGAGACAGAAGTAAAGCGTCATTTTCAGTCAGCAATTCTTTTGCGTTCGCAACGCATTAGGCATACATAGGAATGGTCTGCACTTTTATCAGCCTGTCAGGTATGTTGGCCTTGACCTGCAAGCCATCACGTGTTGATGTGTGTATGCGGCTCCGCCTTTAATGCTCACATTTGCTATCACTGGGGCGCTAAGAGCCAAACTAAACGATGTGCAAGGCGGTTTCGTGTTGCAAAATCCCAGATTGGCTTTCGTGTCACTTAAAATTAAATATTATGCGTAAAGCGTGTTTTTTAAGCCGATATCACCTAAAGACCATCCTCCACTTATTCACACAAAGGAGACTGATTTGGCTGCAGCTGCAACCCCACGCCACGCCTGGATTTGCCTTCTTATAAATCACCAATTTTCGGCGTTTACTATTCGGGTAGGATAGATTGCGACCCCTTGGAATCGCCAACTTTTCGTCGATGGTCCGTTGTGTCTCTGACGTGGTTTCCAAAACAGTCGAAGTTCCCAGATCTAGCGTCCTCTACGCTCGAAAAGTGCATTAGTAGCTTCTGTAGGATTCCTTAGTGTATCCTTTTAGCAGTGACAATTGCAATGAACTCCATAGTGAAGCCTTGCCAAAGTTGGTGCTTCCGCAGTGAGTCTATGTGGGCTCACCACTCAGTGCGAATGATTCCCTTTCGTGGGACTTAGGTTTGGTGAGTGAGCAACGAAAATGGAGTTGCTGCTGCCTTGCGCGATGAGCTAATTTCGTCTCACAATCACCGAGTGCAGAATAACATGCCCAAAATTGCGGCCATTAAGCAAAGTACATGAGTGGGGATAGGTACACTGGTCTAGTATGTTGCTTCCTTGCCACTTAGTTTCTTTGTTCTTATTCTAATGCCGCCTGACTGTCTATCCGGGATCCATCTGCCTACCAGATACTGTAAATATCATTAGCAGGACTAATACGCTTATCCTATTTATTTGTCTGTCACAAGGCATATATTTAATGTGTATTTTGGTGGTGAATGATAACTATAGTTGCACTAAACCATGTGCCACCACAAAAATTTTCACACATTAAACAGTCGAGTTGATGCAGTACTACTGCACCTACGGGTTTTAGAGCAGGCGGTGAACTGGTCACGGCAACTAAAACTGCTACTACCGGGACGTTGCAGTGGATGTACTTTTAAATGAACCTCAGTTTTGTTAGCACTAAGCATTGATTTTGCAGCTGCTGTTTTGCATATCACCTTTTGCCTCGTTTGAGGTGGAGTCACTAGAACTTAGAACTCGATTGCCAAAGTCCTGCTTTGATTGACCTCGTTGCAATGGTCGGCTCATCAAAAATGTAAAAATGCGTTGTCCTAGATTTATTAAATGGGGAACATTAGGTTTTGCCCTGCAATAAGCAAATCTTGTGCCTCACAATTATTTCAACAGCCTAATTTCGCAGTACAAATGGAAGGTAAGTGCAAGAATAAGTGTAAGGTTTTCAGTTGCTGCCTCCTTAAAGGCCATCTATAATCTATTTTTGACATACGACTTCAACGTTGATGGTGACTAGAATCCCCATTGCGTTAATACGCATGTTTTATGTCCTCCCAAATCATTCCAAACATAATTTCAGCTGTTGTCACAAAGATCGTTTTACGCAAATGTATTATTGGAGCAGATTGGGCTATCGCTTTAAGTTGGTTTTCGGATAGAAGCGTAAGTGACGAAGTTTACATGACAAAGTGCAACCGATTGCGTGCTTTTCTTTACAAAGTTTGATATTTAAAACGAGATTCGTTTCCACTCACTCTGAAATGTTTGTTGAATTCGGATTGTAGCCCTTTGAAGGTTTCCATTAAGCAGCGTCTGCAAACACTTTCCTATGTTCTGCATTGTCCTTTTTTGAATCCTTCTTATACGTCAACAGGATAGTGAAATCTTGATAACGTTGCCTCAAAATCGTGCGAAGACGCTAGTATTGACATTGTAGACACATTGCTTTCTTTTTTGGGTGATTTGTTACCTTGAATATGTTTGGAATCGCCCACATACTTACTGAAACCACTAGAAAGTGATGGTTCATCCACAAGCAGCTTTTGGTATCGACTACCATAACATGATGATTACGTAAGACGTAAATCTGATGCTAAAGCATTCGTGAAACTTTCAGATAGAAGGGTATGTGCTCAAGATACATCCTCTTTGTGGCCTGCCAATGCCTTTTTACGGAGGAAAGCGACCCATGCTCGTCATAAAGTAGCAAAAGTCCCCGATAAGGAAGATAAATCCAACTGCACGGTAAAATTTTATGAGACAATTTGCTGATGCCAAAAATGTAAAGATGCTGCATTTTACATCGTCACACAATTTAAGCAGTAATCCGAATACGGTCAGTGAACTTGCGCCCGTCCTAGTATTTACTTAGAAATCTTACTTTGGACTTCGAGTGAAGTATATAAATTGAATTAACTTTAAGTATTACCCAACACCACTATTTGTGCGAGGAGTCAGTTCGGATGGACGGAGCATATAATGCTCGAGTTTCCATACTTGCAGATTTTCGAAATCGCCCATGTTTCATTGGCATGATTTCGATGTCAGCCCATCGTTACAGGGTATAATGGCCAAAATACAAGTTGGACACTTGAGCAAGCTCGAAAGACAAATAAACAACGAGTATGATGTTGTATACTACAGACTTTGAAATCTGTCAGTCGTCACTTTAGGCACTTTTTCTGATGCAAATAAAACACCATTCGACTGTGATTAAGTGCACAAATCGATGTCTGCTCCTACAGTCAGGACATTTTAACAGCTAAGGAGCTATAAAGAAAGTGGTGCTAACCCCAGAATCTCATTACGCGTCGCTGGAGTCACGTACATGCACGTCAATCCATCCATCAAAGGAATCGTGATTCATGCTGACGAGTGTTATGCGATGACTACCGTTTTATTTCCATTTCTTTAATAATAATTAACATATGGTACACTCGATGCATGCATCCAGAAGTGGATATGTAGGTAAAGACTTAGAAATTTCCAGGCTGAATTGCCAGAAAGCACTCTTATTTATGCTCTAGGAGTTGTGATTGCAGTAAATTATTTTAATGAGGATGGCGCTTCGATTCTGCCTGATTTTGTTGGCAATCTTTGGTCTATCAAAGGAAACAGGCGTAATAGGTCCGTACAATGCACAGTAAGGCCTGGAATGCTTCACTTTACTGATGGTTCTAAGACCCATTTGAGGTCGCTTCTTTCTTCCTTTCTAATAAAGTTGGAGTAAGAAATGCTTACAGCGGACCTCCTTCAATCTCGTTCACTTATCAGTGCAAAATAAGGGACTAAATTTGGAAAAGAATGCCTCAAAATGTTGCACTTGTGCCAAAATTGGCCTGATCTACTGCTCATGTCTCATGGAAACCGAAGGCTGCGTTCAAAACATCGATGCCGATTTTTGGGGCGTATTTGCGCTTGAGATGTAGGATAAAGTTAATGCATCAACACTTTGAGGGCATCTGCAACTAAATCGGATATGAGTCCTGAGGTAGGTGGATGTTACCAAACCATCTGCACTGCACAAAGTACAAACGCACATTACACACATGTCCTCGACCGTTGAACCCACTGTCTGGATTCGTGGATATCATTGACACAACTAACTTGGGAGAAGTTAGTAACCACAGTGATGTCTTTGTTCACCACCAAGGTCAATAACAGCAATTTATAGGAGTGGGAACAATGTTAATCAGCTGAACGTCAGTAGGGTAGCGAGGTTATGTTCATAGCTCTCCTGAACCCAATGGCTATTTTCAATAAACCCAAGTATCCACCTCGTCTTTGGCATCGTTACTTGTTCCTTCATGATAGTAAGAGTGATGCTTCGAGGAAGTGCACTAGCAGTGTGATAATGGGCAAGCAGCTACAAACTATGCAAATTATTTGCAGCCATGTCACATGAAAGGCCTCCTGAAAAGAACAGATAGAAAATGGAATGGGTGATATTTCTCAGTGTTCCCAATTCGATTTGATTGCAACGTTGCAGATGCTTCAAAAGTACAGAATTTGCTCTGCGATCCTAGATCACTTATTGTAAATTCAATCATTTTTTCAGGCGCAATGTGGAAGCAATTATTGAAGGAATGCCAATATGTAGGATGTGAGTAAAACAACAGTTTGAAATGAAGCAACATGAGGCATTCGAATTTGATAGGTGCGGCTGTATGGAAACATTCAAGCATTCAAGCAATGAAAAATATTTGCGAATGTGATGAGCACTAACACTTGCCAACTAATTCTTCCTATATAGTGAATGAAGTTGAACGTTAGAAAACATCTTACCACGGTCTTCTCTGGGTCCCTTGGCCAAAACGCAGGCAGCCAGCAGGATTTGATAAAATTAAAAGCCATCTTCAATTTGCGACTATCTGCGTTAACAACTCCTGACGCATTTATAGGTATTCCATGCATGCATGATAGCCTATCAGGTATCCTGTCTCTGACCTATAACACGAGTTCTGGATGCATAAATTAAAGGCTATTGGGTGTTGATCATTTTAGACCAACCCACAACTAGATACCACGCCTGCTAGCACCGAGGTGCGCAAAGATAAACTTTGATGCGGATTTGCATTATGAAATCATGAGCCATTTTTTGCGTTGCTTTAAATTTGGCTATTATGAAGAGTGCATCGAAACCTGCATGTAGATGGGGGTGTCTTCCTTTACTTAATTGTTCGTTATCGCTGAAAGACCAATATGAAAGCAATTGCGACTTCCTCGCCTCTTTTAGCCAATCTTGCGATTGCTTTGTGCTTGTAGGATACGCTCTCATATGCTCAAGATTGTCATATTGTGACCCGTACGAGACATTCTGCTGCTGGATTACGACCCTTAAATCAACGCTTTGCCATTTCTCTGTAGTAGTTTTTAGGGAATTTTATTCCCTTTGGTGGTGATACAAGCGACTCGTGTCCACGTTGTTAGACGCTATTTGTTTAATGCTCCCCACTGTTGGACTACCAATGTTTGCTCGACCGCATATGCATTCACACAGGGGACTGGTCGTTTAATTAAAGCATGGCACATCGAGTGCTAATCTCCTCAGTGACCTATCGCAATAATATATGGCTAAGCGCCGCAAAATGCGAAGTGACGTGACAATTATCGCATAACTGAATGACACTCAGAAACGAACATGCGGTTGCCTATGAGCATACAGTGTTTTAAATGGAAACAGTGTCTCTTTTGTAATCTGAAGAGCACTGTATGTGAAATATTGCAATCACGGTTAACCCACCTCAAGCAGACATCCAATTCATCTAGGTCGACTTACCCGTTTACTTCCTGACACGTCATTTCACATTTTAATATCCACTTCAAAGTGCTTCAGGCAATTTTCAGTACTTTGCTATGTTAACCCGGTTATTGGTAGCATGGCAACTGTATTACATAATGCACCATTGTGAGTTTCGAAGAAAGCGAGGCAAGCACAAGCCTATAGGTGCCTATATCGTCTCGGAGGTCCTTTAGCAGAAGCGGTGGTTATTAAGCCACTGCCAGCGATTCAAAACACCTTCCGACCGTTCAAAGTCAGCCACACAAGCGAAGAACTTTATTTTCTCATTTAGTTCGATTAATGTCATTTACTAGGAAAATTGGGCGATGCCGGTCTCAGGACTAGTGGACGCAGGTGATGATAATAAATGGCGGTACCTTTTCTGCAAGGACATAATTAGAAACCTCTAAGTAAAATGCCAAGCTAATTTTACCTCTTCAACTAACCTAATTTAGGTCCACGCATTCGCCTTTTGCAGAAAGAATTTCTGTGCAAGCAGGATGAGAACTCACCCTTACTGCTGTGTAGACATGCGGCTTTTAAAGTCAAGTAAACACAAATGATGGAAAAATTATGGAAGTTTGTGATGATCGTCGCTGCTGCCAAGGGTGAGCATCGAGTGAACCAAGCTTATGTTATTTGTGTGAGTGAAGTAGAAGCCAATCGTGCTATATCCATGCGCATGCACCAAAACGACTGCTACGACCACGAACCGATGATAACGTGGTCTCAGTTGTGAAGATGAGCACACAACAGTGTCAATTTTTAGAGTGACGAAATGAAATCAAAAGGCAATCATGGAATTTTTACACGCATTTTAGCACAATTCCCCCTTGAACACGCAAACTATGCCGAAATGCATTAAATTCGCTTTAGCAGTATTATGCTCTAGAGAAACATGTTTCTTTGTAACTGTAAAAATGCAAATTTTACACAGTAGTTACAGGTCTCTCGGTGATGCACGGATCGCAGGAGGCTAGATTTCATACCGCTTTCAGGGACTCACACTTGTTCAAATTCATAACAGTAAAGTGCGTATTTGCATTCCTTGATCGAGTATGTGACTGTAACGGATGTACTTTTGGTTAATCTTAAAATGCAAAAGGTCGACTGAGTAAATTTCGGATAGAACTTATTCCTCTTCTCACTCACCTCATTGTGACAGAGTAGAAATAATTTGAAGTAGTTTCTACAGCCTGTCTTAACCTGATATTCCTTCGTAAATGCAAAAGATAATACAAAGAGACCTTACTAGTCCTGGCAAAATTAAAGCAGCCAGCACAAAGTAAACAAGGGTATGGACAGACAAGATTTTGTGGAAGTGATGGGGCAGGACATCTGCTATTGGTGCCATTTCTTGGCCTGTTTTTAGACATCTCCAGCTTAATCCACGCAAAGGAATCACCATACTATCCAACAAAATAACATATAACAGGGAATCAAACATTTTTCTGTTTAGAAGCTAATCAAACATAAGAGTGAACATTCACCACACCACCCCAAGCAGTTGATACTGCTACGAGAGTATCAGTACCTCGTACTCAATCGACTTGACAACCCATTGAAGAGAAAAGAAATTTTTACTGCTTAATGCAGTTGCGATATTTATCAAGTGAGAGGTGAATTCGTCTAGTTAATTTGCTAAAGTCAAATGTTTGAGGAAAGGAGGAGGCTGGATCCTAGATAATCTCCTACCGCATGCTTGAAGGTAAGCAACCTAGCCTCGTCACCTACCCAAAAATTAACCCAACAATACTTTTACCGTAGAAGCATTGTGAGGTTTTCATCAATGTCAATAGTAAAGCCAATGCTTTTTGGCACTTGTCTTGTTACTTAGACGAAGAGCTTAAAACGATCCAAGGGAATTTTTCCTGTTTGGTTCCAACGAGTAACTTGCCTGCAAACCAACCATAAGTCATCTCTATTATCTTACCGCAACAAAATTTGGAAAGTGTTTTTGTGCGACGAGGCAAGTATGCTGGATAGCAAATACAATGCTCGAGTTTTACACTCGTGTGAAAGAACTGGCCGCGGTGACTTGATTGTTTGCGGGCGCTTGCTTGACCTCGATTAGTCGGTTAAAATTCCTGCTCAACTTTAGCAAAGAGTAGCTAAAACCCGTAGTCGGTCAAAAATCCTCAAATTTGCTGATTCAGGAAAATTATTTGGCATTGTGACTAGCCATGCTAAAATTTCACAATCTCATCCAAGTGCAGACTAAAGCTGTAGGAATTGAAGGGGCGACCTCTCAGTAAGGGGTGAAGGCATACAACCCTGAAGTATCAGCGCGCACACTCCTACGCTTGATCGATCCGGTGCAGAACAGTGGCGTTACATACTGGAAAAGGGTTGATATGAATCACTCACACTGTTTGGTCCGTAATAGGCAAGTTGTAAAGGAGTTGTTAGAAGCATTTATTTGTACCTGCTTTAGCAGGAAGGCTTATGGCAGTCTGTCGACACTCGGTCAGGAACGCATTCAGATTGTGAAGCACTTAAGCACAAAGCCTAACAATAACGTGATGATTTGACTTAAGATGGGCACAATGGATAGTGACTTTCTAAAAGTGGGGACAAATTCAACCGAGTGAACTTAGGCCTTTCTTTGAGCATAGGAGTAAAGGATCGAGTTATTTCGCTGCAAATCATAGGCAGTGTAGATGATTATGTTTGCCCGTTAAAAAATCGGATATTCATCAAATACTAAGGGTAGAGAAGCAAATATTTACCAAGTGTACGATTGCTGGATAAGTAGCCGTTTGGGTATGGCGATGTAAAAATTTGACCAAAATGGTCGCTAAAATGCCAGTGATAGCCACTGTTTCCTCTACACGGAATTGTATAAGGTTGATGATACAATCGAATGCTACCCCCTGAATCTTTTAAAATTATATGAAGAATCAAATGGTAAGCTAAAGTTGTGATAGTGTGGACTATAAGCCTAGTTTGTGAGTTACTGCTACGACCGACTCTAGTACAGGTAAATTCGGATGTAGAGGGCTGTGGAGTTACAGATCAGTGGGTCTATCTACAGTAGATGCACGTGAGAGAAGGCACGGATATAAATTAGCATGTCTATCGACAGTAAGGTCGCATGCGCATCAGCAGTGGACATGTGAAACGGGAGCATAGGCCTAAACTAACGTGTCGATAGTAACCCAAAGTTGCAGCCCTTTGCGTAGCGTTGCTTACATGGCAGCGGGTGTCCCGACCCTGGAAGGAGACAGATCGATATG
Source organism: Taenia multiceps (assembly GCA_001923025.3). Taxonomy (NCBI): domain Eukaryota; kingdom Metazoa; phylum Platyhelminthes; class Cestoda; order Cyclophyllidea; family Taeniidae; genus Taenia; species Taenia multiceps. The sequence goes on along the minus strand of CM010312.1, from coordinate 14,416,320 downwards.
CATGTCTTCTTGTGGTGGGCACGCCGGTTGAGGCTAGAAAAAGTTAAATACGTGATATTCTTAAGGGTGGGTTGCGTGACCAAGGAAAGGCAAATAAGTTAATGTATGGATCACATGTTGACAGGTTACCTGGTTCTAATTGTAGCCACATTCAGGCTAAAATTTGTACAGCCAAGTTTACAGGCTCTAACGCGATGAGGCTCGAAATTGTATCCATACTTTTGTTAGTGAATTAGCCCAGAGCTATAGAGTTTCGAATTTTGTCCAAAACTGCTCATTTTCTAGGGCTGTGAGATTTTATCTGACAGATTGTCGTTGGTCATGCACATGTGGAGGAATGCAATATTTTCTTTCTTTTGAAATAATTAAATGCACTGATAATTAACTCTGGCACAATTATCTTCAGAAGGGTGGCATCGGACTCTGAGAAGTCAGTTTTTAATGCATATAAAAGATGAGAGTAAAATATTTAACTAATCAAATCTGACTATGCGCATGGGGTCAAATTCAAGCAGTTAGGGGTATCAGTACCTTCCGTAAACGGCCAAAAATCCAATCCTGCAATTCGATAGACATTGGCTCTACAGACCGCATCCAGTGTTTTACTTTTAAACTTGCTTGTCCATACCTTGTTGCTGTAATCCCTTAGCAAGACAACAACGAAATTTTTAATGATTCTTAGTCGTCAATTCGATGGTAGCCACTGCGCAAGCAGGGCTTAATGTGACAGCTGATGGTGCCCATACTTCTTCTTTTCCTGAGTAGGATGTTGTGACCTGTGTGTTTAGACATCTGCGAGTTGGCTATGATGGGCTGCACGCTATGCAGTTGGTAATTACAAATCACTAAACAAAACTTGTTGTTTTGAATCATTCGCTGCGATGACCGCCAGACCTTATCAGGATAGCTAAGAGAACAGACAATATTTATTTCTTTTATTTTTACATTTTTTCCGCACATGCCTTCAGAATTTCAGTGCAGATGCTGCAATCAAACAGCATGGGTGCACATAGCCTGTGTACTTTGTAGTGGAGAGCACGTTTCTACGCTGCTCGTAAGTTTCTGCGCTTGCCCTTATACTGCAAAGGTTTGCCCAATGCCACAGAAACATGAGTTAGACTTCATTAATGAGCGTAGAATATAAGTTTATTGAGGATGGGTGGTTAATTCTGGAGGACCATACACATGACTTCCATGCTGTGTTATGGCTGGGTTCATGCACGGCCTTGTTTTTAATCCTTTCACAGTCGTTAATGTCAGTTTTAAGCGAGCCCATTCTTGTTAAAGCTAACTTCTCGGAAATTAGCAATACCGCTGATGTCCACTACTCTGCACAGTGACAAGAACGGGTGCATGGCAGGTGCATTCGCACCTTTCACGGTGCGTAGCTTACTGTGGATCTCAATTGAATTCGTACTTTTGTTTAGTTCATACACATTCCTCCCCAAGATTTTGACCAAGAGCAGTAGAAGTTTAACAGTAGCACTGAGTCCACCCTACATCTAGACCCCAACTCTCCTCCATAAATTAACAACGGTGATTTTCCGCATGAATTTTAGTCTGCGCAAGACATGCATTTCTGATTATGCCGGTTTTGGCATGCATATGATGGCTCTATCCGCTCTCTGACTCATTTCTTTAATGTACGCTGTTAAAATGGGCCATTGTTGTCAAGATGCCCTACAAGCAGCAATCGCTTAGTCAAATTGCACAAGGCTTTTGCCAATATGCATGAGCTTAAGCCAATTAATTTGTATTTGCTTTTCTAGCATGCGCTACACACGTGTGTGCAATTAGAGGTTTAAAGCCTTTCCTAAAATGGTAAGAATGCTTGATAACGATCATGCCTAGTAAGGCAAACAGGTATGATGTTGCCTCTTAGAATCCTATTTGACACTAATACTAATGTTAGGTTGTTAGGAGCAACATTTGGACGTTTTATCCGCTAACAAAATAAAGGCTAGCGAAGCAAATTGTGTCAACAGCGTCTACTATTTTCGATTTAGAAATGACAACGATGAAAGCAAACGAAATTGAAGGGTACCCGATTTTGCAGTGCCTTCATTGGAATCTCGCAGATCCTCAGGCCTATCAGCTGGGTTGGGGCATCCCTGATCTGGCTAAACTCGATGCCACTCGGATCTTCCCAAATGCAGCAGCAGCTGATCTCTTCAGCGGAAGACAAATGAATGAATAAATTAATGAATAAATAAATGATGAATGGGTGAGGAGTAAAGGAGAGAACGAGGCGAGAGAAGAACTGAAAGTGGTGGAGATAAAGTTAGCATCACAAAAGGAAGAATTATTATGGCAGAAAAGAAAAAAGGGGAGAAGAAAAAGAAGGAAATGCAGCGTTCTGGGAACGATAAAGAGGTGGAAATGCAAAGGAAATTAAAGCGTTACCCTAATGACTTCAGTAACGAATCGGTACTGTTTAGTATGGCAAGAAGGCGTATGTGATTGTTAAGAGGGCATTTACAGCACAAATAAAATAAATTAAAATACTGAGATTTTCAGTGAGGACAGAAGCAACAACAGATTAAGTGGGTTGAACACTATGCCTGCTTTTCGAAGCAATCTGCAGCTTCATTTCTGCGCTGATAACCAAAGATTCAATTCATGCGTGCAACTCTACCTCACCAACCTGCCACCCTCATCAGTTTCATCTGTAATACTACACACAAGCACACAGAGACGCTGAATGATTCCATATGACCCCTCACTCCTCAGTGCTGACTGGCCAGGACAGGAGCAAAAAGAAGAGGCCAAGTGGTGGACGAAGGCAGTAAACCGAGATAACAATTGCCAACATCTATCCATCCGCTTTGAGAGGCAATTGGTCTACTTCAGTTACCAGCACAAGCAGACGAATGCGCCTGAACAGCTTGCAGTGATTGCAGAATCTAGACTGCAAAGAGGCCAGCTTCGATTTTCAAGGCGAAATAACGTCACCTCGCGGCCCTGCATACCGATCCGGATAAGGATCGTGTCAATTTGACGTCAGAAATAAGGCTAGATAGAGAGCAGCGTCGACTCCAAGGACAAATTACGCCACTCTACGGCCCTGCATATCAATGTAGATGGCGTTCGGGGCCAGGAGACAAGGCCAGATTTTTGGTGTTTGCACCTCTTTCCAGCATCAGATTACGTATCAGTGAACTATAAGACAGGGAATGCAACTCATTTGCAGGTCAGAGTGTGCATTGGTGCACTCCAGGTCTGCGGATGACGCAATTTTGCACTTCTGGGTGGAGCCAGACAGCATTCCAAGGTCAGACGCTGTTATAGTGCACTTTCGGTAAGGTTATTACTCAATCCAAGGTCAGACTTTTTAATAAGGTACACATGGGGCAGTTAGTTTACATAACAGTGCCCCAAAAGGGGTTTGACCTCATTTGTATGTTGAATAATGCAATCTTTTAACCTCGGAGAGCGCTCACTTTTACCCATGCAATCGACTTGCCTGCACATCCACGCCAACCCACCCTACTGCTACTGCTTACCTACGCCCTCCCTGACTCCCTTCTGCCTTCTCTCTCTTTCCTAATTACTATATCCGTTTATCAATAGGCAAACCCCTTTTACTCCTCCTCGTGCTTCATTTACTCACCTACCCCCAACAATCATCGAGCATCCCATCTTATCTTTCCTTCCTAAAATTCTTTTTAAATAAACTAAGAAAAACTAGTAAGAAGGATTCAATGCATTCCCTTCCAAACATACCATCCCTGGCTTACACTATTTTCTCACATCTCCTGTAACCTCACACATATGTGACACACACCCAAACACACACATATTAACAATTTTCCTTGCCTCCTTCCTAACTCGGCCATTATTATTCATCGCTCGGCACTCTCGCCTTCTTTTTCATTTCTACGGCCAAACATTTTGGTGTATTATCTACTTTTCGATGCCTATTCATGCCTAGCCCTATTTTTCTTTACAAATAAAACAATCATCTGTTCAAACGACTACTTCTCCCCATTATCTTGTGATTTCTCACTCCCACCGTCACACATGTACAATGCATACACAGACACACACGTCCTGCCAATTTACCTTTCCTCTTCAAAACCTTACCACTGCCCCTGTTATTCTAAGTCTCATGCATGCACGCATGCATGAATGCATAGATTATTGCCTTTTCCTCTTTATTTGTTTGGAACGCATAATTACAAAACCAGAAGTCTGTCGGTGAGAGGCTGCATAACTAGCGCAATGCGAATTAAACTTGAATGGAAGAGCACAATTGCTTGGCTGCATTGTACGTGGAGACTACTTTCCGTAGCTGATTTGGATCAAGCTGAGCAACTGTTCCGCACCGAAGTCTTCCTCCTTTCGTGCGTTCATCAAACAAATAAGGGAACGTCGATGCAGATATGAAGCTGCAGATTGACTGAATCCATTAATTGCCCCACTTCCTTAAGTTGATTGGCGACATGATGATTAGCAAACGAACGCGTGACAGAGCTCTCTTTCTGTTAGCCTACCTTTCATTTATCCTGGATTGCGGTGGACATTGCAGCAATTGTGCTGAGGATAAGTGAGTGCACGCTTTCACACACGCCTCCACTAAGGCCAATCACTTGCAGGTTGCCATAGAAGCCACCCATTAGCAGTCTGATGTCACAATAAGGCTGTTCAGACAGGTGGTACGTGGAAGAAAGGGGAATAAGAGAAGGAGGAAACGGAGGAGAACCCGACAGGAGTATCTGATACGAAAATCCCAAGATTTTAGCAGATACTCTATTTCGTTGCCTTGTCTAGAGGTTGTTCGATGCGGCGCATGCTACAGTTGAGAGAAATGGGAAAGACACTGTCACTGCAGCCGCGAGTCATGGTATAACCGACCTCTCAGATAAGTACGAATGGAAGGCAGGAGGAGGAAGAGGAGGAGGTGGTTGTGTGGATGGCGCAAGGGGCATTTGTGCTGAAAAGAGGAGAAAGATAAATATAAAGGGCTGTTCGAAGAAGGAGAAGCAAATGCGGGAGCAAGAGAATAAGGATAAGTGGGAGCCTAGCGAAAGGAGAATGGGAGGATGGGAAAAGAGGTGAAGAGGGAGAAGGCGCGCTGTGTCATTAGCGGTGCTTGCCAACATCTTGGCGGCCATCCAAAGAAGACACGTGGCAGGTGCAGCCGATTCTTTACCAACACCATCAGCGGAGTTGCGTGGCGCTGGCCACAGCATTAACGTCCTCACCAACACAGGTTCACGGATTCCATCGGACATTGGTGGAGGACGGAATGCTTGCTACCGACTACGTCATCTTAGCAAGCGGTGCTGGTGAGATTGTCTTCTTCCGATTAAGGTGCTTATCCGTTAAGAAGAGAAAAGGGAGAAAAGAAAACTGTTGGGAGCTTGAGGAGGTTTGTACAACGCAAGGTTGCATAAATACACACATACACATGCCTGCATGCGTACACGCACGCATACATCACTGCCTCTTCTTCTTTTTTGAAACGCACGAAGACATAAACCAGAAGTCTGCCGGTGAGAGAATACGAGTTATAAATGCATTCGCTATGTGCCGCCCAATCTAGTACCTCAATTAACAAACTTAATAACAATGAATTCCTGCCCTATGGCAAATCTTGAAAGCGGGAACGAATTTCTCAAATCAAAAAGATTTGCTTGTTAAATAAATTACATGTCACTTATGGTTTCTTTATGTAAGTTTGTTTTTTTAAACAATTCACAAATATTTGATAACTACTTTACCCCATTCTCCGCATACTTCACTGCTTAACCTCCAAGTGCCTTGATAAACTGCATGACTGCAATAAATATGCCCGTAATTTTCAGTTTGTTACATTTTGGATACGATGTTAACGCCCAATTTCCTTGTGCCAAAACAAAGTTCTTCCAATTTTTAAGGCAATTGTTAATTAACCTTGGGTCAAAGATAGCTAATGAATGTAGGACGTCGATCGCTACACCTTGTCTTCGAAGCGTCAATTCGATCTATTGTTGCCTTGCCCACCATACGGAGAAAGAAGTGGATTGAAAACAGAATGATGTCCACTTGTCCATATTTAAATGTCCCAGCCTCCTAACCGACTTTCCATTTCATTAGTGAATCAAGTCTCCGGATTAAAATCTTTATGCTTTTGCAAAGCCTTTTCAAAGCAACTAACACTTTCTCAAAGCAAAATCTATTCAACTGGTGCTACTTACTACTATTGTTAAATATTCAAGTAGGTGTAGCTCAAAGGTGATACTTATGAGTGTCATAATTAACCTGAGTCTGATATTGGTCAAGCCTTTTCAAAATTAATGTGTCTCCACCCATTGAACAATGATTTTGACGCTGATTAAGTGCGATCAGTCCACAATTTTTAAACAATCAAATCCTGGTGCGCTTGGAGCATGTGGATCCTTAAAATTTTTAAATAAGGCGTATAAGTTGCTTTGTTTTTGGCCTTTTACTTTTCTTAAAAGCAACTTAGCTATCATTGTTAGAACGCAAAAGGTGCCTACGGAAAACAGTGAAATTTGGTCAAAAAGAGACTCTAACTTTTGGATTGACCTTTCGACAACTCAAGAACCCTAAGGAAACGGGTCCTTACCATCAGAAACCCCAAACCAACTTGTAATCACTGCCACGAATTGGATTAGGTTGGTTCTAGGCGACTTTTTAACATAACATTTTGAAATTTAGCTTAGAAGTTTGGGGTGCAGGGGTCAACCACCCAATTTCTCCGTTCCATTTCTGAACACAAACCTCTTTACTCGTCGGTTTTGCTGCAAGATAAGTCATGAGATCTCACTGTGGCTAGGATTAAGTTGAAAACAGGGATCAAAACTGTGATTATTTTGATGCAGAACTTTCATTCTTTGGTGCTCTTCAGCAGTGACCACCTAGGCAAGACCTCCTCGCTATTTGGGCCTTTTGTAGTGTGCGATTCATGCATCCAACCTCTATTGCTCCCCCAAAAGGGCCTCACTGGGATACTCACTCTACTTCTCGATCAAACATCCTAACCCATTATAACTATCCTCGCTTAATTTCTCTTCACAGAAAGTGGCGTAGCCAGTGAGATATTGTGATAAAAGTCTGAGAAAGAATGTGAGACAGCGGCTCCATTTCCTTTGGCAGGTTCTTTCTTATGAATAAAGTGACAAGTGCTTGCTTACTCCATAATTAGAGCTAGCAAGTGCTTCTGCTTAACTTAGACTGGATTGCATCGCCCCCATCACACACAAAGCAAAGGGACATTATGGCATTTGGCTTTAAGGTATGTGTGGTGGACAAATAGCATGGGTTCCATTAATCTCAGACTGTAGAAGCCAGTGCTCAGCACAAGTCGATAATTAAGTTGAAAGATCCTGGGTCTCTTATTTTCCACTTAAGCTCTCCAAAGAATTTGGCTTTGAGTGCTCGCCTGCGATTAGGGCAAGCCCGATACTGATCAAAAGCGCCTGCATTGCCGTACACAATCTGTAATACTTGTGTGCAAAATACAAATATGCTGCACTATTTGCATTGTGCCAATGCGTTGATTAGAGGCACCGTATATTAAAAAAGATTGCGCGATCTTATCCATTCAATGTAGTCTAAAAGATTCAGCTACACATGCTCCCCTATGCGTAAGGTTAGACCAATGCTGATAAAGTGCACTAATGCTACTGTACGTTCCCTTCAATCACTACATGCAGAATATTGTTGTGTTTCTTGCCCCACATTTTCTCGCTTGTTCCTTAAGATATAAGATCATAGCTTTGCGACATTGACATTGTATTGGAGTTGTTCTTTCCTGTTTACATTGACGTACTTATCGACTCTTACCACTCACTGGACCAAGGTGCAGCATTAATTGTATGAAGCAGCGGCGGTTTAAATGTCACCGACCGATATACAAAGACTTTTGTTGAAACTAGAAAGAAACAAGTTACCACATGATTTTTCAGTTTTTCTGTCGACTATAACATGGCTGATGGGTCTATGCAATAGTCGTTTTTAATACAAGCAACGTAATCGCGGCATCAAAACTAGAATCTGAATCTAAATTATTAGTCCCAAACAATCGCGTCCGTTTCGTCTAGGCGCAAATTCAAGCACTTGACCTTAACCTAGCAAAGGTTTGCACTATTTAGCAACCTATCATCTGAATGGCTGAACTCAATGTGGGCTAAATATTTGCAAAATATTGCGTAAAAAGTGGCTTTGTTTTAAAAGGTCTATTAAATCGCATTTTGGAACAATATCCTTTCCTCTTTTTCCCTATCCCCTCCCGTTTTGGTGTTAGGAGTTCTACTTGGGGAAGAAGACTAAGCCATTCCTCCCCATGACCAACTAGTTATAGGTTGCGTGCGCTGATCCACTAATGGCGACCGGTCCTGGAAGAGTGTTTACCTGTGCATCTTTACGGTATGTTTCATTGTCTTATCTCTATCAGAGAGATTTGAGGAGTAAATGTTTAATTTTTAGCAGTGCACCACACTAATGAACACTGATCATGACCAACCATTTGGGCTGAATTAATGCGTGCCTTTAGAGCGTAGAACCAAGAACGTCTTGCTCACACAGGCGTTGAGGTGAAAGCGTTGTAAAGAATCGCGGATCTGGTGTACTTTCCGCAATCGCTGGCGTCCTCATCACTTACAAGGCCGTGGTCCTTGTTTAAACTCGTGCGTGGTTAGATGTTAACCTTCCAATCACTCATCCTCATCCATCATCGCGACCTGTAAATTGCGCTGTCGCTCCGACTATTCATGGTTTTAGATCATTTTAGATGTCAAGTGACGCAAAAATGAGGTCCTGATTCAGTACAGGGTGGTTTGGAGAATCAGTTGACGCAGTATTAGCCCTCTAAACAGAGCTCGAGGCTGATATTGGGGGTCTAATCACACAAGATCACTTTGGTAATCCAGTAACGCTAGACTGCCGGGCGGGGTTAATGTTCCTTTAAGAGGTAAATTACCATAATTGTGAAGACCTAGGTTCTTTTAACTTGTCATTTAATCCAACTGACATAGTGGTTGAGCCCCAACTATGCTTCGATGTCATTTAAAACGCAAAAAATGCATTACAGCTGGCTACTACACAGAATTCAAGTTAATTTAGAGATCAAATGATATAAGACAAATCAGTGACAGGGTCGAAATTCATTTGAGAGTTCGACCGACGTGATGCTATAGCTTGGGGAGAATACCGGATCATCTTGGTCAACCCTCAGCGTCAGTCATCGCAACCAAATCGGCTGCAAACGATAGTGCCCACGAGCCAAAGGTGCCAGCTATCAAATTTTTATGAGAATAATAGGTTGTATGAAAGTAAAGCCATTTAGCCTTCTTGACAGTTCTATTCCACATGTAATTTGCTCCAATTTGAAAAAGGTGGTTTAGAGGCATGAACTTTCGCAAGCAGCGAGGCGCATCCACAGCTAGATGCTAAAATGGGTCCGTGTTAGAGAATTTGGTTGGGGCTAAAAAGATAGTTGGATTTCAAAACAATTGCCCATTTCTTTGCTTTGATTCGCAGGTAAGACAAGGTGATCAAAAATCCTGCTGCCTAAAAACAAATGGCATACACTTCTAATTCTGCACAAAAGGCAGTTCTCACCATCCTAGAAAAACTTGTTTGTTGAAGTTCACCTGATCGACTGTGCTGAAGATCGTCTGCGATCACCAAGTCACCAGTTGAAAACACAATTAATGTAAGCATCCTACCTCACAACCCACTCCTATTCTAGCTGTCAATGCATGTCACGCTTAATTACGAGTCGACAAAGTTGTTTCTACTAGCACCACCCTGATCCGACTTTTCGCATAGGACTTTCGGAAAATCGAATGCACTGTTCATGACGAAGTGCGATTTTACATCTGCTAGTAAATGTGGCCACTCCTTGAACCTAATTTAAATGGAAGTCTCAAGGTTGAAAAACTCTCGAGCCTCAATAACGAAGACGAATGGTGGTCTTCGACCCACTTATGCACCACGCACACCACGAGGGTTCTAAGGCGTCTTCAGAAATTGTAATATGGACTTGGAAGTAAGTCGAAGCTCTCTGACTCTCTGCAAACGCTGTTTTTTTGTCTCAACCACAAATTTGAAACTTGTTGTCTTCTACTTCCCGTAAATTATCAGAAAAGATGCATTATATAGTTCACTCATATCATGGTTGAAATGGATCTGCTCGCTTGGTGAATAATGAGTGCAGTTTTTAGGCGAAATCGCACTGTAAGGTTATCACAGATAACCATCCAGATTTTATTGAACGATTATGCAAATACCTTAGTGTGCTTGATGTTTGCTCAGCAATTCCAAGGCGGTAGTGGATTCTTTTCCTACAACCACCGTATTTACACGCCAAATAGTGGAAGTGGATCGTCGTACGAGTCTGCGCAATTCTGCACTCCAACTCGTCGATTCCGCGCACTTCGAACATTAACAAAGCTGTTGAGCAGCACTTTAGTCGGATGCTGTTTGGTTTTAGTTTTCATTAAAAGTGACACCAGCTTAATATTTCTTTTCAACTTGGCAAAGAGGACGACCGTTTTCTACCCATGCATCCATCGCAAGCGGGTGGTAATGTCTCCAAACGTTGTGATTCCACCAATTCCACATCGTTACACGTCCAACAATTAGATTTCCTCCTTCCTGCACTTTCTATTGCTATCCATTAGAGTGTTTTAAATTTCGACTTGTTGGCAGCGAACCACATTGAGAACCGTGTCGTCCAGACACACATTTGAGGTTGCAGTGGTGGATGATGTGAGGATAAGTAATGAGAGTGGAATGGACCTCTTCATGGCCTATGCGGAGAAACTTGGCTCTATCAAAGACTTGTGAATTTGGCAGGTCCAGAAATGTAAGAGTCACGTTATGAAGCGTAGAGACATATTCAAATGGGTGTGCTAGGGTGAAATTTGGAGGTGGATGCAAGTATCTGCAAGTCAATTAGCTGCGACACCCTGTGAAATGCACGGCTTTGTAAATTGGCTCGCTTATTTTCTTCATAAATAAGTAAGATAAATACAGGCACCTCCAATCTCAAACCGTTGCCTTTGTCTGCATTGCGGTGTCTACATCCTAGAATAGGACTGTAACAGGAGTTGCTGTCTGACTAATGTTTCGATAATGGAATCAAGTAAGAGTTTCAATCTATTCACAAGGTAGTACGATTGGATCACTGCTAATAAGGTGGTTCGGCTATGCTTGATTAAGTAGGTGGCCCATCCCACTCCTGATTCTACCTGCATCCAATTCTCTGTTGATCTGACCTTCATCCTGTTGTCAACTGCATCTGCCTTACCTACTGTCGCTTCAAAAGTAGGATTATCTATGCACATGAGTTTATGCACGAGCTGGCAAATATTTACCCTTTGCAACACAAACTTGGATAAATATTTACCAATCAGACGTCTGCCATGCTGATCAAACGCTTCATTTGATTTCCATTCCCCCGCCTTTTATCTCCCTCTGAGTCAGACCCTCCTAAAGCCCTCAAAAAATATCGCCTAAATTTTATGTAGGAATAAACAATGCTGCCACGTTTCGTTAGCTCTTCTGTCTTGCGATCGACAGCAACCAATCTTATTCTAACCTACTTACACCAGGAAACATTGAGATCTATGCCCTGAAATGGCAAGATGAATAATCGTTGTTATTAGGTCCACCAGTAATTAAATGGCCTTATGTTTTTGCAAGATTTCCGCTTCCATTAAAAACCGGTTTATACTAAAAGCTTTTTACAAGCGATGGAGTCTGCCGCTGAGCTAAAAACAGCCGGGTTGACACGAAGTCGCAGCTTTCAGGCGCCTTATTGAGTGTCCAAAGTAATTTGCTTGGTTTTGGAATGCTGTTATTATTTGCCACAATTGTGCAATGGCCGCCATTTGGGTTGGTTATTAATGCATTATATTAGTGTATTTGTAATGCCCCTTTTATCGTCTATTTACAGCCCACTGTGACGAACCCTCCCCCTCGTGGGTCTTGCTAAGCATATGCTCTATGGAATGCACTCTTAACAATAGCCAAACAAATTGGAAATAAGGCAACTCATGCAAACAACGCCAATGAATGACCTGCTTTACTGTCTGTCCTGGCTTGGGCAATTCAAATGGGGGACTTAAGCACTGTCAAATGCCTACTGCCAAATACATGGCAGCGGCTATAATACAGCAGAATTACACATTTACTAGCGATTACACATTCGGGTGAAGTTTCAGCAAACGCAGATTATATCAAAATGACAAAGGAGTTTACATTCAATATAAAATCCGCATGGGCAATGCAACTGAGTTTGGGAGGCGGGGAAACCCTAACATTCATATCATCAAGCCCGATTATGGATGTATGGCCGCCGGTGAAGATGTCAACGGTCCTGTAGAACTGCTACACGTCCTTTAAAAATGCATCCTGAGTTACTGGACTTGACATCTGGACAAGATTAGTGAATGGGCGCGCATCAAATATCTATTGGCTTGTTAGTTGCCCTTCAACGCTCCCAACACAAAGAGACGTTAGGATAGCTGCAACTAAGAAGCATGCCTATGGCACACAGTAGCTTAGGGAAAGACTGGTCTCTAAATGAGGATACTGTGCACTAATTAGTTTATAACAAAATTGCCTTCCAATATCGCGACAACGTAACTTTGAACATTGGCTACAGGAGAAGGATTTAAACGAGCAAGTTATTTGGTCTACGCAGGTTTACCCATACAAAATCTACAATAATCACCGAACAACTTCAGGTTCTCCAACAGGTCATTCGGCAATTGAGGGTTCAATTTGTGTCGTTAGATTGAGAGGTTCCGCCTATAACTCTGCGCAATGTTTCCAAAGGAAAATTCTTACTATGGGAAAATGACCCACCTCGCTAGTGTATGCATCCACGCACCAGACCTCATCATCAGGCACCTGTTTTGACAGGTTAGGCACAAATGATATGCTTGATAGCATTCGTCATCCCTATTGCCATCGCCGAACACCCCTGCTTGTCAGGTGTGGCACAAAGACTACAGGCTCGGTGGCTCGTTAATTCCAATGGCTTTGGCAAAAATGTTCGCGTGAATTAACTTTCATGTGGTTGGATAACAAACAGCTACACCACGCAATTCCTCAAATATTCGGAAGTGACGAGATCAAGACATCTTTTGATCGCATGGCTTGCAATAGAATAATACTTGCAAAATTTAACAAATTCGGTGCCTCAATATCACACAGGCTTACTGACTTCTGTGCTGGTGGTGCTGATTGATTCTACATGCAAATGGAGTAGCTGCCCTGCACCTTAGGGGTCAGGATAATAATACCTGATAGGTCGGTAAAAGTGCAGTCCACTGCTATAAATGCGTTATGAGTTGCGAGCGCAAAATATTAGTGGATTAAAGATGGCGCTTCACTTCTGTTTCGTCTTGTTTACCGTCTCTGCTTTGGTTAGAGGACTCACAGAAGATCGAGGTAGGATACCATCTCGCGTTTAACGTTGATCAGCACACGCCAATAAGCAGTTGAAGATCATAAGCAGTTATTTCGTTGGAGGATCTATCTATTGATTTAATGCTTTACTTGCTACCATGTTTCGCGAAATTACTTTTCTCAAATTTTAAAGAGTTGCATTAACCTGCACTTTTGTATACTGGCGCCCACGAAAGTGGGTAAACGTAATGCAAATATAGAGCATGCAGTAGATAATTACAATCAACAGACTTGATTGGGTTTTCGGACCACTTGCTGTGACGTCTTCGTTAGATCAAATCAGCAATGTCAAGAGACTAAACCACTTTGATTCTTTTAATTTTCCATTTTTGCACTTGATTTTGAAGTTTAGTGCGATTGCTGCATCCAAATGCATGAATGCACACAACTTGTGTACTTTGTAGTACAGTACACTGCTACGCTGCTGATGTACTTCAGTGTCTGCACTTGTATTGCACAGATTCGCTCAATGCCATGGGGACATGAGTTGGGACTCCATAAATGAGCTGTAGATTTAAAGTGTATTGAGGACGAGTGGTGAATTCCGGAAGACCATAAACATGGATTCACCATCATGTTGCAAGTCTGCTCGTGCACGGTGTTGTTTCCAATCCATCCACAGTCGTTATTGACGTCAGTGGTGAACGAACTCAACTCTGTCACTGCCAACTTCTCCGAACTTAGTGATGTCGCTGATATCCACCTATAACAGGTACACGATAGGTGCGCTTGTACCTCGCATGGTGCGCAACGTACTGTAGAGCTTACTCAAATTTGAACCTCTGTTAAATACACTTATGTGATCCTTCGAGGCGTCGATGCAGATCAGTGATAGTGTAACCTTAATATCAACCTCACCCTACACCTAGGCCCTAACTGCTCAACATATTTCAACAACAGTGGCTTTGTACATGAGTTTTAGCTTGCGTAAGACATGCATTTCTAATCTTGCCAGATTTGACATGCGTAAAATATTTTCATGCTCCCCGACTCAACACTTGGGTGCACACTGCTCAAATGGGTGATTCGTGTCAATATCCACTACAAGCGATAATCACTAGATCAAATTGTCACGAAATTGCACTGGTAAGCCTGGGCTTAATTCAATTAGACCGCATTGTCTAACGTAGAAGCACTTAGTTTTCTCAATATGCACCACACACGAGCATGCGATCGAAGATTTTAAACTTTTCTTGAACGATTATGCTTGATAACTACCATTCTTAGTAAAGCAAACAGGCTAGGTGGTGCATCTTGAAGTCCTTGCAATAATGTCAGGAGTGACACTTCTACATTTACTTAACTGAAGGATTGAAAGTTGACAAAACGATTTACGCAAACAACGCCTAAAATTTGTAATTCAGAATTGACTGCGACAGAGGCGAGAGGCAGAGGAGGAACTCCGATTTGCCACTTTATTCACTGGCGCCTTTTGGGCCCTCAGGCCTATCGGCTGAATTGGGACATCCCCCACCTGGATTATCTCGGCATCAATCAAATCTTTCTAAGCGTAGTAGCGGCTGATCTCTTTGGCGATCCACTTCGAAAAATTGCCAACTTTTCGCTAGGAGGAATTATTATCGGATATCTGCAGACCGACAAACTGTACAAAGTTCGTCTCGAAGCATTTAAAGGCAAAGTCAGCGTTTGGCTCTACAATGGGAAAATAAGAACACTACCCATAGGTAAGCCGGTGCCTGTGATTAGGAACGCATTTTTATCACATGGTATATGTTAGGTCAGGTTTAATGTTGCATCCTATACGAATTGTGGTAGACAACGTGTAGTCACGTTCTTATGATCGCCCATTTGTGCATATTTCAAAGAGGGGAATGGGAGATTAAATGGAATTATTGATGGAACAGAGCGTCATGTCATAACTCAAAAAAATATTGGGCCAAAAGTATGGGCCGCAAGTAAAGCACAAAAATTGCAGACTTTTTCATTTTAATTTCGTTTTGGCTGGCTGGTAAAGGTCTAGAAGTCATGATATTTCCACCAACGCAGTCCAGGTATGCTACTTCCTCTGCTAGAGATGGGCTATAATAAAGAGGATTCTTTTTCTGCTCATCTGCTTTATTTACCTAAATTCCACAATACTTCAACATTGCGTGCCGAATATAACAGCGAGTTTAATTTTCCACTTTAAAAGGAAATTAGGTCACCAAAGGGAAAGCCTGCAATTGCCCAAAACGCTTTAAAGGGAATTTGCAACCGCTGTATAATGCATGTTAAGATAAGCTGTAATTTGTTTTCTGCCGGAATCGGATCAAACGTAACTTCTCCACCTACATGAGCTGTATTCTCTGGAGTACCTAACCACCGACCAAACGCTCTATAAACATGCCCATGCATAGACGGCCACACACGTTTCCGAGCCTCGTTAAGTGTAACAGATTATCATGGCACATTTCATTGCGCGTTGCATTCCACCGCCTAATGACAGAGTGTGTCCTGTTCCCAAACAACCGATCAGCCTTTCATATGATTGTGGACGGAGTCAAGTAAACTACATGAAACCAAAAATGGCGTAAACAAGGCAGCTTTCATTCAACGGCACTGATAGACACTGTTGACATTCCCGTTCAATTCAGGAACAGGCCACCTAGAGTTATATTGCTGACATGCTGTAGCATAAAAAATAGTCTTGTGTCAGTCACAAAAAAGAGCGCCCTTTGAACGCTCACAATTTTTCTTAGACTGAAATAAAAGGATAGAACGCGTTTGAAGTTCGAACATTGTGAGGAAGCTTGGCTGGAATTGCTAAAGGAGGCTTAAATGCAGTCGCGTCTGTTCCACAATCATAACGAGTTCTTGAGAAATGAAAGGAAGCTATTTGAGTGAGAAGGATGTTGAAGAGCGCCTTACACAATACAGCCGAATTTAATATAACACATCACCTTACACCGTCTCCGTACAACTCAATCCGCACAAGTATGAGATTGCCGATCTGACTTAACATGTAACAGATATCAGTGCACAAATGTGTTTTTTGCCATGCGCGTCGGAAAGGATATATAGCCTTCTAATACATGCATTCCCTTTATCCACTTTCTTGGCCATCCTTCGTTGTAGCCACAGGAATAGGGAAAGCGTGCTAAGATGCATTCCAGAATTGAGCAATACTTAGTCCACACGAAGAGACTTCTGACTAATAAACGTGCTTGCTGCATTGTGAATTCCTGTATTTCACTAATTTGCAATCGTAGTAAGAACATTTCCATTTTGCCCCATTTTATAAGTTAGACTTACTCATTTTGCTTACATTTCAACCGTATTAATCCACGCTCATGCTCACTGCTATTCCATAGGGAACAACTTGTCCACTGCGCACACACAGGCAGGTAAATGTACAGTAGGTATGCACATACGGTAGTTGAAATCATTAGAGATAATGCAAAGCTACCATCAATTCATGCAAAGTCGCCGACAAAACAAATCGGGATCACGGAGACAAATCATAGATTCCATATTCCACCTATCCTTCTCCTTCTTTCACACTTGATGTTAGCTTTCGGGTTACCTTAAAATGACATCCCAGAATGTTAAAATTATTGCTCAAACATGTATGCATTTGTGTTCGACTTCAAAAGCAGGCTGGTTCATTGTACAGAGAACCACTATTTTTCATATCAGGCCGACGCAACTGAGCACGATTTATGTACTTTTTGGTAAATAGTGCTTTACCGCACCGCTAGTGCACTTCAATGTATGCACTGTCAAGACACACTTTCCTTCACATCCAAGGGCAAGAGTTTGTTGAACATGGGTAGTGGATTCTATAAGGTCACAACTATGACCTTAATGCCACATTAGTGGTCTGCTCACTCATGTTGTGGCTGCATGTCCCTCCACTGCCTTTATTGCTTAGGACGGTGAACAAACCCACAACAGTCGCTACGAGCACCTCTGAAGTTAGCCACAGCTATAGTAAGAAGCACTGATCTAGACGGTGACTTCAGTGAATCAGAGCAAGTTCGTGATAGTTGTATTTCATTAGCTTGCTCCGAGTAGCACGTAACATCTGACTTCTGCTCGGTACAGTTACATTTGACCCAAAGCGAGGATGCAGAGAAGTGGTGATGTAACATCAGCATGAACCTCATCCTACATTTGGACACAGGATCCACTCCATTAACCGACAGCAACATGTCCTATGCGCATTCTGGTTTGCGTGAAATGTGCGTCTCTGGTCACGCCAGTTTTGGCAAGGTTACGACGATGTCTATACTTGCTCCATCCTCCTTATTCTGATAAGTTCCGATGTAACCGACAAATAACGAGCCAAACCATGTAAGACAAATACTTTGCTGCGTACATTTTATCGAAGATGTTATGCCTTAGTTTTAAAATACATTACTGACTAATTGTTGATAACAGCAGAATAAACCTTACAAATTTCCTTGCAACACCGTTGATACCGTCAGGATGTGGGTAGAAAATTTGTGTTCCTTTGTAGCTAATTCATGGATGAAGGGTTAAAGTTGTTTAATTAACATCATCACTTAATATTACTACTTGTATTTAGAAGTGCCGATGAAAAAGAAAGAAGGAATAGAAGAATCCGCCCTCTCGCAAAACTTTCATTGGTACCACGTGGACCTCCAGGCTTATCAGTTAAGTTGGGACACCCATAACCTGACTGAACTTGACGCCACCCAAATTGCTCTCAACGTAGTATCAGCCGACCTCCCTGGCAGCCCAATTAACAAAACTGCGGAATTCGAAGAAGGAGGAATCACTCTCGAAAAACTTCATCCCGGCAAATTGTACACGGTTAATCTGGAGGCATTAAAGGATCAAGTCTGCGTTTGGTCCTACGTCGGAATGATTGAAACATTACCCACAGGTAAGCTGACGTTTATAAATGAGAACGCGGTGTTAACACATGCCTGGAGGGAGGCATTCTTGGACCTCCTTCACTCTCTGCCTCTTGACAGACGAATTATTAGGGCCCATTGTCATCATCTACTCACACAATTTTAACAAGAGGACATATGGTAAACAGCCTGATAGGCAAACTGTGGACTCTATGCTTTGAGATTTAAAAGTATTTGAATGACTTGAAAGCCGACCAAAGCTAGTAAACGCACAAATGGCTTTCAAACTGCTGGTTAAGGCTCCCAATTGAATGCTCAAGTGTGTGAGAGAGGTATCGCGTTGCTGTCGTCACTACGCAAGTAATGCTTGTTCCCACTAGCGCTTCACGAATCGCGGCGTGTTTGCACGTGTCTCATCCTGTCCTCTTTGAAACGGTTGAATTGCTGCACAAACCATGGTGAAGGCGTGCAGTAGAAGTACGAAACAACGTGCTAGGAAATTAGTGCATCTATAAGGTACAACTGCCATCGCTTGATTCCGGTCTATATTGTTTAGTGCATAGTGGTTTCGCAAACGAGATGGTTTTAACGATGCTGCTCAACTCTATTGTCTCTTTTACTAAAAATTCAATTGAAGGGGATATGAGAGCCTATGAAGCAAGGATGTGTTTAGATGCTTTTACTGTTGTCCTTTCTCCAAAGCTAATACTAATCCACTTCGACATACCAAACCTAACATGTTTTTTTCACATAATTGGTGCTCGCCATATTGGATTAGTTAGGTGAAACTAAAGATTGCATTCTTCGATTCATTTTAATGGAGTTTAACTGGTGAATGGTGCATCCGGTAGTAGCAGGTGATCAGATTTCCACCTAGGATTGATTAACTGCGAATCATTCATCAGCACACGTAAGATTCTCAGAGTGACGAAAATTGGACCGATTTCTTTAGGTGAAGTCCAAGTTGCCCTGTGATTTTGCGAATATGTAATGGGCACTCTTGTATTGACGTCACTTTCTGCATTATCGTGGCTGATTGGAAATGAATGGTTGGTACAGCTTGAACTAACAAAGCCCTTTGATTTGTAGAAGTGGAGATGACAAAAGCTAACCAGACAGAGGAGATTTTGCAATCGCATCACTTTAATTGGAGTCGTGTGGGTCCTCAGGCTTATAATTTGAGTTGGGATGTCGAAGGCCTGGCCATCCTCCACGCAGACCGCTTCAGCTTGTTTGTACTGCCAGTTGATCCACCTACCTCCCCTATTTCGAAATTTGGAGATTTCTCATCTGGAGCAATCACTCTCGAGGTGCCGGATCCTGATAACTCGTACATTACGATTTTCGAAGCCTTTTGGCATCGTGTCAGAGTCCTCTATTACATAGAAACAATTACTTCACTACCGACCAGTAAGCCGGTGCTTGTGTCAATTCTCTCCAACCCTATTTTCCTTATGGTATTTTAAGAGCATACACTGAGCTACACAAGCTATAAGAGTCATCAATGCTAGTTTCTTTAAGGAAAATTTTTTTAAGTAGGGGAGGAAGACGAAGTGGAGGAGACAGGAAGTACGGAAAAGGAAGCGAGCTCAGAAGTGGTAACACGTCGAGGAGAGGAAGAAAGCGGGGGAGAAGAAGGTTCTATCACTACCAGTGGATATGGAATCGCCTTCGTACGCTTTGCAGTGATGCTTGTTTAAAATTTTGCGTAAGTTAGTTGATGCTGTCAAATGAGTCATTCATTTAGATATCGAGGACAACAACTTCCTCCTACTGTGCGAACTTGTTTTCATTACAGGCTTACACAATGCACGGAATGCATCTGTCGCCAGTCATTAGTGCTCACTTAACAACTACAACATAAACTCTCATGGTGGGAAATGCTTGTACTACAAATGCAAATATATGTTCCTCTCGACTTCGCATTTGGCAATTATGGTCAAAATTCGCTGGCTCATGCACATGTGTTTGCATCTATTCACCATCCTCAATTACCATTTTAATGGCATCTATAAATGATTCTACTCAGTGGTGCTAAGTGAGATTGACTGCCAGGTAGTAACAAAGAGGAGAAAGCGGATAAACCAAGTGCTATGAATTTATAAATGCCAATGCGTTGTGTACGACACAAATCCCTTTTCCTAGCAAAGTCCGGTGAGAGTTAGCAAGACGACTCACAACTCTCTACACTAAGGAATGAGTGGTTTAATGTGAGTGAATACAGACGAATGAATCAGCAGATATCTTGCCATAAAGCTTCATGCAAGAATGATATAAGAGATGTGATGACTTAGCTTGTTTCGCTGACTCTCAAATGTTTCATTATGTAAGCTGGTCAGGGTCAAATATTAGAAGACATCTTAGCACATCTCGTAAGGAACTCTTTAGCCAAAACAAGGACCGGCAATAAAGCATTGTCTTGTTCTTAGTGTACGGATCCACTTCTGGATGCATGCGTTGCGTGGATGATGTGATGATTCGTGGCCGCGAGGATGGTCATAGATAGGTATGTAGATTTGCCGATGGTGGGATACGGGGTCCTGAAGATTGGCCCAGATCTGTTTACAGAAAGATATACTTATCCACAGCTGAGTTGCAAGATGAGGAAGCAGACTTTGAACGATGCATATATTGGCAGTGGAATTGCGTGCTTCGAAGGGTTAGGTGCCTCTAATTATTGTTGATCATAACAAATATTATTGATATCAAGCAACCATCTTATTCAAACACATCAAGTGATGCAATTTTATTTATAACATCCCGTTTCATTTATAAGTTTTGTAAATGATGTACGCAAATTTTGTGTTGTTGAAGTTTCTTTACTAATGATGCATGCAATGCACGGTAATACGTGGACTGTTTGCTCCACCTCTAATCAAGGCAGAAGAAACACGTTATTTTCAAGCCGTCGGGTGGGCTGACCTTTGAACCATGCCAGTAGCCCCATCCTCTCAATCTACGCACAGCAGCCCGGGACATCTACAGAGACAGCAGAAATGTCATACTTTGGTCGATTACATGCCTTTAATAAATGATAGGTGTTTAAGCTGTAGGCTCGGCTCAGAGACCGGTTCACTAAGCTTAGATTAAGTGGCCAAGACATAAGTTGGTCATTTAAAGTTATCAGAATTAAACAACAGACTTACTGCACCTATTCTGCGCTTGCTGTAGCGTTTCAAGACTACCTTAAGGACAAAAGAATGCACAACACTCGAGCAGAATGTACGTGCACATATATTTGAAAGGGATAGGATGAAGCATTGCGAGATTTCCTTGAAGTAAAAAGAAGACAGTGCTTGGGCGGAATAGATGTGTTCATCAACCAGAAAGGAAGTGAGGCTACCGACGTGGCCCAGAGACCAGCTTATCCGGTAAAAGCAAGATGGGCAACCATGTGGTCCTCAAATAAAACCTTAAGTTATGCAAGCCATACGCCTATTCCACCTGCATTATCCTGTCACCTGCGTTGTTCAAATGTGGCTTTCAGGGGTGCAGCAATAAGGTGACTCGAATTTTGCGGCACGAGACCCATCGAAATCCCTCGAGGTGATGGGAGCTCAAAGCTTACCTACTCCTGGCTAGGAAGAACACATGTCACATTTAATTCTTCTCTTTACCCAAAGGCCGAGAAGGAAGAGAGCAAAAGTGAATTTACTGCGGTAAAGTGATAGGGTGCTTGCCCTGTCTCTAACATTTTCCTTTAGCAAAACGTTTTTAATAGCGCCAAACACTCGTCACCATGTTCCAGAACTTGAGCAGTTTTTGCTATTTACAATAAAATTTTATTCCCAGAGAGAATATTGCATGCTTTATGTTAAAATGAGGAAGCGGTCTTTTTAAATTTTTCATTAAAATAGTACTTGTGGTGAGAAAAGCAGCGCATTCTTTACCCCTAGATTATCGTGATTATTGCGTGGCAATAGTGGGTGCGTAAAATTCAAAACTGGGATCTTCTTTCCCTCTAACTCCTTACCCACTGATTGCAATAAAGAGTTTAAACATTTTAAGTTGTATTTAAAGGCAGCACTTAACTTACTACATGTCGAAGATTCAGTGCAACTAATGGTAGCATTGCCGGTCTATACAGGGGGTATCTGCATAAATTAGGGCCCCAATTGCATTCATAAATTTTCCTTTTGTGTGTTGCCGCAATAACGTACTTTGAGAAAAGGTTCGAGGAGGACTAATCGCAGTTGGTAAAATTAATAACCACTCAAGCTGATCTGTCCTTAAGCTAAAGGCCCATCTTTAGGCATATAATCAAAGCATATTGTGGATTCTCCGTGCATCTCAACTTCAACTCGTTGAAGTCACCTAGCATCTGTTAATATGTAAGACTCATTCATTCCAAGTTGCTCAAAATTGCTCTGTAACGTGAACTACAATCGACCATTAGACACAAATGAGGCAAAGAAAACAATAAATCGGGATCGGCAACAACACAATTGCAGCTTAGAGTGTGCGCGGACTGCTGTGCTCTTATTTTTTTCTGGGGTACAGAGGTAAAGGAATTCGAGGCCCCATTGCTTTACGAACAGGGTCGTATTTTGTGCTACACTAGAACAGGTTGAGTGTCAACGATGACGCAAACAACAACTTTACCTAATGCTTTAAGGCAAGATGTTGCGCTAGATGCTGTAACTAAATTATTCAGGGAACGTGCACAAAAAGCGAATCTTGAGGCAAAATAATGGTACGCTTTTTGTTCCTGTAAATGCAATAAGTCAGATGTCGTGGCTCTTGAAGAGGCTCATGGCAAGTGGAGAGAGCAGTGCCATAAAGATTTATACTAAGGATATTATTCACTGCGGAAGTGTGGTGGTGCAATTTGTTGTATTTTCACTATTTCCCCACCGCATCCTCCGCACTGTTACACATATATGACCCTAACCCGACGCATGTATTACCAGTCTACTTTTTCGCCTTCGAAAGCTTACCACTGCAGCTGTAATTCTTAAGTTATACATACACTGCCGCCTCAGAAATACCACCGTATGCACACCCACACTTTGCATAGGCTTGAGGCAGACTGGGTACCCCATCGCAGAGTAAAATTAAAAGCTTTCAATACCGACGTTGCAGCATAAACAGCACTAAAGTTATTGTTTAACAGCAGCGCTGGCATTGACAGCACCACCACTACCGCCACTGTTGCTAACGCAACACTCCGTAGCAACAGCAGCAGTAGCCACCAGGCACCTAACGATAACATTTTTATGCGGCTACCTTCTCCATCACCGCATTTCCAATCATTTGGAATAGCACAAACAACTTATGCTCCTCTGCATCATCTAGCACTATTGAAGCAGAACTGTTTCTTGCTATCCCTCTCCCAGAACCTTACATCTAATCTCCTTTCACTTCATTCTCAAAAAACTGATTACTCCAAATCGTGCACATTCACAACTGGGAGTCTGGATTTCAAAACGTGAGAATAACTGACCATCCAGCCTTGTTAGATTGCAGTCAGCAAATGACCACATACATGTAACCCTTACGAACTGCAGGTTGGGTCGTTCGGCCCAGATCTTGGTGGTAGATGAGGTGACTGAACTTGCAGTGCATAGATGGCGGCGAATTATGGTTGCCGTCGTCGATGTTGTTGTAGCAGTAGTAATAAAACCACTTAGCTACAATTATTCCGACCAATTACTTTGCTGCTTAGTTACTATTTTTCCAGTAATTGCTCGGTTGCTTTTCGCGACGCTTGGCGTTCACTTTCGAAACCATGTATCCCGCTTCTCCCGTGACTTTCACTCCTCTTCCCCTTCTCCCTCTCCCAACATTCAGGCGTCATATATAAATAGATATACACTCGGTGTGTGTGGGCGTGTTTTCACGTAGCATAAAAGAGAGCTGCTAGGGAGCTGCTAGCAGCAGATGGGAACGATTGAGATTAAAAACGCCTATTACGGGGGCGGTTGAAGCTAGCAAAACATCGAGAGAGAAAAAGGAAGAAGGAAGTGGAGGTGGATGAGAGATGTCTGTTTAATATGCTATTCCCAATGGGTATGCGACACCATAATAATGAAAATGATAATCAAAGAAGTAGCAGAAATAGCACACAAATGCGGTATTTCTTTGGGTAATTTTCGAATCAGCTCATATTGTACAACCCCAAGCAGGTACTTCTCTGGCTGATTTAGGCTCTACACCTTCATTGGTTACGTCAAGTGAAGATAAAATTTTGTAGCACCCTTTTGTATCATTTCATTAACAGTTGTGATCCTCGTGTTCCTCCCCCCCACTTGTCATCACTGGAGTAAACATTTGAAGTTAATTGTGCAGGAGTAAGGAGATTGCCTATTGATTGCACAGCCCTATTGTGGATCTGAGTTAAAGTAAAAAGTTGAGGGAAAAGGGGGGCACGGAGAAAGAGTAGTGGGGGAGGGGGAACAGATTGGCTAAATTTTGCCACATAAATGAAGAAAACAGAAACTTGAAGTAGTGGTATACCCCCTTCCCTTTCCTTTCCTTTCCGTCCCTACTTCAGCAACAAGATGTGAATTTGCTAGGGCATGGCCCTTTGAAGCGCTAGAATGTGATGACCTAGGCATTGTTGCTATGGCTTAAGCAGAATGAGGACGCCCACTTGATGAAGGTGAGGACTACATTCTCCTCCCTCAGACAGTTGCAGCAGTCAAGTCATAGTACCTCAACGCACAGCACATTCACTCGGTATTAACACCTCTAAGGCGCATTGATGCATACACACCCACTCCAACAACCTGCTACCCTCGTCAGTTCCACCGATGATACTACAAACCCACACGCAGAGAGAAGAAAATTATTGCACATGACTCCTCGTACCCTCAGGACTGACTGAACAGGTCAAAAGCATGAAGAAGAGGCCGAATGGTGGACGGAGGCGGCAAACTAGATCGGTGAGTACCGCATCCATCCACTTGGAGAAATAATTGGTCTACTTCAGTTACCAGCGCGAGCAGACGAACGCGGCCGAACAGCCTGCACAGAGGTTAGCTTCGATTCTAAGGCCAAACAACGTCACCTTGCGGCCCTGCATACCAATCCAGATAAAGATCATGTCCAGTTGACATCAAAATAGGGGCTGGGTCGAGATCAGCGTCGACTACAAAGACAAATTTCGCCACTTTGCGGCCCTAAATGCCGATCTATGTGAAGTTGAATGCCGGAAGACATTATCAGAACTTGTATGTTTGTGCCTTTGTTGTAAGGTTACACCTCTTTTTAACGTCAGATAGGAGTTGCAACTCACTTATGGGTCAGATTACCCAATGATGCATCCCAGGATTGCGGGCAATCTCGTTCAAACTCCGGATGACGCAATACTGTGCTCCGGGATGGAATCAGGCCGCATCCTAAGGTCGGGCAACGCAGTACTGTACTCCAGAAGGAAGTTAGTCCTCATTCCAAGGTATAACGTCGTAAACGTGTGCTCCTGGACGGAAGTTAGTTCTTACTTCAAAATCGGTTAACATAATATTGTACCCCAAAAGGAGTTAGACCTCATTTTTAGGCCAGATGAAGCAATACTATACATCCGGAGGGTGCTCACTTTTACCTATGCATTCGCCTTGCCCCACATTTACACCTACCCGCCAATACATGCCAATCTTTCCTTCTATTGGCTCATTCAGCCTCATCATCACCTTTCTCAATGCCACCTCTTACCCCTTTTTCCCTGCTCACTCACTCCCAGTGGGCTCCCTCCATCCCACCCACTTACGCTCCTACCACTACCATTACTACCACCACTGCTTGCACCTACTACTCACTCACATTTTCCCCCACCTACCACCGCCTCAAATACTCACGGGCTGCTGGGGATGCCCTGCTAATACTACTACCTCTATCGCCAACACCTATACATCATTCCCTCCTTCCTTCCTTCCCTCCTTGCATTCTTCCTATCTTGCACCAATTTCACTTGCTTTTTATTGTCTTTAACTAATTTTATTCCTATATACGAGTTACTAGCGGTACAACAAACACCCTTCCAAGGCCAGGTTCTTTTTTCTCTCCCCTCTCTCTTCCCCTCTCCTTCTCTTTCTCCCTCTGTCCGACCTCCCTCTCAATCATCATTATTTTACTGGCTAAAGAGTGACAAACATTTCAAAAGAGTTTTCAACGCCCTCCATTTTATCAATGTCCTTGTTCTCATTAATTTTAATTTTTCATATGATCTTTTCCAACGTCACATGTATGCGATGCACGAAATTATTCACCTTTACCCCCTGCCACCTCCACTACTTACTTTCTCCCTGCCACCCTTTAGCTTATCTTTTCTTAATCAATTGATCCATTTATCAATAAACAATATCTTTTTACTCCTCTCCGTGCTTCTTTTATTCATTTCCTCCCATCAACCATAGGCATCCCCTATTAACTTTCCTTTCCATAAATCCTCCCAAACATGCCATGCTTGATTTACACTATAATCTCACCCCATCCCCTGTACCGCCACACATATGTGACATACACATATACATTAACACTTTTTTTACTCCCTTCCTAACTTGACCATTATTATTCATCAATTAACACTATTGCCTTCCTTTCTTCCTTTCTACAGTCAAATATTGTTAGTGTGTTATCCACTGTCGATGCCATATCCCATATTTTTTCCTCAACGGATAAAACAAACAACTGTTCAAATGAATACCTTTAATTGTTGTCTTGTGCTTCCACATTCCAATGCTCACACTTTATCTCACTGACACACATGCGTGACACACACACACTCGTATTACCAATTCACCTTTCCCCTTCAAAATATTACCACTGCCACTGTTATTCTAAGTCGCATGCATATATTAATACCTCTTCCTCCCCACTTGTTTGGGAGGCATAGTTACAAATTCAGAAGTCAGCCGGTGAGAGGCTGCACAACTTGTGCAACGTAAATTATGCCTGAGTGGAAAACAATACAAACAACTAGCTGCGTTGCGCGTGGAGACTGCTTTCCGTAGCCTAATTGAACAATGCTGATCAAATGCTCTGCACCGAAGCCTTCGTCCTTCCGTGTATTTGCCAAAAAATAAAAAGGTGTCAGTGCAGAAGTGAAGCTGCAGATTGCTTTAAAAAACAGGCCTAGTGTCCTAGTCTATCCTCACCAAAACTTCCAGCATTATGTAGGTTGTGATAAAAATGTTTCCTTAACAATCGCACACGTTTTCTTGTCATGCTAAACAGTTCCAACTCCTTACTAGGGTCATTAGAGTAACAATTTTACTTCGTTCGCATTTCCACTTCATTTTCATTCTCAGGACGCAGCAATCCCTTCTCCTCCTACCTTTCCATCTCCTTCTTTTCTCCCAAAACACCGCTCTCTCTTTAAGCGTCGAGTTCCCCTCCACCAATTTAATTCATTCTCGCGCCTATTTCTTTCCATCTTTACCTCATTCATTCATATATTCATTCCTTTATTCACGTATTTATAAATTCGTTGCCCGCCGCCAAAATCACCACCGCCTACTAGCCCACCACTCTCCCTCCCAAATCTCTTATTTTTATTTGATAATCAAATAAATCTAACAATTTCAAATAGGTTACTACGTTTTTCGGTTGAGCAACACCCTCCGCCTCATCGTGCTTTCTTCCTCATTTCAACTTCCAGTCGCATACATGCGACACACATACAAACACGCAAACATTTGTTTCCTCCTTTCCTCCTTTTCTGTCCTCACGCATAGCACACGCAACATAACAGCGTCACCAGGCAGCCGCACACTTCCAAACGCACCACACCATAAGTGTATACGGCAGTTTCCCCACCCAGCCCCTCCCTACCACAAACTCACCCACTTACTGCCGAGAACGACGTAAGGAGGAAAACTTACTGGTAGTGGAGCTGAAGACATATCTATTCCAAGTTTACCAACACACGTTACTCAACAAATCACTAATGCATTGCACAATCCCTTCGTCTCCACCTGCTTTGAGCGCCATCATGCTCCATGCTGCCAGTCCATCCCTCCCATTGAGGGGGAGGATGAAAAAAACCGTGACAAGGCAGGCAGATGGAGTAGGCAGCCAAGTGTGAGCCTCGTGTTGCATCGCCAATCAACACAAATGGCTCGACACGACGCCCAAGCAAAGAGAAGGAGGAAACTGACTGACCTTTGGCCACTAATCTTCTTCTTCTTCTTCTTAAATCACCAACTCACCTATTTCAACAACAACCAATGCCGTAGCGGACAATCGAATGAATCACGCTACAACCAAAGCATGCTCATCTTCATTTCGGTGGGATAGGGGGAGAACACTGGGTATAATAAACCAGGTATTTAAGTGGTCCAAAGTCATGACGGGGCGAGATTCGCATTCATCGCTGCCAGGTAAAACCATCTTGTTTGCCGAACAAGTGCTCTACCAAATGAGCCTTTATCCATCATCATTACAATATCCGACCACTCAATGCAATGCTAAAACAATCTTAATCACATGAAGTCCTTTTCCACGGTTTTCAGAATAAGATGCCAAGACTATCGACAAGGTCAGGACATAGCATAAGCGGAAAGTAGATGTAAACTAAGTCAAATTTCGGCTGCGCTAAAAATAGCAAAGCTAAATTGGATTGATGCGTTCACCTGGCACACATGCGATGACGCAAAGAGCTGAGGCAGTGTAGGTGGGACAGACTGAAGTGGAACAACCAATAGGAAATTGAGTTTGAGATAGAAGGGAACAATCAGCAATAAGATATGCGATGTGGTGATCGGTAAATTGCAGCGAATTCAAGTCGGTGCTCAGTCTGCTCTGCAAACTAAACTGGCTGCTCGTGAAGCGCTGAGGTACAAAGGAAGGCGGACAATGACCAGTGGTAATCAACACTAAGCATAAAAAGAACTCACCAAAGGGTTTAGAATAGATCAATGCGAGCGGCAGAGGGGAGAAGATTGCAAGTCTCTCCAGAATGAAGTTAAAGAAAGCAATTGCATGGGAATGCACTGCCTACCTGCTGCTGTTAGGTGGTCCAGAAAAGTAAAGCTTAGCGCAAGCCAAAATGCTTTGTGAGAACCTACTGGGTAATGAACGGAAAATATAGTACCCATGAAGTGCAAAAGAATAAGGACCTTAGGAAAGGGAAGACAGAAGAATCCTAACTTCGCTGCTGTTCTGAATGTTTCTAGTTGCCCTGTGTGCTCGCAAATACCCGCGTAGCAAAAGAAAGTTTCGCCTGACCCTAAGATCTGTCATTTTTGGGTAGAAAATGAAACAGTACCTGGCCAATTGATTGATAGAGCATACGGCCTAATCGTATCAAGCATATTTCAGCCTAGCTCACTGCTGTGTTTCTTAAATGCGCGAATGATAGTGACCAATTGATGATGGTGTGGTATGTCTGCTGTTGCTAATGGAAATTTCATGGTGGCAAAAGGCGTTGTGAAGATGGATCCAAAGCCATCATTGAGATGTGGAAACGGAAAAAGAGACGGTTGCCTACCCTTGAGCACAAATTTATAATGAAGCATGTTGGTGTCTGTCTCCATTAATTTGTATCCCAAAGTAATTAGATGGCAGAAATTATTCGATTTCTCTAGTAAAGAGCAACATTGATTGCTTATTTTAAGGGATGAAGGGGTGAATAAAGGGGGTGAAACAGTAAGAAATAAACTAGGAACCAAGAAAGAAGAAAGCAGAGGCATGGGAGGAAAGCGACAGGGAATAACGACAAAGAGAGGGCATGACAATACCGATCCATGATGCTTATGCACAGTGTCAAAGTCAATTTCAGCTGTTTCGGTACTGTGTTCTGCTTCACTACTTTCTTCCATCCGTCGGCACATTTATTCATTCATACACTTTCCTCATATTAGGCACTATGATATAAGTAATTCGCCTATCAATCAGTTGAATGCCTGTTTGAACGTTGATTTGTCAATCAGCTATGAGTAGAGTGCAAAAGCAAAATGCCACTTAGCGCCACAAGGTATATGAACAGTGGTTTTGTCAAAATAGCTCTAGTTAAGCATAGGAGAGCAACTGGTGCAAACTTTGCGACGATGTGGTTGGAGGTACCACGACATCCCCTTGGCGCCTTATGAAGGATCATCTTGCAACGCTTGTTAGACCAGGTGAACCTCTTGACTATTGCTCAGCCATGGGTTCCGACAATAGCGCCTCAATGAGCTGCAACTTGTGCAGGTTCAAAGTGGCTTACTTTTCCATTCCCATTTCATGGTAAAACGTCTAATCTTTTGATTGTGCAAACATTAGTCTGTTCTTCGATTGTAGCACTCTAGACCATGATTACGACGATGGTGTACGTGGTGGTGGCTGTGATGATGGTGTTGAAAATAGTTTCGCCTGCTTTGGTCAGAGGCATAGGCGTGACCATAAAACGCTATTGTATTTAGTGAGGAGGTGTTGTAAATCTGAGCTCCAGTATGCTAGGCTGGTTTGTTGAAACCTAAAGGAGTTTCTACCTCCAGCTAAAACGAATTATCTAGCACAAAGTTACTGAGGACTTGCATAGACAAGATCGCGTCCTGATAGAGTAGTATTCCTTCCATCCATTGCTTGTCCATCTCTAGAATATTTTATCTAATCATCAGACGTTATTAGTTGTGCGATTTCCAACTGAACAGACAAACAGTTTTGTGCAGGAGCTAACCAAAAGAAAGGCGACGCAGTCACCGTACCGAAATTAGCCATAATTTACAACTAATTGCTTTTATAAACCATTGAGGAGGAGTGAAGCTTAAATTTCTGTAAACTCGAGTCACACTACACGCTCGCAAAGCTTACTATACGAAAGAAGTTCCATCCAGTTGCCGTCCTAATTCCAGGACTGCGTTAGACGATGGGAAAAACACATGCCAAACCTTATAAAATGCCACATTTTGCTTGCGAGGGCAGTTGCTCAAGCACATCTGAGTTGAGTGCCTTTTTGAATGTATCGATAAACTAACCCAAAAACATTTGCCGCAATAAGTTTCAGGTCATTATTAATGCAAAAAGTGCAAAATGCTGTAGTTAACATTCTTAATGCATTTTAGGCAGAGATTCCAAAACGGTCAGTGAACTTGCTTCCGTTCCAGTGTTTCCTTAAAAATCCAACCGTGGATTTTGCAAGGAGTGTATAAATCAATCTAGCTCAAAATGACGCCCACCAACACTCTTTGTGTGAGGTGTCGATTAATATGGATAAAGAAAGCAATGCCCAAGTCGATATACTTGAAGAACCGCATAATTGTACACGTTTCGTCGGCGTGTTTTAGGTGCCAGCCAATCCTTACAGGGTATAATGATTAACATACAAGTTGGACCCTTAAACAAACTCGGAGGGCAAACAAACAAAGGGCGTGATACTGTATATCACAGGCTTTCAAAGCATATGTCAATTGAAACATCATTCATCTGTGACTAAATGCACCAGACTATGTCTATCCCTACGGTCAATTAATCCAACATTTAAGGTGCTATCCTGAAGGCGGTGCCACCACCGGAGCCTCGTGAATCATCACCAGAGTCACGTACACGCATGCCAGTCCATCCGTCTAGGGTCACGTGATTCATGTTGATGAGGGCTGTGCGGCGATTGCTGTCGCCTCAGTCATGTAATTTATGAACGCAGGATCTGCACATCGCCTTATTTCCACTTTTCTAATTAGCGAACAACACATGGCACGCGTTTTGCTTGCATTCCTAAGTAGATAACTGGGCCAAGAATTAGAAATTTCCGGGCTGAAATGCCAATGCTCCATTAGCGTATTTGGGCCTGAGATGTAGTTCAAAGTCAATGTTGAGGTCGAAGTGGTACTTCACTACACCACTACCTTGAGGACATATACAGATAAATTAAAAGTCCTGATGCAGCTGAAATTTCCCAAACACACTTCACTGCACGAGGTGCGAGTGCGTATGTCACACACATGTCCTCGACCACTGTACCCACTGTCTTCCTTCGTGGATACCATTGACATCACTAGTTTTGGGGAAGACAGTACTCACAGTGTTGTCTTTGTTCACCACTGAAGTCAACAGCAGCATTTCGCAGGGGTGGTAACAATATTAGTGAGCTGAACTCTAGTAGAGTAGCGAGGTCACGTTTATGGCCCTCCTGGTTCCAATGCCTATCTTCAACAAACTCAATCATCCAACTCATTTTTCGCAGCGTCACCTGTTCTTCTGTGATGGCAGGAAGAGATGCGTCGAGTAAATACACTAGCAGTATGGCAATATACAAGCAGCCACAAAATATACAATGTGCTTGCAGCGATGTCACATGAATTGCATTCTGAAGATTGGCGGTAAGTACACGAGAAGAAAAACCGCAAATGGGAAATGAAGTCAACAATTTTTGTCAGTGTTTTCAGTTCGATCTGATGCTACGTTGCAGATGATATGACAGCACTGTGAAGTTGGCGGCTTATTGTACCTCCCAATAAGTAAGGCCTAGGGTCAGTGACAAATACAAGCCTTAAAGTGCATGAATTCACTTAACCATCAGATCAGAGGGTGGTATGCAATCCGCACAAGAAAATTGACATGGTAAATGAATAATAAGTTGTCAGGCACAAAGTCACGCCTTTGGAATTGTTGTCTCAGATCAAATTCCAGTGAAGTCTAGCGGAACCCTCAACATTTTGGTTTGAAAATAGCGCTCTTCGCCAACTAGTCGAATGTGCTAAGGTTGGATTTAGAGATCGCACCGTGGCTGAAAGCAAAATAAATAGAAAAAGTAGCGGCCATGATTGTTTCGATGCCGAACTTTGCTCGCTTAGTCACAAACCATCCCAGCTATTGCAACGCTGTCCTTTCGGGTATTCAGTTAAGCCTCTAAGCATGCCATCGCCAACGCCTGGATGTTCTTTAACCACACGATGGAACTGTCTTTCCGAATGACTCGCACAAATGACGCAGTCGTTTACAGATGCGTGCTGGGTAACATGGCAGCCATCCACACCGATGACAAAGTGAAGCATGCTGATCTAGGTGGATCCGCCTGTGGCAAGGCTGCTTTCCTCACCGCAGATTATTGGTGAGAGATAGAGACGCACGTGGAATGCATAAAAAGGGCAGCTTTAAGCTTGCAATCTTGCTTTTACCATTTTCAACCTAAGTCCTACATTGGTGCGGAGAGCAATCTTAGAACTCTAGATTCTGACAAACGCGGATCTATACGAAATTACCTCAAGGAAACATGACAGAAATTACCAAAGTTTTGAAAAAGTCGTTCGTTCTCACCCCAAATAGTAAGAAAAGGGCGTAGACAAAGTGATAAGTGTGCCGATGGCGTCAATTATTTGTCCATGACAGAATTCACCTCTTCTGCCCATTAATAGCAAATGTTCGTGCATACTACTTATTACCACTTCGGTAGAGATCTATGTGAATTGGCAGAGGATCTGCTCTATGTTATCTTGGCCATGAGCAATAAGCGTTTCAATGGAACAATGTTAGGGAAGATATGGTTTGTGAGACCTCAAGTGTATGGGAGAAGGGAAAACAATAGCGGATTTTACGAAACACACTTTGAATCTCACAAAGCTAACGCTTGCTCCTCTCTACCCATGGGCACGCAAATCGCAGCAACCCTTTCGTTAGAAACTATGACCCTAGGATCCATTCCAAAGGCCCTTTCTATGAGTGTAACGAAAGTTGGTCAGCAGGAGGAGGAGGAGGAGTGTTAAACACCTGACAAACAAATAAGAAGGACCGTAAATAACAACGCACTTAAGCAATTTGCAGTGTTTTCCTGACGCCATCTCTGCGATACTAACCTAAGAACGGCGATTAGAAGGCGAGTCTCTACACCTTCAAAGACAGCGAGCAGCATTGAGGTGGTATTTACATGTTCTTTAAGCGTAAAATATCTGCTTCAGTCAATAGCAATTTTCCTTGAATGCATTTAGATAGAAGGCTAAAAGTACCCCAGGATTTTGCTTTGGATGAAGCGTCAAACCCTTATGGTCAGATGGTTTTGCGATTTGCGAAGTATTAGCTTCCATTCGAATCAGCGTTCCGACTGATAAATAAGATTTGCGCTAGCCTTTCATTGGCTCATTTATTGGTGGTAGAAGCTCCTCTAATGGGATAAGTCTGCACTTGTAGCTCAAAACATAGTAACGAATACCGATTCAAGTGATGTTTGTGAGGAAAATTATTTGCAGTACTAATATAATTCAAACCCTTTAATTCATTTCGCACTTACCCTACAATCCACTCTACACCTTCCCATGCTGCCCATCCTTGCCGATGGTATAGGTCCACATTGTTTCAGATATCTGGAAAAAAGGCTTTCTAATTCTACGTGCCTCCATACGAAGGCATATGTCATTTATCAGCAGGTAGGGTGTGTAGCTCGACAGGGGAGCTCATAGTTCCGCAATTATATGTGTCCCTTTAATCTCATCACTGTTTGCACTGTACACGGCATAATTCCCGGCCCAACATTCTTCAAAACCGTATACGTGTCCTCCGTTTCGTCCCTCATTCAGGAAGCAAAGGCAGCGCCTATCAGGCTAATCCCACAGTTTTTGGACCAAGTTGTGTTGATCGTATGCTTATTGAAACACTCGGTACTGAGAAGGAAATACGTAATTAACAATGAGGTACTGAGTACCACAAGATGCGACTTGAGAGTCTTGCTTGATTGTCTTTACCCTTAACACCGGTTTCAACGCTACCAGGATAAGTCCAAAATGGCTGACCTGCAATGCAATTGGATCCCAATCTGATGCTGCATTGGGTATCTGTATAGAGGCTGTAAAATGTCAACCTTTGCTTGTCGTGCTGAGGTTGTTGTATTATATGACATGCATTTGTGTCACATAGAATCGCGTCCACGCGATAGGTGCACGAATTTGGAAAAGCCGCAGTCTGTCCCATCTCACTTTTATTACTATCCTGGAAGGCAGATATCTTGTGATTGGAGGCTGCAAGGCAACTGAATAGAATTCAACAGGGAAAAATAACGCAGCTCAAATCATAAGAGAAGAAAAGAAAAGGAGAATTATTGTGATATGTTTATGACAACTTTTATAAACTACCGGCTGAGCATTCCCATTCGTCGGCGTCTTCAGTGGGGATTCAAGGGCCACAGCGACACAGAAGGAGCCGTCTACCATAAGTAATGCTGAAATTTACGCAGTCTCACAAAGAAAGTTGTTTATCAATGCACCTTCTTCTAGCTATAAGATGTTGAGATTTAGCTAAGTCATCCAGTATGAGGCATTCAATCGCCAACTGAGTGACATGGAGGAATGAGTTGCGAACGCGGATCAGAGTGTGTGCTAATGCTTTGTTTTTTAGCGAATAATCATAGGAACAGCAATTGCAGAGCGATGTAGCGCACCAAACTGCCTTAGGCAGTGCTAAAACCTTCAGTTGACAGCCTCATTTGCCATTGCGATAGTATTCTTAATCAGTCTAAATCTATGCCAACAGCTTCTCATCTTTCTGCCTCGGTGGTTATTGCAGTCATGGGGAAGAATGACTAAGGAGACACGGAGGGAGCTGGGTTTACAAATAGAAGAAGTCACAGCAGAGCCATTGCTATTTCAGTCGCACATGCTTCGAAGCACTCAATTCAGCCTGTAGAGTTTGGTATAACTTCACCACTTCATCAACTGTGATGGTTTAACCAAATACTGTGGTCAGGATGCTAATGATGCTTTTGGGTTCACTGTCAAGGGACAACTCAGCGACTCATTTACAGTAGGCATTTTAGCAATGCAAACTATTAAAACGCACCTCCGCATCTCTCGGTGTTGATTCCAGCAGTGGTGATATTGTCACTGACCACTACCTCTTCCAATTTCTGTTTGCCTTTTGCAAATTTAACTGACAGAATTGCTCAAAGAGAACAGTCCTGAAAGAAATGCAAAAAGTTAACCCATGCTGGATAATGGGACAGCCCTTCTTAGAATATTTTTGGACAATAAACTCAGATGCTAAACTATTAAGGCTACAGCCCCTTCGCGAATGGAGTCGGAGGATGCCGCTGGCAGAAAAATTGTATTTTTCTCATCTTTAATCGAGTCCCCATAATGTACTATGGTAAACTGGAGTCTTTTGAAGAGCTTTAATGCAGTGGCCTGCCTATATCAAGTCTATTGTACCACAAAGTGACTGCAACAGGGAACGACTAATTAAAGAAGGCAAGCTATGCAAGAACCAACAAATAGCCCCACTAAGTCTACGAGGAGATATGAATCCCTCATTAGGGCCATCAGGAATCAAACACATCACAAGAATGTGGTCTCGTTCAATTAAGCGCTCGTCTAAAAGAAATCCACACTCTTGTACTTTCTTTTATCCACACCGCTTTGTAGTTACGTTGAGAAGCATCCTCTTTGTGCCAAACTGCGGTTTCAGAAGTAAAAACGCATCCACAAATACAGCAGATGGACCTAGAAGTCTATAGATTAATATAGGATTCTACCAGAAGTAAGGAAGGATTTCGACCTACTAAAGACCAGATGTCTGGGTTTCATGCATACGGCAGGGTTTAGTGAGTTTTGTAGCTGAATCTAACAGCTCAGGATGGTCTATGTAGGCCTGAAGTGGAAGAAAGTTGGTTGACCTCAACTTACAGACAGGGATTTTGAAAGAGTCTGGGGACTTTCAACCGACACAAGTTAACCACAATCCCTCGATACGCATGGAAACTGCTATGAAGTTGACAAACACGTATACTAGTCGATCTGGAGACCAC
The DNA here is from genome assembly GCA_001923025.3 of Taenia multiceps. Classification (NCBI taxonomy): domain Eukaryota; kingdom Metazoa; phylum Platyhelminthes; class Cestoda; order Cyclophyllidea; family Taeniidae; genus Taenia; species Taenia multiceps. Next base: position 14,379,426 of record CM010312.1, on the reverse strand, counting down.
AAAATAAACACCCGCTTTAAAAATGGCCTAACCTACTGGTACCTGTTTCAGTTAACCAACGGGATAGTTGATTTCCGCTGTCGACTCAGTCACCTGTAGGAGATCTCCGTCCTCACCGCCTTCAGTAAACACTGCGCCTTCAGTGTCTAGCCTCCCAAAAGCTTCACAACATCGGAGAAATGATGTCCAGCGAAAGAGGTCCTCCCAAACCTCTGGACTCCTAACCTGACTGGTCGGTCAGCTTTTAAGTATGAATAACCTTCAGTCTACATCGAAGCAGGTTGCTTATAAATACTAAACCTGACTATCTTTATTGGATTTACCCACAAGATTTGACAGGAAATGCAGGTGGCAAGCACAGTAATTCAGAAGACCAAAGTCTTTACCCAGTTTGACATATCTTGCAGTCCTAAACAAGGCGGCGAGGCTAATGTCCGCTGGTTCTCAAACAATTCCGCAACGACTGGAAATGCATCATATGAAAATTAAAAAACACTTGGAAGATGGCCAAGATGTTTGCAAATTATCTTTAATTGATTGTTTCGCCACAAACACAACACACACACGTGCCATGCCTTCAATGGTCTTTCATAACTGTTAATGTTGAGTCAGAATGTGTGTGGCAAATGGTTCGAGTAGGCCGAAGAGGATAACTAGGCCAAATCTCAACTTCTAAGCATGTCTTATACCGTCTTAGACAGATGGCTGCAGGAAAATTGCCATATTAAAGGTGAATGGAAATGAATATTTTCGGCTGACCAAACAGGCATAAAATTCTTCAACCTGGCAAGTTTTGAATTTTCGGGGCATTGGAAATAAAAGAGTCAGATAACAACTATCCCACTTTCCAATTCGAGACTTCAGAGTCACGTTCTGCAATGGAAGCCAAATTTTGAGCAATATACTAACTGAAGGATAATTTGGAGGTCATTGCATCCCTTTGTAGGTAATTAAGTAGCATTTTTTTCATACACCTCACCTTGTAGCTTGGGAGTGGATGGGGCATTCACGATCCTGCATCATCGAATAGATGCTAGTCATAGACCGTGAGAATACACTAGTATCAGAATTCACTGCTTCATTGTCGAGTCTTCTCAGCTTCTGTGTAAACTTAGAGCAATGGCGTCGCGTAGCGCCGCTGCTGTTGCTGCTACTTAAGCCGAATAGGTATGTGCTCATGAGACTTCAATGGTGTGTTTTACTGACTAAGAGAAGCTTGCCATTACATCGCCCACACATACTTGCATGTGGGGCAACACATTGCCGACTGCTGATTGATTAGGGTTCTTTGCAAGGTTCGACGGAGTGAAAAAGGCTTTATTTTGTTTTACTGTTGTTGTTACTGACATGTTGTCAATACTCGTACAAAACATGTCACAGTGACGATCGGAATAAGGCCAAACGCTCACCCAGGGTGACTTTATCCCTACCGGAGAGCCGTCCAGTAACATCCTTGGAAATAGTTATGGAATGGATTTTGCTACGAGCCTCATGGAGCAGCAAAATGCTTGTAACAAGCATTAAGGAGTGCAGAAATAGGCTGACCTTAAATGAGGAGAATAGATACTCAGCTGGCTTGCACACGTCAAACTTCTACAAAAAGAGGCCGACAGAGCTCATATTAGGCAGTGCTGAAGGATATATCCCGAAAACGCCAGTGCCAAGCAGCCGGTACATCACAACACTAATAGCAGACGCATGCATTGTGAGTTGTCAAGGTGCTGTCACGCTAAGTGGAACGTATGGTAATGACTATCCTTGTCATCATAAGATATCCAAAACAGTCCCCACTTTTGGTCCACACAGAGAAGTCGAATACCACTGATCATGTGTTTGCATCCGCTGGAAGCAAAGTGCAAAACCCTTCTCCCAGAATCTAAACGAACATCATAAAGCAAGGGTATGTGAAGGTCGGTACTAGAGTCCAGCTGAAGCAGTCCATTGTACAACTATTCAGGTCGTGACAACACGGCGTCCGATGACAAAGCAGTTACCCACGTGGTGATTACCACGCTAATTGCCATAACCTCTGGTAGATACTGACGGTTACAACATGGACGTTATACCACTCGGAAAGTCAGTGACCGTCATTCCATTCTTCCCTTTTTTCAATCCTGCGTCTGAGCAAAAAGGCGAACCATTATGTGATGGCGGCTGTGGAATGGAATATACCATCTCATCTCGATAGCTTCGATGACGCACTGATGCTGTACCCTTCTGTAGAAGCGGCTATCTCATTTGGTCACGATTAATTGCATTTCCAAGGAGAAGGCGCACACCGATAATCAGCGCGGCCTTCCACGGAATAAGCAGAGATGCTTTGACTCAAGGACTAGATCAATCCATGCCAAAATTAACTTTCAGGCTCCTAAAAGCTCTGCTAGAAATACAAAGATAATGAGAGCATCTTCATCATCAATAAAATAAAAGCGATTCCTACTTCACAAACTGAGTTCTGTTGTCGTCATTGCGCTAAAAATTTCCTAACACCCGGGGATGGTTGCACCGAGCCCCACATTAAAACACTGCTTTTAGATAGTAAAACAGCAAGTTCTAGCTCCTCATCTGCCCAGTCATCACAGAGGCCTTACCGAATCACTTTAGCAGGTGAGGTGGTCACCAGTGAATTTCTGTTCTCAATTCCTCCTGCATAATCAGCCATTTGCTTCTGAGTCGTGACTGTTTGGGAACAAGTGCCCACACATTACGTATTGCTGAGGAGTTGATGAGAACGTGTCCTCTAGGGAATCCAAATTGGAGGATTTTGACATTGAAATATCAAAGTCTCCATGCCCTATGCCCTCTTAATATCGCTTCATTAGTCTTTGCTGGCTAAGGCAATTTTCGGAGGAGTTTTGACAAAGCTTGTAAAATCCGTAGGTGGAATGAAATCCAACCGCATCGGTTGCAAAGATTCCACAAAACTAGGGCAATAGTTGCATGTAAAATTAACGCTATACATTGGCTGCAAAACGAATGGTAAGAAGGAGGTCAAAGCCATGCATGACACTCCGAAATAGTTCTAGGCATATAATTACTTTTGCCGGCCAGGTTTTTTCCCCATTGAGACCTCAATGACGTCTTCCCTTCTATCATCATCTTCTACCCTTCTGCTAAGGGTAGTTGTGCGTAGGAAAAATCGGTAGGAAACTTGCTGTGTAAATTTGGGAGAGCTTGGCATTCACTGTTGACTTTACTGCAGAGATGTCCCTTTACCTTGCCGGAGACTTGCAGAAAGGAAAAGGAATTATTTAAAGGTAGGCAGCGCTGTAATAGATGCATGCATGTCGCCAGCAGCTCGCGATGTTCTTCATTCTCTCAATCAACTACGCAAATCAACTACAAGCAGAGGACATTGAAGTCGTTCACATGCATAACTGTGGCCTCTAGCCAAGCAATGCAGATGCCATTTCCTTCTTCCTTGGGTATCGAAACGGCTGCATTGGCCCCATCACTTAAATGGGAAGTGGCCTTGGCGTTAACTAGAAAATCAGCCTTGGAAATCACAAACCAATCCATTTAGAGGCAAATAATAGACTTTACCGTCTAAAATTATCTGCTGATATTGGCCTCTTCTACTATCACCTTTCACCGCTGACCGCAGCATCTTTGATGGAGACAAGATCCTAGCCTTGTGACCAAAAGTGACAAAAGCCTGACAGCTTGTTATGTGTTTAGTTACAAAAGAGTTGATGAGGTGGCTGCGTATTATGCACACAGACGGAAGCCGATTAAATGCAAGCAAGCTAGCGTGGGAGTAGAGGCGCCTTATGTTGTGATAGAAAGTGAAGAGACACGATTCGGTCGTCAACTTGGAATGTTGCACCGCGAGACCGTAAATACCAGACGCTTCCTACTAACGATGGATGAAGTCTGTGTAGAGTGTGCGCATCCAGTCAAATAACGGCTCGAAAAATTTTAACAAAGCACTGATTTACGTTAGCGTATGGAACAATGCCTTCAACTGTTAAGGACGAAAACTGATTCAGCTGGGTTGCGCAAGGTATTTGGAGTATCCTCTGTCGTCCAAAACCAAGGCGGATAATCAAATTGGTGATTTAAGCATTTCCTCATGATCAGTAACGCCATCAAAAGAGGAGGGGATAACCAGTGCTGTTACAATTGCGGTAGGGTCATCGTTTATCTCCTCTTATCTGCCAAACAAACCCTCTGAAGGAGTAGACGCATCTTTTGAGGCGTTATTTCCGACAGCTGTGGCTGGGACCAATGCAGGTTAGAGTGCGTTTTCCTAGTTGTCGTCTGTTCCAGGGAAAGCTGGCGATGCGTCGACCGATAGATTTGTGTTTAATTATTGTCTCCCACTTACACAGCACCTTAGAGCAAAGTGCATATTATCTTAATGCTAGGATCGATTTAGCTCGCTCGATTAGTTTAAAACGTATGGCATTGTTTCATGTTGAATGACGAGGCTTTCTTTTAAAACCAATGTTAGCCTTGGTTTCTGAAAAGCTATGGACTTAATGGGTAATGTTTCAGTGAACTCACTTCATAAATTTGGAAACCTCTGAATCATGTAAGGCCATCATTGCAAAGGCATTCAAGACTTCACAAGGTCTTTTAGGAGTCGCCTTTTTCTAACATCCCTGGCAGCGTGAGCATTCACTGTTTTATGGGCATTGTCCAAGCATTCGCAAATTGACAGTGATGGGTCCCAACCCATCTATTGCTTCACCGCCTGGCTCATTTATTGTGGTGAGTTGTATTTCTAGTTGAAAGGACAATCATTTAGTAAGTCTACATTAGGTCGCGCCTCGACTGTATTTCATATTCGCGCGGCCTACATTCAAGGTGATAGCCAAGATGCGCATTTATCCAAGTTTTAAGTTCATGGCCCTAAACCAAAAATAAAGTTTGCCGAAACTCCAACAATCCCAAGAATACGCAGCTAAATGCGTACAGGTAAGAGGAGAAGCCAAACTTGCATGGTCGGTAAGCAACCTGGCCTACCAAACTGCTCGATAACACCTCGACTAACTATATGGGTCTAAAATGATCACAGTGATAAAACTGGCAGCCAATAGTGGCAGCTGAGTTGGTGTTGGCAAGGTGATTGGTGTCAGACCCATGATTGAGAGAGAGATGGACAAAGTTCAGCGCCACACTCCAACCTAACATCGAAGATCCACGCTTCAAGAGTAGTTTCTCCGAAGATGCGTTGTCCTGCAGAAGTAAATGCAGAGGTACACGTTTGGATGTGGGAAGAGAGAGGAAAAACTTATTTTCAAGGGTAAACGTTTACAACAAACAGTGGAAAGAAGGACAAAAATCCATTATCCTCTAGTTCATACTCAAAAAATTGCCATTTTAGGTATGATTTACTACTATTGCTAGCAAATGACTGGAACTGTAGGTGCCAAATCCAGTTTAATGTTTCCATGCTGCTGTTTGATAGGGCATTCAAGAGACCATGAAAGAATGGGCGTGTGGCAAGTAATGCGATTAATTGAATAAGTGTCAAACGGCTTCCTGATTTCCGTTGCAACCGTTTTTATGGACAACACCCCGGTAATCTGAACAAATCGCACGTAAATTGCCTTCAATTTGCCACTTTATCTTCAGGTGGAGTTTCAACGCACGCATCGCAAAAGCTATCAAAGTTATGCAGTGGCGACTTTTATTGCAGAAAGGGAAAATTTCAGGCTTTGATGTAGAAGATGGAAGTCTTTGCCAAAACATATAAAAGTCAAGCATTCCAAACTAGATATTGGCAAGACAGGTGGTCAATGAGCATCTTGCAATGCACATTTTTCCTTCCTACCTGCTTGCAGTTAATAAAGAGCAGGGACACTGAGAATGCATTAAACTTGGCAGGCTGCATCGCTGACTTCGGAGATGACAAAAGACCTTTCGTCATCGCAACAGAAAACTCGAATCAGCACCGCCTGGCATCGTGGACGAGTCAAGGGTTCCTGAATATGTTGTGATAGCCAATGCGGAAGGATAATTAATACAAGTTTCTTTTCTACACATATTTGTCGATCGCCGCGACCCTTTGGCTCTTTAGCTCTTCTCATTTGCAGACGACAGTCCCCATTCCTCACTAAAGGGGAGTGCAAGAGTGACAAATCCTGCAGAACAGGCAGAAAATAGTAATTGTTCTGCTCTATGGAAGCGAATGGATTAAATGAATGAGGGGAAAGAAGAAGTGAGTGAGAAGAGAAGACAGCAATGGAAAGTAAATGCAGGAAAATAAAATAATGCCAAGCTATGTTGGCTGTGTGGTGCATGTGGCTCACTGCAAACACTTTATTGCGGCCATTCAGCCATCTATTCCTGATATTACATCTGATTTTTTGTCCAAACAGGTGTTGCAAGCATGATCGAAGCAAGTTACCTAAACAATTATGTTCGAGAAGGGACATGAGACTAGTGCTCTTGCTGCGGACTTACTGACTGCCCTTGACAGGTCCAAGTGGAAAAGCTATCACCTGAGTCAATGGCTGTGATGACGCTTGCAAGTATTGAATGAGAAGAAATCGAAGCATAGAAAAATTGAGGGGAGGCCAAGGAGGAGATTATATGACCTATCCTCAATTGTTGCAAATTCCTGCTATCCTGTGAAACCTAGCCTTTTGAAGTCCTTTGAATGACAATGGGGGCGTACTGACGAAGCAAAGGACATAAACTGCTGGGACGAACGGCAGCAGTGAAGGGACGTTGAAGGCAAACCAAAATTGCCATATGAACGATGACGTAGAGTACTGCAGCAACTAGCATGTTTCGTGCCATTGCGATTAAATTTATCCTTCCTGACACATGTGATGCGTGGCAACTGCGGTGTCACATTTGTATGATAATGGACTACAAATTATTTCATTTGCGATTTGCTAAATGATTTAATTTGTCCTTGTGCCTTTCAATTTGGGCTAAACTACACATTGTGCGAAGAAGAGTTTGAAGCATCAGGTCTTTTCCCGACGCCTTTAACTTTGCGTATGACGCAAACTCCGAAGTCAGTTCACGATCATGGCAACCTCAAGGCCAATCTTCAAGCCTCCGCAGCATTTTGGTTCAAAACAGCCTTGCTATTTATTCTTTTGCAACATTGTACATTTCAACACAAGAAAAATTAAAGATAAGTGAACATTTTGGCAGTGACAACATCTAACAAGACTTTGGTGATTAAAACCGCAAAATTGCAAACGACAATAGAATTGCCTTCTCAAATTTACGCTTTGCTACTTCACAATCTTAGCGTTTGGCTGTTATGCTTGACTCGAATCTGCAAGCCTTTTAATACCCCTTTTACGCGATCACATCTGCATCAAGTAAATTAAATTCAAGCTGCACACTTCTTCATTCATCCTCAATACGAATGACGTTGCGTCTACATTTTCATGTGCCCCACCAGTGCCTTCTAGCATAAGACAGCATTCCAAATGAAGAGTCTACTCAACTAATGCAAGTAGAATGGTAGGTGCACAAATACGCCTTGTCGAACAAAGCCAAATGATGACTGCGTGTCGCGGAAACACTGGCCCATGTATCTTCACTCTTTGGGTCTCATCAAGGCAGTTCTGGATCTGCACGACCAAGTGGAATACTAGAGGGTATGTGGGGTGCGGGGGTCAACCAACCAATTTCTCCGTTCTATTTCTAAACACAAACCTTTCAACTAATTGGTTTTGCTGCAGGATGAGTCATGAAATCTCAATGTGGCAAAAATCAACTTGAAAACATGAATCAAAACTGTAATTATTTTGATGCAGAACTTTCGTCCTTTGGTGCTCTTCAGTAGTGACCACCTAGGCAAGATTTTCTCGCTATTTGGGCCTTTTGTAGTGCGCGATTCATTTATTTAACCACTATTGCTTTCCCAAAATGGCCTTACCAGAATATTCGCTCTACTTCCAGATCAAACATCTTGACCCTTTACGACTATCTTTGTTTAAATTCTCTTCGCAGTAAGCAGAGCATTCAGTGAGATATTGTGATAAAAGTCGGCGGAAGAAGGTAGGACAGCAGCTCCATTCCCTCGGGCAGGTTCTTTCTTATGGAAAAGTTATGGATACTCGCTTGCGCAGTAATCAGAGCTGGCAAATACTTTTCCTTAACTTAGACATGCATTGTATCGCTCACATCGCAAACAAAGCAAAGGGACATTACGCATGTGGTTTTGAGGTATATGTAGCGGACAAATAGCATGGGTTAAATTAATGTCAGAGTGTAGGAGTCAGTGCTCAGCACAAGTCGATGTTTGATTTGAAAGATTTTGGGCCTCTTATGTTCTGCTTAAGCACTCCAAATAATTTGGCTTTGAGTGCTCGCCTGCGATTGGGGTTAGTCCGACGCTGATTAAAAGCACCTGCATTACCGTACGCAATCTATAATAATTGTCTGCAAAACATAAATATGCTTCCTTCTTTACATTGTGCCCATGCGTTGGCTAGAGGCATCATTTAATTAAAGAGAGTGCGCAATCCTAGCCTCTTAATGTAGTCCAAAAGATACAGCTTCACATGCTCCTGTGAGTAAGGTTAGACGGATACTGATGAAAAGCACTAATACTACCATACGTTCCCTTCAAGCACTACATGCAAAATATTGTCGTGTTCCTTATCCACATTTTCTTGCTTGTTCCTTGAGATTTAAGATCACTGACACTGACATTGTAATGGAATTGTTCTTTCCTATTTACATTAACGTACTCATCGAATAAAACTACTCACGAGACTAGGGTGTGGTAATGCGCAAGCTCTAATCGTATAGAGCAGCGGTGGTTTAAATGTCACCGGACGATCTCTAAAGACTTTTCTTGAAACTAGAAAGCAACATGCTACCACATGTGTTTTGGTTTTGCCTGTCGACCATAACATGGCTGATTGGTCTCTGCAATGGTCGTTTTCGATACGAACAACGTAATCACGGCGACAAAGCTAGAATCGCATCTAAGTTACCCATCCCAAACAATCGCGTCTGTGCCGTCTAGGCGCAAATTCAGGCACTTGACCTTAGCCTAGCAAAAATCTGTACTAGTTGACGACCTATCTTCTGAATGGCCACACTTAATGCGAAATAATTATTTACGAAATATTGCATAGTAACTGGCTTTGTTTCTAAATGTTTTCTATTTAATCTCGTTTTGAGATAATTTCCTCTCCTCTTTTTCCTTACCTTTCTTCCGTTATAGCGTTCGGAATAATACTATGGAGAGAAAACTAAGTCAATCCTCCCCATGACCAACTAGCTGTAGGTTGCATATGCTGATCCACTGATGGCGACCGGTCCTGAAAAAGTGTTTTCTTGTGACCTTTGCGGTAAGTTTTATTGTCTTATCTGTAGCAAAGAGATTTGAGGGGCAATTGTTCTATTGTTGGCAGTGAACCACACCAATGAGCACTGATCATGGCCAACCATTTGGGACGAATTAATGCATGTCTCAAGAGTGTAAAATGTAGAAAGTCTTGCTCACACAGGTGATGAGGAGGGAAGTGTTGTAACGACTCGCTGATCTGGTGTACTTTTAGAAATCGCTGGCGTCCTCACCACTTGCGAGGCCATGGTCCTTGATTAAACTCGTGCGTGGGTCGATGCTAACCTCCCAATCATTCACCTGTAACTTGCGTTATCACCCGACTCTTCTTTCCACCACCTGTGGTATTTTTCACTTTTCCATTTTCTGCTCCGTCGTCGCGTGTTTAGTTACGCTATTTTTCTTTATGCAAAAATGTCGGAATGGGTGCAAACAAATCAAGACAGTAATTCACTGGTTCTCTTGTTAAACGATCGTTTCACTTGTTATCCTCCTAATGGTGCTGAAGATCGCACCAGACGAGGTTAATGACGATTTACCGCTTGGTGGTTGCCATGGCCGGTACGATGCAGGCGTACATGCACGTGAGATAAGTAGCATGACATTAAGGATTGCCCAACATTGGGTGAATACAGTCTCGAATATTCATTGCCTTGACTGAACTTGGCTCTTTAATGGATATCAGGGCAGCTAAAGCATGGTTGCACAGAGTTTTAGCTATTCACGCTAAGGTAATTACCGGCGTAGGGCTCCTTAAGGTGCTCAACAGCCAATATATGAATGGAAGCGCTGAGAACCCAAAAGTAAACATTCTCCTAAATGGTTGTAGTTTTAGTGTCACTAGCACTAATTATAGCACGCGTTTTGACAAATCGAATTCGTAATTAGCTCTAAGTACCATTTTTACGTCAATTCTTGAGGTCCCTTCTAGATATTTGCAAAACATTAGCCTACATTAAGCGGAAAGTGGAAGAAATATGCTGAACTAATGACGTTGGTTCGCTACTCTTTTTTTAATGGAGAAGCAGTTTTGTGTCAAGGCGACTAGACCTGCTTTGTCTCTGGCCACGAGGTCGAGGTGTGTCTACTGAAGTCCAATTTTAGTAGGCCCACTTTGCGTGCAAGACAAGATATTAGTGAACGCTGATAGAACCTTCGTCTCAAAGTCATCACTCTGCCGCATCAGCGCATGCTTTATCCTGAAAAAGTCGTCTTGAATTCAAATGGCAATGTGCGAATGAGAGAGAGCAAGAATGGCTGCCAGACCTGTTAACACATCACTGTCTCAGCTGTTATTCCAGCAACAACGACCCTATGTCCAGTACTGCAAGCTCATTAAAGAGCCACCCTGTAAAACCCAAAAGAGTGTTTATTTGGAGGCAGAATATGTACTGTGGCTATGTGCTATGCAGAGATAGAGAGATTTGGGGAAGAGCATGCTGCCCATAGATCTCCTCTGTGGCGAACGTTAAGCCCACATGAAAAGGTGCGAAAGCACATAGCTTTTAGTGCCACATCTATACGAAATTTGATATGGTACCATTGTTCTCTGGGCCAACAGACACGACCCCGCAATAGACCATGCGACACGCTGCAAGCAGCACGTGCTACCAATCGATTCCACGCACGCGACGGGGAAGAATTTGGTCACATCAACGCTTGACATGCTGCTGATCGCGATTCTCTGGACCACTGTCCTTTCCACGATCCAGTTCATCCTATACGCCTCTCCTCCGCTACGCTTCGTCCTAGCACTATGCGCCCTTTTATTTCTTCACTGTTCCCCACTTCTCTGCTCGAAGAACGCCAATAGACTATTGCCTGGAACAAAGGCAGATTTTGTAGAAATTAAGGGTGAGTCATGGCATTACTCTCTCCGCGTCCCTATCAACTTATTTGTACCTTTTCCTTTCTCTTCATTTTCACGCGTTTGCCAACCATTTATCCAGGTGGTAGTGCTCTTAATTGGGCCCGTTAGCAGAAGTCTGTGAGCCGAGAGCAAGCATCCCGCCTCTAAATTTTTAGTGCTTTGCATTTAATAATATTTTGGCAACTTATACAGCAATGGCACAAACGTGGATAGACGATTGAATGCATGAATAGATGGTTTAATGGAAAATTTGTAAAACCAAAAAGTGGTACTATGTTACATGTCCCAAATCAAATCTTTACTCAGCACAGAGAACAGACCCTAATACACTTTTGCTCATTTACACGTGTCCCTTCTCTTCGTCCACATCTCCCCACTCCTTCATCCCTTGCAGCGAAACAACTGCATTACTTTGCTTGTGCCGGAGAGTTCGATTCACCCCCGCTCTCCTCTCTAGTTAGAAGAAAGCACTGTCGAAGGCGCAGAATTAGAAAGACCCACAAGCAACCTACATTCGCATGTTGTGTAGTTACATTTAAGGGTGAGTAGCTCCCCTCCTTGTCACACCCATGCCTTGATGATCTTTATGCATCTTCATAATTCATGAGACAGTTATGAAATAAGCAGCAAGCTTACAGGATCAAAACCTATGCTTCCAATCGCCCACTCACCGTGGACGCACTGCATTAAGCTAAGGTGAACTAGGCAATTCGCATTTCATCATCCTAGTGGTACTTTATTCGCCCCAGAATTTTCGAGGACGACTTAGAGGTCAGTGATGCTCTTAATTTTGTCCCTTAGATATTAGGTTTCATCGTAAACACGTAGGAACCATTGGCACCTTCAGATCGGGGAACAAGATGCAGCTCTCACGCATCCTGATTCCCTCGCATGTACCACTCCAATGCCACCACAGTAAGTCTCGCACTCTTCTCCCATTATCCTTACGTCCTTTCAAAATAATGAGTCGCATGTGATACGTGACCACGCCCCGTCGTATTTTGTTTATCTAATTTGCTTGCGTTAAGAGATTTTTAGATGCACATTCATGTACCTACCTTTCTTTATTGCTTTTAGTGAAGCCAGAACTAGTTCCTCCCCCACCTCCTGTTTTGTTTTCATGCCTCGACATCCTTCGAAGTGAAATTTGCGTCTCCCCTATCTCCTTTACTTCCTGAGTTAGCTCTCATCAATGCCACTTTGGTGAGTCATACTCGTGGTTGATTGTCCACGTCTAATGTCCATCATATGCTTAGACTTTTATCTTCTGCATCCATATTTAAGACCCAACGTAGACCTGACTGCACTGAGTTGCACTAATGACCATATCTTATCTTACTACTTCCAGTCCTGTTCCATGCCAGCGCTCACGTTTCATATTTCCTTTTACCACACCAGCCCACCCCAGATCCCACCTATCAAGTCTCTCCGCTCAGTAGACTTTCGGGAATGAGGGCAAGTGCGTCGATTTATTAAAGGCTCGCGATTTGTATTGCAGCCGGACTTTGACTTAGCGCATTGTCGTTGTCCATCCTTTGTCCTTTGAGGCGATCTATGTACCTAGCCATTGAGGAAACATGTTAAATGTATACCCTTTCCCAGTCGTTATTGTAAGTGCACTATAAATTACGAACATACACTCTTCCTAAAGTAGGCGAACAATTTATCATTATGTGCTTATGCGAAGGTTATGACAATCATGTGGTGGGTTGATAACTGTTGAGGTGCCGGCTGATGACAGCTTAACGTCAAACCCTTTAATCGTTGATAAAAAAGTGTTAGCCACAAGAACACAGATAAAGCAACATTAGTGTGGTCAGGATTTATGACAGTAAGTAAAATGCAACAGCTAGAATAAGGATACACTTAAGCACCTAGTGGGCTCCATTGACCCGATCGGCAACCTACGTTAACTAGCATAGAACGTTTATGTTAAAAAGGGAGCTAGCAAAATTTTTCTGCGTTTTCGAGTTTCAAATACAATGTAGTTGCTTGGGTGAAAATAGAAGCTATGCTTTACATTTAGTATTTGACTTAATGCAAGCAATTTAGCACATTTTGCTAAGGACAGGCTTGCATGTTAACTCCCAAGTTTGTTATCACTCACTGAACTCTCCGACAAACTCTTTTTATAAATATGTAAGCTGTTCATTATTATGAGTGCATATCCTAGTTTTGCTCAGAGAGTTTCTTTGCAAGTACTGCTTTGATGGACGTGTTTTGCCTGAACTGTGTGCTTGAGTAGGATGTGTGATGTTGTTCTGCTCGGGAAAAGTGGTTTGAGTTCACTTCAAATTGTAAAAGCGCATCTATTGCATTGTCGTGCAGCTTTCGGTCTTCTATTGGCTCATCGGGTAGCTCAGCTAGCCGTTCACGCGGTCGTCTTTTAGCTGACTATTTCATTGCTTCGTGCCATCTGTATTAATTTCCATGTCACACATGCTTTTCACCTAAATCACTCCCAATTCTCAGACCCTTGCTCACTTATGCTTGAACATTAACCACCTCACTCACCATTTTGCTTTGTCGTTTTTAAACTCTTCAAGTTGCGACATTCAATGTAACTTTTTTATTAAGGCCCATGTGCAAATTCGATATTACTTGCACATTTCGAATCAAAACGTTCTATGCAGTCGTCCTTTCTTTCCTCTCTTTGAGAACGCTTCGAATATGTTGATCCATTTTGCACAACTTGAAATGCAAATCGTATCTTTTTGGCTAGCCCTTCCTAATTAGCCAAACCATACTCTTGTGATTCGTGTCTCTACGTTGGCGTATTCATTAACCTCCTGTTAATATCATGCCTAGTATTTTCATGATTTATTAATCAGTACACCCGATGTCTCACATAGGTCCTAGGCTATAACGTTCAGCTAGTTAATGGTGCCGTTTTAGCTACCATGAGCTCCTTGCCTACTTGTACGAGTTTTCTCTACTGTACAGTAATGTCAGATTGATGCAGTTCCTCGTACCAACGTGAGGGTAAATGGTTGATCTGATTCATTGTTCCTAACCAGGTTTGAGCTTAATGCTCTCTTCTCATTATGAATTGTTTCGCTGTCAAATAGTGCTTGAATTAACGAACCACTGCACAGATGGCGAACAGTTCACACTCTGTTGCACTTTTCTGCCTTATTTTTTGTTGAGTCTGGCACGGACGTAGGCGATGACGTGTTCTATGCCTTCTCCGTGAAAGTACGCCACTCAGAGCTAAGCAGCGGGCATTCGTGTCTAGTACAAATTAAGGTGCATTGTTCTCAAAGTTTGGTAAGGTCAGAATCGGGGCGGAGAAGGGCATCTGATTTAGTTCCTTAAAGACCTCATTACGTTCGATCTTTGCACAGTCGTAAGCGAAGCGTCCATAGCAGTTTTCAAAACCAAGGAAACCGCAAAGCTGGTCTGATCAGTTGGCGTTGGCCAAGTTCTCACTTGTTTTGCACGATCTTCGTTAATCGCTATTCCGATTGACGAGATTGTGTGTCCCTAAAAGAAACCAAACGTTAAAGGAAATGGCACCCTTTTGGATTCAAGGTCAATCCTGCACCGTTTTAAGCTTGCTGCCCGTTAGTGGGATTGATTAATCCACAGCATAACTTGTGTACCCCTCTGCAGCAAAGCAGATCTTATCCCCAAATAAGCTTTGTTGGCAATACGGTGCTGCGATGATGACTTTGGAGGCAATAAACTGATCAGCACTACGCGTTTGCTTGCTCAGCTATAGCGACGTGGTAGCTCCAGTGCGATCGCTGTCCCTCCTTTGCTTATAGTGGTGATTAGCCTCATCACTCCTGCGCATTGTCAAAAATTGATTGACAGGTCGCAGAGAAAAAAGTGGGGGCATGACTCTACTCCAAGCTGACCATATCAGTGCTGAAGACGAACAAAGGTGTGTTATTTTGGTCCCATCCTCTATGCAGATCTCTGTTACATTTGCCTTACTATTAATTTAGGTTCCCGTTTTAAGTTTTTAAAAACCGTCAATCTACGCTATTCCGTACCGTTTCTGCAGTGGGTTATCGTGCTTTGCTTTATCGTGCTTTGTAGCTTTTCCAGTTTTCCTTCAAAAGAGAGGAAAATCGTCGAAGTTAATATTTTAAAATGTTTCGTGTTTATACGCACATTTAGTGCTTTAGGGTTTATGCGTTAACTGCAGAATTAACTAAATTTATACATATAACTCTGCAACCAGTGTAGAATATCGTGATGCTGAGTAAAATCTGTTGTTGAAACGGATAAATCATGCTATTAGTTCCTTTTGCTTTTCGACCGCATTTGAGACATATTTGTCGATATCTTAGTGAATGCATTCTAGCTACGCAAAAATCATTTAAATTGCGTTGGTTTGCATAGTCTGCATAACTGTACTTCTTAATCAATATGCCCGCCTACTTTTTAATCATTTTTGGGACGATAGCAGCCGTTCACGTCAATTTTATGATCAGCGATGTGAAGAGGATCGAGAGAGGCAGTGTGGGGGCAAAAGAGGAAGTAAAAGAAGTATAGCTGAGGCATCATCCTCGAAGAACGAAGAAGCAAGTCTTTCGTCTACATGTGAATGAGCGGAATGACAAGAAGAAGTTCTCCAGCATGGATGACATTCACCGCGATGCATCATTCGCATTAGGGGACACCTGCCTCCTCCTCTTTTGCTAGTGCATTACCCCTTACTTCTGTCCGTGTACAATCCTGTTATTGGAAGCACTCATTTGCACTGCCGCTGCCACTTAGGCTCTCTGCGACAACGCAGAGCACAGAAATGACCGAGAAAAGGTTATTTCGCTTTTAGACGCATGGAGTATAGACAGGTGACTGTCTCTTGGCCCACTTCGCCTGAAACCAGAGGATGACGAGCAGTATGTCAGCTGTCTGATTGGATCACAACCACTGACTAGCTGGCCAACTTGAGTGTGGGCAGGTCAGTGGGTACCTAGAAGGGTGGATCAATCAGAACCTGACACAGCGTAGTTTGAGCGTGTGTGCCCATCCATTGGCACATTTCCAACGATGTCATGTCCTTCTTAGATGCAAATGTGGAGCTTACAAAGGGTCTAATCAAACACAACCTTTGACATAGGGTCGTAGGAAGGAAGGCTGATTAAGGTAATGCAGTAGCTAAGCCTGCTATAACCTTGCCAAGCAGGTCTTTTAACTAATGCTTACAAATGCGAGAAAATTCATTTAGATTGCCACCCGAGGGTATTGATTCACTGAAATCCTTTATTGCCAGTCATAGGAGTCGTTATGCTGCAATACTTTGGTCTATATGCTTAATTTGTCATTTCTGTGTTACGGCGCAAAAGGAACATTCAGCGGATGCGGCAAATATGACGTCTACCTTCGGCAACAATTCTAATGCAGTTGTTTTTAGGGAGACTTACAATAACTGAAGCACCCTACTCCTTGAAACAGTCTCTAAACCTGTTTGTCATTAGCTGTTAACTTTACCTGTGTGGAGGTGTCAAGGAGGAATAAAGGTGGAATAAGCGCAATAATTTACTGTAATAAACCATTACAAAGCAAGATGTCTGGCATACATTCTCCCCTTTTTTTACAATTTCCATACGGATCAAAACTCCAAATCCATCGGAATGCCATAAGGGATCAGTGGTGCTGTGGTCAAATACCTACTCAGTTGGAGGCAAATTCGATGGCTTGTATAGATGGTTTGCCGATAGATTTTCTGCAGCTTCGATTGTTGAACGCGTAATGGTCTGCTCATAACGGCATCCTGTTTCAAGAAGCTGCTACTTTTTGCTGGGAGCAGTCATTCTTGGTAGACTGCAGCCATACAAACCATATAGGTTTCGTCTTGAGGAGTTCAAAGACCAAATTAGTGTTCGCCTTTACAACGAGTAAGTCAGTGCTTGTGATTATGAATTTAGTGAACTCACATTACTGATTTCGGGCAAAGTTTAATGCCTGCATCGTGGTGAGCAACACTTGCCTGCGTTGATTAGGACATCCATTTGCACCTATTTTAACAAGAAGGATTATGAGAGGCAGACAGTTGTGCAGCGTGGGGATGTATGTTTTACGGTAGTTAATCTGCTGTGCGAATGATTCGAAAATTACAATAAAAGTACAAAGCGGTACACTGGAATTTTAATGCATAAAATGAATGCATAACTGTTGTAGGCTTGTAGTTCATTCCTATTTTTGAGACTAATAAAGTTCAATCCAGCCATGACAAATTTCACAGCCTTTTTTGCATTATCGTGTGTAGCAAAATGGAACCACGTTACTGAACCAAAGGCTACACTTACTTAATGAACTTATAAATGAATTTCAAATGGTAAAGAGTGCATCAGGAAGAAGACAGATAATAAGGAATCTGCTCGAACCAGGTCAGCTGTGAGGTCCTTATCTGAAAATGATGCATTTTCAGGAATGTCGCAAGTCATATCACATGTAAACGCATCGCAGCTCACCACGTGACAATGCGTTGCCAACCACATCAAATGCTCTTGTCAAATCTATCCATCTAAGCATGCATTCAGAATGACGAATCGGGCCTTAAAAGGATTGCGTGGCCACGGAACTGACTTAGAGAGCGATTTGCCGCAATCCCTCTTAGTTGATTGTGACCGCTAACTGTTATTTGCATGATATTGCTGCAGGTGTGGAACTTGTAGGTGTGACAATCTGAAAAATTACACTGATTTTAACAAGAAGTCATAGCGAATTAAAGCAGCTTAGTACGAATTTTGTCAGCAACTCTTCTAGTTGAGCAGGAGTTACAAAGTACCACACACGAAGTGCATGCCAATGAGACAGAAGACGAATAAGGCAAATAATTTAGCTAACTGGATGAAGCGAAAATCCATCATGCCAGCATTTTACTTCAGGGTATTTAACCTCACCGCTTCACACAACAATAATTGAGTGTTGAAGGCCTTCGTAGATGCCTCATGCATTTTTCTACTAAATAAACCTTTAACCAAAAAATGATCGAGATTTTACGTTCGCTATTTTGCAGAGCCACCAGGGAATAGCTTGTGAACTGATGCAGATGCCTGACTGTCTCCATGAGACTGTTGTCTTGCCACTTAATTCAGTGGTAAATGCATTCTTAAATAGCTCTGTTGAAATATTTTCGGTGGCCGAATTGCATGCGCATTTGCTTTCACACTCGACTTAGTATTCCACATTTGTCACTTTACTTAAAGCCATTTAAGTCCAGGTCTTTTGAAAGACAGTGCCTCCTACAAAGGTGCAACCACATCCGAACCTTAAAAGAATTTAAATGTGTGAATAGGTGCATAAATTGTATTTAGCGAAGTATTGCATTATTTGGCCAACACGGCGCAAAAAGAACATCCCTAGTCAAAGTCCTGACGTCAGTAAATTGATAAGGGATTTGGCTAACATAATAAAACAATATAGGCTTAAATATCTATAGAAATATCAAACCAGTTTAATAAGAGAAAAATTATTCACCACTACAGCTGAGGCGATTGATCTTGTGTCTACGAAAGCTAAATACCTTACAATTAATTTCATTTTGCGATTCTCATTTGACAAATCAAAAGCGATCGCTACCCTGTAATACTTGTATTTCCATAGATGCAACTTTTGGGCGAGAGACGTGAAACAACTAGAACCTTTGCTTGAAGAGCAAGTCGATTTCACTCTACCAAGAAATTATTGTTTTACACTACCAAATACAGCAAATATGCCCTAAGACAGGCATGAGAACTAAGAAAGCAGTGTACTTTCGTCACAACGAATGCGCTGAGCCTGTAGATGCGATCCTCAAATACGCGTATGCATGAAAATCAAAAATGCAAAAGTACTACAACTGGCGCCTAGCTACAAGCCAAAAAATTACATTATCGTGATGGAGTAAAATAAATGGCAAACCAGTATGCTTGAAATTGTGATACTTTTGACAAGTGTCTAAGAAAATGGGAGTAATTTTACAAATCGTCTATCCAAAATCTGAGCTCGCGTTGTTGTTTTGTTCGCTATTTAAAATGACTTTGTCTGAGGAATCTAAGGTTGCCATTGTTTAGTTCCTTACCAGCTTTGATTAATTTCCACGGCTCCGCATTAAGCTTTAAAATTTGAATGCTGCTTTTTAGGATCCATTTTGAGTACCATTTGAAGTCACTTTCTTGGGCATTGCGTTGTCTGCTTGTGATAGTCTCTTCTCCATCAACAAATGTGGTTTCTAGTTGCAGGGCGTTGACATTTTCTGACAACACTGTCTCAGTACTGTATCAAAACGGGGATACTGATATTGCTGATGTGCCATCCTCTCGAGGCGTTTGTGAATGATAGTTAGGTCCACATAACCTCTTGGCATGGACCCTAAAATCATGGTAAGTAGGAGGAGTATGTCACATTGTGATACATAGCTGCTTGTAAGATTCTCTGATGAAAGGAAATGTTATGCGTGAAAGTTTTTGATGAGGCTCAATGATGTCTTAATCATGAGGGATTGCCATTTGCGTCCACTAAGAAGTGGGTAGGCTCTCTGTAAGGGGTAATGGTGGACTTGACTGCAAGATCAAGTTATCTGTAAGGTATGGAGATTTCCTCACGTGTTCGATTTTCTAATTTGCCCGGGGTTTGCATGTTCTATAATTCAGCATCTTCGCTATCACAATCAGTCCACTTCTTGTGGTCAATTCGGGGGTTGTTCTGCTGTCTTCTGAATAAACCGCATTGTTGCTGATTCATCTAGAATACTAATTTACATACTCTGCGAGTCCAATGATGTTCCTTTAAATCACAGCAAAATAACAGATGTATTTGAAACTGATCGTTGGTACGACTTAGCCGGTCAAATGTTTCGCAATGCCTTTGGCTAGAGGAGACCACATAATTAATTCTTTCTGGTCATGAAGGGTAACTATGTTGTCCCTCCTACAGTGGGTAAAGCGCGCGACCAAACAAGGAAAGCGCGAAACTCTGCTGTGAGTAAATTTCTTTACGTATAGCTTCTGGGTTAGTTAATTTGCTTCCCAGGCATTTGGGATGGCAGAACTTGTCACCCATTTAAAAGAGGCTTTACCTCTCCAATTCGCATTCTATTATGTGTTCTGTTTCTAGAAGCAAGAAAACAACTCTAACATCGATCACCTGTGCTTCTTTTAAGTCCGTCTTTTGACTATTATGCTGTGCTCGTGATAAATTGATACCTGGAAAAATGAATAGCCTGCTTTTGGGGAAGTTTGAGCTGTGAAAAAAGGAAGATGGACACGGAGTAATGTTCTCCTCTCTTTCCCTCCACCTTTTTCTACCCTTACTATTAGTCTGCCTATCTCCCAATAATTCCCATCCATTCATTTCTGCCTTTCGATTCGTCTACTGCTTGTTTTTAATCCACGATGCCAGACATGCATTGCATTTTAATGACATGAAAAGCCTTTGTTTAGGTTCTTGACAAGTCCTTACTGTCTCAGATGAAGAAGTAGTGCTGCTACCACACCACTGGGGTGGGCAGAACTCAGCAGGGATTGCTGTTTAGCACACATCAAGTGCGCAGTTTGGTCTCCATTTCATCATATTCTAGGGGGTAATGCGTTCGCTCAACAGTGAAGTAGAAAGCTATTCCTGTTCGAAGTTTGCAGCCAAGTTGATGCTTGAAGTGGAGTAGTGATGAGTTTGAGCAGTGGTGCCCTAATAATGGGCTGTGTCTTGCAATTCATGCTCATGAACAATCGTAAGCATTACACAGGTTCTCATAATTTAGGGCAAACTGCTAAAGCAGGTCCCGCTAAAAAATTTATCCAAGAGTTCGTTTTTCAATTCTTTGAATTATGCCCTTTAGAACATTGCAAAGCTAAATGAGATGGCTTTTAAGACTTAAATGTGTGACTCTTAACCAGACAAGCAAACGTTCTGCCGAATTAGCACTCTGGCAGAGTAAAATCACACATTTAAAAACGTAGTTTGGCATGAACAACATTAATCAGCAAACACAGTTTGCTTACTTTATAGCAAACCATCCAAGTCGGAGCTGATTGACAAGCTCGTCACTCACCTGCGTTGCTCTGTCGCCTTGTTACTGCCATAAGCTCATTAGCGAAGTTCAATTGTTGCTGCCCCGTGTTATGGGTTAGGACTGTCACCGTCAGTCGTTTTGCTCAGATGCAGCCTCAGGTGCTCGATGTACTCAGTCCCTTTTCTCCCCCCAAACAAAAGTAATCATATCGGTTGGCTTTATTGTAGACCCTTTGATGGCCGCATCCTCGTATGCGATTATCAGCCCTCCATTCCCCATGTCAGGAGATGGGTGACAACGGAATGCTTGCCGAAAGTGAGAAGGCTTTTCAGAACCCCCCTCACAGTCAGCAGGAATTCACTGAAGTCTCATGTAGAGCATTTGGATTAAGAAAATGGTAACTTTGTGACAGTGGAATTGCTTATTCACTTAGTGTTTTGTCTGAGGTTGTTTACCTCCTAGGGCTGTTTATTGTTTCACTTCTTATCTTCACCCCTAGCCACCGCCCTCCCGCCTTACTTGCTGAGTAAACAAGCGCCACATGTTGAAAGGTAAAGGTCCGGTGTGATAAGAACTAACCATTTGAGGGAAATGTAACATATGGTTCGAAAAATAGACTTTGGCATAAGAAAGCTGGTTAACTGGATTGCAATTAAAAAGGACAAATAGTTAATTAGTTTCTGCTCTGATGAAACCAAGAAAAGTGTAACGAACTGGGGTTGATTAGTGGCGAATTGGTTCTCGGAGTAATAGGAGTAGACATGGGGTGTTATGGAGTGTCAAACGTAAAGTACGATTTTCAAGTAGCGAAAACTGCGAATGGGTGGGGATTGAAGCAAGATTTACAGTGACTTTGAATGTGGAATGATGGAGGCTAGGTGCTTGCAGGAAAAATGAGATGAATATGTACGAGAACTATATTTTGGACCGAAAGGAACTTCATTTTTAAATGAAACCCTTAATACATAATTAGAGAAGTAGGTTTTAGGGTGATGGAAACCAGGTGGCTGAAAGAAATTGTGGTTCTAGAAGGGTGAGATGCAAAAGCCTGATAGTATCAGAAACGGAGGTGCAGAGAACCAGGTTCTGGGTTGACAAGAATTCGAACTCTACGGATCAACTTTAGGAAGAATTATGTTCTCGGATAAAACAGGTTGAGAAATAAAGGAAATGAAGGGCGATGGGCAGTGCATTGGGTGCATATATGATAAGAGTCAGAAGCGAGCGTACGGACTGGGTTGAAGCGATGCAAGGTGAAGGGCTTTAGGGCTACAAGACTAAAATTTTGGGTACGAATGGAGATAGTCATTTCAAGAAACAAATTTAAAAGTGATCCTGACTGGAAACCGAGAGGGCACTGGGCAGATAGTGACTTAGGTTCTGGAATGTAGGGGAATGGATGGATGGATGAATGCAGTGGTAGGGGTCTAGACAATTGACAGAAACCAAGGCATTTGTGCAGATGATGAGGTTTGGGAGGGATGAGGACTAATAATCGAGAGAATTCGGATGAGACGGGTAGGTAATTTAGCTTAAGGTTTACAGGAGGTGCTAAAGAGAAGACGAAGGTGAGGCAGATAGACAGAGGAATGTCGTTGGATATCGATGTAAGCCGGATCAATATAGGGAAACCGAGCTGGACAAGCAGCGAACCACAGATGTGGAAAGATAAAGAGCTAGGTAGTTCCGACTCGTAATATTCTTAAAACATTGAAAGTAAATCCGAGCAGAGGCCGCTTTACTTATCTTTGCATTAGCTGTTACCTTTTACGCCTATTCACTCTTCTTGCCTCGTTTTCTGAAGGACTATTTAGAGCTCAGCTTTGGCCTGGCAAGGGATGGACGTCGTAACGGTTCCGCCACGTCATGACTTTGCGTCGTCATCGATGCCTGGCTCGAATTTGCATTCTATTGGCATCGAAATTTCTGGGTCTTAGGCATGTTAAATCTGCCACGCTACTGACTGTCATGTTTATGCTTTGTTGCAGTGGTTACAGCTTCATTCTCACTTTTGCAGCTAGCAGTGCTTAAGCAGGGCTTCACATTCATATCGAGAAACGGGGAAATGGTTTATCGTGTCCTGCTTTCCCAATAGTTGCAAGGGCCGGATTTTCTTTCCTCCCTTTGGAAGTCAACTTTGGCCGTCTTTTGCATCGCGATTTGAAGCCTTGGAGTAATGTTGATTTCCCATACTGCACTTCGCCTTCATCGGTCCTGGCGGCTACATCGTCCCCTTATTTGACTGCATGACCACTGGTGACTCATCTAACATGTACAAATTGATTGTCTTAGCTTCGTTGAAACGGGAAGTCTCTTGCCTCGGCCTCTACTGCTTAAGCCTTCGAAACCGCAACAAAGTGGTAAAATTTTATTGGTAGTGAATGTTAAGACCCTCGACCTTGTTGCTATGCTTCAGATCTTTTAAATGCGTTGCTTGTCGTTGATTTGGACTGACTTTGCTTCTCTAAAAAGGGTTATTCTGCTTCACCTCGATAAATCGTCAAACAAATTATAAGATGGGTTACCTGCTGTGATAGCTGGGCCATAAGCAGGAAGTGGCGAATCCTCGCTACCAATTTATGTGCTCGAACTCCCCAGACGTTAGCCGTATACTGCAAATCTATGTGCTATGCAGCAGTCATGTGTTAGGGCAGCGAAGGCATTAAATCCGCATCCGCTGACATCTACTTTAAGTACATTTTAGCAAGAATTCGCGTATTTTTGCACCAATATGTTATTAAGCGGAGGTTAACGTCCCAATGAGGGGCATCAAAGGCCGAATGACACCGCGCTTCCTCATCGCGGTGATCCTTGACTCTGCAAAATGGGGTTTTACATACTTTGGCAAGTGATGTACATTATCAATGCATAAGGTAGCCTTTCTTTTAATCGCATGCAAAAACCATCCTTCATACGAAGAATTGGCACGGCACTTCTCCTTGAAGGAAAAAAGTTTGCTTTTAAAGCTGTGCATTCGCACCGATAGACCTCTTGGTGTTGAGGGCTCTCAGGCTGGGGTACACATGGCTAAGTCAAAGGAAGAAACTAGCTCTGTTCTTACTTTCGGAAAACTTCGTCCTTTTCATCTTATGTTAACCCAATTTCTTATTTTTGCGGACTTTCCAGCGGTGATGAGTCATGTGCTCGCCACATCCCACCCTGCGTTGCACACACAGCAAGCGTCCTCGCATTCATTGAAAACTGATTCGAGTGCCATGATGCTGCGCTCAATTGCGACTACTACCGCTATGCGAAGCAAACAATTGAGGGTGGAACCGTATGTGCACTTGCAGTCGCATTTGTTCCTCCTCTGCACGCCATCAGCTGCTAGGTCTTGCAGTACTTGCTACTGACGAGAAACGAGTGGGATGAGGCATTAAATTAAAATAATAGGCGCTTTTGAATTGGCATCGGAATGTGGGCTGATGAAGAGTACCGAATATTGGTTAGCACTTTGTCTGCCTCATAAAATAAACTCGTTTCCGTGTCGGCTAACTTTGCTCATAATGATACAGACTGACTGGCAGAGCAAAGTTGGGGATAGTCATAACTGGAAATCATTGTCGTGACGGTGTTTTTGAGCTTCGTGAAAGACATACTCCAGGGTTACCATTCCTTAGTACCCATTTAACCCATCTTTGTACCTAGATCGTGAACTATGGGAGTAATCGTTAGGTTGCATCTCATATGACTGTCAAAAGCCGAATTGTTGATGATGACTATGCGAGTAAATGCGTTGACGGTTCGCAGCATTTCGACATTTTCCTATTGCGTGGATCCAATTGGGATAGGCAAGTGAGTGCAGTATGGTAAGCTGGATGAACTCCCGTATCCAAGGCAATTTGTTTTAGCACCAGCTACGCATTCCCAACTCCTCATAATTTTGAGGCGAGTGGTTGCAATCATGCTGCACTTCCTGGCCACACTGACATACATGCCTTTGCGATTTGCCGAATTGCGACGAGGTCGCAGTATCGTGCGACTTGGTTTACATTACATGAGACTACTCTGTGTGTCGGTCACGTGGAATACCATCCACATTTGTTTCGCTCATTTTCCTCTCTAGAGCCGCTGTAAAGTTCATGACCAGTCTCATACTGTGTTTAAGCCATTAGTGCAAATCTCTGGTCTGTAGAGAAATTAGTGATCTCGCAATCGAATACGAAGTTGTGCCTACCAGCGACTGCTCCACGGCCACCACATCTCAGGCTAGGTTTAGGTAAGTGCTATCAGTCCAATAAGCCTACCGTATTTCTGCTTGCTATTGCTGATCTCATCTGATATGTTTGTGATCCGAGCATGCATGATCGATCGCCCTTGCCTAATAAGTAACACATTTCTCCTGTATGTGACGCAATGTTATAGCTGCCCATTTTAAGCAACCACACCCAATGACTTTGAAAATCGGCCGGAAATATCCCGAGAGCTGTAAGAAAGTGCCACTTTAGTTGTAATGGTGATATTTGCTAGTTGGATGAAGGTTGGCCACTGTCGTAGTCGCAAAATGGTCGCTGAAGCTCTCTAGAGTTTATGTTTTAGAGCAGAGTTGCATTCTGGTCCCCTTAATACCCCTCAGTTACTCAGACTCTCAGTAAGTTTATCTCCTCTGGCCAGTTCAAAGCACCGCAGGACTCATCGCGACTCTTCCTGTACACACCTATGCGTTAGGCGATTTTCATCTAGTTAGGCGGTCAGTGGCATTCTGACCACTTAACCACATACCAAATTCGAGGCAGTTGGCACTGCCAAATTAGAGTCATTAAGCCTCATGTGGGTTTACTACCACATAGACAGAGGTAGATGGAGACAGTAGTCTTGTTTTAGGTCACAGTCGCCTTCCCTCTAACCTCATCATCTTCAGACGGCATTTCAAAGAGCATGGGGGTGTTCCACTCAAAACTCTTGCTTTCCCAGGCACCTTACCTTCCTTCACTGCATCTTTAACAACAAACTGCTTTGCCAACATCTCTCCACCGACACACTGAGGCCAGTGTAGGAGGCGGATCTGGACCAATGATCAATGCGTGTGCCACTCAAGCACTCTTATCTACTTCGAGCCTAGGTATTGGCTTCAATGTAGACATAAACACGTGCCTCTAAATTGCAATCACTAATTAAAGAAAGCTGATTAACAACAGCAAGTTTCAAATTTGAACAAAGATATAGAAATGAAAAGATGCGGAACGCGCTGAAATGCAGAATTGGAACCGCCTAGTCGAAGGGCTAGGTTATCTGTCAGATAACGTTCAGATAAAAAGCCAAAATATACTCAGTAAATACAGTCTTTTACAGCAAAATTGACACTTGGGGAATAAAAGCACTCTGCGTTTCATCCGCATCGTACAAGTAGGCGCATTTCAAACGCATTT
Organism: Taenia multiceps; assembly: GCA_001923025.3. Lineage (NCBI taxonomy): Eukaryota > Metazoa > Platyhelminthes > Cestoda > Cyclophyllidea > Taeniidae > Taenia > Taenia multiceps. The sequence continues at coordinate 14,352,964 of CM010312.1, read as the reverse complement.
GCTTGTCCACTTAAACCTGTTGGTTGTGTGATCCCACCAGGAGAAGATCGCACAAATGATTTGACTGCAAAACAGATTTTATAAAAATCGCACCCTTAGCCTCATAAAATTTATAATAAAGAAGCGCAGATTTGGACGCAAACAAGGCGAATAAGGTGAAACTTCTGCGCCAAGTATGGTTGGGTTAAGCTGATGCTGAAGTTCCTCAAATGATAGTCGACGTTTCGGTTGTGCGTCAGAGCGATATCATAGTGCAGTAAACTTCTACCTCACAGGCACAGTCATGGTATCGCGACGAGGGAAGGCGTCCGCCTTCGGAAAGTAAGTTTTGCGATTCGTTTTGCGCATAATTATTGCAGTTTAAAATGAAAGAAATATGGAACTGAGTAGACAAGTATTCGAAACAAGAGAGCAGAAACTGACAGTGATTCTTGTCTCCAGCAACTACCACAAAATCGGATAAATAAACTAACCCACGCATTGCGTTTCGCCATGAGGACCGTGCATCAGCTTTAACATTAGGCCGATAGCCGTTTACCTTTACCTCCGATGATGACCGATGAGAAGAGGCAGCACCTGGAAGGCGATAAAGACGGCAGAGGAGTGCAATTTACCGTACGATGCTTTTCATAAAAACGCACATGCATTTCAGTCAATGTCTGCAGGCCAGCCAGGCAGCAAAGTATGAGTTTTACACTTCTCTAAGCACCGACAGCCCTATAACTGTTGACCTTCCAAGCATCAGTCAACGTGTGATGCCTAACATTAAAGCAATTACAGTTTGGCCCGAAACTTACCCCCTTCCTCACTAGTCGAATGCCACACACAAAGCGCTCTTGCAAGAAGTAGGCTTCTCTTTTTAGGCTGAATGTTTCAGACTCCCAGCGCAGCGAATCCTGGCCACATGAACAGCTGTTTGTTCTATTAGGTCACTGGAGGCGAGTGATTTGCCAAAGTTGGCTTTGAAAATTTAATTGCCTCAAGCTCTCGATAGAGTAATACTACTTAATTTTTTGCGTGAAGCGTGTGTGCCAAAGTCCGGTCTAGATTTTGACAGAATTGACCGACATAACTGCCTCCTATAGATCACGGGTTACAAAACCAATGCAGTTTTTGAATTAAATTGGAAGTAGGAACAGGAATGGCTGCTCGATTCTTTTGCAGTTGACTTCTATCATATCGATTGAAAAGAAAAATGTGGGAGCAACTTCTGATCTTCACCCATGCCACAAGGTATGTACATTCAAATGCTGCCACGTTACGCCATACCAATTCTTTTAAGCATCTCTACTGCGTTAACTGCCAATCCTCCAGTAGTCAGTGTGCGACCAGATGGCTAGCACTTCAAACACACCACAAACCAACGCATTTATGAGTCGCCACCATTAGTGCAAGTCCTTTCGCACCATAGCCTATGCGTGAGCGACGGTAAAGCAACGCGAAAGGCCCAGATGTGTGTGGACTTGGCACTGTTTAACTGCTTGGACGTCACCCCACTGTTTCATCACGCAAATACCGCTGAGGCGATCACCAGTGGCAAGGTCAAGCCTTTGTAGTCCTTGCCCCATTGTCGGGTCTGGTGCCGCGATTGGACTACGCGCAGATTCTATTTCGCAGACATGTTTGCCTCTCTTAATGGGTTAGATCAAGTTTCAACGCAAGTTTGGCTAATTCATTCGGCATTTGGGTAAAACGCAAACTTTGGTTACAATTCAAATGGCAACACTGCTGTTAGGCAAACAGGTTTGTTACGACGATGACCAACCGAACTGGATTCGAGAAGCGTGGTAAGGCAAATCCAACAAGTCCAAGGCATATGAGGACCATTGATACTAATCAAACCATTTCAACGCATATCGCATCTGCACGTAGGGTTGGTAGTTCCTAATTTTGGGCATTATATGAAGTTATGTGCCTATCATTCCAGTTTCATTTTCGCTTCTCCTTCACGTTCGTTCTCTTGTCGCTTCTGCCTAAATGCCGTACATTCCATTTTCTTTCGCTGCATATGTGGTAACGACAAAAGATGCCATGAAATGGTAAAGTTCTTTCCTTAGATCTTCACTTGATTGACGTCTTGTGACAGTTATTTGGAATCTGTATGCCTTGGGCAATTTCTTCCCTAAATTGAGCACAGAGGCACTGCAATTGATTGCATTGCTAAAATAAAGTTACTTGGAACGGGTTTTCCCCTTGCAACAGGGTACGGTGTGGTGAAGTGAAGCTACAAACCTCGTGCCAGGGGCCTCTCTGACAAAAGAATGAATGGTAGCTGAAAAACACACTGGCAGTATTAAGCCATCGTGACAGTATATTGAATGAAACCGATCTAACAAAACGTTAATTGGTGTTACCCGTGACCAACACAAAGCAGTCACACGCGACGTGAATCAAAATGCTGGATTCTGAGGTTGTGATTTTATCGCGGTTAACAAATCCTAAGGGCGTATATTTAAGCGTAGATTGAGAAATGTTGCAATCATAGCATGTTTAAAGTTAATTGCCTCCAGGTTTGGTGGAGTCGGAAATGCGTATCCGATGTAAGGCTAAGCACCCTTCAATATGGGTTTGCATGCGGCTTGCCATCCTTCATTCACTAATCCGTTACAAGTTATTTCGCGTAAAACAAAAGTGCTGGAGGGTCCTTCTGGTATACCTTTAGCTATCGTGCATCAAAACATGCATTCACATCGTTACCCACCAACGGTACGGCACTTCTTAGCCACACGTAGTGAGGATGAACGATTGTTACTGCAAGTTATAGAAGAAGAGCAAGCTTGCTTGCCACAGTATGCAGTGTAAGGTAGTAGACACAAGTCCACCCAACCAAAAGCAAGGGTTTAAGCTAACCATGGGTCACGATTTCACGCATGGCCTTGGTTAGCATAGAGACTCTTCTAAACATCCGTTACCAATTTTGTTTGCCCTTTATTTATGCACTAGAAAGAGCGTCGATTCGAGAGCTGTGATTCTTACCTTCTGCTATGAGTCGAACAAGATTTTTTAGCAAAAATCCAAGACATCATGAATTGACGCCACCCTAAAGACGCATAGCAAATTAACTAATGGATAAAACCTTGTTGAAGTCGGCAAATTTGACATTCTGACTTGTCACATGAGCCATCGCCCCACTGAGTTGGATGTCGTACTCATAAACATCGATAGACACAGCGGAGGTGACATGGGATTTTCCGCATCTTTAAGCAAACAAATCAAAAAGTTGTTCCTACAAAGCAGCTAATGTTTCCAGATCCATCCTAATGCACTTGGAATTGAAACGTGTAGTGGATATGGGAAGATGGTTGATGCCCAATATATTTACCTATCCCTTAAATCCTTTACTACTTATTACTTTCACCCATTTCCTTGCTTGCTGGTCTTTTGGTGAGACTGATAGGAGAAAAGAGAGAGAGGAGGACGATGCAAGTCATTTGCTAGTTGCGCTTCTTAGGGCTTAGCAAGAGTCGCCAGGAGGACAAAATGGGATTTAAACGGAGAGCTAATCCAACCCAATGTGACCTGTTGAAGTGTTTCATTAAGTAGTCAAAAAGTGTCGAGAGCAGTTCTTATCAGTATAGATCACTCCTAGCACAACCCAATCCTTATTGGAAGTGACCTCTTGTCTACCACTCAAAAACTTCGGTGCCTGTTTCCCCAGCGACAGAACACGTAAGCTATTCAGTGTCCTGATCTTGTCAGATTCGAATAGTGCCATGTATCTGTAAACTAATGCCCTAAAAGTCGGCTTTTCTTCACCACAACATGCCACTGCTTATCCTTGTTCTTCCTGAGCATTAAGTGCCCGACTCCAGCAGTTAAGCTGTAGAATCGATGCATGCTTAGGGCCATCAACCGTCTATGGTAGGTGTGTAGTAAAGCGAAGAGAACAATGACTTCGGCAGAGAATCATTGTTTGAGTTCAACGGTTTCGGTGCCACTCTCGCATGAGCACGATTTGGGCAACTATGTTCCGACCTCTTTCACAACGCATTGTGCTTATCCTGAGCTACTGATTCGATGAGCCTGAAGATGGAGTCCTGATTACCACCGAGTATTCTATGAGACTACATCAAGGCTTCTTAGGAATGCCTATTCCATTTCAGTGAGCCCATGTACATTATTGCCCATATCGATGCCCACTATCGCTCCTTCCTCCTTTCTCGCTTTCTCTTTGCCCTACAAACCAGGCCTTCTCTTACGACACGGCAAGTAGTAAAGAACGCTATGGGTTTGAGAAATAAGACTTCCGATTGCGCAGACTTCACCTTCTGGCCCTACCTACATTCCATACTTATTACTATCCCTCGTGTGGAAACGAGGTGTCTTTCATTCGATCAGATAAAACAGCCACGAGCATGCCACTCACACAATCCATTTTGCTTCAAGTGACTCCAACCCATCCTGGCCTGTGATTATTTTCTTATTTTTTGAGTAGACCCATAAAAGCTGCGGTAGAAACTGCTTTGCCATCTCATTACTGGTGTAACGAGCTGTCGCGACGGCTTAAGACGCAAAAGCTAACCGCGTGTAGCACCGCCGCTAATTATTTGCCGTAGTAGGTGATGCGCACACCTGCTTTCTTCTGTTCCATAAAGTTATTGCTAATTATGTTTCCCATTATACTGAATTTCAAATAATATGCGTATGGCAATACCAAAATCGCACCCACTTCTATACCGGAAGGACATGCCTCATGGAAAATGGAGGCTATTAACGGTACGAATACATTCGTTCGGTCGGTCAGTCAGTCAGCAACCTGGATTTGTGCTTTTTGTTTGGCAAGCATGTTGGTTGATTTAGACGGTTTACTGAAACTCTCTTAATTACATAGATGAAAATTCTTGATTATAATGAAGACTTAACTGAAGGCAATTTCACGTGGGTCTCTACGTATTCATTAGAGAAATTACTCATCTGCCGACATTTTGCATCGTGTGTTGAAATGCATTCGTTTCGCTGCCTTTGTCGTCTTTCAGCTGCTTTGATTTCCTTTTCTCTGTACTAGAGTTAATGGTGGATGGCAACTAGCCGAATGTCAGAGCCGTTGTATTGTCAGCCAAGATACTTATGTTTGAGGTTCAAAGGTGCGGAGTTGCGTTGTAAGAGGGTTTGTAAAATTTTTCAATTTAGGCTTTGGAGTTATAAAAAGGACCTTCTTTATTTCAACACAGTGAAACCCTTTTCTTGTTTAATTTAGTCCAATTTTTTTGTTTTGCATTGAATTGCAGAAGTTCCCTTCCATGCGCGGATGTCTCCCTCGCCGCAATATTACAGCCATGTAAGCGGGGCTAAAGTTTATTGCATCGTGCAACCCTGATGTGACACAACCAAAACAATAACCATCATTTGAGGATCTGCGCCAAGAAATTTGGTGGCTCATCCCCGACACAGGTGTTCCACGCTATTTTATGTGGGAATAAGAGCTAAAACCCAACCCCACTTGCTATTGTCTGGCTGCAGTGATTTTTGGTAAAATTTGTAGGACTGATGTGAAACACAAAATAAAAAGCAAATGCGGTGAAACATTTCCTTTAAAATCTGTTTTGCGGTTCACTAACTTTCGCCACAACTTGTTACTTTTAAGTAGGGCCACAAAGCCCAAAGTTATGAGTGGGCAAGCACATGTGTTTGAAATATGCCTGCTTGAGCAATACGAATTGAACAACAATGTTTTTCCCCTAGCGTCATTAGCGCCTGTAAAAGACAGTTTTCACCAGTCACAATTCGAGTTGTTATCGAAAAGCTGATTGGGAGAAAATTTGGCCCCTATGATACGGCAGTTTGAATTCTGAATAGTAGTGGTTTCCGCATATTTTTGTTCTCGTCAATTTTGAACACGTCAAATTTGGCGTTTCTGATTTGCTTGTCTTACTCAGCAGTTTGATTTGGCGGCACATTGCATGTGTATGTATCCATGGGAAAGCCAAGACCAATTCACGAAGCAGACGAGTGTTTGAGTGACACATGCACTGACCATGCCTCCAGATCTACCTTGTAGTCCAGCCTCACCATGTCGGTGAAGAGACGTTTGCAAGGGAGTTTGCTATTAAAGGCGCAAGGGAGAAAGCGACGTTGCCTGGGAAGGCAAAAGTTTTGAGTGAGACCTTTCTATGCTGTTTGCAATGCCGTTAGCAGATGGTGAGGCTTTGGGAAAGGCGAATGTGACCCACATCAGAGCTGTCGTCTTCACCTACTTTAGACTTTGCCTTTGTGGCAGTTCAAGCTTTACGTGGCGCATGAGTAGAATTAGCCACTATCGACTGCTTCGATTTGAGCAAATGTTTGCTTGGCTTAGATCCAGCTGATCGTCTGAACAGAAGAGCATGCAATGGGAGTTTTAGTGAGTCTCTGGGTAGTTGAAAGCTGGCTAGATGCTGCAGTTCAACTGTGAGCTTTGACACCAAAACGCAACAGCAGATCGTCCTTGCCTTCAAAGTGGTCATTGCTGATGTGCGTCAGTGACGAGGTGACGCGCAAGAGAACCGACTTCTAAAGCATTAAAATGTTGCGCTCAAGAAACACCTCCTTAAGTTTTTTGTATCAAAACGTCCTTATTACCTTTAGATACTCTGTAAGCACTCTATTATTGCAGGTCCGTGTAGAGAGCTGTGTTTCTTTCTGCGAACACGGGAAGTCAACCCTTGCAAACACATTGGCACTTGGGCTCCAAATGTTACCGATAGGCGGTAAGACGATGTCTTTTCCTTCTTATAACATTTTTGTTTGATTTTTGGAACCAGCAGTTTCCGTCATTTGGAATGGACTAGTAATCCCTTGCGTCACATATACGTGTCACGTGTCACTCATTAGGCAAGAATAGTCGGTCGTGCTGGCTTATGTTACGGACACATTAAGCACAGCTGACGAAGGTGAGCAAAGACGTGGCCAGTTTTTTGAACTGCTGGCAGTTGCCTGAATCCAACCTGCGATGTGGAGGCAGTGGAGCGGTCATTTTGGGAGGCACAACTTCATATTCAAGTGCAAGACCATTTGTCTCTATGAAGGTTGTAGTTTCACTCTGATGAAACGATCAGAAGGCGGGCCCAGTAGGCAGATAGCTCATTTGTGCCTCAAGGGAACCTGTCATGAACTGTACGGAGGCTCCGAAGAGAGGGTGGGAAATAAATTGGGCTAGATGAGAAGAAGTGATGAAATCTCGAGAATCTGTACTATTCTGCAGCCACACAAAGATCTCAGAGAGAGCGCGATGGAACGCCGCAGGCATATGACACATCAACATCGACTTCTCTTAACTGCTGTAATGCTCAGCCTGAAATTGGAACAACCTCAAGCACCAAATGTTAGGCTTGGTGATGCAAATGATAGGCACATACAATGGCCATGAGAGAATGAATGACTGCCGAAGTGAGGCAATTCTTGTGCATTACCACTTGGCCATGTTTGGGAGGCGGCTTGCATGAGAAGACGAATCGCCAGATGGCATGACCAGTGGTTCACAAAAGGAAATGCTGGAACAATTTTCATCGCGATATGGCTAACGCTGTGAATAATGTGCAGATGTGGCTCCACAAACGCTCCTCTGCTTGTGTCGGCATTAGCGCCTTGGTCGAAATAAACTAAATAAGACACTGAAAGGTTGGCTGGGATCACTGGATCGGCGGCTTGATGGACGGTTGGATGGTCGGAAGCGATAGTGGAGTTGGGGTTACATACTCAGGATGCCTAGCCCCTCTCACTCTGAGTTAGACCTTCATGTGACTATTGACTAGTTCAGACCCTTTCGATTTAAAAGAGTCTTACAGCGTAGACTGATTTCCTTACTTCCAAGGCTAAGATTGTGCCTATCAGCCCTAATCGTTATCCCTAGTTAGCACGCCACCCAACTCACGTGTCCATTTAACAGCCTTTTCTTCTATTTGTAGAACCAAATGTGGCATAGTAGGAGCACTTAAATGATCAGTTGTACATGTTTAAACCAAACCTGTCGTTAACCAATCAAAGAAGTGCTGTACGGGAAATGGATGGCAGTGTTGCATTCCAACCAACGGCATTACTTTTAACTACTCTCTCTCTACAGCCTTTGCAATGTTTGTGACCAGTTCCTCAGAGGCGAAATCGAGCTAAGTGTCTACCGGTCTCGTCTCCTTCCCATGTCACAAGGGCGGAACTCCAAACCTGTAGAGAATTGAGCAATTCCTCATTTGAATACAAAGTTGTGCCTCTAAGCTTCCATACCACAGCCGCTGCACCGGAGGTTGGGTTCAGCTAAATGCCATCAGTACTGTGAACCGATCGCCTCTGTGCCACTAGCCAGCATGACCCATTGCCTGTGCCAGGGTACTCACAAAATTTTTAAATTCGCTTTGAATGTCGAACTTTGAAATCCCAACTCTAAACCATTACAGCAATTATTTCGATGATTATGGTAGTAGTGAAGCCTGACCCTGTACCGCTCATCACAATGAGGGTTAAGTCCATCATTTCCAAGGCTCAAGAAGGCAAAAGCCGGTTGGTACCTGATTGAACAAGTCACCATCTTACAACAGGAGAACTTACTTTACTAACCTGGCATTGCGTTTTACGGGAAGGCCTTTATTAGGGACGTATTGCTAAAAATAGTTGGCCTGATGTATGTCCTTTTCTATTATGCACCCATTACAGCTTGAATGACATCAAAGTGGATTGGAAACCTAGCAATCAATAAATAACTAAATCTAAAAGGAATGCCTTTTATAGCTGATCGAAGTACGCAAGTGGGCAGACGAGCAGCCTTATGGCGACTGAATAATGTCTAGGATGGATGGTAAAATGAATGTCTGGATTCTCAAAGCAAGAGTAATCACGCTAATGTGACATCAGAGGGCGATTGGACCTGCAGGAATGCATGAACATAAAACTTAGTAAAGGAAACCAATGCTGTAAAATTGCCGATACTGGTTTACAAACAACTGGATGTTTACTGCTAATCAAGCTAAGGTAAGCATCGGCATGTTGCTCTAGAAGGTGTTCAACGGTTAATAATGCGAGTAAAAAATATAATGAATGATATCCATGTTTGGAAGCCCATCCATTGAATCTCCAAATGATTTTTGATTAAATCATCTTAGACTTAACATGGTGGCGTCAAGAGCTTTGAGGAAGGATGGCGATAAGCGAGGCACACATGCTACTCTACTGGCATGTCAGTAGAGTGCGGGATCATGCCTTTTCGAGTGCTCAAATGTTGCAATCTAGCAAGACTTTGACTTGACATTTGTATGTTTGGCATAAGTAGATTGCTTATAAAGACTTTGACAAGCAAGCGGAAGATTGAGTTTCTCAACAAACTTTAAGTTACTGCTGAGATGCTCTCTCGCCTTTTTTAAGTCATAAGTTCATTAGAAAAGTAGAAGCAACATGGTGGTCGAATTCCGCTCAAAATTATTTTGATAAACTCATTTCGGTAAGTGCGCACCTGCGCGCCTTTAAACCACCCCTTGAACTTGAACTCCATGCTCTCTATATAGGTCCCTCTTTCAGTTTATTGTAGATTCCACTGTTAAAATGTTAACAACTAGTCCTCTCATGTCATTCCACCAGCGCTACGTTTAACCACCCTCGGGTGGTCACTTCCAATCCTTGTTGTTTCCAACCAACCATTCACGATTACTCTAATTCTTCTGCCATACCTATACCACCTAAATCGGAAGGAGGAGTCCGTGCCACCATCATATCCAGTGAAAGCTCTACCTCAATATTACTTTCAATAACAACACAAGGACCATCGAGATAGGTAGGCGATGAGAATAAGTGTTAGCTAGGCGATTAGGCGAAAGCAATTACAGCTTACTGTATGACAGCTGAACACTATTGTATTCACCCGACTAACCCACAGCTGGCCTCTTCACCTTCCCAATATCACCGTTAGGAGATTCCGCCTCATTAAACTGTATACTGCCAGCCAATTTTATAGGGCATGTCTACTCTAAATGCAGTTGACAATAAAACGAGATCGCCCAGACAAATATGGTATGCATCCCCTGTTGAGAAAATTATGACATTGTCCATATAGTCACCACAAAACTGGGTCGATTGGGATAGCGTCCGTCTCCTATATCTATAATATTGATTGGCTCTCTAGATGTTAAGTGGGGTGCTTTGTTTAAAGACATCAGAGTCAGGCTTAGTCAAGCGTTCATTGTACGACGTTCCCTTTCATTCCCCATCCACGCTCTTATCCTCCTGACCACCACGCAGATTGACCTTGGTGCGGGGCCTTATGGCGAACATGCCCATGTGTATTTGCGATGCAGCTGGAGTGCGCTAGCCATTGATTTACGAATTCTTACTGCCAGATGGTGAGCGATCGCGAGGTTACAGCAGAAGTTGGAGTGAGTCGGCTTGAACCTACTCTGAGAATAAGCAAAAGCCTTTTCGCACTTCACTGCCTCCTACAGTGAGCAATGCACGCGACCGAAAAGTAGAAAGTGCCAAGCTCTGTTTTGAGCAAGTTCCTTTACGTATAACTTCTGAGTTAGCTAAGTTGCTTCCTTTTAAAAGGCGCCACCTAGCGAATTCTTATTTTATTGTGTGCTCTGTTTCCAGAAGCAAGAAAATAAATCTACCATCGATCATATATGCTTCTTCCACGTGGATCCTTCGCCTATTGCTGTGCCTCGCTCGTGATAGATTGATGGCTAAAAAAATGAACGGCCTGCGCTTGGAGAAGTGATCAGTGGGAGCACGGAGGATGGGCACGGGGTAATATCCTCCTCTATTTCCTCCACCTTTCTCTGCTCCTCCCATTAGTCCGCCCACCTCCCGCGGATTTCCACCCATCCATTCCTGCCTTTCGATTTGTCTACTGGTTGTTTTCTAGCATACGATGCGAGACATGCACTGAGTTCCACAGATATGAAGGGGCTTTGCCCAGCTTCTTAACTAGTTATTACTGTTGTAGAAAGCAAAATAGTGCTGCGACATGCCACCGGTTAGGCAGAACTCAGCAGGAATTGCTAGTTGGCATACATTGAGCGTGCGGCTGGATCCATATTTTACTATAGTCTAAGCGTTGATGTGTTCGGTCAATAATGGAACAGAAAACTACTCCCATCCGAAGTTTGCAGCCAAGATGGTACTTGGGTAGAGTAGTGGCGCCCCAATAATGGACTGCCGCATTTCTATGCCTTGCAAATCATGCCCGCAATCAGTCAAAAGCATTACACAGGTGCTCGCAATTTAGGGCAGACTGCTGCAGTGGACCCGTAAGAAAAATTTATCTGAGAGTTCGTCTCTTAATTTTCTGGGTAAAATCCTTAAAATTATTGCCGGGCTTAATAGGGTGGCTTTTAAAATTTAAATGTATGACTCCCAAACGGACATGCAAACATTCTGCCAATTAGAGTGAAATCACACGTTTTTTAGTGATTGAAACATGAAAAATAACTTTGTTTTTATATTTTAAAAAACGTAGTTTAGCGCGAAAAAAATTAATCAGCTTTTAAAGCCCGCTTATTTTTTTAGCAAGCCATTTTAGGTCGGATCTGCTTGACAAACTCGTCACTCACCCACGTTGCACTGTTGCATTGTTACCACCACAAGCTCAATAGCGAGGTGCAATTGTTGTTGTCCTATGCTTTAGGTTAAGGGTCTCACCGAAATTCGTTGAACTCAGGTGCAGCCAGAGGTGTTCAGCGCACTCAGTTTCCCTCCCTCCCCCCACTCTTTGATGGCCACATCAGCACGTGGGATTGTGACAAATTCGTCACTCCTTCATTCCTCATGTCAGAAGATAAGTGACCACGAGGTGATCGCTGAAAGTGAGGAAGCCTTTCCAAACCCTCTCCCAGTCAGCAGGAGTTCATTAACGTCACGTGTAAAGCATTGAAATCGGACAGATGGTGATCTTGTCACATTTCGACATTTCTAAACTGGAAAACTAAATGGCATTGAGGCGGATAGTGACTTAGGTTCCAGAATGAAAGAAAATGGATGGTTGGATTATTGTAGTGGCGGAAATCTAGATAATTGGCAGGAACCAGGGGAGTTGTGCAGACGATGAGGTTTTGGAGAAACGAGGACTAACGGTCGCTAAAAATTTGGCTTCAGATTGATGGGAGGAGCAGAAGAAAAGATGGATTTGAAGCAGATAGGCAGAGAAATGTGGTTGGGTATCGATAGAATCCGGATCAGCATAGGAGAAGTGAGCTAGAAAAGCGGGGAACCGGATGGAGCAGATAGTACCAAACTGTTAAAATTTATAAACTAGAATTGAATCCGAGCAACAGATGCTTTACTTATTTTTGTAGTACTTGTTAACTTTGGAGATTTTATGCTCTTCTCCTCGCTTTCTCAGGAAACAGTTGGAAGTCGGCTTTGGCCTGGCAAGAGATGACGTCACAACATTTTCGTCACGTCATTTATTTGCGTCATCTTGTTGCTCGGTGCGAATTTGCATTTTTATGCTGTCAAAATTTCTGGCTCTTAGGAGTGCTAAACCTGCCATCTTACTGACTGTCATGGTTTTACTTTGCTGCGGCAGTTATGGCTTTATTCTCACTTTTGCAACTAGCAGTGCTTAGGTAGGGCTTGTTTTTCATATCGGAAAACGAAGAAATGGTTTATCGTGCGTTGCATTTACAATGGCTGCAAGGGCTGTGCTTTCTTTTCTGCCTTTGTAAGCTAACTTAAGACGTCTTCTGCATTGCAATTCGAAGCTTTGGAGCAATGTTGACAAACATACTAACATGCTCCAATTCACCCGTTGGGAAATTGTTAAACCCTCCACCTCTTCTCTTCAAGCCATAAACAAGGGTGTGGAGGTGAAGCCAAACGCGGTGTTGGAGGTTGCTGGCCATGAGTCGATTCTCGTTTATTAACTTCCTAGGTTAGGTGTTCATCAGTTCTTATCTCCTGATTCAGTAGCTACTACGGGCTGCAACCAGTGTATTCTTCCTGCAAGGATATGCGATGGAGCTTTAACCACATTTTTCCTGTTCAAATGATAGGCAAATTGATTGCTGAAGAAGAATTGTATTTTCATTATGACGTGGACATTATTCCGGTCCCTGGTGCAGAGTGCGAAATAATTGGCTTGTGTCGTGCCTACCGATGGATTGTTTGGAATCAATTTAGAGTGAGCTATTTTGACACCCTTTTTGCGTTTATAAATGCTTCATTTGGTTAAAGTGGCTGTCGAACTGAAGGTGGTAGGGTTATGGGATGTCCTCAGTGCACGAGGAATGATAGAGTGACTGAGATTTGCTCGAATGTGTTGGCGTTTGCCAGAATGCACCGAATACCAAGTTGTTTTGCGTTATTGGGCGTATGATGTGTGCTTCACATGAGGTAACTTGTCTTCATTTTTGCCATTTGCATTATTGAAACTTGGCGACTAGTCATGGCACTGCCAACGGTTTAAAATCCTTGAGTTATATTCATCGGACTTGTGTTACTGCAGAAGTGCAGTGTCTTGAAGCAGTAAATAAAACAGAAATGATAATCGCACGTTGTAATCCTTAAGATTCAGCTCAAACTGAGTTGTAGTGGCCTGTATTACAAATACGGGATATTTCATCCCTAAGTTTGGAAAACTTCTAGAAGACTCCGTCGCGTAGCTCTCGAACAGCGATGCAGCTGCAACCTCATTTGGTTGCACTTTAAAGTTTCCCATTGCCATGCTTTGATTGGAAAAAACACTTCTTTTTCTAGCATATTTCATTCGAAAGGAGTTTTGATTTTGTGTTTCTCGTCTTTCCACATCCTTATTGCTTCTGCCTACCTTTAGCATTCCATCTCATCTTGCCATTGTGATGCTGCTTAAGCTTATTACAATTACTTGGCTTAAGGTTATGCTTGGCCCTTTCGTTAATCTCATTCAGCGACATTCCTCAATTAGTGCTGATACTCGCCCTAATTAGCTCGATCCACCCCAAAAATCAACAGCAGGAGGCCACTTATTAATGTGCATTCCCTTTCATGTTATTGACTGGCATTTTCTGATCAACAAGTCCCTCTTCCCTCTTTATCCCTTTCTCGATGGGTGCTAGATTTCGTGTCCACTTCCCAGAGCGTTTCAACCACAAACTTGCTATGCACCTCGGCTTCCTACAGGAGGTCATCAACGGCCCTCTATACTCGGTCGTTACTTTTGTGAACAAGGAATTCGTCGGGCCTCTTGTCGATCCCGCCGTCAGCAGCATTGCTCTGCCTGGCGATACTTTCATTATCGTACTGGAGGGTTCCCTCGAAATCGACGTCTATCCACCTGAATGTGAGAAGACGCAGAGTGAGATAAGGAGAGTGTGTGTGTGTCTGGTGATGTGGTCTACATTTCTCATCAATTCGAGCACCGCGCAAAGTTCTCCGAGTGCGAAACCTCCTACGCCGTTGTTCTAAGCGTTTTCAACCGTGCTCCCGCATTGGTTAATGGATGCTGGGGACGCATTCTTTAAGCACGCTCTCCTTTACTCATAACTTGTTCCTTTAGGTATTTAAATGGAAGGATCCGAATAATGAGGAGTGTAGTCTATTCCGTGAGCTGCTAATGTGCACGCACAATAATCCGAAGAATGCATCCGATATTCTCTATATAGTGAGCTGTGCATTTGTGGCCATTAACGACGACGCTTGTGTAGGATCTGAATGCGGAGGAGGGAGTGGAGTTTGTTCTCCGCAGGTGGTTGAAGGGCGTGAATGGCATCAAGAAGCAAGATATTGGTTATTCAGCAAACGAATTGAGAGAGCAATTTATGACGCGGACGCCAGCTGTGATTTTGGATCCCAGTAAGTTGAGCTCGGCTTGTGCGTTATCTTGGCCGTGATTTTATTTGACTGCTGGCTATACTTCGTTACTTGTGTTAAGCTCAGAACATGGGTGCTAGTTTAGGAGTGAATGACTGGTGCAAGTGGAGTGGATTGAATTGTAGATGTTATGAGAGGAGGACGATAGGTGGTTCATATTGTTTGTGGTTGCTCTTTCCACTGACGTGGAGTGTATCATTCCGTCCTGGGTGGTAGTAGGGAATGTTTCTCTCTGATTTACAGTTAAGGATTTCCATTTGCGATAATAAAGGTGATTATCGTTAGCGCACACACGACTGTGGGTACTGAGTCACCCTCTTACGTGACTGGGTCATTCCAGCTTAGAACCTTTGCACGCGATGATTCGTGCGCACTTGGGCGGTTCCGTTTAGTCGTTGGCAGTAATGTGAGTGAGGTGTGAAGGGAATGTCACAGGTGTTGGTAGGCAGGACGTTGCAGATATCTTCGATAAGGGCAACGTCGCAGTACGGTTACCGTCCTAGTGAGGAGGAGAGCTACCCTCCTTGGAACCCCGAGTAGCTTCAGTGGTGTGTAGAACATCGAATTTATGGACCAAAATAGGATGCACGGGCATTTCCCCCACCTAGATTATTTTGGTTAAGGTGGTTTTGGTAGCGTTTGTCCCTCGAATGCCATCTTTTCCTCTCCCGATAGTAACTCGCTAGACGGTGGCGCCACTTACTTATCAAGCAAACGTACAGCGGCGATCTGATGCCTATCATTAACCTTGGTAACTTGGAGTGAAGTGGGAGTTATTTGGACGCCCTTAGATTGCTCTAGAGCTTGGAGGAATGAGTGAGAATTAAGTTGAGAGGATAAGAGTGTGAGCGGAGGGAACGAAAATCGGGATGAACCAATGCGTGTATCGGTTCGGTTTACGTGGTTGCTACTACCTTTTAGGTGAAAAGACGGGACACGCCGCTTTGTTCGGACCAATTTTAGGTGATACAAACGATTATTCGGAATCGCAGGTTGAACGTCTGCTTAATCCGCATGTGGAAGGCCATATCAAATTTGAGCGAGAGTTGGAGCCCACGACAAGCATTCGCCTTACTCGTCGCTCTGTACTAAGCCTAATGGACAGACACGATGGTGATTCCTTTTGTCTTTGGTGCACTCTCTGCAATTCTTGGGATCCAAGGCTTAAAAATGAGGAGACTTATTTGAAGATTCCCAAAAAGGTAGGCAGATGAAATTCAAGGCGTCAATTCTACTCTACCCTATTTAGCTTCTTCCAATGGTTGAGTGGCTGATTGCTATTTACCCCAATGATGTAATGGTCTGCGACCTACTTGGGGATAACGTAAATGATAAGGTGTGCGATTTGAATGCAGTAGTGCTTGCCTTCCTCAACTTTAGATGCAGGTGGCCAGGGACCTGTTCCATGAGGGCTTGATTATCTCTGTGCTTAAAAGCGAAGTAGTGGGAGCAAAGAAGACTCTAAAGAGTAGAAAGCAAAAGGACCGGAGTAAAGGGTAAGACGAACTTGATTAAAGCGATGGTGCCGTGGAGTGGAAGCGGTATCCGATCAGTCTCTAGATTAAGACTGGGCTAACTTTGGGTGTGGGGTCACATTCTTATCCGCCGCAGCTGATTTAAAATGGACCTTATGACGTAAAATCTGTTGCTTGTCTCAAAATGGTTTAAACCGTTTCCTTGTTCATTTAGTACCTGACAGCTTGTATTGAGTCATCAAGAATTGGTGATGAGAGATTCAGGACGGCTTATCGGTGCATGGTTTTATCTAATGAATGTTCCTTCGTGATTCGAACCTTTGCACGCGCCAGCGCTCACTTTGCTAACCTCATGTTTCCAGTTACTGTTCAGTATAAAGTACAAGGGTGGATTCCTCACCAAACCATAGCGCTGTCTGTGGAGCCGACTGGTATTATCATGAATTTTGTTCGCTGCCTTACTTTGCAGACAATTCATAGGAAGCATCGCCCTATCCAGCTACTCATGGTTAGAGTCGCTATCGAAATAGGATTTCGAGCCTGGGTACCTACAGATCCGAGGCTATATTTGATTGGCCTGAATGATGTTTGCCGCCTAACCAGGCGACTTAGACGCCTACCCGCTTTTGGCAAATATTGCTGCTGGATGACGTCTATGTTGACAGTCCCACGATTACATGCATTCATGTAACCCATGATGGTAACTTGTGATCTACCGCCTACCTCATTCGTGGTTGCTAGGTTCCCCGTAACTGCTAAAGTTTTGAATTGTTTTGGCCGTCTGTTAACTTATTTACTGGCCCTGACATAGTGAGAATGAGTGTTCTTTAGCTTCGGTCACTGTACGATGCATCATGCGCGCTTCACCCCTTTAGTCAAGCACTTGTAGTAATTAATCTGCACAAATATTATTTAAACCGGGCGAATATTAATTCTTCAGGTTTGAACATGTCACTTATTCCAGTATTCAACTAATAGCAGCTACGACAGCCAATTATGGAACGGGATGTTTTTGTGATCTGTCGTTATGGGCATGATTAATAACTTGAACTCCATGACTGTAAACGTTAATAAAAGCCGTGCAGTCGTACTACTTGACAGACACTGCATATGGACTGCAAATATCAGCACACTGGTGGCACTTGTGGTAAATTAATGCACAACCATCTGGTTAAACTTTGTTAATCCTCTTTAGCATGCTCTATAGCTTGCGTTTCTGTCAGTAAAGTGCAAATTGAGACGCTCAATTTAGTGGTGGTCTAATTAGATCGGCTTCACCGGGCGACATGCCCAGGCCATGTAAACCATCACACCCTACCTACATGGACATGTGCTGGTGAAAGTGGGTGCAGTGACAATGTGAATCGGGTCATGCACCCTTCTCACGAGGAGGCATGTTTAAACCGGTCTCGATTGATCCGTCATATTAGCTGGTGAATGGGCACTTTTACTCACCGTGGTTAGCTCATCCCTCGTGTCTGCAATATTTGCTCCTACACACCCACAACCCCAACTGTGTGCGCACATCATTTATGTAGCATATCACTATATTTTATTGATTCAGAAAGAGTTGTGAGAGTGAGGAAACAGATTAAAGGGTAGTGAACTCTATGGGATATGTGCATAAAGTCCTCGCGGCCATTAATAAATTGCATCCCGAATGATATTGATTGACCTCTAGCTTAGTGTTTATTGTAGGATTTTCCGCCCATATTTCTTAAAACCGATTTGTGGACGTGCGCCTTTTGCTGAATTACTGAGTCCGACCTGGATGCCACTGATGACTTGGATGCTGTGTAGTAGTCTTGTAAAGAATTCTCTAAATTTTTCATTTCACAGAGTAAATTTTAATACGCCGTTTACATTAACCCAGCCTTACATGCTTGATTGTGTCGATGAACAGGCGCACTCGCTTGCTAAAATTGAACTGAAGCGGAGGAGAGCGACCGTGCGATTTGGGATGCTTACGGAAAAGCGAATGGTGTGATGCTATTTAAAATGCGTTCCATGTAGTTGACCAGTGCTTCACTCCCATAACCTGAAGGTCGCTAGCTAGATGTCGCTTGACTTGAAATCCATTGGAGATTCCCCGCGTAGGTTCAAATCCTCCTCGCGACGTGCGTGTGCTTTTCGACATACTGTTCAGTTCTCGTCCTGTCCTTCAAATCCACGCACATGCCAGTGTGGCATACATTTATCACCCGCTCATTCAATACCACCGTCGAGTTCCAGAGTATTGGGGAGCCAACACAGCAGACCAGCAGAACCATGGCTTGAGGGGAAGCCAACGCAACCAAAGAAGTCAAAAAGGATTTATTTGCGATTGCTCACCAGCACTCTAAGCAGAGCCCAAACCCGCACTGCAAACTTCCAATGATTTCGCTGTCCATTGCATTGCCCCTCCAACCATCGAGGCGCCTTTCCGACATTCTTCATCTCCCGTCGTCGGCGTCGCGCAAACGTGCCCTACATCATTGCACTGCTTGAGTTCACCACAGTAGAGCAAAAATAAACGTTAGCGTTGTCGACGACAAGGCCTTCACGGCCACTGCACGGATGACTGTGGGTAACTAAGTTGATGTGAATTCGACACGCACCAGCACGTTCTGGTGAGCCTTGTGTTTGTTCTCAATTGAGCAACTTACCGTTTCGTGATAGCTCAGTCGATAAAGCGGTAGACTGAAGATTTAAGTATCTTCTGTTCGATCTCGGGTCACTACAAATGCCGTCACTGCGGTTCTGTTTCTCAATTCTTCTTTGCATACGCCTTTACACACGCAGACGTGGCGATGGGTCGACTACAGCAAAGACGTCCAGGGTGTAGCGATGTAAACTGCCTGTGTACTCTGACTGAATTGCGATGAAGGTTGCCACAACGCATGTAAAATTCAAACTTAAGCAGGCGTATCAATGGATCAACAGCCTATAAATTTAACTAGTTTCCTACTGCGTCACCCTTGGGTACTTTTATCCATCATCCATCCGTGTCCCTTTCACCACCCTACAATCTCACCACCAGTTGCACATCTGCTCACCTCAACACCACGCACACCGTCAATGGCTTTGACGCTGCGCTCTGTGCACTCTTCATGCTTCACTTATCCTACCAACCCTGCTCACTGTCCCCTGTTCACAACTTTACTGGTGCCCTAACACCGTCATTCCAATAACCGCCACTCCTAATGTACCGGTGCTTTCAATGTCTAAACTCAGTGAGAGCACATGTGGTGCAGTACTGCTGCACAGTGCCGTAGGATGTGGTCTAGTGAACTATGTTGTGGCATAGTATGGAGAGAGCTTCGGTAACAGCAAGCGCGATAGCACTTGGACGTGGGATTTTGTCTGGAAGGAGTGGCACGGGATGAGGCATTGCCGCTATTTGCGACTCAACCTGGAATGCTCAATGTTCAAGTCAAACGCTGGATCAAATGGGATTTTAACTAATATAAATTTTTTCGTTTGTCTACATGTGAGGATCCCATATTGGGAGTCGCACGCTAATGATCCGACTTTAGGCCAGTGTTTGAAGAAATGGTAGCAATGTCAAAGGCCACAGGCTGATGGTGGAGGAGATGTAGCTGACAATTCTACAATGATCTGGTTAATTGGGTAAAAGTACAGTTTTGAAGGCCGCAGGTTTCCACGAAGCATTGCTTAAAAAATTCACAAAAAAGTGCTTAAGCAACCTAAGATCTTCTATTCTAACGAGTCTGCCTGACGAGTTGTGAATTATTTCTCCGACTTTTAAAGTAAGTGATGTATGTAAAAAATGCACGTGTCGATAAACAAACCTCAAGGAACTATCAATATGGGTGTGACATGGAATGAAGTTCCCATCGTCAGTTTTTATTTGAAACCTAGATTCTGTGTAAATTAAAAACACATTGGCTCCTGTCTCAATATTAAGGTAATTGACATGAAGCTTAATCGAGTTTACTTATCAGAGCTGCATTCCATGAAGTTGTGGATGCACCATTAGTGGTCCTACAATTCTTATATTAGAAATCATGCCACAGAACTAACAGTAAATACTGGATATTGTTGCTAAAAGGTAATTAAGTCGCACGCTTTGCCTCCTAGGCAAGCCCTCTAGAAACTGAGGTACTATTGCTTTGCGAGGATGCACAAGCTATTTCCTACGCGCACTCAAGGCAAAATCGTTTTCCACCAGAAGGTGGAATTTAAATTCATTGCGCATTTTGTCAGTGTTTTAGGCAAAAATAGGAGGAACTGCCTCGACTTTCACATTCAATTGCCTATTTGATCTAATGCGTCCTCCAGGCGCTGAAAAAGAGGCCTGATTGTTCAGGTCGGAAGCGACAACCAAGTAAGGTGACAGAATTGAGACACCGTTCATTGCACCAAAGTATGCGCTCCTAGCCAATTATATGAGCCTTGCTATTTTGTAGTAAAAATGAGTTGCATTTGACAACAGATGAAGTGTTGGCGAATGATGTGCAAGCGTTGGGTTGTACGTGGGCTCTTGTGTTGGCGTGTTCTAAAGCATGCTTATGGGCGAAAGTCGCATCCATCTCTAGCTAAATCAAAAAGGTCCTAACTTTTCCATTTAAGATTAAATTACTTGAAAAAAATTATGCTGTTGGATATTTGAAGCCATAGGTTGGCACAAATATTTGCCCGAAATCGCATCACTGGCTCACACATAATTTCGAGTCTGTTTAGTCATGCAGTCGCCAATGCGGCGGTTTGTTAAGCGCACCGATTACTCCATTGCACATATCCCGTTGACATATATAATGGCGTGCATGTTTTGATCGACACGCTACGTCACAAACATCTAAAGCCTGCTTTAAGCGTTACCTACATTTCTTAAAGGCAATGTGTCAGCTTGAAGTGAATTGCAACGTCGTTTGCCAAGCCGTGAACTATGGTCAATCTATATTTGGCGACTGAGAAGGAGAACAGCCAAAATAGTAAAAAACCTACCACGCGATGCGCTTTACCACCTCTACTCATTTTCTCTTAAATATTTATCGATAGCACCACACCTCGGAACGAATTGCTACACTAATGTTTGGCCACAGTATATAAAAATTGCAGACTTTCTTAAACTTCCCCAAAAATCAATTAGATAGTTTTCTCTGAAGAAGCAAGAAATAACTGCCTATAATTTATTGTGCCGTTTAACAGCATCTGTTGAAAGACACTTCAAAATTTCTAAGTTTGAACGCAAATTACAATCTATTTAGTTGGTACATGCTTACTGGCAATCAGCATCAATCGGTGTCCGCGTGGTCAAAGCGAAAATCAATGCCTCAGAGAATTTATTCTAGCAAGCTTGTTGTTGTTTGTGGAAAATAGTGCCGCATTTTACTAAAAGACCATGACTAATAGGTCTCTAGGTTGTGAATTAAAATAGTGCTGTGGGTTTTAAACTATTATGAACCTGCGCTAACGGTAAGGACTGATTTTAGCTATGCGCATTTGTCTACAACTTCACCACGTATTAATCGTGAAAGTAGACATCAGCCCTCCACTCCGATTCTCTGCAAAATCCGAGGTGTCTCAGTCGCAGTTTGGCCTGGCATCTGTCAAATGGAATAACCGGTTGACAAGTAACAATTGATTGCTTGTGCAGTTCTGTCACAGTTCCTAACATAATGCTCGGTTCGCAAAACCGATTTTTTTTCAGCCTTGCCACAAGCACATCAAACTGACAAAG
This sequence comes from Taenia multiceps, assembly GCA_001923025.3. NCBI lineage: Eukaryota > Metazoa > Platyhelminthes > Cestoda > Cyclophyllidea > Taeniidae > Taenia > Taenia multiceps. The sequence continues at coordinate 14,331,064 of CM010312.1, read as the reverse complement.
CCCAGCACACGTGCGTTTGAACTCGGCTTGCATATGGGGTGGTAACTGAAGTCAGTTTCACAAATATTCCATTACTTTACCCGCCTAAGTATCAGCCATTCCATTAAACCGCTTCAAGACTAATTGTTGCACAAGGTTTCAATACCTCCCCTTCATGCATTCATGTGCTCATATATGGTCACCGACATTGTCGCTGCATTCTAGCAACGACGATGGACATGTCGCAAATGCCAACATCGGCCATATATGCAAAACTATCACAAAGGTGAATTCAAGAGTGCATGCTACCGGACAATTGGCACATTGGCTAGAGTCTCATGCAAGGGGCATCACCTTTTAATTGCAGCAAACATCATATTTAATTCTACCAACCGCATTGACACGCCGCTCATTTACGTGTTGAGCATCCGGTCTGTTCAATCCTATTGCTCAATTCAATTCAGTAGCGAGTAATTCGTAAACGAAGCTAACATAGCTGGAGGGAAAGATGGCGACTTCACTGGTGTCTTGACTTCGTCAACGATTTTCCTTCTTATATGGCATTGGTGTTGATCACGCGATTGCTCGGCGGTCTACTAATTCAAACTCTGGCAAATATGGAACCAGTTGCAATGGTCACGACATGGAGTAAAATATGGTTGCTCCATTACCACTGGAAAAACTGAAAAGGTTCAGTGGAATCTTCATGCAAATGGCAATAATAACTCACTGCAGAAAGGTACTATCAAGCCAGACGTATTCCAGTAGGCCCTACTACTGTTGCAGCTTGTCCTTTTCTTGCCTTCCCATTATTACCACCCAACTTCGTTACTAAACCTTACGCTTAGGCATGTTCAAGCCACCACCGAAAGGGTGAGTGGCCTGTACTCTTCTCATTGGACGTCTATTTACTGACTTGTTTGCTTTGGGCAGCTGATCGACCAATGGGTCAATGAAATCGATAAGAAGACCTGATGTACATTGTTGCGTACTGGTTATCTGCTTAGTCGGTCGGCTCATTCACTGATTCATTCGTTCCACAGTGAGTTGAGTTGCAAGTAATCACACGGACAAGTGGGTACAAAATGGATTTAGCATTTGCACAGGGTGACGCTGTGCAGGATTGTCATTTGTTGTAAAATGGGCCAAGTTCTATAGTGCATCGTTAAATTCATTTATGTTATGGCTCGGTTTTTTGTCTATTAACCTTGTTGTGTGTGAGAGCCAGACCATTTTAAGAACTAATGTTATTGGTCAGAAATTCATTTCGTACAGGATTCTATTGTGTGCGCCAAGCAAAAAGACAACCAATTGTGGTGTAATTTAAGCACCAGGCATAACTTGGATTTGTCTGACTACAAATGTCGAAGATATGGTATATTGCAACGTGACGTGCTGACAGCTTTGAGTTACGGTATGTTAAGAAACATTTCTCCAAAAGAGTAGAGAGTTGCAATGATTACGAAACTAAAGTACAGCAGTCCATATCCAATTCTTTTCCAGAGCGTTTTCCAAGTGGCAACGTAGTGTAGCTGGCAGTCCAAAGCAGGCCAGCGTTAGTTAAGATGGCCACTTCATTGACGGTGTCATCGAGAGCACTATAAAAGCCGCCGCTGAAGACGTCCTTCTGCATAGCCCTCATATTGCGCCTCCAACAGCACACTTTGTCAGCGCATGCCTGCAAGCCTAGTAGAGCACGCAGGCAAAAGGACCCCAAGCTCGATGAACTGATCCATGTATTTGGCCTACTCGGTGTGTCATCATTTTACTATCATCCCACCTTACCTTACCTTGGCCTGCTTTTTCCTCCTGTTGCTCTTCATCTTCATTAAAATTAAGGCAGACATCCCGTGGTGGAGAAAAGTGTGCCTCGATGCCCAAAGGTAGACCGGCTCAAAGGAAAACATCAGAAAAAGAAATCAAGGCTTGGCAATCTCAATAAGGTAAAACATTACAGTCAAAGCACTTTAATAGTGACTCCTTTGTATGCACGATGATGCAAGAAAATGGATTGAGGTGGATAAGCACAAAGACAACAAAGGTAAGCAATGACTGTCCTTACAAAGCCGCCAACAAGAAATGATGCCCTTATCCACACTAGTCGGCATTGAATGTCACCACATGGCACGTGCTACAAATCGATTAGCACGTGTGGGATTCATAAACTCCAATCACACAGCCAACCAGAAGACATGCTCTGCTATGCGTTGTTATTGCCTGCTCTTATTTGTCCTTCTTCACGTTATCTTTCCCGATATTCAGATTTTCGTTACTGCCTCCTCCCACTTTGGTTTCTTCTTGACTCGTGTCTTTTTTCATTACCCACTTCCGCTTTCTTCAACCCTAACTGCTGTTCAGTTACAAACCCCCCGTCCCGCCATTCTCGAGACGTCGAAGTACCGCAGCAGATAGATAGCTTAGAAGTTAAGGGTGATTTTTTCTACCAACCCCACGTTTTATAGCATGTGAAATCTTTTCGCACATTTCCCTGTGATCAAGTTTACTGGCAATTGACAGGGCTGGTTTTATTTTGCCTGTCGTTGCATTTGCCTCAGCCCTTGAGCAGGAAGGCGTGAGAAATATCACATTACTGATGGCAATGCAGGCGTGAGTATGATGAGGTTGCCAAAAGTGGGCTCTATCAACGTTGTTTACGCAAACAGGTTGCCAGAACGTCCAATTTTATGGGGATCGATTATAATGATGTAGAAAATGGAAGTTATTTATTAAAAGCTGAGTTCTTCAAAATAAGGGGAATTTGAGGTTCGGTAAATTCCCATGCAAGGTAAAATCCAACCACTTATCGGTTGCTAAATTTAGTCGACCATAGTCGCGCCACCGATTCAGCAGCCGCCATAATTGCCGTCAAGTATTCCCTGTTCCATAGCTCGATAACAACTCCTTTGGACAAAAAGTATTTAAGGACAGGAACGCGGCGTCCACAAAGTGCTACAAAATTTGGTGGGTCCATGGAGGTATCAGAACAACTGGTGTCAGCTGCATGCATGAGCAACAGTCGTATCAGTAGCATGTGACCATTTAAGGCAGCATGTTCAAGTGCAACTTGCAGACAACAGCTTCGGAAAGGCGGGGGCTGATTGGCCTCCAAAATGAAGGTCGCCCATCATCAACACAATGCCCAAATTGACTGCAGTGGGAACACGCAACTCAGGCCAGCTTTTATTACTCCTAACTGTTGTCAAAATTCGTATGATTTTGAAAGTTCAAATGTTGCTTGCGGACTGCAGAAACTCAACCGCAACAGCAGCAGCAATATTGCTTTGACAGTGCGCTGGACTACTGACGTAGTGCTTTGAATGTGACAGTCAGTTGGCTACCATTCAGTATGGTGACGCAGAACACACATCAACCCACCAATCATTCCTCCAGTTTCCCGCAAATGGCCAATAAAAATGAAGCAGAACATGGAATCAGCCACGAAGGAATACTACCTAGAGCAGCAGTAGGTGGTGCATCTACCAGATTAGAAGTGCAAAGAAGTACATCCAGTCCTCCTCCAGCTGTGGAGCAGAACCTATAATCGGGCTTATTGGCCATTGCTCAGGCAATGTTCTACGTGTGACATACAAACTTTGGCAGTCCAAGAAAGACGTTTTCATCCATTTGCGTAGCAGTAGCAGATTTCAAACTCTTAGGTTTAGTAAAACGTGTAGTAATCACCCTGCGATTGCGTGACAAGGCGTCGTGGTAAGCGGCGTGGCCCTATCAGATGGAGCTAATTACCATCAGGAGTGGAGGGTCGATTATTTAAGAGCCCAACAGTACTCTTAGCAAAATCCGTTCTTGCGTCTGATGATTTAATGCAATTGGGCATTTTTTGCAGACAAATATTTCCCATGCTCACGGTCATTATTGAGGGCCTGGGGGTTGATGAGAGGTAAACTTTTTTTTGGGCTTGAAGCCGAAGGATCAGAATTCGTACAAACTTCACTCAAATGGTTGGATTACCTGCCGGGCTCTTAGCCATCCAACTCCATCAATTCAATGTCGGTATACAAGCGTAAAGGATCCACTTTTGCAAATAGCTGAACAGATCGCTGTCTTGCAAACGTAACCTCAATTGGCACCCTTGTGTTTTCTTCATTTCCTTCATTTTCTCATGCGACTCATATGGTGTAGATTTTAAGCCAGTTAAGATAATTAACAATGCCACTGCTGCTGCAAAGAAGAATCGGGTAATTGATCATGCCACAAGTGCACGTTCATCTTGCATCTAAGTGAGAAATTGGCCCTTAACTCTGTCATCGCGGAGTTTATTCTGTGTTCAGCCATGTCTTTATTCAGATATTTGCTTGCAACATGCAGATCTACCTTCCGCGCTGCCACGTGGTGCGCCACTTGGCAACTGAGGATGCAACTGCGTGTTGCTCAAATGCAAAAGAATGGCAAAGTGATTCTACAGCAGACTTGGAGCATGTAGGCGTCTACATTATCCCAGAGGCAGAGCTCATAGCCCTAACCGCCTATTGCAATTAACATGTTTTTAGCACAAAGATTAGTAGGAATCCCTACGTGAAAGCATTCAGATATCGTCCATGCGAGCAATCAGATTGTCCAGCAATCCAGGTCAGGGCAAATTCTTGCTATAAGCATCCCTATTTTTGCAACTTGGCGTAAGTCGTACCTTGAAGTCCAAAAGCGTTTAAGTTTTGGAGCTCCATGAGCTCCATCGGAACCCTGGCAGATGCGATCTAATTTGTCAAAATGTCAGAAGCAAGCGCTTTTAAAGTTGTTCTCCCATCATGAGACGAAAGGATTTGCCCTCATGCAGGCAAGACCAGAATTCGCAAAGGCATTTGTTGCATCGTTTGTTTTGCTACAGGGAAGTAGAACGTGAACATAGTCTAATTAAAAATGTCATAACTTTGAATAAATGTACATAGTCGGGACAGATCTTCATCGAGACGAATACTGATTTACGAAAAAGTTACAAAATGATTCCATTTCTCTTTAGGTTGTCAAATGATAAAAGGGAAAATAACCTGTGAAGGACCGAAACAAATTCTTTACACATTTTGTAAAATCATATTTTTATCAATGGTAAGGAAAATCGAAAAGTCAAGGTTAAAGATAGGAACTAGTCAAGTGACAAACCACTCATCTTTAAAAATGCCTTCATATCTTTATAAATTTGCCCCCATAATTTACCATGATCTAAAGGTTTCGATATCTGCTTGGAGACTCGTAATCAAAGGAGTGCACGTGATTGCATGCTCTAAGCTTTGTTTACATTGAATGCTACCTTGGAAATTTACCTCCAGCTGTAAGCACTTACGTCCTTAAATATCGAACTAGCCTGTTCCGTTCTCGATACGAATCTTCATGCAATTCATTAGTTCTGAAGCATCTACCCACTTTAAAAATGGCCAACGGCTTTCTCTATGCTGAGTTCTCGCAAACTTTCAAGAAGCCTATTAAACTTTGTTATTTCAATTATTCCCTTCTTAAAACTCAACTCAGTTTACTGTTATTTTAAGCGAGGAAAAAAACAAGTATCTTATTCAACCTGCTCGGGTATTTTTTGCTTGGATTTTGCTGCCGTCTTAGCGGATGGTTTCTATCAGAGACCAAATAATGCGCTAATTAATTTGCACCATAAAGTGCTGGAGAATAATGGTGGCTAGGAATCCTAGCTCTCATTTCGTTCTCTAATATGAATTATCGAGTGTCCATTTTGAGTAAATAAGGTAAGGCTCAAAATGTACACGAATTAAAACGAACATACCTCTTTCCTGACTGCCTCAAAGTACATAATTAATCATGTGTTTGTCGTTTTCAGTCATCATTTGCCCAGTGGTTCCGTATTTGAAGTGGCTGCTTTCCAAATGTGATGACTGCACTATGAAGATTTTTCGAAATCATTGTCTACGTTACTAGTAACCGAGAAACACATTCTTAAAACAAACGATTCCTCTTTATGTCTTTCTTATGATCACCAAATTAAATTTATGCGTACTGCACTGCATTAAGGTCCGTACCAATTGCACACTCTACCGATGTTGCGTTTTGTCCGATGGTCCTGATGGCTTGTCGACAATCCGAGTTGCCTAAAAACCTTGGCTCTGTTCCCTTTTAAGCAACTAAATGTTTTACCACTATTACTTCATTTGTGACGCATCGCCAAAATTAAGAATTGTGGAAATGAGAGAACGAGGGTACTAAGAAATCGAGAAAAGTTAGTAGTGCAAAAGATTCATAATCTGCAGTACGCTACGCATTTTAGGCGATAATGGAGAAGATTAGTACATTCGAATGCTAAATACACAAAAGACATTCGTGGAAACAAAAACGCAACGGGTGCTTCATGGTCCGGTGTTTTAATAACCTACGAACACCATAAAAGTGGACTTGCTTTTAATCGAAGCATGAATATGTGTATATATCTATTCCATTTTGCCCCTATGGAAAGCGAGAAGCATTCTACAAGACCGAAATTTGGTTTATTACGAAGAACTTTGATTTAATTTAATTGACTTATGTTAAAGGAACCCCCGGAAAAAATTAATTGAAGTTTGCTACGGCTTTATGTTGGAACACTGCCTATGTAAATTTGTGAGGGAATGCCGATTGCATATTGCAAAAGAATTTGAATTCAAGTTTTAAAAACATTCGAGTAATCCTACTCTTTAAAACAAGTATGTCAGTGGTGTTTGAGGTATCGTATCAAAACATCTGTGATGAATGCGAGATTACTGCTTTTAAACTAACTAGCAGCTCTCGTTTGAGCCTGATTATGTAGAACCTCATCTATAGTGACAAGTTGCGGTAGCCAGCTTTGGACAGATTTCCGGTTCATATACACCAAGTTATGGGAACCAAGTATTATGGCTGCTTCAAAACATGACTAGTTAATGCAACAAACTTATGCGGTTCTTTTGTAGCAGTTACTTTCACGGTGTAACAGCTCACCACCAAATGTTGATTACATCCCACGTGTGGGCTGCAGCACAAAGCAGCATTGATAACAGCAAAAAATTAGCATTAAGAGGATGACTGCGTACCTGAGGTGTGGACAACGAAATGGGAATTGGAGTAGTTTTTAGCAAGACACCCGCATCCATCTCGCGGAATGCTATGAGTGCCTTTGTGTGCCAGGCTAGAAAACCTGGTTTGCAAACACCAGAAATGCTTAAAAGCACGTTTGGCAGCTACAAAGTCTTTTGAGAAAACTTGAGGCTTTTATTCATAAATGTTTATCTCAGCCGAATAATGGTACAATATATTTTGAGACGACAGCACGATAATCTTGATGCAATAACTAGTCTGCTGATTCAAAAATTTGATTCTGACACTCTGGTTGACTTATTGTTACTGTAAATACTTGAATTCGCTTGCGCATGCTTGCAACATTGAAGACATCCATAAGATCACGTGCTATTACATTTTACAGTACTCGAAAGCAATTGAAATGTCAAATTAATTTAATCGCACAGTTTAAGTAGAGTGTGAAGTGTGCATGAGAAAAGTCCGGGCACCAAGAGGTGACAAGGAAGAGGGTAGACACAACCAAAACTTTGATGTTCGTGACACACAAATGCTTTATTATGAGGATTTCAACATGACTAGATTGAACCCTTTGAGAAATTATGACTCAACATAGGACAGATTTGCGAGTAGCAGTCAAATGTGCAATATATTAAAGATCTTGAACTAAATGCGGTACTGCATCTTCCTCCTAGCAAAAGCAAGTAAACCAGCAATCTTAAGGGCATCTTGCTGCAGCATCTGCAGTGAATGCGGGATTATCGTTTTTAATTAAATGACAGCATTCATTTGAACAGCCACGTTTGCAAAGCCATAGCTTGCAATAAAATGTTGGGCTCATTCCATGTGTGAATTATAGCGCAAAGCTATATTTATAGCAACTGAATAAATGAACATTTAGGGAATGACTTCGCGCCAGAGATGTGAATGACTAACTAAGAACTGGAGTCGTTTTTGGCAAGACACCCGAATCTAAATCTTGAATGGCTTTGAGTGCCCTTTTGTGTCAGTCATTTTAAATCTAGCAATGTGATTAGCCCATCTGGCGACTTGATCCAAATAATAACTGTGAATGTCGGATATGTAAATTTGGTAGCTACAGGGGCTTTTGCGGAAACCTACAGTTATTATTTATAAGTGTTTTCGTTATAATCAAATGTCTGGGGAAAGAAAATGCTGGTTGATGGCGGACCACTGTAAGCTATTGTTGTTGGCGCCGCGACTTCTCAACCGAAAATTGAAAAAGAGAAAAGAGTAAAGGGAGATTGAGGGAGAGGTAAGACAAGCGGACCGACGGAGGTCCTTCCTTCCCTTAACGGAACATAACCTATCATCATCACCTATCTCCTCCTCCTGCACTAACCACTGGCTGCGCAAGCGGGTGTGACAAGATCAACAAAAATATCAACAAAACCAGCTATAGCGTGTTCCGAATACCCTCCTCTAACTCCCCTCTTCCAGAAGAAAACAATCTCATCGGCTTGGCTATCAATGCTGACGCGGTGGATAGGAAGCATTCCGTTCTCCATCAATGTCCAATGAAGTCAGTGGATCTATGTCGGTGGGGTCGTTGATGTTGTGGCTGGCTCCACGCAAGTCCACCGATGGTGTTGGCAGGTTGTCGACTGCATCTGCCGCACTAATTCTTCTTCGGTTTGCCGTCAACGTGGTGGCAAGCACCGCTGTAGACGTTGTGTGCCTTCTCCTTCTTCACCTTCCTTCCCATTCTTCCATTCTCCTCCTCCTGCTCTCCACGCTCCCGCGGCTCCTCACGCTGCTGCACCCACCCCTTCTTCGAACGGCCTATTGTTTTCCTCCTTCTCCTCTTTTTAGCGCGAATGTCCTTTGCGTCATCCACACCACCGCCTCCTCATCCTCCTCTCCCTCCTCCTGCCTTCCATTCGCACTCATCTGGAAATTCGGTTATGCCATGCTTTGTGGTTGCAGCACCAGTGTCTCCTTCCATTTCTGTCGATCACAGCCTGCGTTGCATTGAACGACTTCTAGACATGGCTGGAGTGGAAATTCTCACGCGCTTAAGCTGCTGAGAGGCCTAGCCTAATGCCTATGTTTAAAACAGCGCTGCCTTTTACCAGTCTCCTCAGCCGCTACTGCTAAGGAATGATTGCCGAAGTTTTGGCGGTATTAATCGTTCAGCGTCACTCAGACGTCAAAGTTGTAATTGTATCTACAGACTTCGACTGCCTTAAATTCAGGCTAAAAGCGGCCTTTCTAGCCGAATCCATTTGCTCAGACCTTTCCTTGATGCTACAAGTTCTGATTAGTTGCAATCTTAGGCATGCAAAAATGTTTTGATAATGTGGTATTCATTGCGTTAAGATGGTTTTCAAAATATCATTTATTTATATGAAGCGCAGGCGTGTTTTCTGGTTATTATCTCATTTCTTGCAACAATATCGACATCCGCCTCTCAATCTGTCAGCTAAGGGTCACGTATGCAGACGTTAAATGACATTACCCTGTTCAGAGATCGTGCGAAAGTCCCACCATCAACAACTAAGCTTGTCTGCCCCCCTTGGACGTGACAGTGCTCAAAGCCAAAACGTGTTAAAATGCGTACGGGTGTTAACTCATCCTTTGTGGGCTTACTTGCGAGGCAAGCAAAAGCAGCACAGAATGGTTGCCTTTTTTAGCAAAACAATTCAAATAACGCATGTGCGTTGAAGACTTTAATGGCGCTTTACATTTTTAGATTCGGCTGCCTGTACGTGTAGTGAATTTTGCACCTATGCAAATCCCAAGGGTTTTTACGCTTGCCTCCGAAGCGCGTCGCAAGAATATTTTCCCTATTTAAAAGTTACTTTTATGCGGTCTATTTCATCCACCAACACGATTCTAAAGCTGTGCTATGCTCCCATAATAAGACATGTTTGTTATTCACTTACTGTAAACTCTACTAGGGCGGCAAATCCAAGCTAATAAGGATTGCACCACACCCTACTATTGCATCAAATTGATTCTTTACTTTTGTTCATGCCCCAGATGTCAAGCAGTGCTGCAGTATGTCATTTGTTAAACCCACTTTAAGTTGAAAACTGTTTCACAGGCATTACAATTAACACACACCTGCTAGTCGCAGCTAAAGCACATGCTTCTATTTCAAATGTGAAATATGCTAATACAAAGATTTCACAATTATTAGAGCAGCTGTATTCGACTATGTTGATCTTGAAACCACCCAGTGCGTTTCCACTAATGACTGATGAGCCGAAGCTCATGTGTCAACCAATCATTGATTTGCAAGTCTGATATATTAAACTCCTCATGGTTTAATTTCGCCCTAAAGACCGTGCACAAATCCGTGCTAGTAAAGGTAGGTAAGCAAGTAAGTGGGCTGTCTGCTATGTTTTCCTTTTGACATTACTGAGTAGTAACAGCTCCCACATGGAATACATGTGTGGCACCAAAACCGCGAATCTAGTCCTTAAGCTTAAAGCAGTTCACCAGGATATGCTTGTAAATTATACGCCATTAATTTGACTACTCCGCTATCATTCAAAGCATTCACCTTGCTTTTAAATGCCTGATGAGGGATCGCGTTTGGTCGTCACGTATGTGTCGGGAAAGAAAGGAAAGGAGCAGCTACTGATCTCCTCCTTAAATGCCAGCTTCTGTCATCTTGTCCAGTTTTCCACCTAGTACACATGAATCTTTGCCGGCTGGAGTGCAGAGCTTGCAAAACATTTTGATGTCACTGTGATACTCAAGGACGGCCCTTACACATCACCTTACCTCACAATAGTTCACCAAGAGGCGGTTCCACATCCCAGCAATGTAGGCTTTGTGCCACGCTGTCCTCAGTGCCAAGATCCACTTTGCCTATCATCAACGCATTGCCAAATTGACCGCAATGGGAGCGTGTATTTCAAGGCTCAAATGTCCTTCACGAAATCAACTGCAACAGCAGCCACAATATTGTTTTGTCAAGGGCTAGGAATATAGGTTCGGAGATTGTCGAGAGGTACACATTTTACTTGGACTTGGCACCGAAAGATCAGGATCTGTACAGACTTCACTCCAAAGGTTGGATTCCCTGTCAGGCTCTTAGCCATCCCCATCTAATCAATGTAGGTATACAAGCGTAAAGGATCCACCTTTTAAATAGATAAACAGGTCTCTGTCTTGTAAACATGATCCCAATTGGCGCCTTTTCGTTTCTTTTAGCTTCCTATATCTACGTGTCACGCAATTTATACGAAGCCGGTTTAAAACCAATGGCCTATGGTGTGGATTTTAAGCTGGTCAAGATTGCCAGCGATGCCACTACTACATGCTCATCTTGTATCCAAGTGAAAAAGTTGGCCCTCTAACTCTTTTATTGCAAAGTTTATTCTAAGCTCAGCTATGTCTTCATTCAGGTATTTGCTCACATCATGCAGATCTACCTTCCGTGCTACCACGTGGTGCGCCACTTGGTACCTGAAGAAGCAACCGTGTGTTACTCAAGTGCAAAAAGATGGCAAAGTGATTTTCCAGCAGATCTTTAGCGTGTGGCACCTACATCATCCCAGGGACAGAGTTCATAGCCGTTACCACCTATCGCATTAAACAATTTTCTAGCACAAAGATCAGTAGGAACTCCCTACGCTAAAGCATTTAGATGTCGTCAAAGATTATTAAAATCATTATATAAGCCTTTCTCTATAGCTTCTCGGATTGGACGTGGATTAGTAGGGACGAACTGTGCGCATCCATTATCTTTAAGTTGCTTTGCTAATTTTACATTCTGCTCATCATTCTACGCTACCAGATGGTTTAAAGCCGATCAGATAGGCTGATGGATGGGCAAATATATCAGTAAAGGAATAGTAAAAAGTAAAAAGAAGTCAAGAAACAAAGCTTTTTGATTATTATAAGCTACCATTAAATACGTTTGGCTGTTCAGAGCAATCACATTTTAGATGTTTTAAGTAAAAATAGCACTAAACACACTTCTCGGAACTCCAGCACTTAGTCTAGCCATAAATGGGCGCATACGCACGTTAAGTTTGATCTATCAGAAACGGTGAGCCCCGACTTGATTTCTCACTCTTGGTGACACTATCATAAAAATCAGAGCTCAATCACCGATGCTGTGTATGAAACTGATGCTCTATGTTATGAAGTTGCGTTAGAATTGAAGATGATCGCATTTAATTAAGTACTATTTGTTGCTCTGTCAGCAATTTGATTCAATATAATAGGATCAGATTTATGAGGTGAAGGAAACATAGAGTGAGGCAAAAAGTCGGGTTAATGGCGCAAAAGGAAGTAGTTTAAGCCAATGTATCGGCCATTTTAGGCCACCTGCCATGGTTCTGTCATCTGGATTAGTCGTCAACGTCAAAGCGGAAAGCCAAAAGATAATGAGCTCGCCGTGAGAACGACGAGTGCGACATTAGAACCGGTGATATGAGGCAAGAAAAGGATTAAAATTAGTTCGTCAACACCATGACGTATGCAATTCATCCTCCCATTTAGAAAATGATCCTCAGTAGTGGAACAAATTGCCCACATAGGGTAGAGGTAATCAGAGCTGTGGGGATCCTGGTCGATCGTGCCTTAAGAGGCAATGTCAAAGTGAGTACAAAGACGCCGAGTATTTACAGGTACTAATGCAGAATTTTTAGTGATTTACGTTCATTGCGTGATGTGCTGACTATTCGAGAAGAATGTGGGCTAATCAATGGAAAAACATACACATGATGCCACTCATGTAACCATACCACTTCAAACCCTAGGAATGGCGTTAAAATGTGAGGGCTAGACCACCTGCAAGCGCAGTCCTAAGCAAAACCCAAAATGAGCGTTCCAAAGTGACAAAAATCCCACATAAATTGATCACGATGGAGAATCAACGGCTGCGATCATCACCTTAGCCCGCCGCTTGTCTGGAAATTCTTTTGGGTGGTAGTGCAGGAGCACAACGTGGGGCGAGACCAAACGCATCGGCCGCCGCGATCAGTATTGTTGATTATGGTAAACGCTTCTAGCAAGGCTCAAAAATAGAAAAATAAGGTGGCATTTTGGCGTTTTAGTAGCAGGAGAGTAGCCACATATTCCACGGCAAAGTCATGCCTCAGAATTAAACTCCTCGCCACTAATTCCAGTTTGATGCATAAGTTGGGGCTCTTGCGTGACATGATCCTTTGTGTACCTCTGTGGATTTTCCAGCGAAAAACTTTTGATCATTGCATTACCTACTCCAATGATTGCTTTTTCTTTCTACTCGCCTTCGCTTTCTTGTTTTGAAGTGCATAAGCGATTGCTTTAAGGTCCTTTGGTGGCAACAGCTTAGAAAGGGCATCAATACGGATGTGGCGTGATTAAGTAATTGGATTTGCTTCATTTCATTTCTCCTTGTTACTGATTGGAAGCGTGAAATAGCTCCTCAGTGACAACGCTGCGTCTTACTTGCGAGTGCAAGATAGTGACTTTTGAAGATGCGAAGCCCGCTGCCCCACTTACTGTCGGGATTGTGCATCCTTCCTTCTGGTGTGCATGGCTTCATTTCGTTTTATTACTAGTAATAGCAAAATTTAGGTAGGGCTTTTATTTGCAACTAGACACATAGTGTCTAACCCAGAGACGGCGTTAAAGAGCTTAGCTCTTTTGTTTTGTTAAATATAGCGGCCGTATCGTGGTTCGACTTTTTGGAAATATATTATACGCAGTTCCATACTCACTCCTTCTCTTCTGCTGCGTTGATTGTTTTCACTATAAAGAGAAAAACAAATAGTATCCCACACCACTTCACCCCAACTCAGTTTAAAATATCCTGTTCTGCTAGCTGATGTCTTATTATTGTAATCACTACTCACTCATTTTCTATTTGTATTACAAAAAGCAGCCTGGGCTTCAAAGATGTCATTGTTGTTTCCACAGCTGGAAAGCAATCACCCTTCCCATGTTCTACACGCTAGAGCATTACTCTACGATTTACTGGAGACAGATCTCAATCCAAGCCCTTTATTTTAGTTTCCAGTTGAGTGGCATTGCTTAGAGCTCCACCGTCTTTATCTGCTAAGGTGTGTGGATAAGTGAGTGGGTGTCAGGGGAGCGGCAGACGAAGCCCATTGATGCTGTTACACCAACAGTGGATCCATGCACTTGCCTTGCTATCTCCGCTAAATAGCCTCGCATAGAGGAGAACATCAAAGACAGGGTGACACTTCTTAGTCACTTATTAACGCATGCCACCATGCACCTCATCCGAATCGCCATGGCATCCACTGCAAAGGAAACCTTTTTCGCCAAAGGCGCTCTCCAATTTAATCTAGCAAATTGACAAAATTTCAGCTCCCCTCTACATCTACCACCACTGCTACTGAACCTAAACTTTAGGAGATGCCCATGTCTAATGGCGCCCCAGCGACAGAAGCAACTCATGCGGTGCATTTGCCCTGCCACAAAGCTATGCGATTCACACTCTCAAAGATCACGAGCAAAAGAGGTGGCGCACAAACTTACTTAATGGCTAGCCAGCAAAAGGCACGCTTTGTTGTCGTCATGACAGATTCAAAAATACAGACAATAGCATAGTCCACAAGGCACTGCAGGGGTGTTTAGGTGCAGCGTTTCGGGCGGGATGGATAAAGTATACCTTCATCGTGACTTCAAAGGTATTGCTAACATCGGGAGTGGAATGCTGCAAAATAGTTTATTGTCAGCGTTTCATTTCGATGAACATTACTCGACTGCATAAAGTGCCTGTAGCTCTCTTAGAGCTATAGCTACGGATCTGTGTGATAGGGTTAAATCCACACTCGAGTTTTGGTGGACAGGACATCATTGGTGATTGAACACATGCCACCACTATACTTCGCAAACAACTTGGTCAAAGCGGCCTTGGGAATTCATCTCTAACGGTTGCATTCAGATCCTATCGAGTCTCAACGACAGCGTTCCTTCTTGCCCAACCTCCCACGTCAACTGTACTGGTGCCCACGTCTGGTTTCCGCTAAGCTTAGACCTTAGAAGGGCCTGGCCGATGTTAATTGCAACATTAACTATACAGAATTCAGGTAGTGAATCCAGAAACACCAGCATTGTATGATGCTCCGCTATCCACGAAAGGGTGGAAGGCAGCGACCCGTGTAGAACAGCAGTGACAGTATGGATTAAAAATAGCAAATCAACAAGATAAATTCGACGCAATGAAGAAGAAACCTTAGACACACCAGTCGTAGTGTCTTTTAAAGGAAGTTTAATCACTCTCCGCCTTAGCTGTGTCTCACTATCGTTGCACCTGAACACGACCGTTCCCTAACGCTGGGAAATTATGCCCACGACCAGAGGATGAGTAATTTATCCATCGTACTAAGCGAACAATTACAGGTGTAGGTAGTAAACAACTGAGAGCCTGAGGACTACTGCAGTTTAGCGTTTTCCTTAGTGTCAAATGTTTGCACCAAAGTGCCTGTCCACGTGATAAAACCTCACCCTATTTGATTACGTCTTGACTCACACGTTGGGTTTGCATAATCCACCCATCAAGGCCGCCTGCATTTAGTCGCACTTTACTGCCACACCCTCGAACCATAGGCCACCATGGTCAACTACTTGCCACAAACCCAACAACCATCCATGTTGTTCTGACACCTAAGACGACGGCTGCGGTAATTCCAGTGGTAACAATGTGTGCCGGTGCGGTAACGCTAAAAGTAGGTCTCTTTAAAGGGAAGTGGTCGCTTTGCTTACCCATTGAAAACTCTGAGCAGCTATTTTGTCGCATTGGCCTACTATGGGCGGCTAAACGCTTTACTAGTTCTGACATATGTGGTGTTTAATGGAATTGGCGACCTTTGTGAACATTTCGGTAATTTTGTTCTGGTCGTCATCATCCTCATCAGCTAAGCTCTTCAACTCCCTCTAACTGCTAAACTGCTGAGGGCCCTCTCGTTGGTAGGCTTGTTGCAAGCCTTTGTTTGAAAACAACATAATGAAAAGGATAATAAATGCATAAGTGATGAGCAAGCGTGTCCAAATATGAAAGTAAAGTAGAAGCAAAGTTCCAAAAATCACGTGCTGAATTTAGATTGTTGGCACCTTGAATATGAGGATTCAGTTGTGTGTTCGTCTCAAGTACAAACAACTTTTCAACTCACGCAGCTCTTTACGCACTCATTTGCAAAATGGTTGCTTGAATTAAAGGTAAACATAAAATGTTGGCACAATCTTGGATCTGTGACAAACAAAAATTTACTATGGAAATACCAAAGTGCATAAAGATGCTATTAATTTTACGGGATCCGCTTTGAAAATTGATGCTACATTTATGAGCCTTATTGTTGTCTGTAAGATTTTTGGAGTCCACCTGCAGCACATTGAGTCACACGGCAGTTGTGAGAGGGACTACAGAACGTAATGCGTTATGATTTGTAATCTCGGTCACTGCTTAAAGAAGCCAATGTTATGTTTTACGGGCGATGAAGGGTGAAGAAGAATTGAAATATCGCAAAACGAAAGTCAGGCATTTCTAGATTCAGTACGGAAATGGGTCATAGTGGGGATTATTTCGTTTCCACTGCATGGTGTGTATCTAGTTAATCGCTCTCTTTTCTTCATTAGTTGCTACCTCCATTCTTTTGTTCCAAACGATTTTTTGATGATGGCTTATGGAAAAGGCAGTGGTAACAAAACGCACATTTGCTTGAAGACGAACAAAGTCAAGGGCTGCGGGGTTCTCGGGTTATTGGAAAGGCGTCAGGATCATCGGACGTATTGACTTATCGGGACGGTAGACAGCTTGTAAACGCGTTGAAATTCGTGTGCGCATTCTAAAATGTGTGCAAGAGAAATGACATTTAAAAGAAAGAAGAATTTATTTGTTGGTCCCTTTCATCACTACCAAGTATATTTCGCAAATTTTCAAAAGGTCACACAAACATTCCTTACTTGCACCAACATCATATTTGAGGGCAGATTTGTCGACAATGGCAAACACGTGTCGGGTGGCACACTTACGGCATTGTATGCTGGCAGGCAAAAGGCATGTCCGGTTGCATTCATTCATCCATTTGGCAATTACAATTGCGAATGTAGGACTTGCAAATATTTTGTGGATAATTAACGGGCAGGATCAAAAATGAAATGGCAATCGTTCCAAACAGATCTATCGTATTTTTTTCGGAATGTGAAAGCTCTATACACATTCACACCTGCTTCTTATTACTCCAGCGATAAAAAGCAACGACGCTGACTAAACAAGTGAGCAGTGCACCCTGTTGACTTTGAATTGGCCTCAAAGGGTAAGCTCGCTCGTGAACGTGGCTGAAACGGGTAAAATGCACCAATGTTTCAACCAAAGCACAAAACGCCTTGCAAGTGCGGGTATTTTTAAAGCATTGTAAGGGATAAGCGTAACATCCACTACCCTAACTCTTTCATTCACAATGCAGATGTCCGATCAAACCATGCATAATCGATGCAACAATTTGTAAACCATTTAAACTAACCTAAAATATTTGACCTTATTTGCAAAATTTGATGTTTTGAAGTATTTAAAATGGGAACAAGTCTTTAAACAGGCAAACAATTAAACCGAATCGTGGCTATCAACAACTCGTAAAAAAAAACATCTCGTCTGTCAAATTTGTGCACTATAAAGCACATGACGATAGTAAGATTTTAACGACTAGTTGAACTTAATCGAAGTCAATCACGCTGACATTTGTTGTGGATGGCATAAAATTGAAATGCAGCGCATCAGGTTTTGCATACAAAGGAGATTTAAGGGCATGTTCTCAGTAAAGTCAGGATTTTCGTCATGTACACATCCATTGCGTACATAATAGCTTTAGCAAAAATTAAAACAGACTTAAGTATAACAATAGGGCCATTTTTAATCATATAGTTTTACAAACCAACCAATATCCACTTGATATTTAACCATTTTATCTATTTTCTAATCAAAACACAACTAAATTCACGGTCTCTCCATAAAATGCAGCGTGCATCAGTTATAGGCTACACCAGCTTTTGACGATCAAATTTTCCTAGCATCCAAGAAACCAGATTCTCCTGGAGTCTAAGCAAAACGATGCTCAATTTGCATCAATAAGATCATGTAAAATTGGCGTTAAGGCACTCTGAATTTCACTTTGTGTTTTAAAATAAATTTCGTCATACGCTTTCTAAATAACCAAGATTATGCTCGAACTAAATGTAAACAAACGAAACCGAAAAGGCCTTTTTTCTGACTGGCTGGATTGCCCTAAAAAGCACCACTGACTGTGCTTTTCTCTCATCGACCGACAATTCTTTAGCAAATCAGGATTTAAAGCATCTGCCTCCTGAAGGCGATGGTATCTTTTGACACTGCTGGTCTGCATAAATGGTAGTAGAAAATATCATCAGAGTAAAACGTCACCATAAAATCCTTTTAGGAATAGCCCAGAGACTTCATACAAGCCTCACCCAATAAGGTCCATATCGATATTTCATTTCGTCCGACGTTCCCGACGGATTGCCAACAACCCGAGAACCCTACAGACCTGGGCTGTGTTCGTCCTAAATTAAATGCGTTTTGTTACTGTCTCCATGTTACCGATGAGTTGCCTAAATGAGAACGTTTAACATAAAACAATAAGGCAGAAAATAAGAGCGAAGCGCGAACAATGAAATCTAACCACACTATTTAGTGTGCACCGCATTTTGAACGGTGCTAAGAGGGTTCAGTTTATGCGATTGTTAAAAGCATGCAGGACGGTTGTGCAGGCAAAAATCATAATAGATGATTCTCATTCTGGTGTTGCAATTAACCGAGAACCCTATAAAAGTGGATCCGTTTTACGCAGAGTAAGGATAAACATAATATATTATTGCCAATAAATTTGTGCAAACATCAACTTAGATTTCAAAGTAAATCTAATCTATTACGAAGAAACTTGGGTGACTTAAATTAGGCCACGTTAAAGTAACTCTCAAAAAATCCAACGGAGTTGCACCAAAAATTACTTCTAGAGCACTGCTCTTTTGTGTTTGTAGGTGGTTTTTTTTAAATAGGCAAGCCAGTTATTATTGAATCATGTTGCCAAAACATCTGTAGGAAATACGGCGTTATTGCTTTTTCAATTGAATCAACAGCTCGGTATGCCCCGATCGCAGTAAGTGAGGCATCATCTATGGTGACAAGCTCTATAAGTTTGCTTCCAACGGCCCTCGTTTAAATTGGAAAATAGTACTCTAACTTTCGAAAGTCAAAATGATGACCGTTTGGAAGCATGATTAATCACTGTAAAAAATCTGTGCTTTTACTGTAACAGTTATGCTTAGAAGGCTATGGCCCGCTGTCGAGTGTCGATATCACTTGGCGTAAGTATCATGGCAAAATGTGACAATGTAAGTAAGAATTAAAATCAACATTAGAAAATAAATGCCTACCTAAGATGTGGGAAACAAAATAAGAATCACAGTGGCCTTCAGTGAGACACGTGCCTGAGATTCGCGAAATGCTTTGAGTCCTATTATGTGCTAGTCAATCGGCCTTGAGCAATGTGATTGGTCGCTCTGGTGTTTTGCTTAAAAATGATAGCTGTGAATAGCTAAAATCCCTGCTATACAAATGACAGGAATGCTTGACCGAAAGTTTAGCAGCTGTGGAAACCTTTACAAACTTACGATTGTTGTCTATGAATGCTTACTGTTAATAAAATCGCTTAAGAATAGAAAATGCTGGCAGCTGTAAATGTCGGTGAATTTTAAGCTCGTAACATACCTTTAGACCGCAGCGTAATAACTGTGATAGAGTACAAGCCCGCAGACTCAACTCATTTCGTTTTAAAACCGATCCTCTTGTTGTTGTTGCAAAAACTTAGGTTTGTTTAATTATGCTTTCAGCCACATGTTATTACATTCCGCAGCATTCGAAAAGAAGTGCGGTGGCTAACAGACTAAATGCTTTTTCCGGATGTCACAGCGATTCAAACAGGGTAGGAAATGTGCATCAAAAATCACAACGCAAGTTGGTGAGCAAAAATGCGAGCAGGAAGAGCTCGATTAACGAACTAATTTGACAAAATTCGGGGCAAATATGCATGCTCTGTTGTAAGCACTTCGGTCTGCTTGAATTGGGTCTATTGTAGTCACGTGGCCCAAAGTAAAATGGGATTTGGAGTCTCGTGCCAACTGTTACGATCAAGTGTGCAATTCAAACACAGCCTTCTGTTAAGCGAAACAGCAAAACCGTTTCCTTTTTGCCAACAGAACAGCTGATGTTACTTACATCCTCAAGGTCGAAGCAATTGCCCTTGTATCATTCGTGGAAAACTGACAGCAGATTGACAAGCATCAAGACCATCTCGAAGAAACTAGAAAACCAGTTATAGTGCAACCTATTTAGATTGTGATGCCAATTATTAGCTGGAGCAGAAAGGGCAGCATTATGGGGGATGGACTAGTTGATGGCAAGGAGCATATTCATTCGCAGTGGGTAGACAGTTAACTCTCACGTTATCATTTCGGGCATTGAGGAGTCTTTACTCTTAATCATCCTGTTTATGAATATCAGATCAGAGGCAGGACTGTTATCAACAATGATTTCAACTTAAACAACGCTTTGCAAAATGTATACGTTAAGTTAGGTCAGCGTTGCAGCGCAAAGATGGGTTCAAAATATAAACCATGATGCTTCAGTTGCAAACAACATAATTGGTGTCGAACATCGTGTAAATCACAGTTACACAGCATTAACCTGACTATCAATCAATTCGAAAATACGTACCCATTTTCGTTATTTAAGGGGGTTTTAAACTTACGGCCGAACAAATTTTGTTATCATTTTAGGGTTTGTCTTCCTTGTTTTGAACAATTTGCCTACCTCTTGTTAACAACTTGTCTGAGTTTCCTCACACTGCTCTCCAAACTCTCGCATGTAACTAATTTTACAAGCATTTGGTTCCAATGAAATGCGATCCTATCCTCGTCAAATACTAAAGAGGTTTCACCACCTACTTCACTTATTTATTGCGTCGATGGATCCGAATCATTTTCCCCTCAGTCTGTTTATAACTGACCGTGCCCAGCAGACTTACCCTTTATAGATGGCGCATTTTTTGATGCTGCATTGGCAACAATGCCTACCTCAACTCGTCAGCATGATTGATAGACAATAGACATAGACATAGAATAGGCGAATAAAAGCGCATTAGGCGACTGGCCACTGCAAGCTTACTGGAGATGACGTCAGTATAGGCCGCTATTGTCATGCGTCGGCAAAGGCAAACAAGATAATACACAAGACATTGGAGAGCGTTTTCCTTGAGAAATGGATGTGAATGATTAAATTTTGGGGTACTATAAACCTAGATGATAACAAGAACAGCAAACATGTATAGCTATAACGGAGAAAAGCTGCATCAGCAGGCAGATAAGCTAATGTGCATTGCTAAGCAAAGTGTTGTTTAGAACACTGCTCCTTCGTAAAACGGAAACTTTCGCAAATGTAGAGAATTTGTGCTCAAATATGAAGCGTCTAATCGTTAGCTAAATGCGTGCTACTGCAAGCCACTCAGAAGTAGTGCTCAGGCAAATATCGAACGAGTACTACACATCGTTGGCAAAGCTGTTTGGAGGCAATGCTAACCAATCATGCCCACAATGCCTTGCAGCCATGAATGGTAACAGTTTTGCTTTTACGCTAATAACAACCAGTGTGGCTAAGTAAAACACTCTGTCTACTAAGGTAAGAATCTAGAAATCAGAGCTAATGACAGACTTAAACGTCTTCCCATCGCAAAAGCATGTGATCGCCGCAAATGGCTTATCCATTTACCACAGAGGCACACCTTCCGATCCATCTCCACCTCGGAGATGGTCTTCGAAATTTCATAGTTGATTGCATTTTTTGAAAAGTTGCGTTGGGTTTAAGCATGTTTTCAGTTTTTGAGACGTTTATGAGGCCTGTCATCCTGGTGTGTGGTGCAATGAGTCAGCTGCCTCTAGATGGTACGAGCGCACTCACTTTGAGGCTATGTCTGTAATCATGGCAGCACAAAACTGGTGTTGCATTTTTCTCGACATAATATTGCACTTAAATTATACATCTCGTTGAAACCCTCGGCAGAGAACCCAAAAGTTTATTTTGCCTTGGACTATAAGATTCTAAGAGACCTGATCAAGGCAGGATGAAAACGCTTATAGCAGTGTGTGTAAAGTGGCCGTGAATTAAAACAAAGTAATTTTCATTGCGCGTCCTTACCTATTAATGCTGCGCACCCTTATTGCCATTTTATTTGGTTGCAAAGATTTGCCACTTTATTCATTTTTTTGGGATTAAATGAAATATACAGGCACGGCAACGTAAGTGGTCTCATGATACAAGCGCACTAATAATCCTGGAAGTTTTCACTACCAATAGTTCCATTAGATTGGCGGAACCAAAAGACCTTCACGTGCAAGCTGGTTGTACTTAAGAAGAAGAAAAAAAGATGTTGACATGTGAATGCTGAGCATTTTCTGCATTTACACCTTGCATTTTAAACCTAAGTGGCATTCCACTGCTTTCGATGGTGCCTTTGATTCAACGCGATTCAAAGAATAGAAAGATCCTTTGCAAAAATGCAAGCTTTGTTTTTATGTTGAATTTCGCTTTTGTATAAATTGACCAAGGAGGAGAGTTGAGCACCTGTTTGCATTTTAAATAGAGGTGGATTCACTAGTCTAGGATTCTGGGGTTATTGCAATGTCGAATGTTGATGATTCTTAGTTTATTCAAAAATTCCACATACGATGGACAGCTGCACAAACTGGTGTAGTTTTCAGCATTGTTTAAAACGCAGGATCGATCGCATGGTTACAAACCAGACTCCAAAGTGTATCACATACAAACTCTTTTTATGTGGATTCGAATGGGTAACCTGAAGCCAATTGGCATAATTTCTTACGACCAGCACCACTTCTTAAAAATCAAGACGTGCTAGGTTAGTTTGTCGTAGACGATTGGCGCGTCGTTCGCGAATGGCAAACCATCAGAAGGGAGGAGAAAAATCGGATCTGTCATCTCGAGTAAAAGGTTTGTGGCAATCTATGTCAAGGATACGCCAAATTATAACATTTCCTTTGGGTTAAATCAAGTTGCTGATTGTAATAAGCAGCATTTTCTTTTCAGAAGCAAAGCAGTGACACAATGCCGGACCACTATCCTTTGATGGCAGGAATTGGGCAGTATCGAGGCATATATTAAAGGAACTAAAAATCAATCCTTGTCAGCAAAATAATACGGCTCGCAAAATTTGAGAACCCACAAACAATACCTCAAATTACGTCTTGCAACATGGGTAAGTGTAATTAAACTCTGGTAGAGTAAATTTCCAATGGTATTTATCTTGCCAAAGCATACTTCAAAAAGTTAAAGAATTAAAGGGGATCGTAACCAGAAGCTGGTCATCTTACTTAATCGGGTACAGCAATGCACGTTTTGTAACAACAGCATTTCATGTTGAGGACAAAGTGGATAAATTGCACCCGTAACGCATTTCACACATAGGTGATGTCGTTTGAAAAACCCCATTCTCACTTATATGATTTAAAAGAACGATCATCTATCCAACTTAATCCTCGTATTCAAGGTGCTAACAATCGAAATTCGGTGCATGATTTCTGGAATTTCGCTTTCATTTTATCCTCCTATTTGGACACTTCTGCTTATCAAACGCCCTTGACCATAATAAATATCGTATTCCTTTAAGTAGCACGTTTGAATGGTAGGTAACGATATTTGACAAAACGTGGTTTTCCTTGTCTTTGAAAATGATGTGCCCTCCTATTACCGACATGATCCCAATGCAGTGAATTAGGTGCATTTTTAAAGGGATTGTCTTCGATGCTTATGAGTGCAGGTAAAATGCTAACACAACTTCTACTAGCACAATCACGATAACACGCTGAAGGGTTTAGAAGTCGGTTCAAGTCTATTTGTCACCAATGTCTCTCAAAACGACATGGCTGAATATGAAACCCTTAGCTGATGTACAAGCAATACGAACGTAAGCGTTACCGCTGTTTTAAAGGCACAAGGGAGAAGAGCGTTTCGAGTGATTTAATTGTTTTGCATTTAAATAAGCTTTTGGACATGACCTTTTTTGTATGCTATTTCTGACTGTCGACAACTACGAGACAACCCTTCTGATATGTTTATTGACTCACCAGAAATGGCGGATCGCAACAGCAAGCGGTATTGTGTGATGTCTTTTAAATTCGGCAGTGTACAACTGCGAATCCCTAAACGGGTATAGCTTTCATTAATGCAGGAAACCTCCTTTGGATAAAAATTTGCAGCAAACGACTTCAGTCGATTGCTTTCAGCGCATATTTGCGATGGCTTTTTATCAAAACACAACAAGCGAGTATTTACACGTTTACGGTGCAAATTACATTGCTGATTTTACTATACTAATGAGAGATTCTGGACAGCTCACATTATAATAGGTGTTGATTTGCTCAAAATTCTGCGAATTACCTCTGCCATAATTCTGGGTCTTAACAACCTTGTGCAAACGATAAACTTTAACAATAAAGAGGCACATATTAGGGGAACACCAATCGTATAGTGATTGGCTCGCATATTGTAGTGGCCACTGGAAAAGTGGTTACGATCATTAATTAATCAACGGCCTGCACTCCTTTGAATTTTAGAAGTTTAGCAGCAATACCGGCAGAATGAAGCTATGGTTGCAAGCAAATAAGCGTGAGTACCTTTGCCCTGGCAAGCCTTATTATAATTACTAGGAAACTTATTTAATCGCGCACCTCCCCAGTTTTAGTCTCCTCCACTCGTGCTTTATCTCTTGCAGACAGGTGTGTCAGAGGCTTATTTGGTGCTTTTAAAAAGATCTCATTTGAGTAATATCTTTTCTCCCAGCAATTTGGTTAAGGACGATAAAAAATAATTTGCCCGTACTAGGCTTTTGTGATAGAGGAAAGAGTGTGGCTTACCAATAAAAGGCCTAGAAATAATGTCGGCTATTTAGGTAATGTCAGCTGCTTCCCTACGGCATTTGGTTCTTTGGAGGTTTTGCAAATTATTCATAAGTGCCGCACCAAATTAGTTGTTTTGTGAAAAAAAGCCTGGTCAGAGGGACAAGGTCTCTTTAATCAATGTCAACTTAAGAAAGCAAATTTCGAGTTGGTCACAATCCATGGCTGGTTCTTCATTAGTTTGGCTCTTGGATTATCCACGGGAAACCAGCGGTCTCAGTCATTTTAATTCTGATTTGTTGAATTGTCTTTGGGAACTGCCAATGACCCAGCTTCTTCGCATTAACAAATTGTGTATCCTTTTACAATGCAGTAGTGTATTGCAAAATCCGGAAAGCTGGCTAAACAGCCCTTTTAGTTGTGCTCTGTTACTCACTCTTGAATAGGGTAGGCGCAGACATAACCATTGTGCTTCACTAATATGGCAGCGTAAGAGATCGGCAACCGGACGATGACTTTATATCTGCTCTGAGAAGGTCTTTTCCCAGCGGATAAACATCGTGATTCAACTTATTTTCGACTGCCTAAAAATATTTGCTTTTCCATGTTATTTTCCAAGCACCTGGTGCGGCTTTGGTTTTCTTTCTCCTCTGGTTGATGCAGAAGTCTATCCACCTACCAAACATTAGCAGTTGGATATCGTCAAGCACGTGCATTAGGAGAAAACTTTATCACTTTTCTTTGCCTCGGTATTTGACTCCCTGCTCATTTCATTTTCGTTTCGCTACCTGAAATGTGCTGTTTTTATCAGCAAAACGGTCACTTAACTACGCGCCTTTTAGTTCCAGAACAAGCAAACCTTGAATTTGATTCTTTTGCTTGTAGTTGGCATGGCAAATTGTTTCTCAGTGGTTGACAGGCTTCAGCAGCAACAACGACCTTTTATTTGTTTTGCTACCAGCATTGTGCAAATGCTTGCGAGTTTGAAATAATTCCACTAGATTAAACCCCACTAGATGCTTTTGCACAGGCACAATGAGCAGGTTTATGGCCTCCCCTTAACCTGTTTTTTCTGCAGGTCTGACATTGGAGGCCATAGGCGCTTTAATCACTCTATTTGCCTGCCTGAATAATCGGTTAATTTCTCGATGCTAAAGCAATAGGCTTCCTTACTCTGTGCACCCCATTTAATAACTGATTTAAGAAAAGGACAAACAAACCAATCCTAGGTGAATTGGGACACTGCTGTTTTAAAAACGTGGGGAAAACCATGGGCACAGGATTAAAAGGGACATGGATTAAATTATGGTAGTGAACCGAATGAAAACTGCACACAGAATCAGCGACGTCCATCTACCTTACATTCGTGAAATTTTTGCTGTTTTATTCCATTTGGGCAGATTGGAGTCTGGTGGGGCAAACACTAAGTGTCTGGACATGCCCTGTGAATGCAAATGATTATATTTAGGACTAAATGGGGGAAAAGGCAGCGAAGAATATCTTCGCCCATGGATGCGAGTTACTTTAGGCAAAATGCTTGCTGGGCAGTTGTCAAAGTACAAACGACTCTTCACCAAGTGGCAAAATATGATTCAGCACCTATTGATGGGAGCTTTTATGTCCTGCCAACCACTATACTCCCCTTTTGCCCGTAGATCTCTTGGTCTCACGGGCGGAGATGAGGAACATTCAAAAGTTGAGTTACATGGTCATTATCGACGTGGAAGGCGTGCGTGCATTCGATTGAGCTCTGTGTTTGTAGGGGCGGTAAGTGAGAGACGGGAGTGGGGACGACGAAGTAACGTAGCGTGCCTGCGCTGTCGTACAACAGAATACTGACACTTACGTTTCTACTGGTCATTTGAGTGCAGTGGGTTTCAAGACGGGGAAGTGGGTCACAAAATTCAGAAAAAGACTTTCCATTTTACCAGTGAGCGCGGTTAGATCAGGTGCAAGTTGCACAGACAGGGACGCAGTCAGCATCCCATGCATATTATAGCACCATGTAAATAAATTACTAATGACATGTTAATCATAGGAAATTTGTACAGCATGTTAAAAGCACTATGTTGGAAATGCCAAGTTAAGATTACAGAGGCTGCTGACAAGTCCTGATAAGCAAATGAGGCATAATATCACTTAATTTGTGTGTACGCAGCAAATCTTAGCGCCAGTCAGCTCATTTTCATCGCACTTTGCAAGTTGCATATATTTTAGGTCCGTAGTCACTAATTTTTACCTCGCTACGCTGCAGCTCCTGAGAATAAAGACTGAAATATAGTCCTGAGTGTAAATTGAATGTTGTGGTGTTAGTTCACCCACCCGTCAACACATGATCTCCTACAGCTTGAGTAAATGTAGGCGGAAAGGAACCTCCAAACCTCTGAGATTTGCTACTTGAGTTAAACGTAAGCAGAGCAAACCGACTTCCTTTACAGGACCCCAAACTTAGTTTCAACCCTTTTGAGTAGCACTTTATAAAGCTGTTGCTTGTAATAATAAGACATCTTGCCTAAACGTGGTTTTGGTAACTTGATTTTTATTTTTAAGAGATTCCTAAGTCCTGATTTTGCCGGACAATTGCTAACTACTTATTAAAAGAATTTAAAGTATAAGCTCATTAAACGGTTACGTGTGCCATTATGCTGAAGCGCGAAAAACCGCATTAAAGCCATGCCTAGATTTCCCTTCCAGAAATCGTACTCATGAGACATGCATCAATTCGGCCGGAGGGATTGAGCAAGCTTTGAGCGTATTTATGCAGTGCACTGCTGGCAGCAAAACATTTGTCCATGAGAGCTCCCTGCCAGAGATAATACAATGCACTTAGCATAGAGTGCACAGGAGAATTTATTATTTGGGCTCAATCACTATTAGTGGGTCAGTATGCTCAGTGTTCTTATGCAAAGCCTTCAGCTACTAAGGCATGAAGAGGAATGGCAGTTATGAGTGTTAGGCAAAACAACCTAAATTTCTATAACAGAACACGCATTTTGCATGCTAACAAGCTGTGGGCGAGAGATCAATTATTTTGGTCATTGGATAAAGCAGAAGTCCCTTCTGCCATCAGTCCTTTTACGATGCTTGAATTTCCTCTGTCCACGCTGCAATAACAGGAGCATGAAAAGCTTTTATAGGTTTCTCTCTTAAACTTATAACCATTCCACCTTCCCTATTATAAGATATTTGCAGAAAAAGCATCTGTAGCTTTGAGGAACTAGGTTTGCAGGAGCGATATGTCAACTACAATCATTGAAACATTGGAAACTATGGGCCACCTTGTCTCTATCTTTCTGCATCCACGATCACGTTAATTTTACGCCCAGATGCTGTGGAGTCTTGACTTTAAAAACGGCCGAGCTTCTTCCCAATTCTACGCAACGGACCATGGAGAGACGATCTAATTTTCCTGTGAATAACTGACGAAATGAAGCTTAGCCCTAATGGACACTTCGCCTGCAAGTGTAAGGAACGCTTGTATTGATTTGTGCCAAGAGAGGCTCTGTGTCACCAAGCGTAATGAACGCGTAAGAGCTTATAAAGGCACGAGCATCACGTTAGCCACTAGTGTGTTAAAATAAATTAACTCTGATCAAAACTTCCTATCCTCGCCTCCACTGATTATGCCTCTCATACTATGTTAAGTCATATTTTACAACTAATATAGCATAAATATATTGAGTAGCACTTAGCTATTCATCGGAATTTGAGGAGACAGATGTAGAGGCGTTCAAACACGTTTCCCATCAAGCTGTGTAATTTATGAATTTGGCCTAATCCAGGATTGGAGAGGAGCAGAGCGTTCACCTTAGCTCCTTACACACTCCATCATAATCTTTTAATGGGTTGCCATTTGGTCTACTTTTCTGATAATTTATGCAGCGAATCGCAATTGTACCTATAGCTCCAAACAAGAACACTACAGCTATCGCCAAACCATCAGAATTAAACAAGATCCCTTAATTCGGTTAGCGCTGGCGAAATATTTAATCGCGCAGTCTTTGGAAACTGCATTTCAGTTGGCAAGACTGCAGGTCTCATGAAGCTGACCTAATGCTGCAGAAGGCGGCAGCCCTCGGGGCTCAGGATCGACCCTGCTTCTTGCAAATGGTTTGACACCAACTTTACGCCGTTGTTGTGCTCTCACATTTCTCTGCTGGAGACGGAACCATCAACTGGATAGGCTGTGGAATGCTTTGGAAACACCAAATAATGTCATTTGCATCAAACTTTAAAGGCGGCTGCTACAGTATTGAGCTTGCAAAGCATTGGCTGAAAATCATCGACTACGTTTGAAAAAGTAATTGCTGTCTTTTATCCGCTAGCCAGCATCCAGAAAGCATGCTTAGCTTAAGATACTAGCTTGACCCCTGTGTGATTTTTAACAAATCCTTGATGTGCGTCCCAAGCTGATGCGTTTTAGCTTTGATGGTTAACACAGCCGTAAATGTCCATTGTATTTTCAAACTAGCAGGATTGGGAGGGCTTATACTAACTTTGGTGACGTCTTAGATAATCCCTTCCAAAAGAGGAAGTGGCATGCGCCTGTATGGTTGCCAGACGGGCTCAGCCTCGCCGTTGCCCGTGTAGGATTCATGGCACTTCTTCGTCGCAGCTTGACGCCTCAGCATAGAGATGTATGCAGCTGGTAGTCAACAGCTCTTGTTTGTTTCAAGTAGGGCTGACAACGTCTTCGCCAGTTGACTTGTTCACTTATCGCCTCTCGCCCAAAGGTACATTCTAGCAGAACAAATATTAACTTGAGGTTAGGGTCAATCCAAAACAGTCATGTTGCCTTGAAGAATATAGCATGGTATTATTTGATGAAGACCGCTTAATCCTCTATCAGAAATCATTATTCTCACTGGTTTTTACACAAATGATAGAGCTTAACAACTCACACTGTAGTAAATACGCCTACAAGCAGAGAAATCTTCAAAACATGCAGTCATCACTGCAAAGCCATTCAGACTGAACGCCGAGACCGCGTGAAGGCTTCTAAAAGTCGTTTTCCCTAGGATTCCTGACAGTAACATTATGACTTGTCCATGGGGCGTCGTCCGAGCAACAGCAAATTGAGGATAAGGATCCACATTTGTTTGTCGCCTTGCTTTCACACCACTCCTCTAAAATGCAATTAGTTACACCTAGGCCTAATTGATTATTTATGCTGAACCTTATGTATAACTATAGGGACATAATTGGGCAACTTTGCAATGGGTAATTTTAAACACATTTCTGCTTACACGGTCTGTATTCAAGCTGAAGTGCATGATTGCCAGCGCACTAACTTAAGTAATATTTGCGTCAGGCACCCAAGTCTTTCTCCACTGTACACTAACCTAGTGGTTAGGACCTCGAGATACGCCAGTGGCCCGCTCCGCACGCCAACAGCACATATTCTGCCCAAGAGTTGCAGCACATATTGCCTTTCAAGGAGTCTCGACAAGGCACACTGGCACACCGCGCCATGCAACAACTCTTTTTTAAAGTGACACAAGAGAATGGGTGGTAATGGCCATTCCATTAAAACTTATTTTAAACCGTTGCGCTAAATCTTTTGGAGAAACAACTGAACTAAATATGAAACCACATGAAATCACTTTAAGCATGCCACAGGAGCAA
Source organism: Taenia multiceps (assembly GCA_001923025.3). NCBI lineage: Eukaryota > Metazoa > Platyhelminthes > Cestoda > Cyclophyllidea > Taeniidae > Taenia > Taenia multiceps. The sequence goes on along the minus strand of CM010312.1, from coordinate 14,300,539 downwards.
CTTTTAGGAGCGATTATGATGGAAGTGGCATTCAACAGATCACAAATAGTTTATGCTTGAGAAAATATTTCCATTAAAGCGTCTGCAATCATCGCGTAAGCTTTGCATCAATCATGACTTTAGGCAAGCTAACATGCCATCCCCATTCTGTCCTTTATTCTTGCTTTGGCAGCAGTACCGCATAATCTTGTATCCCTTCCTCAACAAAGTGCGCGAAAATATTGTCAAGGCCCATTTTAACGTAACTTATGTAAAAGTTGCGCACACCCAACCTACCTCATGAAACTCAGAATATTGTACAACTGTTCCAATTGCATTTTATTGCATTGTTAAATAAAGATTAAGGAGTTCAAGACCAAGTATCGTACCGGCAGCCAGCATAGTAGTAACCAAATTTGCTTTATCAGTTCTTGCAGCATACGTAGACGCCGTGTAATCTTCTTCGTCAAAGTGCTCAATATTAGCTTCATTAGCTATGGGAAGACCAAAGAGTTTTGCAGTGCCAAAATCAATGGCTGAAAGGTGGTTGCTGAGTTGGCGTTGTTGAAGCAATTGATACTTGCTGCATGGTTAATCAGGAGGTGGACCACCTCTCCATGGCCAGAGAAAGCTTGACAGAGTGCAGCGTTTAAATTTCCACTCCGATCTGCTATCCATGACACATGCTCTAAGAGGAGATCATGCGTTGTTAAATTGATCTGTGGAGGCAAAATTGAAGGCACGCGTTCATATAAGCAACTTTGAAGGAGTCCGATCAGGCCAGCGACATAAGATTTGGCTACAAAAAGTCTTTTAGTGTGAAACTTTTGTTTACGCAGCTATTCACATATACGTGTAAAATGCGTCGAAAGGACACAAAACTTATTTTCTGGTGCATCTCAAGCATAAGTTATGCCTTCACTACCAAATAGCATGATTTGGTGGTGCTGCAATCCGTTTTTTAGGATTCTGAGCTGCTACCTTTTTGTAGTAACCAGGCGTTCAAAGCAGAATGGACGACTAGTAAGACATACGCCTCTTTGAATCAACTGTCGAGGGGCACATCCATAACTAGCGCAAGGCGCTTTTAATAGCACCACTCTGCTTCCAGCCGCATGACGCGCAGAGAAATCACCCTTATTTTGCGCATCTTCTCCCGCAATAAAATCCTAGCAACTTGTAAAAATTGCCATAATTCAGGAGTTTCCCTAATCAGTGAAGCGCAGAATAGATGCTAATAAGTGATTTGTAGAGTGACTCTTCTCTAATGTGCCTTCAAAAGCACTTCATACCACACATCACAGAGTCACATTGCTAAAATTTACTCATCCATTTTGTCTGGTGACTTTAAAGCCAAATAGGTGCTAGTTTAGGAGTAGTTTTCACGATTAGTGCTGCCGAACTTTATATGTTGTTTAATCTGGATTATGTGGACTATGCAAGCTGAAAACACAGACAATGGCCACAAGTGCATTTGAAAATGTGCAACGTTATGTCTTTGCCACAATGCAATTCATTGCCTTTGCAATTAGCTTATTTAATTATTTAAAAACCGTAAGCAAAGACAATGCACTAGTTTGCGCTACGATTTCTAACTAAGCAGAAACAGAAAAAAGCAAAACACCTTCCATTGCCTCGCACAACTGAAAGGGGGATAAATCTCGTTTCCTTGTGAAATCCGTGTGACAAAATTGTTAAGCGTTTCTCAGGAGTACAACTAGTGGCTATCAACTCGCATGTTTGAGAGGAGTAAGTAAGGCCGTGCTACTTGCATGACAACAACTTCGTGAAGAGGAGAAATGCAGAACCCAACGAAAATGGCCGTGGATCCAACCCTGCAGCACCATGGCAGTAGGCTCCCTTGACTGGACCTAAGCAAGCGCAAACGGAATCACTCGAACTTAAGTCTCTAATAAGAGCCAATTAGAAAGGAGACTACAATGGTTTGTTTGATAGTAGGACGCAAGTGCAATGAGAAGGACTGCATATGTAGGGCTTAATGTGAAACTTAGGTGTACTCAAAATTTTTGTTATTACTTAGCAGATCAATGTGCCCTGTGCAGTTAAATATCAGGCGGAAGGATTCAAGCATCAAAGCACGATTGTTGAAAGGCAAAATAGATGCGAACGCAGAATGTTTGTGCACTCATTATAACAGATAGCTTAGGTGAGGGAAAAATGATGCGAAATGGCATTGGGAGTGGGGGCCAAGTATATTGATATGCATTACTAAGAGGAAAATGCTCATTTCAGTCCGTGGATAATGTGACTAACCTGTTTCTTTTCCACTCATCAGACAGATGCTCATTGTCTCTCTTCCTGTGGGACTTAACTTCAGATAATTTTGGGCCTAAGTTTACTATTGTGCTTTTAGACACCACCGTGCGATTCTCATCAAATCAGCGGCACCTATTTAGTCGGAAGGATGCATCTCAGGGAGACACATCTCAGCAAATTGGGCTATAAAATGTACAGATCACAGTCATATTTATGTGCTTTCCCATTGTAAATATGCCCATATTTGCGTTTGCTTGCAAGTTGGTAGATCTGTCCATCCATGCATCTACGCCCTTCTCTTCGCGCTGACAATGGTGCTTTCAGCCCACCAACCCATGAAAATGGAACCGATTGCGGTATACCGCACTACCTAAATGCACTTCAGCGTCAGGAGAATCCACGCGAAATGTGAGCATATTCTTTGCAGACTCGAAGTAAATGAAGCTAATGCACCGATTTGTGTGTAAATTTATAAGAATTTTTTAGTTAGGTGCTTGAGGTTTCCATAAAACTCCTATCTTCGACAACACACTTCGGCCCAAGGAAACATTCCTGCAACAGTCGCAACAAGGTGAGGTCAAAAGAAGCAATCATAAGTGCTCTGAAGTTTACAGATAACCTTACCAATCGTGCCTGCAGATCGGTAAATGGTTCATCAATGGCCTAGACTGCACATCAACTTCCAGCCGGTAGTAGCATTTTAACAACTTAGTGACCGGTGATAGGATCACCTAGTCCACGCAAGTCAATGGAATCAGGTCGCTGCTTCGATTTGATACGCTATGACTCATTTTCCTTTTCTCCCGCTTACAAATGCCAGATCTGGTCACACATCACATGTGCTAGCAACTCACAATCGACTTAACGCAATTGTGGGTGTTTAGACGTCGCTCGCTTTCCGCTTCTTCTCAAGAGCGCACAACAGCTGCCATCTGAAGATTACGCTTCCTCTCACCCATTGGTGTGTTCGACTGTATCAGAAACACCATCAATGCTGGCGGCGGAATGACATTTTTACCCGGTTCATAAGTGCCACAAGCGCCAGCGATTGTGCTAAGCTTCAAAGAACTTCAATTCAGTGGGGTGACAGCGCCGATAAACTTGTGCGCTCTCACAAACTGGCCCAGTAGGAGTGTGAGAGCATGAAATTTAGGTCAAGATCAATGGCTCTTCAATAGGCTTTTGCTGCTGCAGTCAGAGCCAACGTAACCTCAAGCACTACAAATAAAATGCATCGCCTTCCTTGCCCAGACTGCACTAAATCCCACATTGCCCGTCGGTGCTTATTGGGAACTTCTTGCATCGTTCAAGCTGAAACCTGAGATATAAGGTGGGATTCTGTATACCTTTGAGCGAGTGACTGATTCAGGAGCAAGAAGTGAATCACACTACACCCTATACGAATAAAATGAGCTGCACATCATTAGTTATTAAATGCAAGACGGACCTCCCTTCTGCGTGTCAAGAGCATGCTGCTCACTTTGCAACCATTTTAACTTAGCAATTAATCCTAGAAGAGAAAGCTAAATTGGGTGTTTGCCAAGATTACAGCAATTCCATCCCATTTCATCATGCGAAAAGGCTGTAGCAGCAAAAGCCTATTGAAGAGCCATTGATCTTGACCTAAATTTCATGCTCTCACACTCCTACTGGGCCAGTTTGTGAGAGCGCACAAGTTTATCGGCGCTGTCACCCCACTGAATTGAAGTTCTTTGAAGCTTAGCACAATCGCTGGCGCTTGTGGCACTTATGAACCGGGTAAAAATGTCATTCCGCCGCCAGCATTGATGGTGTTTCTGATACAGTCGAACACACCAATGGGTGAGAGGAAGCGTAATCTTCAGATGGCAGCTGTTGTGCGCTCTTGAGAAGAAGCGGAAAGCGAGCGACGTCTAAACACCCACAATTGCGTTAAGTCGATTGTGAGTTGCTAGCACATGTGATGTGTGACCAGATCTGGCATTTGTAAGCGGGAGAAAAGGAAAATGAGTCATAGCGTATCAAATCGAAGCAGCGAGCTCATTTTATTGACCTGTGTGAACTAAATGATTCCATCACTGGCTGCTACCCTGCATTGTATATACTTGTGGCATGGTCACTGAATGAATGGATATAAGTAGCACAGTGGGAAACCAAACTTTGCCAGGTGCTCAAAAGCATCTTGGCGTCCTTGGTTTGAAGCGATTTTTCTAGTCACCAGTCAACACTGCTATATCTATCCTAGTTACCAGTTAGTCCTAAATTCGATGACACTTGCCATGCTCAGTCGTTATTATTTTAAACTAAATGAAGACAAATAGCGCTACTACCCCGCTTCCTTGCAGAAGCTAAAACTGGACCAGAATTCAAAGTGTATAAATCCTGCCATTTTTGCAGATTTTGGGCTTGCGTTTGCTATCTCTACTGACTCAAGTGTTTTGGCGAAATTGCCTTGCTATTCGGACAACTTCCACTTTCTGCACATTTCTTTTAACTTGACATGTAGCGACACAAATCTCACGCACAACTCTGTTCCAAACCCAGCGATCTAAATTTCTTTAAGATCGGGAATACTTCACGCATTTGTGGCACATACGAGACATGTATGGAAAAACTAATTGCATTTGGATGATCCTGAAACCTCTAATCACTCAACCTGTTCAGTGGTAAGGTAGAAGCTCACGGATATGTTCGAACCGAAGCAATCAATCCTTTGTTATAGCTTGTGTGGCCTACGTGATTTCATCACCTGACGATGTCCTGCATTAAAAATTGCCTAGCACATTTACTCAAAAGAGTAAGGTTTTTAAAGGCGAGCGCTCAAAAGAAACAAAAGGCAACATTATCTAAAAGTGTTTTATGAGATGTAAGATTACTTGATTAAAACACCTCGCCTTATTTACCATTCCAACTTACTGCATGCCTCCTCTCTATAGCAGCAGTGATCCTTCAATTACCAAGCTTTAATTGCATTACAATATGGCTCACTTCCGTAAAATTAGGTGACGTTCACCTTTCTAAGTGTTTTGCAGAAATTAAGCCTAGATAAGACGCATTCACAAGGCGCTCATGCCTAATCTCCAGATGTGGCGACTTCACTGTTGTGGTGCCTGTAATGCAACTGGATATCCAATCAGCCTTGTGCGATCATTGTAAGACGCATATAAATTCACTGCGACATCACTTAGGCGATATATGCATATTATGCTAGTTGCGGCTGCGGCACTACTGTGGGTGGCACACTGCTCAGGCATGCTTCCACTTCATTTCCTTATCTCTGGTCTATTTACCATTTCCGCCCCCACTTGCTCTTTCTGAAAGGGTATTAATACCAAGACAGAAGGCATCTCGTAATAACTTTCTCTTTGAAGGCAAGGCAAGCCCCAAGTTGTGGGGTTCCCGTGTTGTTGGGAAGCCGTCTGGAGTCGTATACGAATTAGAATACGAGTACAAGAAGGGCTATGTAAGTGCGCTACCGTACTTTAATGAGTATACGATTTTGACCTGCGCATAATGAAGTACATTTTTGACAAATAAGCCGAGATGATCATCGCGCCTAAGCCCCTCTCAATTTGACTAATTGGCAGCAGCCTGATTGGCCGCAGCGCTTCATCATTACCTCCTTTGAATTTAGAGCCCAATTGTTTACACCTCAATAGCTGCCGCAGACATATATGTTAAGTGCTACAGGTGTGTAGCCTTTGACAAATTTTGGGGTGCTCCCTGCCAATGGGACGAAAGTACGCTCATTTCCTCTCACCAACCTGCATTTTATCATCTGTCTAGTTATTTAAATACTGATTTTTTCTAAATAAGCGCATTAGAAACCAGTTGCCTAGCATTTTACTAAGAAACCTTATTCGTAACGTGATTTGTTTGTTTATTTTGTTAACCGTAAACGAACCTGAAGTGTATAATGATAAAAGATAGCACACTACACCTTAAAATGACAGCGGTGTGCATCTTGACGAACCGCTAGTTTATACAGTCCTGGATGATATGTACCCGATGTAAAAATTTGCTTTTGACACAATTTGAGCCAATCTGCAATCCAAATTGTTGCTATTTTACATCTCCTAGCATCCTGGCATTGCTTTTATCCTAGAGGGAGCTAGGCTCACCATAGGCGACGTGACTAAACAAGAAAAGATTGAAATCATTGAATTTGGCCGCTACCGGACGTTAATATCAATTACGCATTTTGTGCCTCATTGCAGATTTCCACCACCCAAACCAGGTATCAGATTATGTGCTGCAACTGAAACGGCACGTTCATTAGATTTACTTTAAGTAATGCAAGAATAACTTTGCGTGATTTTTTCCGGTCAAACTTAAGATGGCGTGGATCTGATGACCTCGTTCCCATTTTCTCGCTTTGTCAAAGGACAGGGGAGTTTTGTACTGTCATTTGGTGTTCAAAGGGCAGAGAGCAGTGGAGTGGTAGGCGATTTGATTGCCAAACTACTTATGAATTATTTCTTGCTCACTCTACACATTTTGTGTGGTATATGTCCATTGTATATTCAATGTATTCTAAAATAGGCCATGCTTGAGATTAATGGAAAAGTTTACTGCATTTGGAGAGGAGACAAGCTTGTATATCCAGGCCACACATCCTGCGTTAAGTCGAGAAAACCTATGCCTTGAGTAGAGATTTATGGACTCTTATTCTAACAGAAGAAAAATTCAGATAATGCTACGTAGTAAGATAAATCAAGCCCTTTTTAATAGGTCGCCAAACATGTTTTACAGCCTTCTCAAAAATATTACTTTTATTTACCACCACTTGATGCACATCTGTTAACATGACTGTTGGTTTTTAACTTTATTAGCCCCCATGCTAAAAGACAGGACCTCAGATTTGTGGCTATTCTATGGATGGTTTTTTAAACGCCCTGAGTCACGGCACGACACCTTCGTGTGGTGGGCGAATGAGTCGTATTTGACAGTGACCGTCGATTACACACAAAGTGGGACATCACCTGAAGTGGATGAATGCAAGAGTAGGTTTTACGCAACGCATAACCTCTTTCAAGTGATTCCTTTCTAAATAAGCTCTTCCACATAATTTTACTGCAATGTGTGCCATTTGCGGTTTCCCTTATGCCTTGTCGTCTCTTGGTTGACGATTCAGTATCTTCGTTGTTGTCTTCTGCCTTTCAGAGTATGGAGGACCGCAAAGTGAGTCAGTTTGTCAATTAACGTAGTACGTGACGAATTCCGAAAGAATGAGGAAGAGGGTTCGTCAGTGCCTTAAATTGTATCACTTCATTCCAACTTGTTTTAGAACTCAAATATGTTTTGCGTTCTAAGTTTGCACGGTCCTAATTTCACATCACTTGTAGGATACTTTGCTTTTGACAAAGCTTTATGGACTTCGAATGGATGGCCACGAATGTGTCTCGACACCATCAACTTAATCAATTTTTACAATTTTGATTAAAAAGTCCTAAAGTTCATGAAAGCAATTTATGCAACATTTGCTTTAGGACAGAAAACCAAGGCAGCTCCTTTAGTCGCATTGCCAGCTTCAGCACCTTCGAGTAAGCGCTTATTTCACTGGATTACTTGGCACCATCTGAGCATTCGTCTCTTTCCAATTAGGCAACACCACATTGCGAATTTCTACCTTTTTGGCTCCTAGCAAAGAAGCAAGCACGTCTCATCTCCTTAAGCTAATCAAATTCCCAAATTGAACTCTGATTTAGAATTGGGCGATGATTATCCGAATCGGGTCATCTGCGGGCACCGTACACAATTGCATATCTTACTAAAATGTCTTTAAATTGTAGCACAAATGCACAGTTGCTGGGTGTTTTGCCTCCCTCAAGTTCACTATCATTTTACTTAAAAGCACTTACATTCCCTGTGTTTCACAGCCCCATCTTAGTGCTGGTACGCCCTCAAAAGGGTCTGGCAAAACACAAACCCGCTCTCAATCAACTATCATACTCACGCCAAACATTTATCGTACAATAATTAGCGGTTTTGACTGTGCCAGTTAACTGCTTCAGTTCCCACCGGACAGCTACATAGTTCGGTAAGTTGAAATAATGCCTCCTCACCTCTAACGCATTGGCCAAGTCCATGCTCACAGCATAAATTTTCCTTAATTTTTTGACGCGTAGAACTTGCTCTAACCTCTATCATCGGCGATAACATAGTAAACAGCATTAGCAATGAACAATGTATTGCTCCTAAATTGTCACGAATGTAAATCCATTAGTTGTCTCTAAAGCTTACTGGTTTCTAAAGCAGCACAGGTGGCAGAAGGAGGGTTTAACCGCAGTTGCCACCAGCATTGCTTTGTTTTACTTAACAGCAATCCAGTCGTGCTTGGACTGTCGTTGATGTTGGTACAACTAGGAAGTTGATGGCTTCGTCTACAGCTGTAATGACTTTGCTTAATAAATGCGCTTTTCACTTTTCGCATAAAGTTGTAGTCTTCTTGACTACCGAGGGGCCTCTCCTTTAATTGCTCGCCACTTTGAAGTTGTGTGCACCTGTCACGCACTGTTGAGTATAGAAAAGGTACAATTCATTACTGAAGGATACTAGTGCCGCAGCAACCCACTGCCTTTGACACCGTGTAGCACAATCTCACATGCAAAGAAATGGGCACAGAATTAGGCACACAAGCACCTCAAATTTTTTTCATGGTAGAGGTACTCAGGGTTCTGCGTAGACCGCATAAATTGTCAGGAAAAGGAGGAGATAGGTGGACATGTTAAGAAATAGCAATCCCAGATGCCAAACTTAATTAGGTGCACTTTTTAGTGTAAGTAGCATTTACAATCTGCATTCATTTCACATCCTTCGTCAGCTGACACCTTGGGTATCCACGCCAACGTAAGAGGACCAAACGAGCTGCACTGCAAATAAATTTGCCTCTAGATTCAGCTAGATTCAAGGGCTGATGACAACAGGTGGAGCATATAGCTGCGGCACAGACGGTAAGAAGAGTTCGAGTTAGAAGACGTTAGATAACTTACCACACAGTCGTCATCAGAGAAGATACTCACATGGTGGTTTCTGCACTGTAGTCAGGCATAATAAAACTCGCATTTGTCGGGCTTTCCTGATTAGTCAACAAGGAGGGCCAATGGAGATGGAATCCCGATTTTGGCATCCCACTCATCCATCAAAGCATGTATCTGACTCCAAATTTATGCAAAAGGAACCTGATTGGATTGTGAGGTTTAATCTCTACCTAATAGTGTTGTTTTTGTAGGCACTAAAGAGACGGTGGCTCACTATTTCTTAATTTGAACAACAGCATCCCACGCTGCATGGCAACTGATCAGGTGTCATTATGAAGGAGATGCTACTGACAAATGTAATGGTGCATTATATATCAAATCATAGCATCCGTTCAAGATCCTGTTAATTCGTACGCTGATTTGATGTATTTATAACTGAGTAAATGCCAATAATATTTACAAGTGATTTTCTTAAGCGAATAAAGTCTTTCACGCCTCCTAACCTCGTTCTCATCCACATCTCTCGCTATTCCTTCTGACCATCCGGAATGAGTGATAGGTGCGCTCTCCGTGTAGATCCAAATTACCGTGTGAATGGGTGAGAACTCAGCCCAGCAACGCCTCGATCACCTCATGTCTAGGCGACACCTGATAATCAGGGTGAACACACCAGTCACTTCGTGTTTTCCAATTCACTATGTGGCTAACCCTATACCTACCCTAATGCATTTTCCATTCCTTAGAGATGCAGTCTATGTGCCTAGTCCACCGTGAGACTAATAAGAATGCTTACCCTCTTTGCTAACCATTGTCCTGAACTCACTCCGTGGAGCTGTGTGTGCATGCAGCTTTGTGTGAATGGGCATCAAAGCTCCACACAGCTTCCTCCTCTTCGCTAACGTGTTGGGCGTCAATAACTAGGGTAGTTTTAACTTCGCATGATCTTAGACCCACGTCTATGCTTATCCGAATGTGTCCGCATTTTGCATGTTTGTGCGCATCTCGGTAACGTGCTGCTGATCTGACTAGGTAGACCTAATACTTGTGAAGGCAAAGGTGTGGAGGAGGATGCTGCAACAAACAGCAGCGGAATGACGTAAGGGTGAATGCGTTGAGGAACGAGTATGGAGTGAACCAGCAGCTGATTCAACTGCTTGGCTAGTTGTCGATCTGACCGATGGCGTACTACTTTCTTGTCTTCTTCCCACATAATTACCCTAAACAATTATACGGGCTTGTTATTTTCTATCAAATGCATCAAAGGCAAGGCCTTTAATTTTCCTATCCTTTACGATTGACGGTCCCCACAATAAACATGCACTCAATGAAAGGAGCGTATTTGGATATTTTGGAAACGCGTTTGCGGTTGCACAATAAAATGATTAATGATGGTAAATACGAAGTTAAGAAGCAAGATGGGCTTTTAGTTACAATCCATCAATTATGCACTCAACTGCTCGACTCTCCATTTGTTTGTTCAACCAGCCAACCAAGTGGCACTAAGCAATTGCAACTTAATGCATCTGCTGCTGACTTCGTACTTGCTAGTGAGGAAATTGTACCCACCCAACCTACCTAACCACCGCTGCTATAATCAGTAAAATTGGATATTAGTAACTATCCTAAGTGTTGCTTTACTCGATGCCTTACATTAAGAGAAAGTGTAAACAAGCACTAGCGAAGAATTATTTACGACAACATTTTCAGAAGCGAATAACCTTGAGAAAATTGCAAAAAAGCACAAACATCTACCTGTTGTTTTTTTAATGGGTCTGTTAATGCTTATTTCGCAATGGCACTATTGCTCACAGGCAATTTTGTCATCCTGAGTGTTGAGAAGAGAGTATGTCAATTGTTCTCATTGTCTGTTCTGTACGCAAGTAAGTCGACTTACGTATCTCATTTCCACTTACGGGATTTAAAAACGGCCTGTTGCACATAAAACTTCAAGCTTGTATTAAGGGTGTATCCTTTGTACGCCTTATTCCAGTTTCTTGCCCATCATTAATTACGCCGCATTAATGACCGTGGACCAAGCACTGAGTGCATCACCAGAGTGCTATTGTATTAGTTCAAATGAAGGCATTAGAATGAAATCTCGTAGAGAACGTAGTCGACAGTGAAGTGTGGGGAGATCTCAGACGAATGTACATAGGTCGATGCTAATTGGCACTGAACAGATACACTGTCATGTGCTCATTCGATACACTTCCAACTTGTCAACCGCCAGCAGTAATGATGCTGAAATGCGCTGAAGATACTCACATCTTCAACCTAAAATGTGAGCGACGAAATGGAGTGCAATCTGTGCATGCAGACGTCACGAGAAACATAATAGTCAATTATGCCATCCTGTTCAGGGTGTGCTGCTACGACTTCATTAAATTTTACTACATCCTACCCCACCATCATTCTTGCACGACTGCTGGCTTTAAATTGCCTTAGATGAGTTTCACTTTTCAAATTTAATTAGAATCCCGTCTGACAGCGCTAGAGTAAAATTACTCGATATTTCTTGGGTGTAGGGACTAAAAATGAGATCGCAACCTGTGGAATGGGAATCCTCATGTGAGATGAATAAAGCCATTGCATCGCTCTTATGCCCGCTAGTGATTGTGTTCTAGACTAACTGCCTTCCAAGTTAGTGTTAAGGCCAAGTTGGAATGCGCCAACAGACTTCCTGTAGTTGTTGCTCTCTCAAATTAATTGCTACTTATTATCTGCCTGCACTATTGCGGTTTATTTGATTTTAACTTGGCATTCAAGTGCTCCGTGTGTAGCCGAAATTCAAGGCTTCCAAACGAAGGTCAATCTGTGGGACTCAAGTCATTATCGTAGTCAGTGTGTTCTCTGCTCTTAGCGCATGGGCATTTGCGAGCATTGTAATATGGTTTAGACGCAAACTCGGTCCATCAGAAGGGAGAAAGGGGATTGTGTTGCCCACATATCAGCGTGCATGTTTGCAGTAGTGTGTAGAGCTGAGCCACCCAACTCTCTAAAGAACGAGTTCGTAAATTTAAACCCAACGTCTTTGTCGCACAGTATTTTTGCAAGTTTGTTTGATTTTACTGCTATTAATTTAAACTAGAATGCTGCTCGTAAATCTTGTCTGATGTTATGCGGCTTCAGTTTAGAGTAGCAAAAAGATTGCTTACTCAAGGCTTTTCCTTACTAAAGTTGTAAATTGAGCAGAGAATGGCGGACGCATTTGTTTGCTACTTGTTCCTTTGCTTTCTTTTGCCCGCCAAAAGATGTAAGCTCTAGTGATTCATTACCCGAAGGTGAAATACAAATGTGCTTTTACCTTCCATTCGTATAACAAAGTGAGTCGGCAGGTCATAAGCTGCAATGTTTTGTAATTTTCACTGATAAAACGACGCAAAATTTATTAAGTGCCTGAATGGGATAACAAGCAATAGGACACGTTTTGGAGGGTTGTTAAAAACGGGTACAAAGAAGTGACAAGGAGAGCTTAAATTAGAATGCATTAATAAGGCGGTTAAGGGTGAAAAAGAGGTAAGTTTCTTTAGTCTACTTTGCTTATCAGATCGCATGCGCATCGAATGTGGAACCGATGATGCTAGAAAATAGCACGCGTTGTTCGCCAATGCAGGCGTAATTGCGACACTCTAAGCAGGTCTCAGCATTAATTTGGAATGCAGCTTGTCCCGAAAAAATTTATCAGTAAAGAGAGTATTAATATGTAATCCTCTAATCCGCATGACTGTCCGTGTTTCGCAAGTCGCAAATTCGTTGCAAGTTAACCGCCCAGGTAATCTAGCTTTGGGATTGGGTATCCTTAGTCCCACAAACTCAGCCAACAACGAGAGATTCACTCCAGCGCTGTCAACAGGATTTTAATTAAATTTGAAAAGACGAAAACCCAACAGAGTCTGCATAAAGCTGCACAATTAGAGCACAATAATCAAAGGCTGAATTCGCATGCTGGGTGGGTGCACGGTACTAGCTTAGCAGCGATAGAATGCAAAAGAGATTGCTTTTCTTAACGTTAATGAAATGTGGGTCTTATACGGCCTAATAACTATAAATATGCAAATTTACGAATAAAAGAGTAGATGTGCAGAGCGTTAACGAAAAAGACTCAAAGCTGAGCATAGAAAGCAACGCATGGGTTGACGAGTCGCAAATGCTGTTATTGCCTGTGCAGCACCTCTGCTATTCTTCGTGACAACTGGTTACAATTTTTGACGATGTGTAAGGAAAATTTTTTGCCCTTTGTAAGGCTAAGTCAGGCGATTCGATACAACTGGTTCCGTCATTCTTCTTTGTACATTTGCCTTCACAAGTATTTGGTCTGTTTAGTCAGATCAGCAGCACGTTATCAAGATGCGCACAAACATGCAAAATGCGGACACATTCGGATAAGCATAGACGTGGGTCTAAGATCATGCGAAGTTAAAACTACCCTAGTTATTGACGCCCAACACGTTAGCGAAGAGGAGGAAGCTGTGTGGAGCTTTGATGCCCATTCACACAAAGCTGCATGCACACACAGCTCCACGGAGTGAGTTCAGGACAATGGTTAGCAAAGAGGGTAAGCATTCTTATTAGTCTCACGGTGGACTAGGCACATAGACTGCATCTCTAAGGAATGGAAAATGCATTAGGGTAGGTATAGGGTTAGCCACATAGTGAATTGGAAAACACGAAGTGACTGGTGTGTTCACCCTGATTATCAGGTGTCGCCTAGACATGAGGTGATCGAGGCGTTGCTGGGCTGAGTTCTCACCCATTCACACGGTAATTTGGATCTACACGGAGAGCGCACCTATCACTCATTCCGGATGGTCAGAAGGAATAGCGAGAGATGTGGATGAGAACGAGGTGGAGGAGGTGAAAGAGGAGGAGGAGGAGGAGAGAAAGAACATGGAGCAGAAAGCAAAACATGGAGAAGGTGGAAAGGCAGATGGGGATGGACGTTGCTCACAACAAGAGCTGGAGCAAGAGCATCAACCGAACGAGTAGGTGGATGAGGCATTCCTAAGAGGGTTGAGGTTCTCTGTCCTCTATGAACATTCATAATTGTTGATTGACTGTTTTTCTCATCGCTACTGTCTTGAATTCCCTCATCGCTTCTCCTTTTGTTTAATCTCTCTCACTTTTGCGGTTTATTGAACTACCATTCTTATCCTCTTTGGAATAGGTGGCGTAATCCAACTGGGACCAGAGACAGACATAATACTTGAAGCTAAGGCAGAAAATAAAGCTGGATAACAAGAAAAACACTGCGCTGCAACATCAGTTGACACATAGGGTGCTAACAGATTGCATCCTCCTGTGTGCTCGAAATGGTATTTCTATTATCTTACTTCATTTTCTTCCGTGTTATCTTACCCCATTCCCTTTCCTCTGTCAAAGAGGAAGTCGTGGTTCACTTTGTAGCCCAGTGGTAGGGTGAAGACAATAAATACTTCATGGTCACAGATTTGTGGTGATACGGAGCTGTATAGTGCGTCTTACCTGTAAATGGGCACATCAGGTGTGAGTTTCCTTGATGGTCAACCGCGTTCTTATCCTGCTAAGCACCGTGGACTGCGGTGTGACATTACAATTTGCGTATTAATGAATGATACTCAGAAACGTGAGTGACTGTCCATATGCATCCATACATACATGCATACATACATACATACATGCATACATACATACATACATGCATACATGCATACATACATACATACATACGCACTCATGAGCACTGTGTATGTAACTATCGCATTCGTGGTTGGCTAACGTTAAGCGAAAACCCAATTCTTTTTTCTAAATTACCCGTTTACATCCGAACACGACATTTCAACTTGCTTTAAGCGAGTACAGCACTCTGTTCTTTTTCCTGGTTCTTTGTCGCTATGGAAGTTAAGCTCCATGCTACAACCTTGTGAGTTCATGCATATGGATGTCCAATTCTTCTTGCTGGACGCATTCTTCGTTACAACTCTAATCTTTAACAGAGGTGGTGGCCACGAAAACACCGCCGACGAATCAAAACACCTTCAGATCGGCCAAAGTCTGCCACATAAGTGGAGCAGTTTAGGTCCTCATTTAGCTCCACTCAATATTATCAACTAAACTAGTTGAGCTACGGCGGTCGCAGGATCAGTACAGGCAGGCGGTGGCAATCAACGGCAGGGTGGCTTCTTTAAGAACACAATGAGAAACCTATTGGTACAATACTGAGCTATCTTTTGTTGTTTATAGCCCAATTTGGTTCAGTACACCATTTTTTCTCTGAATCAACTTCTTTTGTGCAAGCTGAGGTGAGAACTCATTCTCACTATGGTGTAGACATGCGCCTCCTATAACAAAGCAAACACAAATGCTGTCAATTTATGGATCTTTATGTTGATCGTAGCTGGTGCCAGGAATGAGTTTTAAGCAAATCAAGCTCATGTGAGCTGTGTGGGTGAAGTAGGCGCCAATTGCGCTGCATCCATGTCACTGCCATGACCACGCCCTGGTGATATCTTGGCTCCAGATGTAAAGTTGAGCACGCGAATGCATCAACCCTCAGCGATGAAATGAATTAATACTGGGCGTTAGACATGATCTTGAAGATCTTACATACAGTTTAGCACAATTTTTGCCTTTTGTACGCAAACTACACCGCAATGCATTAAATTCACTTTAACGGTAATATATTGCGTAGTCCCTGCAAAGGTTACAGGCTCATCAGTAATGCACTCTTACCAGCACAAGTCTTCTTGCCTCCTGCAAGCAGAAAATAATGCAAAACAGGTTAAAGCGCATGCTGGTTATCACTGGTGGTGAGGGCGATGTGAGAACAGACTAAGTTTATTAGACTTAATTGGACGGAGTGGAAGATAAAGGTGCTGCATCGCGTGCGCAGACCGGGGTCGGATATCGCATGCTGATGTTCCAGCCACTACTCTGAGATGAAGCAAATGACTGCTGTAATCTTTAGAACGGTGAAATCAAGTAGTGGTTCGGTGTTATTTCGCCTAACATGACCCCCATCAAAGGAGAAGATGGGACCTGATGCAGTGTTATGTGACACGATGCTTGCCTTACCCAATAAAATTTGCCGTGTTAAATTGATCGTGCACACTCAGGTAGAAGCTTGTTGGCCTTGTTCTATGGTAAATCCACAAATTAAATAACATATGAGTTTGAACCAACTGAGTTTTCGTCAGCAAAAAAGCCGCGCGTGCAACTTGAAATCCAGCTAGAATGATCACACCTGTGTTCATTCAATCCGAACAATTCGTGCCAAATATCGACAAAGCAGAAGAGTCCAAGACAGTGCTATAAACTGTCACTGTAGCGCAAGCACCACAGCTAAAGTACTGCCCACAGAAGTGACGAGCAAATGTGCTCTTACGCTGCTTCCTGCATCAGTTTGTGTGAGACGCCAAAATCACGGGGAGGAGCAGAGTACATCGGTTCATTCCAAAGCAAACAGTCGCACCCTATTAAAAGTGTGAAGAAATGAAGTGACTTGGTTGTAAATAAAGGGTTCACGACCACACATGACACAGACAACACGCATTGATTATGACACCCCTTCTCCATGCTTAGTATCATCTGTTGCACAATCGTTTCACATTTCGTTGCTGCGGGAAGTTAAGCAGGATGCTGAATCATGAGAAATGCATTCTCTTTGCGTTTTTAGGATTCTCTACACCTAGCCATTAAAAATGCTGACTTGCACCGCTTTCAGCAACTGCTACGAGAGTGTGGGTGGCATTGAATTGCATCCCGCTATTTTCTTACTTACCTCATCAAATTCAGGAAGTAAACCTTCGTAAATTAAAAGAAACTTATCCACTTCTAAATTTGGAGGCAGGCTGCATAGCCTATCCAGTTTAAGAGTCTCTTGACACATCAATGAATGATCGAGTAGAAAGCGTAAGCAACCGGCTATCGCTAAAGCTCTCCCATAAGTCGCTTTGCATAGTGCTGACGGTGTTGGAAATTTCTCCCGACCCCTCCATTGCATGTGATGGCAGTGTGTTCTTGCACCAAGTCGCTTATGCCTAACAGTGCGCTTATTGATAATGCAAGGGTCGCATGCCTTTACCCTATATCTAAAGAGTGTCCTCCCTTTTCTAATACCGTTCAGTGTATGTGTGGGGGCGAAGAACAATTGCCGCAAACCCAGTTGAAGTGTCAGGTAGAATTGCGATGTTTACACTGCTAAATGGCTCTGTAAATGCCTTTCGTGCTCCGATTTTAAACTTTGGCTGTGAGGATTTGGCAAAACACTAGTCCACTTGAGCAAAATAACTGCATTTATGCAATCAAATTACGATTATTAGTTCTTTTGCACATGTAGACAAGCTTGAGCATTGCTTACTACACTAAATCCATTTGAGATTAAGTGATGTTACCAACATTTTTTGTGTAACGGCAGAGATGCATCT
The DNA here is from genome assembly GCA_001923025.3 of Taenia multiceps. Lineage (NCBI taxonomy): Eukaryota > Metazoa > Platyhelminthes > Cestoda > Cyclophyllidea > Taeniidae > Taenia > Taenia multiceps. The sequence goes on along the minus strand of CM010312.1, from coordinate 14,282,922 downwards.
TGAATGACCCCTGTGAGGTACAGGAATAGAGATCACAGTACTGCGTTGCAAGTGTTAAGGGGTTTATCCACTTTTATGGGGGTAATAATTTGCATCAGAAAACTGTAGAAGCGTGTGGACTCAAATGAAACCGAGGAACCCAAAATCGTCTGAGGTGGGCTTGATGTTCTGAGAAACAATGCGCGGCCAACCAATAGCGTGTTCTGTTGCAATCGGTGCTTTTAAATAGACTTCAATTCTCGCAGCAAAACAGGGAACTGAATGATTAAGGAAGATTTATTTGTTTGTGCGCACTGACTGGGTGTGAGACGCAACTCCTACAACTAATTGCAAAGGAAGGTGAGTGAAAAGCCTCCGCATTGTTAGTCTAATGATTGCGAGGAAATAGTGGATAGTGAATAGTCGTGCAAATTTCTTCCATTCACTAATCTAAGCTGTAACACAGATAAGTAGATAGGCTTTTTGCATTGGGAAGGCATCTTTATGGCTGTGATGATAGTGGTGGTCCCACAGCGTGTCTGCCAAGGTGCGGCTAGTGTGAGTGGCCCTTACTGACCTCTTTTCTAACATGTGATCGCACTGTGCTCTCACCCAAAGTTCTTCATGCACATCAACCAAAGCACTGCTACTAAAGAGAAACCTCTATTGATTAAATTACTCTCTTACAATCCCTTACGACAGTGTTTGGTTTGGATTTTTTAGGTTGACCTGTTTTTCTGGTAATGACCAAAATTAACCTGGATTTTCTACCTAATGGACCGCTTTATAACGAGATGCAGATCTTTGGAAGTTAACGCACTCATTAAAGACATTGGAGGAGAGCTAACCATATAATGGTGTTATTGTGATGACTCTATTCATTATTAACTACAATTGGCTTGTCAGTTTTACTTTATTAATTCCCACGCATTCGTCTTCGCCACAGCACTAAACCGCTGAATTTGTTTGCTACCTATGTTATCTGAGGCTTGGAAACAAATCTTGCTAGCCCATCTACCTCAAAGCGAAGCGAAACACGTAAATTCTGATAAGTTTTAGTGTAGTCGCATTGGTGTGACGAATGTAACTGCGTAACTTTATCTTTCCACCACTTCTGCTATGCATGCTGAATAATAAACCTGTATCACGATGCCCATTCCATGTTTGATAATTGCAACTGCATTCAATGCAACCTATCTACTTGGCAATGCGTTTAGTTCCTAGTAGCCTTAAGTCTTCATTCACAAATTGGGCCTGGTGTGGCTCAGATTAATACTGAAGACTCGCCTGTTGACTTCACCAAACACGGGAAGTGGCGCCATGCATAGCGGATTGTCAGTGCGTATCGAAAAATAGATCTAAGCTCTCAGCAAACTTAAGTCAATAATGGCTAAATTGGGAGAAATTGACCCCCTTGGTGATGCAAGGAGAACCATCGTTCTGTAAGGAAAAGCGGAAACTGGTGAAGGACTCAAAATTACTAAGATTTTAGGTCATAAAGTATTGTATGTTTTATGTGTTGATTGAGGGAGGAGGGAATCTCACTGATGCTATCCAGATGAATGTGGCATGTGGGAGGGCATATTCTTCCTTAAGGATAGACGCAGGCTAACCTAAAAAAGGTAGAAGAAGCAGTAGGGAGTATTACGCCACGCTAGCTACGTTAAAATTTAGCCAGTCAGTGCCGTAGCACTTAGAGATTGGCATTTATGCGCGTCAGCCTGGGTCCTGTCAAGTTCACAACCAGAACAATCGACTATAAAGACAGATCAAAGGGAATGACCCACATGAAAGCTAACATGGTTTGAATAAGTGCACTACCGCTGCGAATATGACTTCCACGGAATTGTGCAGGGCATATAATTGGTTCATTTTAATTTGGCTTGATAAGTGAGAGATCGTTAGCACACTTGATGCAAATTATTGCGGCGTAGGCCAGGCTGAAGAGCACATGGAAATTGCCAACTCTGAAAACTGTAGTAATGTCTGACGGATATGCGTAGAAATTGCCCGAAAAGATTGGAAATGGAACGGGTCTTATAGCTCTTGACGCACTCAGCATTACTCACCAGTGTTTGGCAAGGCGTTAGGGAGGATAGCACGGTCCAAAATTGTTCCCATAACTTCATTCTCTCGATTCACCACTTATCCAGGTATGTGTCAATTACTGGGAGAAATATGGTTTTGTTTGGAGGAATGGCTTTATGCCCCTAACGCTCCAAGTAGAATGGAGAGTCGCGTGTGCAATCCACTTTTGCCAATGCATAGACATGGGTGATGGTCACGACACAAGTCGCCACAATCTACATTCACAGGCAAATCGCAATCTTGGAGCTACCGATCAAGTGCACTTCGTCCACCTACCGTCCATCACCAAATAGCAATGGATGGGTCACAAAGGCTATTGCTATACCGCTTCTCACTTCTCTGGCTAATGTTATGAGTTTGTCGAGTTGGAAAAGGACTGTTGGCTTACCGATTAACGATTGACGGGGCCAGAGATTAGTGACTAAAATGACATTTGCAATGCAGTATCCACCGTGGAGAAAAGTGGAAAGACTAACGCCCAAACGATGAATTCAACACCTGTTTCATATTTTCATTCCATGCACCGTTGCAACCTCTCAAGATTGCGATTCAATCGTGCTTCTCTCTCTCTGTGGGTATGGGGAATTAGAAACATTGCGTTGACTGACAACACAAACATGCATTTTATGGGGACCAAAAAATCACTTCGGCACCAATAGACCGATCTGACTAAACTAGAACTTATTCAGGATAGAGGACAATAGAGGAAGAGCAGGGATGCTCAAGGCCAGCCAATCACCCCTATGCCTGGTGTCACAAGACAGTGTAACATTGCACAAACATTGCCTCGCATAACTGACACTTGAACTCCGCCTTGATGGGGGAGGGGAGGGAAAGGAGCTACACTCCCGTCTTCGGTTCCTTTTATTATAGTATCAGGGATAAGTACCACCCGTTTTGGTGTTCGTGCTACGCCGTAACAGCACCACACGCTAAACGCAGCAGAGAGTTGGGGTGAACGATAAGGTTTTAATGGAATCAGTTATAACCTGACTTGCGCTATGCATTCATAAAAAACTAATTTTGCAGCAGTTGGATCAGTCGTTGCTAAACTTGAGGCCTAAATTCAGTCCATGCCATCTTATGGGTGCAGGATTTAGATCTCCACATAAAGGTGGGCAGGAAGAGATGGCACCTTAGTAATTCGTGATGGTAATTGCTCACTTTGAGTTTTGGAGGAAATCTGAGTAGGCGAACCGCACCATGCAAAATACTTACCCTTTGCGTACAGAGAGAGGTGTAATCACAAGCAGAGGGAAAACAAATTGACAGCGTCTGTAATGCGACTCACCCATGACATTCTCCACTGGAAAAAAAACAGAAAATAATACGCCTATGACATTTCGCAGTGTTGCTCAACAACTTATAAGTTGAAATTAATTCAGTTTTGCCATGGTGAGCATGCATCGTGCTTTTGCGCCTCATGAAACAGTTGTAGTGCACTCAGAATAAAGAACGCATGGTTAATTAAGTCTTTAAAACTATCACTACGCTTGAAAACAGTTTAGCTTACTTTAGGCAAACGCCCATGTTCAAATCACTCAAACTGACTTGGTCCGCCTATCTTTTCAACTGACTAGCATTGGGCCTTACAGTAATTTGTGTTTCCAATGTGTCTATAAAGGCTGCGTACAGTCATCCCATTTCAAAACCGTATGCCACGTGCATTCAACCACAGGCATATTTTGCTTATTAGCCTCACGTCTAGGCTGGTCACTGTAAACGTTAGGAAGTTTAGATCAAAGGGGCTCAATTGTTACCTGTTGTCCACACATCTATTCGCTAAACTGCCTCATCATTTGCATAGAGCCAATTAGAACTCTGACCATGCTCCTTCCGCAGGGTAACAAAGACAACTCAAGTAAGGAGTATGACACAATCGGCTAGAAATATGCAAAACTGATTTTAAGAATCCATTGTACAGGAGGTGATAATGCTTACGTTGTCAGTTGAGGCGGCTGAGGTAAAGGCTTGTGGAAATTGTCACTGCTAGTGAGCCAATAACCTTTTGTCTCCGCGCCACCTCCGAATTCAACTAAACCGCGATATTCAACATGGTACCCTCCAATTTCATCCAATATTTCTTTTATCTCTTCGCTGATGTGTATTCTAAAAACTGAAGGCAGAACGTGCTACGCTAAGATGGTGGCGAGAGAGAAGTCGGCAAGGGCATGTCTTACTAACCGGCTCCAGACGACTCCATTTTCAGTGCTCGATTAACGGTATCACCAAAGAGACAATAACGAGGCCTTGTAAGTCCTACTACGCCAGCAACACATGGTCCTTTAAGCAAACAGAGCAGCTGATCAACTAAACTGCAGTTTTAACAAAAGGCGAAGTTAAGTTGCTCCATTTAAAAGCTAGTACTTGGAAGAATTATGCATGTCACCTGCTTACTGCTTTATGCCTTTTTGAAGATAGCAGCATGCGTCTCTTGGTCACTAACTCACTGGGCACAAAAAGACACCAAGTTCGAAGCCACGACTATATTAAATTGTTTTAGGCGATGCCGCACCTATTTGATGATAGTGGCATGACATGAATAGCAGCGTGAAGCCAGCTGACGGATATTGGATTGATGACTTAAGTTCGACTTCAAACTATAGCCTCAGGCTGTTGTTTTACGGAGACATTGCACAAGAGCCTTTGATATTCTTTGGACCAATCAGATGTGCACCCTCCACGCGTGGAGATGGTAGGAAATAAGGTCAGATCTACGTCCAACTAACCGCTATGCAGACCGATGCGCAACCTCAAGGGGACTTGTGGTAGGTGCTTGATAGTGAAGGTGCCACAAGCACTGAGTAGATCGAGAGCCATCGTGGCGACCTCAGCTGCGTGGCGTCGTACATTACGGACTGGCAGTCCCGAAGTCACCATGTAGGCATCTCCTATCGTTTCTACCTACAAGGGGCGAATCCCGCGTCTAATGTTGTGCATACCAAGCATTTCCGTTCCATCCGCGCCAGTGTGCTAATGCAAGGGACGCAGGTGTGTCAATTAGTCTAATTAGCATAGAGACGTAGCGTGATCCCTTATGAATTTAACCATCTATTTGCTACATACGCTGGAATGCCATCCTAGTTGGCCAAGTTAAACAAGCGGTTTGCAATTGGTATCTCTTCGACTTTAGTGAGGTCAAGCCAATATAAATACAAGATAGTTTGCAATTCGTTTTTCTTAAAAAGCGTGATTTGCAGCTCACTTCATCAAAGCATGGGGCACTGGCAGGATACTTGTGCTAATAGTCGAGTGTGGTGAGTTAGGGATCTAGCCTGTGCCGGTATGTGGATTAAGGCGTCGCCAATAAAACCCACCTTGTAGACGTCGTAGTGTGCAATTGTCTTGTCAAACAGTGTGTACAAGTCGTTGAGAAAGTCAACAACTTGCAGTGGTGTGGACATTGCAGAAATCGTTGTGAAGCCGACGATGTCGCTAATGTAGATTGATACCTCGTCGTAGGTCTCAGGTGCCACTGCAACACCCGCCTTCAACGTCTCTGCCACAACTCTACAATTCCAACTTAATGTTACTCATCCACTTGCGCAATTTTCCGGCTCTAAGTTGGCGTGCTAATACACTGATGCAATCTTTACGACCAATGCTGCAGGCTCGAACCGAAGCGGATGGAAACTCACGGAGGCAGTAAACGACAAATGAGAAGTTCCTTCTTCCTCTTCTCCTTCTCCAGTTCATCCATTCGCGCCTTCACCTCTTCTTCCAACCGACTCGAGTAGTCTTCCATCATTTTAAACATGTGCTCCACGATGTTCGTTTTTCTTGCAAAATTTAGGCATGATGATCACAAGCAATGCAAACCTACTTTCCATTGGTCAGTCGTTGGATCTCTTCATTCAGCTCCTTGAATGTTGGTCTCATTCGAGGATTATCTGACCATGCTCGCTGAATAATGTCTCTGTAGGTCGGTGGGGCACCTACATCAAGGAGCTGAAGTGGAAAGGAGAGCAGAGGTTAAAGTGTGCTTTGCTACTAAAAGGGGATGTGCCGCAGTGTAATGCTGCTTGGGTCCTTTACGCCATCGCAGATCTCTATTCTCGTCATCTAGCTCAGTTATTTTTCGCCTTCCTTGGCAGTCTTACCCTGCATTGACAATTTAGCTGCTAAATATAGCTAGTACTGGTAAAATACACATGAACACATTAATAGGCACATTAATGCTGACGGAGGCTGGTGACAGACTTTATCTTTTACTTTTCCTACACTTGACATGAACAGTGCTCAGGCTCTAACTGCACCAGGCCACTTCGTGTGAAGTCTTTGATTTATTTATTCTGTCCCGCCTACATAACATCGGCAAGTCAACACGGCAGTATGCTGTAGTGAGGAGAACTACTCACTTGCGGACGAAAAGGAGGATTTTCTTCGCACATTACGCGTTCTAGAATCTCTTCCACGGGTATGTCTTCTAGTCCATATGGTTTTGTCTGATAGAAGACTTCGTGCATTATTATACCGAATGCATGACATCACCCGGTTTGGTTCCAACCAACGCCGCTGCCTCATTGCGCAGTAGCTCAGGGGCTGTCCACAATTTTTCTATGGATGCAAAACAATGGCAGAAGTTGTTCAGTGCAACTAACCTTCAGGTTTGATTGAAGGACAACTGCCAGTTAAGTTGTAGATCTTGGGGATGCCAAAGTCGGTAATTTTCAAGCCGTATCGGCAGCTGACAAGGCAATTGGTTGATTTGAGTCTCCCATGAGCTTTGAGGCTTGTGCTGTGCATGTACTCCATCCCCTTGTTATGCCCCAACAAAGGTATTTTCACACATTAAGGACGAGGAGAGAAGAGGTATGCCTTGTGGCCATGAGACAGTACCTACTCACCTGAACAAAGTCAGTCATGAGGGAGAGCTTGAAATCCCAGTCAAATGCGATGCCTCTGCTGTTGATAACATCCTACACACAAAAGTTGCAGTAACAGGTAGGTCGACGGGAAGGCAACTGTCACATGTAACACGGATCAAAGATAAAAATGCGTGTCATGTATCACTGCTTAAAATGTCTGTTGCACACAAATGAAGGCAGTGGTAGAGCTACAGACGAGCGTTCTTGCAAAGTCCGTTACACAGCATTTGTGGGGCTGTGAGAGCGGGAGAGTGCAACCGTCTGCAAAATTATCATGCCTACTTCTGGTGATAAACACTTAGCGGTTGAAGGCAGATGAGATTGATGATGTAGGAGAGTAAATCTTGCGAAATGAAATGAAGAGGCCCTTATTCATCACCTGAAGGCTTCCACGATGACAGTATTGAAAGACAAGACTGAAGGAGTCCGGTGTCACGCAGCATCCAACAAAGGCGTTGACATTTTCATGCCGCATTTCTCGCAGTTCTGCAAAGTGCTCAATCAACCGTGATTGCAGTAGAATACGAGACAAGGCCAATTCCTTAATGTAGACTTGAACTCCCTAGAGCAACAAGCCAAGCAAAAGACGTGCCAATAGCTATTACAACACACCCGCTATGGTCACAGTATCGAATTAACTGCAAAGATATTTGCATTCATTCATATTGAATAGGAGAGCCTTGGTTGCAACGACCTGCGAATCGCTAATTGCGCACGCGATGCCAGAATTCAAGTCCTTCTATGTACAAATGGAAGGTTGGAACGATTGGATTGATAGCATTTGATTGCGGTAGTCGACACTACATTCTCGACAACGAAATAATAAGTGTCACTGCTGACACAAAACTAGGACAGCCAGGAAGGCAACTGATAATGACATGCAAAGGGCCACTAAGGAATTCTCTGACGCATGAGTGACGGCAAAATAGTGCATTACGGCTCACAGCTGCACGAAGTAGGAAGCAGAAGTCAAGAAGTACAAGCGGTGCCTACGAAAGCCAAACGAAGCAGTCAACAATACCAAAGTATTCAAGACATTATATCTCACCCTGCTTGCGAAAGTTTATTACCAAATTTGGTTGCATTGGGAGAAAGGTGTAGGCTGTACACTGCTTTATGTGCGTTGTCAGTGTCAAATGTGTTCTGTCGGTGCTTGAATGCGATCGCTCATTCCTGACTAGTTTTCGGCATCCCAAACAGGAACCACGCATATCCTTTACAGCAGAAAACTGCATTGCCTAGGTCATAGAACTGCTGTGACCTTGCGTGCCTAACCCTTCTGCATTCATCTACCATCAAGTGTTTAAATACCGATCGCAGCTAGCACCTTTCCAATTCAACCTGCATTGTTGACAGAACCAAAACGCACATCTAACCAGGCAATCCTCCTCTTTTGTGTACAGCATAGAGGCTCTTCATTTAATCTTGCCGTTGCGATCGGGACTTGAGTAGTAGGCAGAAGTGAACGGAAAAAAGTAGGGCCATCTGCTATCGACACCAGATCCAATTGCAGCTCCGAGTTCCGATGAGACTGAAAGTCATAGGCGATATTGTAAACAACAACTCAAATCTAAAATACATTCCTCTCTCATTCATCCTCACGTTATGGCGCAGCTTCACCAGTGGGTTTCCATCATTGGCCTTGAATGCAAAATCACTTTCTACAAATACGAGTTTGAGCGCATTGAAGCGTTTGGTCTTGCGCATAATCCGTCTAAATGGACCACAACTGGTAAGAAATTACAATTTGACCCACCTGTAGACAAGTACGATTGCCAAGTAGATGAGGCCGGCATTGAGCATTCCAAGCAGATTTATCAGTAGGATACCCTGCACTGACCCTAAAAAGATGTACACAAGATGATAGGAAAAGCACTTGCCGCTCGCTAGATTTACTGCTTTCATATACTTAATCCACAAGGCGCAAATAAGCCGCATGTTCGTTGAGGTCCCTTCCCATCTCCCGGCCAATTCATCACACCTCTTGGTTGGGGTAGCATTAGTGGATGATTAATGACATAAATGAGATTGAAGATGTCTGCATATCTTTCTGCTTGAGCTCCAGCATCAGCAACCTTAGTGACGTTGGATTTGAGGGAGAAGAGGAGAAGGTCAAAGATGCCTTGCGAGACATCGTCACCGTCGACTTGGTAATGGAAGGTAATGGAGGGCAATGTGGGCACTTGGATGCGTGAGAAGGTGCGCAGTGGCTGGAAAAAACTGCTAGAGGGTGTGATTTTGCCATCACCCTCTTGCAAGTGGATTTGGACTAATCGCATTGCTAGTGCCGCCCCACTGGCCACCGAGAGGCTGATTTGCTGCCGACAGGGAAATGCGGTGCGTATACACAAGGAACGTTAACGTACATACATGTGTGTAGATAGTGAAAGCGAATTCACCGAAGAAGGTGGCGGTGGTGCACTCTTCTTCCTCACATAAATAAGTGCGTGGTGCCACAGCATGCTATTTCAAAATATCACGGACAGAATCGTCTTTTTGAACACCAGCTTCGTCACTTTCTACTTACTCTGGGATTCACAAAGACTCGATCTCCTACGAGACCCCTTTCAGCAAAGGTGTAACGTCTCTTACAGGTTGACTTTGGCAGCGTAAGATGATGTTGCGCTCAGAAAGCAGATTCGCAAACCATCCACATTCAAAGCGTGATCACGTAACCCAAACCTTGTTGATGACGTAGTCATTTACAACAGTCAGAGCCTATTATCTTGACTAAGTTCACGAGCATGTCAGGGTTGCATGTTTAGTGTTATCTGCATAGGCAAATTGTGAGTAGAGGGTGGGAACGCATGCATTACCTCCTTATATGGCATTGATTCCTCATTGAATCTGGTGCCCCTGGGCAGTGCAGTGCCAATGATGAGCGAACGACCAGCAGCCAGTGTGGGTCCAGCATGACACAGCTGCGCTCCCCATCCACGCAAGGCATCGTAAGTGAGCATGTTCGTAGGATCTACGTGCAGAAGTGCGATTCGTCCTTGCTTAATTCTTGTCAAGTTCTGAACGTCCACTACGAAGTTCAATGCCATTTCTGCCCTTGCTAATATTAGTACCACTGAAGGGGAAGTTAAAACACCTAAATGAGTTGAGCATTTTATCCAGGGAAGCTAAATGAGCACTAACCGTCTAGATGATCCTCCAGTGGCTCCAGTAAACTCGTAAAATTGGTCGTTGATGTGATACCGACACTAGTCAAGAGCTCAAGCACATTGTTCCTGTTTTGGGAAAGATGAAGTGTTGACAGGATTGAATCTAACATCTCGGGAATGTCAAGGATGGTGGTATGTATATCGTAGAGCAGTGCAACGCGTTTCCAGCCGTTGCTAGCGAGCTGAACAAAAATGCCTTGAAGAATGGTCGTGCGGTGAACTACCACAGAGACTGCAGCGATGGGTGGAGTGAGTGAATCACAACTGCTGTCGGCGAGATGGTTGACAAATACAGAGGTGGAAGTCAACACTGGACAGTAGTAGGAGATCTGGTAGAGTTGAGCTCGTTGTGTTTCCTTTGGATTGCCGAGGTTGACCCACTCGTTCATCAAATCACAATCGCTAGCTAAGGGAGGGCCCAGTAATACGCTAAATCCTGGATAATTCGACGCGTTTTTCTGGAAATGCAAATGCACAGGACTAATTGCACTCGAAGCAATAGACTAAAGAGATCATGAGCAAATGGTCCCATTTCATTCTTTTCTGCTAGTTTCAGTAATGTGTGCATCTGTTGCTTCAACGCGATAACATGAGAACAGAACAAGTTCCACTAGGTGCCTTTTCATTTTCAGTAAGAATAAAATAATCCAGCAAAATTGATAATGCGGCAACGTCAAGCGTGGTGTAACAAATTTTTTTTTACAACCCCTAATTGTTATTATGAGTACATATGATGACAGGAATGGGCACGCGCCACTTTGCCATGAGACGGCTGACTCAATCGCAAAAGCTAATTTTTTGCCCTTACACTGTATCTTGGCCCAAATTTTAAATGGCCAGTCCAGTACAAGAGATAGGATCGGCAGTTGTCCACATTCATGGCTCACACTTGACGTCGTTTTACTAATGGCTGCTACTCCACTGCTTCACAACAGTGAATAGAGTGGAATGCAAGTCGTTCAGGAGTTAGACACACTTACACGACAAGCATACATGCTGGGTTGCTTGAGTGCAGGTGACAACACTGTAGGGGAAAATGTCAAAGTTAGCAGCAACCAACCTGTAAATCTTGCAGAATTTCATATAGCGTGCTCGCTCGCGAGGCCTCTTGCATCGAGCAGCCAGGCGACCATTAGTGGTGTAGTACAGCATAGAAAAACGTCTCACTGTTGTTCGGCATAAGAGAGCGCACGTAGCGCACAGCTGCGGCAACGCTGTAAGTGAAGTTGAAGCTCATCATGTCAGGCGAGCAAACAGGGTCGACTTCGAGGGTGTAAATCGCGAGAAGGACTCGCTCACTTGACGCGTCCTCAGTTCCCACGCTGTTGACTTTGAAGGTAGTTAAGATGATAAGGAGGGTGACTAGGGGCATCACTGTATGCCAGGGGTGCCTTTGGCAAAGTGGAAGAATTGTGAGATGGGTGCAATTTATAAGCGGTCAGTGTTAACGCCCTTGTTTAATGCATAAAAGCAATTAAGTTAGGCGTCGGCAAACTTAGATTTTGCGTGACATGTTTGTGTACACGAAACTGGAGTGTTCTAACGGCAATAATTGTTGCAGCAATCCACAAAGATAATGCAATGGTTAGGTCGTTGGCTGTTTTAATGGAAGCAGTCTGTTTAATGTCTATGCACGCAAATAATTATCCTCCGCAGCAAATTTAATCCTTTTCATGTCATCACAATGCAGCCGCCTTAGAGTTTTGGATGTTATCATGCTCATTCAACTGTAAACTTCGGTTTTTCTAGTTCATCTCTTGATGCATTACTTTTTTGAGAAGCATGTGAGTGCAAATTAGCTTTTGAAAAAATACAAGCTAAAACTCCTGTTAGTGAGCATGAAAACTCGATTTTGGCATACACTTTAGTAGAGGTATTGCATGAGGCCTGCGAATGAGATAGAGCAGTGTAGTAAGATCCGGTGGCACTGATCGCAAGTAGTAGACGTGAGGGGACGAATAACAAAGTGATTTAAAATGAGAAGTCAAAATGGCATGCAGAGGAGAAAAACGTTAACAAATCTTATCGAGAAAGTGATCACACCCTAATGAGGCAAAGGCTTTCTCTTTAAAGCTCAGCGTAAAGCGTAATTTCTCTTATAGGACTAACTTTTAGCCACTTCAACAAACACTAAATTACGTAGTATTTTGAAGGAAAATATAAGCCATACTCTTTAGTAAGAGCATGCACTATACAAATTATAAGTAAGAATTTGCATGAGTTGAGTGATCTCAGTAACCGCAGTAAGTCAACGACTCTGTCTCGCCTTTGTATAGAAGGACTTCGAAGGTGGGAGTGTAGAGGAATAACGTCAGACTAGGTAAGTCTTGGGAGGAATCAGCTCTTGCGTATGAGATTCATTTTTGCTAAGATATGCTCCATAGGATGACTGTACAGCAATCGGCGGCATAATCTCTGCTCCTAATTTTTCACCACGAAGAGTTTTTGCACAACTTTGAAACGTGTGAGGAGCATCTGGAGTCCGCAACATGGCTGGACAGAAGTAATCATTACTAGCAATGGAATAGAGACCACCTCGCAGTCTGTTCCTCAGTCGCTTAAATGATCAGAATGTAGTGAACTATCACAATGCAATCAATCGCCACCAAAGTTCGTCTAGTTTCTTTTTACATTCGTTTGGTGTAAATGGCATTTTCCATAAAATGCTTAAGCTGCCTTGATCCCAGCAATCTTAATGGCAACCTAAATCTTCATAGGCAGACATCAGAGTCGACTGACCAGTGCTGTTTGGTTAGGGTTTTGGGACTAATTGCTGTGCTTGATTAGGTGTTCCTCGATGTCCACGCAGGCGCAGACAACTGCGTAGTAGCCAAACATAGAAGAGAAGAAGGGACGATAGCGTAGAAAGAGTGGCTTAAAACGTAGCTTAGGTGACTCAAGGGTCAACGGAAATGAGGTTGGGACATCAAAAATAAACAGGATTTCAAAGGGAATATTTGTAACAGCCATGTTTGTAAAATGGAGAACACATGGCACCTACTGACACCAAAATTGAAAATCGTACAACGCAGCATACGGATTGTAAAGCATTGATGCCAATTTATAGGAAATGCTTTGAGTGTTACTTTTAGACAGATAGTAGCTAAGATAATTCCAGCTGACGCAAAGGCAGTCAAATTACCGGAATGGGAGTTGTCTATTATGCTTCGAAGAGTCTGAATTGTTTGAAGCCAAGCAAAGTTAATTCCCCTGCTGTAATGCATTACCTTCCTAGTTTAAGCCCCTAAGTCCCACAAAGACAGCCATAAGTACCTGACGAGGCGCAAATTCCTCGTTTGGATTGGGGATAAAATACCCGGTGGGAAATAGAATTCTGTATTTTAAAGCTTTCACTGCCTAGCTCGCAAATAGCGACAAAGTTTCTGTGCTCCAGGCTGACGAGTGCTACTTTTGGGAATGTCCGTGGATATTGAGGTAGGTTTTCCCTGTCGATGAAATACGCACGAATACGCAATGAGTATTTGAAGACTAAATGCATCTTTCCTGTTGTTATCACTATTTTTCCTTTGCACTTGTTCCCCACATTATATGTATTAAAATGTGAGTCACGTATCAGTTATTGGGGGAACAGTTTTGGCATCGCAGCGATAATCAATGCTTCTCTATTTAGATTCTGACAATGGAACCTGCCTCCAAACTGGATTATGCAGTATCTATCACCCAAAAACACTCTCAAGGCATCAAGGTGATAACGTAAATCTGTTGGAGCCTAGACATTAGTACATTAAATGCATTGGGTGTGTTTAGGCTCCTTTGCAATCACTTAACATTCCATCACCCCCAGTCGTACCTCCAAACCAAAAGCCTACACTTATGAGTCAAAAGAGCTTTTTGGCATCAGCTGTAGGAAAGTGGCACGATCGCTTTTGCTGCATGATGTCACCTAATATGCTCAAACCAGTTGTGGCGGGAGTCATTGAGATATCTGCGACATCGCATTTCTCCTTCCTGTGGCCTAAGCGCATGCTTAAATAGTTCTAGCTAAATTAAATCAGCCAGCACCATTAAACTCATTTTCATGGAATCTGGCTGGATCACAAAGGTTACTGCTAAATGCATATTAACTGGTAGATAAAGGATGAATTTCTTCAGTTTTCGGATGGAAGTGAGACGATTAATGGGGACTATTGAACCACAAAGTTTAAAGGCAATCCTAATGTGGTAAAGGCATTTGGAGAAAGGAGTTGAGAAGGAACCATAAGAAGTTTCTTATTTAAGTTGCCTTTCTCTTCATTATGTCTTGTCTCATTCTTGCCTGTTATCTCAGCGTAGCTAGGCGAATGGATAGGATCAGGTGTAATGATGGCCACTTGGAGGACAATCAGTCTGTGATACACAGTCATAGATGTCATGGCTAAGTTGACTACAGCCGCAAGTTTTGCATTTAATTGAAGATATTAGACTAATGCAATTACCATGTTACCATATTGCCATTGTTTTCTGGTCCATCCACCCAGTCTTCGTGTTGTCTAATCGAGCAACTCAGCTTGGCTATTGGCCTCTCAGTTCACAATGTTTTGGAGTGGTTCGAAGCAAAAGGGAGCATTCAAGCATGAAGAAGGGCCAGTAGATGATCTGCATACGTGTAAAGAATGCATTTGTGGGCCAGCATTTGGCCAAATTGGTAAAAAGCGACATTTTTAAAGACCTGTTGGTTACCGATAATTGAGTGACGATGTTGCATATCGCACGTGGTACTGCCAGCAGTGTAAACGATTGCATATTAATCTGGGAAAATTTGGATTGTTTAGGGTGGACCGAGGATATGCATAGCGCTCCAAACTGACGCATTGTTTGATACCTTCAATACCACCCTTGACTACTCTGCGTTTTTCACAAAAAATGCTCACAGGCCTGCATAAAAGCTGTGCGTGTGATCTGGTGGCACACTAATGCCCCACAGTATGTGGCTCACTCTCATGCAGAAGTAGAGGCACCTCGCTTTTTACTATAAGCGGCATTCTAACGAGCGGTAGTAGAAAGCTTCAGAGTTGCGGCAAGGCAATCAAAACTCTTCGTTTGAGACGGCTTGACTTTATATAACACGGAATATGGGCCAAAATGTTTATGCGGATGGTGATGGGATAGGTAACTTTAAAGGCATGCGTCAATGAAACCAACAGTTTTGCATAATTTAATTTAGTATCCAGAATGATCCAGATAACTTTATCTATTTGGCCTGCCCACCTCTCTTTAATCTTCCTTGCAGCTTCCATGGATAGATCTGGTGTAATTCCCGATTCCCGCTCACACAGGAGTCTGGATGAAAGCAGTTATGTCTTTGCCTATGATCAGGATGTGCTTTACAGTCGGGCCGACCCCACATCCTTCAACAATAGGCATAATTTGTGTTACACCACCACCGAATTCAATAACTGTGCCCGTAAGTGATGACTCTCTAGGCTTTCTTGCTCCCCAATAGGTTACAAGAGTCAACATTGCCTAAAATATTAAATTGAGACATTGAATATCAGCATATGCCACACAACGACTTACTACTTCTGCGCAAATGACAGTTTACAGCCGAAAGAGACGTCGCTTTTACCTGCGTGGCAATGTAGAGCCTAGGAATGTTGAAAGATTCGAACATGATCCCGGCCAAATATGCTCGATTTTCTGGTGTATTCAGGGGCCTTTCCTCCTATAAAACCGGAAAGTCGCCAAGCACAGCAGTGAGTTTTTAGTAGCTCTCCCAACATGCTCAGACACTAAGTTTATGGGCATACCATTAGAAAGTGGTGATCCTCCGGATCGACACGCAAATTTTCGAAAATCATTTGCTCCATATAAAGCTACATATGATTCCGGTCTTCAATGCTACCACGCCGAATAGGCCACTGAGTGCAAAAGAACAAATTGGATGTCAAGTTTATGCAATGGAACCCTACAATCTTTGAGAACAAATGGTTTCCTTCAAGGCAAAGCCATTTTTACCCTCGTTGGCGATGGCCTTATCGCCGACGAAGAAATTGAGATCATCCAGGCTAGCACCAAGGTGTTGTGCTTCACGTATTCCAACCCTCTTATCTTTCTTTATATCAATGCAGGATGTGATTATGCACTGCGGTTGCTGGTTGCCAGCATAACCGACTTTAGATTAGCTGGAAAGTATTTGAGAGTTTGCATGAGCAAAATGCAGAACAAAACCTTCTAGACCAAACGTTTGAGCACACAAAAGCTGAGCAACTTAACGCCTAAGACCTAGAGATCTTTAAAGAAAGTATTAGGCGAAACCCGAACCACGGATAGATTCAAGTCGTATTAAATTGATGGATGATAGGCAAACACATCTCAAGCGTTGGGATATCTTTCAACCGAAGTAATTACAACTTGAGGAAGGAAGCAGTAGCATAAAAATTACCTCGTTCTATCGCCTACAACCATGGCAGGTAGTCTATTTGACATCTCCAGTGGGTTTGTGCAAGGCGCCGACGCTGGCACTCACCTAAACACAAAAGTGCATTACTTCGTCTGTACGCCCGGTTAAGATCACACTCGTCTCTTCATCTCTTGCAACTGCCTGAGATGACTAAACGACAATTCCTTGATTGTCAAGTCCTTTTTACAATACTCATGCATTGATGTTTCCTTAAGGTCATCCTAAAGTTAAGGTAGGTGTACGTGCAGCATATAATTCGTTTTGCATTGGCGTGCAAAGCTCCTTAGGTGTTATGTATGCTCTTCGCAAGCACAGCATTCTCATGTGGCTTGCACCGCGACACCGCCAGCTAACTTTTATTTCGACACTTCTTCGTAGTCTACGAACCCGCGGATCACCCATCTTCGCACTGCTGCAATGGTGGTATTAGCCAGTTCATTCACTTAAGGGTACCGCGCAATATAACGTCAGCATGACGACATCTCGGGTCACCTTGCGGAGTTGAAGGCCTCACAGATTCACTCAAGCTGCATGCAACCTACCATCCTTTCCTGTGGTAAAAGTGGTTAAAGGCATCTCGTCTTCATTTCGAAGCGCAACCCTTCCATCTCACATCTAGTCACCCAACCACCCAATCACCAGCAAGCTGCTAACTAGTTTTGTTTCACTTCACCAAAAATTTTACGACATACTCAATAGTGTGACCGAAGCACCAAATTGAGACCGTGCTCTCAAGCGCACTTTCCATCGGCGCCAATACACCGAGAAGCAACACTATAAATAAGTTTTTACGCCCTCTGAAGTTCAATGTGCCACAGCTGTCACATGGACACACGAATGAGTTGTGGCTATCAGCGCCTTAATCCGTGATAAATCATCTCCATTGCCAGTTCTTGTACTTGTTTTTGATACTTAACATTCTAGATATGGTATATTTTGCAGGAGTGAGTGTGATGCGCTGAGGTAGAGTTGAGATTGTTCTCATCACATGCACAAAATAGGTACACATCATCATTTAGGGCTCTAAATGAATAGGTTTCTTGCGTTAAAAGAGAAGGGAGAAAAGCATGTGACGACACCAAAGTTCATCACAGATGTTGCGTTGATGTTGTTTGATTTGCGCTTTCTATATCCTCTTAACTCACTATTGCGCACAGAAGTGAGCATATAAAATCTACCGCTCAAATATTTGCATCTATAAAAGCATTTGCTCAATGGTATTCATTCAGTTGAGCTCTACTCGGCACTAACATACTATTTAAGGCGGATAAGTCGTTGGATCTAGGTCTGTCTTACTCTCGACAGAGGGCGTAGAGTGCATTCGCCAAGGCTTCTCATCACTTAAATCGAGCGGCTGTTTCGTGTGATGCTTTGGGCAGAGCACAGCACTTTGATTATTCGCGAGTCGTCTCATAAGTCTCCCTTGATCATCTTAATTGTGTAGTTTTATTAGTAGCTATGCAGAATCGGAGGAGAAAATAAGGCTGAATATCGTGCGGTCGCGAAGAAGCGTGATCAACACATCTGCAAAAAACGAAGATTCAAAAATAAAACCCTTCACCTTCACTGGCCCAACGTAGCTTATGTTCACTTACTCCATTCTATCGCCCTCTAGTCCTATTAGGTGTGGAAGCGAGTCGGTGTTTACCACAGTCTGGCTCCAAACGTTTGAACTTTATCTTACCTCTGTGTGCTACTACAGCTTTAAGCACCTCTTCCTCTTTAACTTACCTTTATTACGTTCATCTGCTTCAGATACAAATGCGTCAATGCTGGTGCTTTATAATTAAATAAAACATCCTGCTTTAGAAAAGGAAGTGATTGAGGTGATTCGCAGGAAATTTGTTGGTGTGAGACAAAGTAGCACTAGTGGGTGATTGCGTGACATTATGAATGATATTACAGTAAAAGACATTGGGTTGCAAGCCAACCTGTTAAAAGTAGGCTCATTCGTGCTTATGATAATTATCACCTATAGTTGAATAATTAAATTCTTCAATAATGAAGGAAAATTCGAACGACCTAATGTTACCAGCAAATTTGCCCTTTTGACTTTAAACCTTCTTGACTGGCTGTTGTTGCAAAAAGATTGCATTTTAAAGGATGGCAAAAGCTCCGTAGATAACACCAGACAAAGGAAAATACTATAACAGCAAAACTTTTACAATTCGCATAGAGAAAATATCGAACGAAGTCAGGAACCTGATCCCGCCAAATTACTCTAAAGCATTTCCATCCGTGAGCGGTACGATTACCCGGTATGCATCGACATGCTGGCAAATCAGCCAGTAAGAGCGGGTGTGCCATTCCAGCTTTACCTACGTGCCCACTTAAAATGGTCACACCTGAACGCGCTTTAACTTTGCTTTCTTTCGTTTGCTACCCCTTGTACGCAGTCAGTAGCAATGTATATTTCGCCTAACACTTATCAAGCATAGTTTGTGTATTAAAGGGGCTGTGTTACAGTATATCGGAAGGAAAATTGAGTGCTTATTTGCAAAGGTGTCGTTAAAATTCAGACCAATCAAGTGTATAGTTGGGGGTGGAATAAGTCTACATGGAATTTTCCCGCAATGGAAAAATTAGTAAACCCCTGTACATTTTCACCCCTCTTCATCAATAATTACATAGCACGCAAAATTTCTTTGCATTTAGCAGTTAACAAGTGATTTCCAGAGGTCTCATCGACTGGCTATCAATGATGGGCCTTCAATGAAAGTTAATTTTGCATAGTGGTGACTATATTTTCCGAGAATTTTACTGCTTATGAGTGAAACAAGATTGTGCGCTAGCATCAATGAGTATTTATGGATAATCGAGAGAAAAAAAGGTGTTGACACAGATCTCGAGGCAAAATATCCCACAATATTGTAAACATGCAACCAAATCGTTAATAGATCGGTGAGGTGAATGTCTGTCATCACAAAAATATTTGGTGCTATAATGTGCATCGAAGAAGTCTGTCGAATGAACCAGTCTGAATAGCTTTTCCATACCCATCAATGTCATTTTGTGTGGCACCTCCTCTTCCCACTTGATAGTACCTTGATTTTGTCAACGAACCTCAAGTGACAAATACCGCTGGCTCCATTCGCCTTCATCACCTACCGGGAACCTATACGTGTCTCTCAAATGCACCGCTTGAGAGCCTCTTAGTAGAAAACAAATGAGAGCTTCAAATTATCGAGAAGGCTGTGTATGCTTATCTTGATACAAAAACATCATTTTAACCCTACTTGAAGTGGTGTGCAACAAAAACCAAGTGTGGCCATCAGTTCCATTTAATCAGTTCAGCAGCCTGCAAGGAATTTTACAGCAGATCGAACAACAAAGTTGAAGGAGCAAACCAAGCGAATCACCGTACATGCATTGGAGGACACTTTAAAACTGCATTTAGAACAGGAATGACTCGCATTGAGATTATTTCAAGGAGATAAGAGTCAACTGGAGTGCCTGTTCTCTTATGTGAGAAGCATTCTTGCCAGTTCTGCAAGCTCTTCTTACAAAGAAGCATTCTATCCAACCTGATCCCACTCCATTACTGGTCATTACGCGGTGCTCAAAACTAAGGTGGGTGCCAAAAGTTGACCCACTCTTAGTGGTTCACTGGTTGTGGATCATCACAAACTAAGCTGTCTGCATCAGATGCTGAAGTCAACCCATCGTGCTCCTTTCGATCTGGTACGGGTACGTTTCTACGCTTTTATGTTTTGTCACTCTGTGCAATTGGGAAGTCCTTATTCAGTAAAGAAACATTTTAGGAAAGCGCAGACTATTTGCCGACAACCAGAGAGTTGATGAGCCTAACCGTTTTATATTATCTGAATACCTGCAGAGAGGACTTTCCAAGGCTTTTCGAGGACGCTTTGAATAGCATCACCGACACTCCAAAAGCACAGCCGATCCCACACTGGAAGTTACCCACCTAGTCGGTGCAAAAAATTACCTCCTCCTTCTACTAGCTTCGTCAGATTCGTCTACCGACTTTTCATCCTTCTCCGCCTCCATTGCATCGACCACTCCATCATGCTCCAGGGTGTTAGACACCTCAAAAATATCGACTTCCACTTCCAGTGCAAACTCATCCCTGACACTACAGCTGCGGAGACGCAATAAGAAGAAAAAGGCAAATCAGGTCCAAGAATGTTTGCAGAAAACTACTTACTTCTAATGACGCATGTTTTTTACGTTTTCGAATTGCTTAAGTCAAAATCATTTTGTCCACTTTGTGTTTACTTATGGGTTTGGCTTGTGAATGATTCAACCTACAGGTTGAACATTCATTTGGTTGCAATTTGTCACGAGCATTAAACTAGCAGGCTTGGATCTATTTATTAAACATCTTACCTGGTAATGAATGCCACATTGTTAATGCAAAATAACACATGAGTGGATTGGCGTCCAGTTCATCTGACATTTGACATTAAACGGGAACAGTGAGGACTGACGTTGAGGAAATAGTAAAGCCTTGAAATAAAATCTGCTACCTACGATTCTTACCTCATCACATCCATCTCAACCATTTTTTTTGTCTCCTTCAACTGAAAAATTCTTGTCACCTTGTCTCTATTAAAGAAATAACACCTTGCTATGCCTTTTATAATGGAAGGCAACAATTACCCCAAGCACGGAATTGAGGATGCGCACCAGAAACGCACCTTCGTTGTCTCAACAACAATCCTTGTGGGCGAGTCGCTAGATTCTCTAGTCAATTCCTATCCTGCACCACGCTTGCTGTGTCGCGCGTGCTTTGCATACCTCTTCCATGCGTTTGTAATCCCCAACTAAGCTGTTAAACCAGGAAATTTGCTGATGTATACCAACTTGCTCAAGATCCGCACCCCACATTGGAAGCACTATAGCGCTGTACGGAAGACTAGACTCGGCTGGATCTGACTAGATTGAACTGAATCAGAACAGATAAGATTAGCCATTTAGACTAGAGTATGGTGGGCTTGGACAAAGTAAGAAAGAAGGTGGACAGGGTCGTTTAATCTATTGTGCATGTTTCACTTGCGAAGGCGCCTTATGCGGTTGCATTGAAGTCAACCCAAACGCCCCATTTGACTAGTCCAGTCGGCTAGACACAACTCCATGCCATGTGAACTGAGGACTCCTCTTTCTTTTTTCCTTGCAAAGGCATTAAAAATCCTAGCTGCATACATGGGAAGTAGGCCTAACGACGTCTTCCAGATGAGTGGAGAGGGGCCCTCCTGTCCACACATCCTTCATTATGCCCCACTCCAACGCATCTTCCATGAGTGGCTGATTTGCACCTTACTACACTCCATATGCTCTCAAGTATTGCCTCTTGCATTGCGTCCCACCGTTTTTGTTTCATCTATTACAACCAATTGGAAAAGGGAAACGAGTATTCTATACATTTTATTTCCTGATATATTTTACCATATTATTGACATCAGGTAGTTTCACCCATTCGCATCCCTTTCTCTTCTCTTATCTTCCCCTCCTATCACCTCATCTATCAACGCCTCTTTATCTCTTCCCTAGTCGCAATCGCGATTATGGCATAAAAAAACCAAAAATTCATAACCTACAACACACTGGCACAGACTAGGTCCCAATTTATCGAAAATCAAAAAAGTTTCAGCATAGCTTAGCCTGAATTCCCAATGATTCCCCGTTTTCATCTTCCTTTCTGCCGCTTTAGTTTGTCATGCGCCACCTCGCCTCAATTTCATTTCCTTATCCTCCTACTTCACGAAAGAACACATGAGCTTGTTACTCCCACTTTTAGCCATGTAATTTGTAGGCTGGTTAAACTCCTATTTATCCATTCTACTGCCCATTTTGATCGCTCTGTAGCGATTGCCTCCATCTTGCTCTCTGCAGTAACGCAAAAGAATTTGCGCTTCCCGCCCTCAGTTGGTTGCTCCATTTCCCCTATTCATTTGCGCCTGTCCGCCTGTTTGCCAAATTTTGTGGCACCATTGCCCACATTTATTTACGTCCTTTAAGAGAGTGACAACGTTCTGGCATTTAGGGGCAGTAATGGCAATGCGAGACATAAATTGAGTAAAGAAATTGGCAAATCACACCAAGTAATTGCTATGGCACTTGCGGACCTGCTTTTTTGCTGTTTAGCCATGATCACATGCCAGTGCTAATTGTTGCCTTTCATTAGGGAGGACAATGGCAGAAATTTCGATTATCGAGTAGGTAGGAGGCAACTTGATTGTTCAGCTCCTAAGGACGAAATAGCAGTTGTGTGCGAAGCAAAGATAAGATATTTTTGCGGAAGGGAGGCTACAGCATTTAATTTTTGCGAAGGGATTGTTACGCTCCGTCTAGGAATGCTCTCTGATGATATTGCAGCCTCACTGTTTAACGAACGAGAATCATTGTGCTACAAATGTAAATTACAGCAGGAATTTAGCCTTACCTGATTTTGCAGATGGTATGGAACTTAAAGTAGACTGATATGCGCCTTTGGAGGTTATGCTATATGAGCCACGAGGTGTAATTGAGAAGTGCCAAATTTGAAGGTGAGCTTTGCTTTGCTTTATACCCTGCTCGAGGGTTAACGGGCTTCAATATTGCTAAATGTTTGGATGCGATTTGCATCTTAAGCGTTTGTACGGGTGAAAAATCGCAAATTCGTTCTACTTAAGGTCTTTGCTACTGTCCAAATTGTTAAGTTATTTATGCTAATAGAAATCTATCGTGCAATCAATGTGTGCAGTGGATACAACAGCTGCACCTTCGGAAAAGCTACTGAAGCGTTTTTTCCTTGTTGATGAGCCAGATGCACCTTCATCGACAAAGACAAGCCGAGGCAGTTAAGATTTGGCTTCAAATATAATTTCAGCCTACAATCCACCCCACTGTCACATTGTGGCGATTCGCTGATCAGAATGTTCATGTTATCACATAACTTCGCCATAGTTGCGATTGTTGCTTTGTACTTCATTTTGTCTTCGCAGGTTGGGACGTCTTTATTCCTATCGAATTTCTTTGGGTTATTGAGTAAATGAGTAGGAACTGTGAGTTGTACAATAACAAATGGAGAAGAAAGGTTATTTCCTTAGTCTACGAAGGCTGTGTGCCTCTCTGCCGACACAGGAATGGTACTAGCGTGCTGAAACCGCTAAAATTCAGCAGAGTTTGGCGTGGCGCCATGCAATGATGTCTGTCTTCATGGCAGTTGTTGTAGGTGGCTAGCACACATTCGTCAGCGCAGATGAGTGCGGGCAGGAGCTCAAGGGAGGCACTCTCTAGATGACACAGGCATATAATTACACATGCATACATAATTACACTGCATTTTGTCTTTCATTACTTGTCAATTTCAATGCGGTTTGTCTCTGCCCTCCCTTGGGATATGACCCTTTGTATCTACAACAACTTGTGACAACTAGATAAAGGTGAAAATCAGGCGGGTGACTTACACCCAGTTATGCCTTGATTTAGGCCTCTTTTCTCAACAATGACTTCCACAACATGCCTATTTGTGTTGACCACACAAACTTATAGCTCGTATTGCTGAGCTTCCTTCAAATTAATCAATTGCTTTAACTTGTCACTAGTTTTGCGCTTAAAGCAAAATAATACGATCTCTTCAGTCTGCGTCTTGCTAATGGATCACACGCATCTAGGTTGCATAATTTGTGCGATGCCTAGAGGAGGCTTTGGAAGCTGGTTCTATGCCATTTTAAATAGTTAGTAAAAATTTGGTTCAATAGGTGCCTCAAAAACATGGCTGTAAATACAAAAGACTAGGCTGATGGTTGCCAAGCTTAGTTAATGTGAATCGTATAGGCTGTAAAGATGGCATCATTTGGAATGGAAACAGCTCTGTTTTCCAAAGGAGGAACACAAGGTCAAGTTTCCATCTGCGCAGTCCATCACACTGAATAATTACTGTGTTATGGACTGATGTCTTGGCTTCTATACCCTCTTTATGATTACATGAAGGTTGTGCAGACTAAGCTATAATTAAAGTGGTCAAGTAAGAATAGAAATATCTTTTCATTACATGCAACCCGTGGGTGGGTGTTCCGAGTTTAATCCCCACTGTCGATAGTTAAAGCATATTTTAATGCTAGCTGTCGTTGCCTTTATTCGATAATAATATTGGCGAATTACTACCTATTACAGTGGGCAATGAGCCACTGAGCCGGTTAACCCTGCACAACAATATGCTGGCTTACATAGGTGGCAAGTATAGAACAGGATTTTCTGAAAGGCAGCATAATTGGGAATAACATCTTCCGAATTTTGGGCTCACAGCAGCACAAAAATTATGACGCAGTTAACTTTTAACTTTGCCACACGTTTCAAAGTGACCTCCTCAACAGTCAAATGCTTGCGTATACCATTTAGTTGACATTATCAAGTCTTGATAATTCACGATTTGCACGCATACACATCATGTACAGGCGCGTGCATTAAAGCATCGACACCTGATCTGCTTCACCAAAGCTGAAACAAGAAATCATATATTTTAGCAGTCCTTCAATCGACGTGCTGCATCATTGCGGCATTGGGCAGAGCACTGCAACTTCCCAGGGACTGAAAGGAGGCATAACGCGTAAACAGAATACATGCATTTATATTTGCCGGGGAATGAAATTTGGACCACTGCCATGGCTTGAAGCCAGCCTACCCAACGAAGGCAAAAACAGTCGACTAAGTGCCCATTATCGAAACTAGAAGTTATACAAACAACATAGTCCCTAGCCGTTCAGGCATCTTGTCAGGCGTTCCCATTTTCAATCGCCTGCTTCAGCCATCACAAGGTAAATAGTGCTTAAAGTAAACACCCACGATCCAGCCGAGGCACCAGGTAACCACAGGTTCGAGTAAAGGGGCGGTGTGCACTAAGCTGCCTGAGTCAGGCGACAAGTCGTGACGAGTGTCTTATGTGAAGGCAGCCAAATATGGACATGACGTCATTTTGACGGCGAGGTTTTGATTGGCTCATACCATCCAATAAGGAGCCGAGTTTGGTTTCCATTCCCACTACTTATTGGCTATAGAGGGAAATCCAGGGCAAAATAATCTGCCTTGGAAGAGATGTCTTTCCATCGCTATTCATTCTGATTTTGTGTCCATTTATGCAGTTCCCTATGCAAGCATGCCCTGTAAAGTGATAAAGGGCAAATTAAGCAAGTATAGCGTCTTCAAGTTAATTCACTTGCCAAAATCGTTCGTTAAAAATGAGGCTGGGAACATCTGTACCATGGGTGCTCTACTCCAAAGAGGCATTACAATTTTGTAAAATAATCTCATTCAAATAGCGCTAACAACGTGATGTAAAGATTAGGTTTGGCTGTGTGGTATCTTTCATGCCCAGGAAATCAGTAAGAATAGAAACGAATGTGAAATTTTATTTAATTAAACGCACTCCTTTTTAAAGCTGTACTCAATCTTTGACAGTTCTGTTGATTCTCAAATTTGACTTATATCCGAGCACCACGCCTCCTTTTCTTGCAAAGTAGAGGCTACAAGCCAAATACTGCTGGCGCTCTCCCCATCGCCTGGCCATGTTATTTGAAAAACGAGATTCCCATAGCTGCCGAGGTGGTGATCAGGGTTGGTTGCCGATAGGGTAGACATCGTTGAGGTGTTATGTGCAGGACTGTCATCACCAGAGTCGTCAGCGACAATTTTGCGAGTGAAGGAGCCCGGGTGTGTCTCTCGCTTAGACTTGCCTCAAAGACGAAACAAATCCTACTAATTGGGTGTAAGTAGCAGAAGAAAACGACGCAATATTAGGCACGGAGAGGCATTGCATTTCACCTTCTTACACAAACTGGGTTAAAAACTGCTTCGGACATCTTAATAACTTTCTATGCCAAAAATGTCTTTACACTTTGGATGCCAATAAAGAGGATGAGCTAAATGTCGGGTTCAGCAGACTGGTTAGATACACCGGAATTAACACATATTTGCTACCAAAATTACCAAAGTTTGAAGTAGGCTGTCTTTAAATATAAATGGCTTGGTGCTTTAATGTTAGTTCCATTAGCATCAATCCAGCAAATCCACTAGCGAGGTTTGTAAATCAAGATGAGTTAAGAGTAGGAAGGAGAATATACGCTGTCTAAGTGCCTCTTCTCATCCTCATCCCTTTTAATAGCAACTCAAGGAATGACTTTCGCGTCGTCAGTTGATATTTAAGGTCAAATGGAGAATAAAAGGAAGTAACGGATCATTATTAGATGGACGAAAATAGAGCGGCCGGCGTCAACTCAGGTCACCCATTTCGAGAGGCCAAAATTCTTAGATATAAGTAGTTGTTCACAGCATCCTGGTGTCTCTTAATTAGCTCAAAAGAAAGAACATCCTCTCTGAATTTAACGGCACTTAGTTGTTTTTGCGTTCCTTTTAAGTCACATCTTTCAAAGCAGAAAGACATTGGAAGGAATACCTGCGCAATCACCTCCTGTAGTGCCTAGTGTCAGTGCGGCCAACATCAACGACCCATGCGCCAATTTGGCGGGAATCAAATTCCATGGCGGCGACGCTGGTGTGGGCTGTTGATGTTGTTGCGGTTCCGTGGGACTTAACTTCTCTTGTCCTCCAAAGCTGCAAACACTCTGTGCGCCTGAAACGGGGCTCGGACCGCTTTCAGGGGTGTCGGTAGGTGGTGGAGAGCCATAAACTTTAAAAGAAGATTTGTTTACCCACAGGCACTGAGGATTTGCACGGAAGTAGGCATAATGATTAGATCTGCCTCATTTTCACTTACCACTCTCGTCCTGACTCAAGTCGAATGGCATTTCTTCAACGGGGGTGCAACCTTGTAGCGGAATTTTGCCGTTTTTCTGAGCAAAGAAAGGAAAAGTGCAAACCAATTAACATGATTTGGGCTGCTCTTTCGCGAAGCTATGCATTTGTCCTTTTAGACGTTCTCTTCTTCATCTGGTTCCAGAGACAAAGCTGATAGTTGTCTGGGTACTGTAGAATGTAGGTATCACAAGCTGTAGGGTGGTGTGTGCCACTTATTTGGTGATTTGCATCTCCGGGTCACTTCAGTGTCGATTGAACCTGATGTGACACAAGCTTGTTGGACGTAAACATTTAAGTACTCTTGGTCATAAAACAGTGCAATTTTCTGAAAAATTTATCAATCATATGAAATTAAATGAGATTGGGGAATGGCTAGGCCCCAAGAGAGCGGCACTGTTGGCTAAACCAATAAAGCTTAAAGTTTCAAGACTAAAATGGTCTATGAAAACGTCTTGACTCGGAAGTGAAGCAATTATGCCCCTCTTTCTTGCTTTGTTTGTGTCAGGGGTGCTTGTGTTTCAAAAGGTGGTCAGCTGTGTATAGGTGGTATAGATGGCTATCCATGTACAAGAATGGATACAAGGTAGAAGTTTCTTCTTCGGCTGTTGTTAAAGCAAGTAAAATCCGTCAAAAATTATGAGGATAAGTGAATTAGGAATGAGGGGAATGAGCACACTACAGTTAGACCGATTGATACCCGTGCTTTATAGTGCGTGCCCTCATACGGTCGTAAGATGTACAATTCTATGAGGAAAGTCATTAGAAAGTGTTACTGCGAAAACGACACGAAGGAAAATGACCTTTCAAAACAAAGTGCACCAGATCGAATATTACTATTTACGTAGGAAAAAGATACCTCCATTTTTAGCAGTGAAGATAAGCAAGCAGCCTTGATTTACGTTTTTTTAAAAACAAAGAAGAGCATTAGGGATCCTCTTACAATCGAATTTTTACTATTAAATTTCATAAATTAAAAATGAAAAATCTAATAAAAACCTAAGCAAAATTCAAATTTGGAGTAGATTAAAAGAGGCAATGTGCTAATTAATCCATTTTAAGTAGGTAAAAGCGCAATATCAGATAGCGTAACGTTTGCCTTGACAAATACACAAAGTAGATGACTAGTCCACAGCAGGTCATGACTGCTTGCAGCGAAATAAACAATGGCTTCTTCAAAGTCGTTTAGTTGACTTGTTATTTACCTTAGCCAATTTGAGTCACCCGGAATTTATCCTCGTTGCGATGAGGAGGGGGTTAGTAAAGAGGAAGTCCTGCCTCAACCTCTCCTTTTTCTCAAACGATGAGGAACTAAGTTGAGTGACTCGTGGGCAGGGATAGATTGCTTTCTTCAATGTCATCTGCACTAGAGTACCTGGCGCAGACCAGCAAGATACAAAGCACATGAGCAGGTAAAGCAAACCATAATCTGCTAGTGTTATTGCTTTCATGCACTAAAAAGCGCATGTTTACGCACGGATGCTTAACTTTAGATTAAATTATGGAGTTGTTTTGCTCATACTTTAAGGTATGTTCCAAGTTCCGCTAATCCCAAGCCTTCCCAACACGACTTAAAAGCTAGGGTTAAATGTGTTCGACATATTCCACCATGAGCATGGCGGATTCCGCGCTTTGATGCTACAGATTGTCCACATTAGAGATCGAGCTCTTTTGAGGCACCCGATACCGTCTGTGCATGTTCAACTCACTCCAGTTACAACCCTTTTGCTCTAGGATCGTTAAAAGTAAAATGAAAAAAGACAAACAGAGGTAAAAAATAAAGTGGTTAGAACGCTGAAGGCTTAAAAGCAACTAACTACTTATGAAACAAGGAAAGGAGAAGCATTTGTACTTCTAAAGGCAGTTCATGATAATGCAATAACACCTGTACTACTCATGTAGCGAAAGTGGACTCACCCTGTTTCACAAACACCTGATTTGTATCGAGAAGAATGGCACACCCATCAGAAATTATGCGTTCGATCGCGAGGTTCTTGCGAATGTTCTCTGTCTCACCCACCTCATCATGAATCACCTTTCAAAGAAAAGTAAGTAAAATGAGGTTGTTGATGCAATCGAGCTAAAAGAGGGGAACCTACTTGAGACAGTGTCTCCAATTTTCCCATTGCATACTCCAAGTTCGTTCTATCGACATGTTCGTGAGGTGTGGGGGCAAGAATTTCGTGCAACGTGACGAGATAGCGGGGGATCTGTAATTGGATAAGATCGAGGAATACGTACTACTAAATGCTCTAAAACAATTAAAATGAATTTATTGATTCTTTTGCTACATTCAAAGGAGTTGCAGAAGATTGAACACTGCCAAGCATTGTAGACTAAATTTTTACACACGAAGGAATCCCTTAATCATCCCTCTGCTGACAGGACTTCCTTCCTTTGATGTAGGCCGATGGAGATTCATTTGTGCCTATGATGCGGGCACAGCTCTATCCACGACAACTCGTGCATGGTCAAATGCTAATACCGCCTCCCTAATCCACTACTACAGGCAATTACGCAGTAGTCTTTACCAGTGAGTGACGATCACTGCCTTGGCTTATCGATAAAGCATTCCCTCAATCTGACGCAGCATGTCCAAACTACCGCGCTCTCTTATGAAGAGTCAAAAAGCAAAATTTTTGTGCCTTTTTAAGTAATTAAGATATGTAAAAAAAAAGTTATTTACCCGACACCTAAAGACGAGTAGCAGTAATCAGGGATTACGGAAACCAGATTTGGCTTCACAGTGGAATCCTTGGAATGCAAAACTCTAAGCTTGATTTTAGGTTGTGCATCCACTAAACGAAGCAGGATCGTGATTTCCTTTAATTGCACCTTTATCGGATGTCGTGAACTTTCTTTCACAACTTTATCACCTTAATAAGTATACATCTTTCTTCGTACTACTACAAGCCACCGTAAAGTTAAGAAAAACCTAGAATGCCACATCTGTAGCGTTAGTAGAGAAAATCTGACCCATAAATCGCACCAACTTGATCTCTTTGACCGATTTCTAAGACCTGGTCCCTCCTGAGGAATGGCTGGGTCTCTGATGATTTATTCTAGTGCATGGCATTTTTGCGCGGCTCGCACAGTTTTGCAGTTTAATTTAGAAATCAAAATCAGTACAAATGGCAACATCAAACCTAAATAACTATAAAGGAACATTGAACTGCTGTTTGTGAGACACTGGAAAAGACGAGTGATTCAGGCGAACAAATGATAACTTTCTTAATTGTAAAGCGGCTAAAATGATTCATTTGGGATAGGTGAGCAATTATAAGGTACAAAAAGCTGGTGTTAAGGAAGTGGCATTAAATGAGTCCACGGTATGATGGTAAATGTTTCATTTATTTATTTATTGTGCACCTGTTTTGATTAATGCCGATCGGTGCAACGACTTGGTGCATCAGGCCGAATCGTTTAAGAGCACCCTCCATAACCCAAGTTGAAAAATACGTTTGCATATTGCAGTTAAGTAATAGGAGCAGACATGTAATTATTGTGCAACAATTTGCCCAGAAGTTTGACATAAAGGGCCGTCGGAGATGGCAATTGAGAGAAAAGATGAGCAATTTATTAAGCAAAGTTTAGAATACGTTTTAGCATCCTGCATTTAGCCTAAGTAAAGATCTTGTCCACAAAAATTTAAAGAGATTTGGCTAAAGAAAAAGAATTTAGGCAGCGTTGTCTAGATCCAACAAACCACTAAAAGTCGATTTAAGTAGGTAACTCAAGCTCACCTGATACATAGGGGAAGTGAGCAAGGATTCAATCGACCTCTTTTCACATTGCGATTTCTCCTCGCATCGTTTTAGCATTCGAGTGAACTCCTCCTTCATTTTAATCTCGGCTAGGACTTGAGGCGAATAGTGATGGTTGCGGACGTATTCCTGGTAGACGCCCAACATTGGCAGCAGCATGTCAAAGAGATCGCCTGTAAAATCAAATGGTAATAAGAAGACACCAGTGACCAGTCAATTTAGACGATTTTACAAAGTAGTTTACTAAGTACTGATGCACTTGCTGCTCAGAATGAATTATTCTCGTGCCCAATGCTGTTGCCATTCCCCTGGTGCAAACGAACCCACAAATGCTTTTAATCTGTGAACTTTTAATTTCCAGACTCTATAAAGTAGAATATTTTCCTTTTTATGCGTTTTTCATTGCTTTCTATAAGGATCATAAGGGGGTGGAGCAGACAGTCATAAATTTTTTGACAATCGGGCGAGCGCAAAACTTCAAAAGATCACCCGCTACATTGGGCATTCCCAAGCGCCGAGGACGTCAGACTTAGGCGCGATGAAGTAGTACCGGCGGAGGCACTTTTATTAAGCATCGAAACCTCAGCCGCAGTGGACGACATTTCTCCTTGCCTGCGCACTCACTTGATTACCTAGTTGGCTTTAAATTGGCTTCTGCTTTGTTGCAAAACTCAACCAACTTTGTTACAAGCTGCTCAAAAGATGATGCTTTGCTCCTAATCAAAGAGAAAAATGATTTTCTTAAATTTAATTGTTGAAACTTATCAATTAGTAGAACGAAGGCAATTAAAGACGTCCCCTGAATAGGAGGAAGAGGTGAAGTAGGAAGCGCTGTAAATGCTTCTCCTTAGGCGTGACTTTGGTGGGTAAACAATTTGTTAGCCTTGGATTGATCCAGCCTCCAGTCTTTCCCAAAGAAAGCATATTAAATTCGGAATTCTGGTCAGAAATGTCAATTTGTGATTTGTCGCTCTAAGCTGCCTCCCTTTTCTCAATTATCTCACCCATTTAAGCGACTGTTCCACTTTCTGGTGTGATTGGCTGATGGTGGAGAATGAATGGGGGCTGAGGGTGCCATCCCTTCCCCGGCGCTCCCCCAGCCATGCACCATTCTCAGGTGTTTAGCCACCCGTACACCAAGGGGGAACATGAAGGTCATTTCGCACCATTAATCGGATGAGGTGGGGGCGGAGGAGGGAGGGGGAGAGGTGAAGACCAGCAAATTGTTAGGGCGTCTATTGTTAATGCACGTGGGGCCAATTTGTGCTCCCTTCTGTCATGACTTCTTGGTCAACACAGAGGCATCACCTAATTACTTCATTGTCGCTTGTGTTAAAGGCAATTAATATTTATTCTTCTCCCTCTTTTTAATGCCTCCTTCTTCTAATTAATCCTGGCATCTTAATTTCTTTTAGCAGAGTCCTCGCACAAGTGAGATGCCTTCTTGGGGTAATGATTTGTTACCTCAGTCAAATCGCTTCCTTGCAGCGTGCTCTTCTTTGTCCACCTTAGCAACAGGATTAGATTTGATGTGGACAGGCAGTACGCTCACCTTATAGCGACCAGACTTATGTGACATGTGATGACATGGGGAGGTCAAAGTAGGCAGGAGGTTGGAGGAAGGGGGACAAACTGTAAAGATTAGCGCCTTGCAGCGACCCACATTATGCAAACAGAAGGGCGAAAGACAATTCCGGTAGATGTTTGCAGTTCTTGGTAAAGTAAGAAGTCTTCGGCTGTTAATTGGGATGAAGCCCAACATGAGGCAGCTCGATAAATCGTTTCTGGGCAAGTGCACTTTCGCTTAGATCAACACGTCTTAGTTCCGTCTTGTAAATTATTTGCTCGTTCAATGGATCATGCAACCTTTAAACATGCACTACAGATCCACTTTCTCTCACATCACCAGTTTCGGTCAAGTGGTGCGTGTTTGTCCCAAGCAGTGGAGGCGGGATGGTCCATAGGTTCACTCCACGCAAACTCATCGCGACACCATCCAAAATTTGGGAGGAAAACCTGTTCCAGAACACTATCAACAGTAGCCAATCAAGTGAAAGGAGGTCACATTGTGGGAAAAAACTCACATTGCAGGAACTTGCATGCAAGGAGTGCTGATTGTTGTATTTCTTGACATGCAACAGGGTTGTTGGAAATTACGAGTGGAGCAGAAATGAAGGAGACTGGGCTTGAGTAGGCCATTGTGCTTCAAGAAGGCCTCTCGTGCCTCCATTTTGCAAGAGAATTGCAAAAACTTTTTGGGAGACTTGTTTACCACTACCCAGTGGGTTAACTAGCATTTCTGCTTCCTCTCTCTTTTTTTCCCACCACCGGAAGTCCCTGTGTTTTGCTCAACAAAAGACAACAACAACTTCCTGCCTGCCTTTTGCTGGATTTTCCAAGTAGTGAGGCCAAATGGGGTGAACATGTGATTAGCCTATTCAAGTTGATTGAGACTACGGTTTTCATCTCTCCGGCGAGATGTTGTAGCTTTGGACAGAGCAAATTATTAGCAAGCTCGTGCATTTTCAAGAGAACCAGTTCAGAGAGGCTCTGCGAAGAGGCCTTTCTAGGCTCCGCTGTAAAGCGAAGGAATGTTGCTTAAGGCTGAGTTGACTCGCAACCTTTTTACCACGCTTTGCAAAAACTTGGTGCTCTTAAGTTGCATTCGATTGCACACTTTACTTGAATTCAGTTTTGCGTAGACAAAAAGGGGAACTCCACTTTGCTGTCTTCTGTCTGTCCATTCAACTCCAGTGTTGCCCACAAGAGCATTAAGCAAGCTGTTAAAGTTACCTAAAACTTGGGCTCTAAAATTGACAAGTCTTCTTGTCACTCTTGAAAATTCAAAAAGAAACACTTTAATGGGCACCATAAAGTTTGATTCTCCGCCAAAACCGTATCAAGCATGCAATCATCGTTTATCCACGTTTGTGCCATTGCTGTATAAGCTGCCGATATATTGTTAAATGTAAAGCACTAAAATTTAAGGTTGGGATGCTTGCTCTCGGCTCACAAACTTCTGCTAGCGGGCCCAATTAAGAGCACTAACACCTGAATAAATGCTTGGCAAACGCGTGAAAATTCAGAAAAAGGGAGAATTACAAATAATTTGATGATGACGCAGAGGAAGTAATGCCATGACTCACCCTTAGTTTCTACGAAATCTATCCTTGTTCCATGCAAAAGTTTACTAGCGTTCTTCGAGCGGAGAAGTTGGAAATAGTGGAGAAATATAAGAGCACATAGTGCTAGGACGAAGCGTAGCGGAGGAGGGGCGTATAGGATGAACTGGATCATGGAAAGGACAGTGGTCCAGAGAATCGCGATCAGCAGTATGTCAAGCGTTGATGTGGCCAAATTCTTCCCGTTGCGTGCGTGGAATCGGTTGGGTAGCACGTGCTGCATGCAAGTGTCGCATGGTCTATTGCGGGGTCGTGTCTATTGGCTCAGAGAACAATGATACCATATTAACTTCCATTTGGATGTAGCATCAAAATTTATGTGCATTCGCACCTTTTCATCTGGGCTTAACGCTCGCCACAGAGGAGATCTGGAGGCTGCACGCTCTTCTCCAAATCTCTCTATCCTTGCATAGCACATGATCACAGTATATCTTCTGCCTCCAAATAAACATGCTTTTGGATTTCTCAAGGTGGCTCTTTAATGAGCATGCACTACTGAACATAGGGTCGTTGTTGTTGGAATAACAGCTAAGACGGTGATGTGTGAACATGTCTAGCAGCCATTCTTGCTCTCCTTCATGCGCACATTGCCATTTAAATTCAAGACGACCGTTTTCAGGATAAAGCAAGTGCAGATGCAGCGAAATGACGACCTCGAGACGAAGGCCCCATCAGCGTACACTTATTTTTCTTGCATGTAAAGTGGGTCTACTAAAATTGGATTTCAGTAGACACACCTCGACCTCGTGGCAGAGACAAAGCAGGTCTAGTCGCCTTGACATAAAACTGCTTCTCCATCAAAAGAAACGGTAAGCGAACCAACGTCATTAGCCCTGCATATTTCTCGCACTTTCCGCTTAATGGAGGCTAATGATTTGCAAATATCCAGAAGGGACTTCAAGAATTGACGTGAAAGTGGTACTTAGGGCCAATTGCGAATTCGATTTGTCAAAACGCGTGCTCTAATTAGTGCTAGTGGTGCTAAAACTATAACCATTCAAGAAGATGTTCACTTTGGAGTTCTCAACGTTTCCATTCATATGGTTGACTGATAAGCACCTTAGGGAGCAACACGCCGCTACTTACCTTAGCCTGATCAGCTAAAATCATGTGCAACCACGCTTTAGTTGCCTCGACGTTCATTGCAGAGCCAAGTTTAATCGAGGTAATGAATATGCGAGACTGTATTCACCCAATGTTGGGCAATCCCTAATGTCAAGCTACTTATCTCACGTGCATGTACGCCTGCGTCGTACCGGCCATGGCAACCCACCAGTTGGTAAACCTTCATTGGCCCCAAAGGCTTGTCTATTAATCGAGTCATGTGGACAACCCCAAAGTGGTTCAAATACTTGGTGCTCAAAAGAACTCACCCCAGCCAATCGACACGCCACTCGTCCAGTGCGCACTCCAGCACCGTTAAGATGATAACTGGTGAAATGACAGCTTATCAAGAGAACCTATAAATTATTGCTTTGATTTGTTTGCACCCATTCTGACATTTTGTATAGGGTACAAATAACGTAGCTAAACACGTGATGACGAGGCAGAAGATGGATGAAAAGTGAAGAAAATCATGGGTGGTGAGGAGAAGTCGAGAAGTGTCCGATTCCGCGTCGGATGTGGTAGCCCTACTCACACGAATTTTCACGCTGACGGTGGGTAGCTGATGCATCGAAACCACCCAACCATCCCTCCGTGTGGTGCCAAAGAAAATCAGCAGTTCTACTTACTGCGAAATGAGTAGCGAATTGCCAGGTGAGTGAAGACAAACTTCGAACCTTCTGAACGGCAGAGATTAGAGAAAAAAGGCTCAAAATTATTTCAGCCTTCAAGTAAGATGTTGTCAAACAGACGCCTCTGAGTTTCTGTTGAGGAGCTCCGGGCTTTTCTTTCCATTGTGATAGTCCGTATCACGTGGAAGGCAATCTGGTATTGACAGAGTGCAAGGCCAGTAGGCGAAGTCCGAGGTAGGAACCGTGAATTATACTATCCCCTGCCACTGTGCTTCCTTAATTTTGTCAAGCGTTGGCGGTGGACCGACTTGCTATTTGCAACTAAGCAGTGTAAGCACTGCAGCAGGCGCCCTTAAATGTGGAGCCAAAGGTCTCGGTTTGACTCAAGCACTGTCCATGATTGTCTGCTTTTCC
Organism: Taenia multiceps; assembly: GCA_001923025.3. Taxonomy (NCBI): domain Eukaryota; kingdom Metazoa; phylum Platyhelminthes; class Cestoda; order Cyclophyllidea; family Taeniidae; genus Taenia; species Taenia multiceps. The sequence continues at coordinate 14,246,572 of CM010312.1, read as the reverse complement.
ATTTATCCATCTGTACACTTCCGCAAAAGAGATGGATACAGAAGTTGGTTTGGATTGTGAGAAAGCGGAGTAAGGGAATTCGGTTGGCTATCGGTGCCACCAAGACGATTGCTCTACACCAACAACACACTTTGAATCACCTCCTCCTCCCCATTCTACGAGCAGGACAAATGCTTGTTTAACCGACAGAGAGTTGTGATTCCGAAAATTTGATAATGTGAGTTCGTGCACACACACACTCACGCACCTACGCACAGGCAGTAACGGAAGTGGGGTTAATTGCGACCACAATTAAAATGGGTTTTACTGACCGCTTATCTACCATACGAAGCGACCCCGACCCATATACAAGGCAGAAGATTAGTGCGCAGCAAATCCTTAAGGCATGGATGAAGGAGGGTTCGCCCAGAAATTGCCCAAGTTACCCAGTTGCGATGACTCATTATTTGAGGCGATGATGCGTTAGGTCCAGATAAATGGTTATTATCAGGTTAGGAAATAGCGCATTGCCATCCACACGCCAAACAGGTAGGGACCTAACATGTGCAAAACAGCTCTCACCACGGCATGAATAGGAGTGATGGCCAGCAGAAAGTGTGTTTTGAGTGACTGGTGAATGTAGGTGACGATGAGTTGAATACGAAGGTTATTATGATGTAGCATAAAAGGCCGCAGTACCTGTGGTAGCTGCGTGGAACGGTGGTATGGATGAGGTCCAAATACTTAACTAATGTTCCAAGACCATGTATTGCAAAGCGATGCAATGTAACCGCATCTATTCCAACCCATCTCATCCTACTGCACTATCCACTGGCGGTTCGTGGATGCATTAGATCTATCTTAAGTGTTAATATACTGCAACTACTTCTGATTCTACAATACCAGACTTATTCCAATGTATGTGGATGCAAAGTTGGCCAACTTTCCTACCATAGCTGTGACACTGTAACTGCGTATTAATGACATTCGTCTCACACTCACGGTCACCAGAATGCTCTTAAAAGTAGAAGGAATGACAGGGTGAAACATTTCATTCTCTCGTCTCTTGATTGACCCAGACATGAGTTTTGACCACGTGAAGAAGACTCATGGCACGAATGACAACTCGCGTTGTAAGATGGCTAAGATTTCAACGAAGATGGATCAGCAATCACTTATGCTTATGAACCGCAAAAACCGCAATTCATAACCAGATCTAGCAGCGTCACCCAAGACTCTCCATGTTTTGGCTCCGGGTTTGGTAAGCTTTCGTTTTTTGCCACCCTACTTGCTCTCACACGGTTCTCTTTTAATTCTCTATAAACAGATTTCATCTATGCAATTTCGCCTTAGAATCTGCCGCATTCCCGACCCTTTATTTCAAGATTAGCTTAGTTCTGCTATTGAAAAGAATGAGTTCGCTAGAGGGGTGGAGATGGCAGCAAAGAGGTGGAATTCGGGATGCGTCCAGATCCGATGTGGCTTGTGGCTCACGGCTTTTCAACCCCATTTTGGATTCCCTTGATAGTTCTGTCACTGACCACCAGGGGAATAAAGGCACGATAGTTAGTTCACTACCCAGATGACCTCCACGGGCATCTTGCCTACATCGTCGACAAAGAAAAGAGAGAATCTCAAGCGCTGACAGTTAAGTGCACAAATATAGTCGCCTAGTTAAAGTTAAGCTGCAAAGACATGGGTTTCGCCAATTGTACTAGCAAGCAAAAGATCAGGGACAAACGATTACTACAGGAAGCTGGAAGTTGTAACGTGGAAAAGTGGCCTTTCTTTGCCTCATCTAGCTGGTTTTATGGACTACCTCTACGGTCACAGTGATTTTCTACAACGGATTTGAAGTTAAGATACTAGCAAGTAAGAATGGTAAGAACGGACAGAAAAAAGCAGTTGTTATTACTGTTAGTAAGTCATCACGATTTCCATCCAATGCCCAACCACCTTCGATCACTTTGTGCGAACCACCTGCAAAACATTGTACGTGATCCCTGATGGCATTCATGTTTGCAATGCGAATGTTGCGAAGCACACCACCGATCTAGAATGCAGACTCAAACCTGAGTTGGAGTTGAGTCAACATGGATTTTATATTCTTTCCCACCTACATGATTCCAATCAAACTCACACCCACACGGGGATGGATGGATGGCTTGCATCTCTAGTGCGAGCATACCACTGCTTGTCATCTTCCATGGGTACCAATAACAACTCCACAACAAGCTTTCACATACAGCTAAAATTACACAACTTTCTTGCCCATTACAAATTCTCATTTACAACAGCGTACTCTTCCTTGTCTACCAATGCAGCATCGTAAACGGCTTTAAAGGCAATAGTTTTCATAACACTGGGGCGAGCTATGTGCTGACGTTAAAACGCATGGCGACAATGATCTTCAGCAAAATCTTTGGTTCTTGCGAATGCGAAAGAGATCTAGGCAAATAACATGTTTACATTTTGCAGCAGTGTTTAGATGCTTTAATGCAGACAGAAGACGTAAACAGTAAAGGTATTTAAAGTAAGCTAGGAAACTTGCCCACAAAAAAGTGCAGTCTTGTGTCTCACTACTTTATTAGCATCGGGCTTGTGCCACACAGGGAATGCAATTTCTTCAAAGCTGATATACTTTGTAGTGGATTTTGAGTTTCCACATGCTTTATGGGTTTGGTTTCCAATTTTTTAACTGCAGCAGCAATAAGCTACTGTTTTCTGCTAGTTACTTCCTTTACATAGGCGTTCTATAAATGGTCAACATTAGAGGCAATGCATCCGTCCTCACTGCTCTTTTCCATTCATCTCCACAAAGTGGGCGACGTGTACAGGGCATTATTGGCACGACATCAAGGTAGGAAGCGTGGTACAAACTACTTGCACCTCAAGTGGTACGAATACATAGAATTCGCCCATCGTTTTGTGGTAGGGTGCTGCATTTCGCGCCACATTTCAGGATTACACACCGAGCATAGCAGCTGGTGAGAGCTTGCTAGTCAGGTAAACAACAGCACGTTAGATTGATATGTTGCATAACATAGTTTTAAAGGTCTTTAGCCCATCGGCAATGGGTCAGTCACACAACATCAAATTGCATGTACTAGAACACGCACTACTTTCCACGGAAGGGAACAAAGAGTGATTCTCCAACAGCCCATTTTCAATAGAAATGATCGATGTGCGCTACAAGGATTCAGTCGTTTGACACTTTCACCATTAAACACTATCATTTGCAAAAGGATTATATAGTCTCTATTCCTATTTCAGTCCAAAGGCAATTAATTTTAGCATTTAATGGAAACAAGCGATGTTGAACAGGAGATGTGGTTTACTGCTGAAGCCTGCTTTCAGTGCAAAAGACCTGCTGTCTTTCCTGACATCATCACACCTTAGCAACACTGCAATAACTCCCAGTTCCTTGCAGACAACCAAATCACTGCTGTCTTCATTTGAAGCCTAATATCTAACTGTATGGCATTTCTGTCACACCAACTGGTGCTCATATTCATCCCAACTCATCAGCCTTGCTTGTATCCTTCCTTACCATTGGATAACTGGGGGCAATCGGTCGAGATGAGGTGGTCGCGTGACTTAAACATTAGACGACGCAAAACGACCCAACGTGTCAATGTTATTGTGAGCTCAATCTAACATCCCCTCTCACCTTCCCTATCCCACTTCCAAGGTATGAGTAATCAAACACCCTCCTCTGTTTCGCAGCCAACCTGCCCAATCAACTTTAAAAACAAATGGTGGAATTGAGTAAGCCCATTTAGTTTCTTACCCTTTCTTCCTTATTTCCTAGCTTGTCACCTTTAATTCCACATTTTTGACATCCCATTTCCTACTCATTAACATAGGCATACTTTCGTTACAGTTTAAAAACAGCTTCAAATCACTGACCGTCCACCCGAAGTAGCACTTGAAATATGCGACTTCCTTCATACGGAGGATACTGTGAAGGCCCGTAAACTCTCCTAACTGGCAACAGATTTTGTTAGGCCAACTTTACTCACAAGCAAATCCTATCACGCATTAAAATACCACAATTTTAGCCTGGTCTGTTCAGTTTTTCTCCTACAAACCATAAACCACCATCTTTGCCTGTCTTGAACTACTTTTTGTGTCCTCACTGTGCAAGCAACTCGGCTTCTGCAAAAATTATCACACGTTTTACGCCGGCGATTCACTGTGGCGGATCCATATCATCAGATTCTATCAATCGACTGCTACATGAGCATGGTGGAATTTATTAGTACGTACTATGATCGCTATGGATACATGATAAGGCCGGATGTGGACTGTGGTGTTTCAGCAAACGCATTTCAGCTATGTCTCCAAATTAAAGGCACCGTTACAATTTGTCATCTTCGACTTTTGTTTAAGAGTATAGGCACTTCTGACAAACGCTTCCTATTTCTGTTATTACCACCTTAATATCTTCTTCTCGTGACTCATCGCTCCTTCTTTGTTCTGGCTATCTTGGTGGCTTTAAAGCAGCTAGTACTAGCTTACTGAATTTTTATCTGCTGCAAAAACATTTTGCAGATCTCGTGTTAAGCTACTGCCTTGTGGCATAATAATCATTTTGATGGGTGAACGATTCCAAAGGCATACGCATGGTGCATAAGGAAGTAGGGGCCAGGCTTGTCGCAGGCACTGTCATTTAGGTACCATCCTATCCCTTCGAAGTCCTAAAGCATCAGATGATGACTTGCATGAAGAGAAGTAGATCGGGTGGGAAGAAGCGAGTAGTATCTGCAAGTACGCTAGGGCTATTAATGGTATAATGTCTCCCTGGGAGACCCCACATCACTTCTTTCTTCACTTCCTTTTTGCATATAATACCTTGGGCTCATACATCAGGTCGACCATATGTGGAAAACGCAAAGCAGCTTAAACACGACAGAATAAGCATCACAGCCTTTTTGCCATGATTTGTCTCTTTTTAATAAATGGAAATTCATTCCACCTCTTTAAACTATCTCTGCAGCTGGACCTGTTGTGGCAGTGCCAAGGTGTGATGAATTTAATCATTTAAGGTAACATTCTCTTTACACTACCTTCCTCATTTTTACAGGTATCAATGCGATATTCAAAGGCGAGTAACCA